>OZ025299.1:204815793-206015793 GCA_964019185.1 Maratus speculifer
AAATTGATCCTGATTCGTTTTTGATGTACATCACTCAACATGTAGCGCTGTTATGCAGAATTTTAAAATTTCAGCAATAGCCCTATCAGAAATTAATGTACTGATTTTCACCAGACTTCAAATTCAGTTAGAAGTTGATATAACTTGTTGACTAGATTTTGGTGTAAATCACATAAGAGGTGGCGCTGCTATGCTGCATTTTTCAGGAAGTATTAACATGTGTGATATAGAAGAAAGTTCTAAGATTAACACATCTATTTTTTTTCCTTTCCATTGAAATTTTTCTGCTCTGGAGAGCACTAGTTAACGTAGAAATTGTACAGATTTCCCCTTTTCGAGGCTACGGATCCGAAATAATAAAATATCCGTTTTGTTATCTCTTTTAGATTTCGGTAATTTAATTTTTCAGGTTTGTGTATGTAAAATTAAAGAATTTGTAAAACGGAAAATATTTTTTTTCCAAAGCTCTAAGAACTAAATACCGAAATAACGACTTTTTGCCTCATTTTTCTTTCGTTCCCTTATAACTTTAACGAGCATCAACATTACTATATTTGCTAGCCAGGAGTCGGAGTCGTTAAAATTTCCGGAGTCGGAGTTGGAGTCGAAGGCGTTAAAAATTCTGGAGTCGGAGTCAGAGTTGGAGTTGGCCATTTTTCCCACCGACTCCGCAGCCCTGGTTGTAGATATGTCGTAGAATTGAACATTGGTCAGAAAATGAGAACATTTTCTGGTCACAATATATCCATTGGACACTATGTGAAATTGTTGGACTAAAGTTTGAGTAAGAATTTATAAAACTGTCAACCTTATGAATGTTGAGCAAATTTTATGTTCCCCCACAATATATATATATATATATGAGTCATTCCATAGGAATCAGGTAACTTTAGATGTGAATTTGAAGCGTACTATTTTTATCTCAGATTTAAAAAAAAAAAATTTTAATATCAATGAACAATAAGCTGATTTTATTATATTCATACAGCAACACTCAAATATCTGAATATTTTTGAAAAAATCGAACTTTTTCTAAAAGTAGGTTTCAGGGGACTGACGTGACTTCCTGGGGTCTGACTGAAACCAATGATTTTATTCTAAAATAAACAACTTTTGAAGGAATAATTCAAACTTTATATTAAAAATTATTATTAATTATCCACAGGAGTAATAAAAACATGTTTAATGTATAACATCAATTCATATTTTTTAAATTAATCATCTTTAACTAATACATCTCTCATTACTTATTTTAATAACACTAATTAAAAATTTTTTAAAGCTTTGAATAAAACTTTTTAAACAAGTCTTAACTTTAAAATCAAAGCGAACAGTAACAGTAATTATTTTTCGCAAACATCAATAGTTTTATTAAATGTATAAGTGACTCTATTACATTTGGTGTAGGTTTTGGTAATTTTTCCAATACCTGCTCAAACGATATATTAGCTGTATCATTTTCATCTAATTGAAATAAAGTTTTTTTATCATTACATTTTTTGAGTAATGTCACAGCCAACTTCTCTCCGCTTTTTTTAACATGCGAAAAAAACCACAGCACTCCGGTATTCTTTATTTCTTGTTAAAAATTCGACTAGGATAAAGTCTCCAACACTGTACTTGATATGTTGCTCACTTGTAGATTTTTTTACTTGGCTTTTTACGTGATTCTTTGGAAGCTGTGAGGTTGAAAGACACACTGCAAGATTTTTATTTTGTTCAAATTTAATCATTCCCAACTTGTAATGTTCACAAGTTATAGGATCACAGAAGCAACTCAACGATTTCATAAGAAGACGGTTAGGATGATGTACATTATCACAAATTCGATGTACCCTGAATGTTCCTTGAAATGAAATCTGTTTATTCTGGTTTGCATTTATCAGATCATCCATTTTTTAATATCAACATCTTCAATAATATAAATTTTTATTGCTGGGCAATTTTTATGTAACGTGTCAGCAAATACTTTATATCACCTTTTTAGAACAATTACTTGGTCCGCAGTTCTTTTACAAGTTGCACCTACCCCACCAGATGCACCTTTCTCATGGCCTGCTTCGTAGTAATTCCAGGAAAACGTTTTAATTTTCGGATACATTTCTAATAATTTGCAACCTAGAAAAAAAAAACATTGTTCTGTTACTGTATTGAGTCACAGGTCCATCACTTAAGAAGTGTACAATAGTGTCAGGTAAAGATGCCATTATTGGTTACAGATGAGCCCAAATAGCTGCAGCATTGTGAGACAAATCTAAGACAAATAAATTCTATATTTAAAAAAATAATAAAAAACACCATTTTTACGATTCATGGCTTATGAAGTGTGGTTTGTGTAATAATAGAGTCATATATTATGTACGCCATGGATTGAACATTAATTTTCCTGAACCAACAATAAACAAATTTTAAATGAAACTTCAGTTTTACAATTTTTGGTACTGAAAGTTTTAAATGTCTAAACATCGCACATTTTCAAATTTTACACCATCGTATAGGGAAAAAAATTACTTTTAAATTCAATTTGTTTCAAAGCTGTACTTCAATTTGTTTTTTAGTTATTAATTTTTTTGTAGTTTTTAATACTTTTTTGTCATTGTGACAACAGAAGTACGTCAGATAAGTAACAGATATATCTATTCTTGTCCGAAAACAACAGCTATTTTCCAAATGATTGAAAACGGCAAAAACTCGTTAAAAAATATATATAAAAAAAAATTATTTAAAATATTCGAATTTTTGACCCCAATCATTCATGGACTCCTTACCAGCAACCCGTATGCCAAATTTCGTAGCTCTGTGCACTATGGTTTCTGAATTTTTGAGGTTACATAGTTACCCGCACAGATATTAATAGTATAGATCAGTAATTTATTATTAACTGATAAAACAATTTCTAAAAAAAAAAAAAATTATTATAGTAATGATTTGATCTGGCATTCATTAATGTGTTTAACTGTCGTTTGTTTATACATCAGTTCCCTGGGATTATTTCTTCTGAAAAACTGCCAAGAGACTGACGTTTTCACTGTGAAACACAAAAGATCTACTTATTCGAACAAAATATCATATTATTCTGTTTTAATATTAAATATAGCAATAAAAAGACGTTAAAATTGGCACACATCAATAATAATTATTTATAAATTATTAACTTATTACTTACCAGGGGACTGATAAATTGAGTGTTAGCATTCTGTTTGTCGACACAAGAATGACAACAAACATTGAATAAAAATGGCTGATGGATTAATAGCTATCGTCAATGCCCTCTTTATGTGATAAATAAATATGAAAAAGAAAATTAAGCTATCAACAATGGATAATATAATTTTTTTTTTAATTTAACATGAGCCAGGGAACTGATTGCGCAAAGTAGGGTTACACAACTAAAAAAAAAAGGTAATAAATTTTTTTTACAAATCACATAACATACATAAATAGTTATTAATTAACTATCTCAGAACATAACAGCGTTCATTTTTATTGCTTAAATCCATTAGTTTAAAAATAATTAGTACTTAAGTCTTTACTTTTTCCAGTGATACAAGCCAGGGGACTGACTTTTTGGGGTAAAAAATCAAAAAGCTAAATTTTGATTTTAAAAATTTTAAATTTTCAAAATATTATACAGACTCTTAAACAGAATCAACTTTGTCTACAAATGGGCATTTTTCAAAATTTGAATATATAAAATAATATTCAATTTTTGCAATTTCATGAAGTTACCCGATTTTTGTGGAATGACCCATATATATATATATATTTATATATGTATGTATTCTCAATTCAATTTGCAAGGAAATTTTTATTATTTCTTGTTTGCCTGTAGAAAAAAAACGCTTTGTTATTTGCACTTGGCAGAATAGTTGCAGCCAGAATTCTTAGCTTAGTTACAACTTGCATTTCAGATGTTGCAGTGGTTGAAGTTATTACGACAATGGTGTACATTTGTGTTATACACTCTCTCCTATGATTTATTGGTTCCTTCAATGGCACTATCAGAGATTGAAAAAAATGTTTGCAAAAATTCATTGTTTGCATAACAAAACACTACTTTTTTAAAAATTTGCATTGATGTGGCACTAAGTAACACTTGTCTTTTGATTTAGTTATACATGTATACAGACTTGCCATAATTTGCTATTTGAATAGAAAGATTTCAATCTAGATACAAAAAAAACTATCTCTTAAACAGATTGTGTGTACAATGAAAATATATCAAAGACAGAAATACAGTAAACTCCCTTAAATCCACACTCCTAAAATCCAAACATAATTTACGGATGTAAACAATGAAACATTCAGTTCAGATGTAGGTGCAAAATTTGACTTTTTTAGTTTTATATCAATTCCATATATTTTTTAATTTGTAATTTTTGTTAAGGTTATTGAATTCATGTTTTTCATGGAGGAAGAATAATTTATTTCAGAAAAAATCAAGATATTGCTGATATCATTAGTAATCACAATCTTACCAAATATATTTATGTATTAATCAAGCTTTTTTAGTTATTAAGTCTGGCTGAACCTGAAATAAAGCTTTGTTATTTTATGATCCTGATGTAAATTAGAAATGTACCTTTATGAGGCAAGTTTCATTCAGTAATTTAAGAAAATCATATTTCATCTTTATAATGAATATTTTATTGTACATTATTGATAATTAACTTGATTTTTGCTTTTAGTATTTTAATCATTTTAAAAATTATCTAAATTTTTATTTTAGTTAATTATTGATTTTAATATTTTAGTATATTGTAAGCACTCATTATAGTTTGGATTTCATTATTAATTCATTCAAATTATTTTTTAAATATATAACCAAAGTAATGACCAGAAATCTGCAAAATTCTAAAATTCACAAAACCTCTGGTCCCAGGCTGTGCGGATTTGAAGGAGTCTACTGTATTTTCAGTGCAGCAATATCTTAAAGTGAAATACTGTCTATGATGGAAAATTTCTTTCAGCCAAAGATTCTGCTTTAGCCAAAGTTTATTGTATTTCCCAATCTCTTAAGATTATTCTTTAGAAATCTAAAGTGAATTGTATATGTATTTGTATCATTAAATTATTAAATATTTATATTTTAAAAATTAACAAAAATAATTTAATAAAGTTGAAATTAATTCATTTCTGATTTTTTGTACTTTTGCATTTTTTTTCTGCTAACTTCAGAATTTAGCACTTGCTGATTTAATTTTCTCTGTTAGTAATTTAAAAAAAATGGCTAAAAATTACTGTTTTATTATTTTTGTTAATCCTGATATTGCTTTTTTAGAATGTTTTATTATTTTTCGTTAACATAATTTCAGCTATCCAACTTATACTCCTATTTTACACAGAGCAATTGAAATGTGGTATCATGACCCAGCAGTAACAACACCTGTTTTAAAACTTTTTGCTGAAATAGTTGTTAACCGGTCTCAACGGCTACAGTTTGATGTTTCATCTCCTAATGGGATTTTGCTATTCCGAGAAGCTAGCAAAATCATAGTAACATACGGTCAGTGTTATTAATTGTAATTTGCAATTATCCATGTAGTAGAAGGTTTTCAGAATGTTTCTTGTGAAATCTGATTTTAAGTTTCATTTAATAAAATTTTCTATTAACTTATCTTCATTTATTATCATCATTATGCATTGTTGCTTTCATATTTTAAAATTTTAAGACTTTTTTAAATTTTACATCGTCTATAGTTTAAATTCTTTATATAATGTAATTATACTATGTAATATTAATCATAAGTATTATTAATCCTTTGCAACACAGAGCACTTTCGTTGCTTAAGTTGTATAATAATGAATTACACCGGAATTTCAAAACAACTTTATTTGTAAATAAGAATAGGCTATATTTCATGCATCTAATAAACTGAAATTTATTTACTAAGATTTTGGTGCTAATGGGGCCTTTGGGAATTAAAATTAAGTGGTTCAGAGACATACCACCGCCCCTCAAGGGGTTAATCTAATAACCTTTTAAAAAATCTATAAATGTATTATGATTTAAAAGATTCTCTGTATGAGTTTTATAAATTGCAATCTTTCTTTTTATAATTTTTTTGTATTGTTCTTTAACCCTCAAGCGTGTTGAGGGCTTTCCTGCATTTTTATAAATATGCTTATAAAATTATTCTTAGTTAAAATTTTCTTTCCCTGTTTGTACTTCATTTATTAATATACTTCATGCCCATTTATCTGATATATATATTTTAAAATCCAATCTTGTTTAAACTAGTTTACTCTGCAGCAGATTAAAGTTGTTTTTGGTAAATGGAAAAAATACAGGTAAACTGCTCAGAGTATTAATATCTTTTTGTAATTGATATTTGTAAATTTGTTTTAATTATTTCTAATCTATCAATTTTTAGGTTCACGTGTCTTAACACTGACTTCAATACCCAAAGACCAAGTGTACAAAATGAAATATCCTTTTTCATTGTAAAGTTATTTATTGTATTATATACTCCTTTCAGGATGCTTCATTAACATGAATTCTCTTGCGTCTTATGATTAGGGGGTGCTGTTTAATGCTGTATCGTATGCCACATTTTGCTTGACTATGTTGCCTTCTGTAATGGTCTAGAAAAATATCATAATACAAGTACGCCACTTTTCCAACATGGCAGATTACCGTTTTTAAAATTTTTTAAGAATCCGTGATTTTTATTAAGCAGTTTTAAAATAAAACAATTATTTTCTCCAAATGATTGTAATTTTGATTGTGAAAACAGCTATTTTTACCAAACGGTTGCAAAACATAAGAAGGATTTTCAATGAACAATCACGAAATAAGACAATGATTTTTGTTAAATGATCATGAAATACAACTGTGATGTTCATCAGACAAAGTTTATTGAGTATCTGTCTATATATTTATTTTATGTAAAATAAATAAACATTTATTTATTAAATGCAATCTTCTGCTCTAAAATGAATAAAAATGTAACAAAAGAAAAAATGCAATTCTTTAATGTTTTAATCTCTATAGAATATGGAAAATTACAGTTATGCACATTAAATGTAATATTGGTTAAACAATTTATCCCACTACATATGATACATTCTCAGTACCTACTTTTCCCGTTGGTTTCTGTGTTAAGAAAATCTTGTTTCAAAGTGAAACTGGATATTGAAATATGAATATAGGAATATTTTTAACTGTGGGAAATAGAATTTTGTTACTGAGTGTTGATTTTGGGACTTCTTAAAGTATTTTTTGGAAGTCATTTATTTATCATTGCATTAAAAAGTTGCAAACATGGGATCACAAGTGCAGTTTAGCAATTATTTATTAAAAAAATAATTATGTTGGAGTTGTAGCAAAATTAAATTTTCTTCAAACAGTGAAACATCTAGATCTTCCTATTTTAGTCAAAATGTATCTTTATTAATCTAAATCTCAGAGAGCTTGAGAATACTATATTAACTGTGAAATTTTTTTTTATTCATCAATTGAGTATGTTATCCAATAATTTCAGGGATGGATAAATTCTAAATAAGAACTCTGTTTGAAACTAATGATAAATATTAAAATATAAATTAAACATGTATCTTTAATCAAAAATTATGTAAATAATCTAGTGATTATTTTCAACAGATACTAAATGTTTTCAAAATTTTTGATATATTCAAAAATTTTAATGTGTTATGTAGTATTCTGGTTTTTGCTTTAACATGAAATGCGATAATTTTAATTTTAGTGAATTGAACTTATTTAATTGTATGTTACAGTCTGTTGTTTCAAAATATTATCTTTGTGAATTTTTTAACTTTATTTTTATAATACATACCTTATATATATTTTACGATTAATTACTTGTAATTATTAATTATTTTGTAACTATTATAATTAAATAATTGTTATTAAATACTATGATCCCAATTATTATGCTAGTCTGTTTAACCCTTTAACATTCATTGGTTTTCTACGGAAACCACACTTTCAGACTTTATTCTCAAACTTATTTTACGTATTTTTTCCACTGAATTACGATTAATTGAAACTTTAAAACATTCTCTTTTAGCTAGATTCGAGCACCAAAATAAATCATAAGACTTTCAACTTCAAACGAAACAAAATATGTATGTCACTTTATGTTTCATAAATTCCATTCATTCTTTTAAAAAGAAATTATTATCAAAATTTAAGTATGGCTTGTGGATGTACTCTACTTCTTCCCAGTTATAAGTTAAAACACTCAATTATTTAGATAAATAAAAATAGATGGGTCAAAATGTTATAGGAAATGATTGGTTTCTCCAGGAAACCAAACTTCAGTAAATGTCGGATTTCAACATGCGAGGAGTGGCAGGTGAAAATATGTTTCGCTTTGTTTATGTAACTGAGAATAAAAGCACGATAATAATTTTTTTAGTTGGATGACTATAGCAATCCTGAATTACTTGTTACTTCTGTTTATTCTTTTTAGGGGATAATGGAAGAAATAGGAATGCATAAAACATTTTATTTTTGATTCTCTTCTCTTTAAAGTCGGTGACTTCTCTTTTTATATTAAAACTTTATAGCAATTTTTATGATCTTCTATTTTTAAACGTTTTTGGATACAATTTTATTTTTCAAACATAAAATGTCGGAAAAAAGATTAAATATTGTAGATGCTTATTATTCAAATTATTATTCAAAAATTTACCTTCCGATGATGGATCAAATGCATCATTCGAGAGTGATGCAGAAGATCATATCAGTGAACACTCAGATTCAAGTAAAAATCTGATGTTGATGATGATGCAAATATTGATGAAAGAAATTTTCCAGGGCCTTCCAGAAGTTCAAAAATATTATGGAAAAATAAAGGTCAAGAAAAGAAACGAAACATGGAATTTATCGCAGAAAGTAGGCTATCAGAAGACATGACATCTCTAGCAGTTCCAACACTTATTTCCATCTTTTTCACTCTATTCTCCATAAGTTTCATAGGAACTATAGTTTATCAAACTAATTTGTATGGAACCCAAAAAGGTGGTGCTTTCATTCCAGTGACTCCAGCGGAAATGATAAATTTTTTTGCAAAAAATATAATAATGGGAATTAAAACATTACCCAGCTACAGAGATCTTTGGTCCACAAAGGAGATTTTGTACAATGATTTTATTTCTCAACTGATATCAGTTAGAGAATTTATTTGGATTTTAAGAAATTTGCGTTTGAATGATAAAAGCCTACGACCCCAAAAAAAGCCCAGAAAACAGAAAATTTTTTGACAAGCTATATAAAGAGACCATTGATTCACTGTTTATCAGAAACTTTTCTAAATGCTCTAAAACTTGGACAAAAAGCAGTCAATTGATAAAAGCCAAAGCATGATAAAGTTCAAGGGCTGGTCATCTCTGAATATGCCCAAAACCCCCATCAAATGAGGTTATAAAGTGTGGATGAGGTGTGATCAAAGTGGGTATGCATGCGAATTTCAAATTTGCACGGGTAAAACCGACGATGTAGAAAGAAAAGTTGGTGGGAGAGTAATTAAAAATCTAAGCCAGAAATTGTTAGGGAAAAATCATGTAAAGTTTTCTTTGACAATTACTTTACATGCTTCCAAAATTTTCATAGGGTGTGGAAATAACATCAGTTACAATCTTAATAACTGGCGAATCAATCCTCAAAACTATAATTTGTATCCTTAAATTTACTTATATTTTGTGGATTTATGTATACATATAACTTTTGCTTTACTATTATTTTTTTTTTGTATGTAGATAAAATATGTCATGAATTTTTACTATATATATATATATATTGATTTTTTTATTTCTTATTAATTAAGATATTTACATATTGCTTTTCTTATAATCATCACTTTTATTATTATGGCAACTTTTTGATTTTTTGTGATAGGTTTATTTCTTTTGTGTGTTCATTTCTTGGCAAAAGTATAAGTAATAACTCATACAAAATATATATTTCTTTTTTTAAAAATGCAAATAATTTTTTATGTATACGTAATTTTATGTTAAAAATCTAAACTCTTAATATAATTAGTGTAAAAATTTTGCAATTTTTTAAAACTTCTGTAAAATAATAATAATAATAATAATAATAATAGTAATAATAATAAATTAAATTCTTGTTTATTTTAGCATTTCCGTGTATTTGTATTATATTTCTAAATTTGCTGTTTTTATTTTAAATAATTTTTTGAATTGGTATATTTAGGAAAGATAAATAGACCTTTACTGTTCATTGGTCTCCGTAGGAAACCACAGATTTCTTGAAATTTAAAAATTCGAAAAAAATTTTGAATGCATATTTATTATCAGCTACATGTCTAAAAACCATTTTTGAAGTTATTTCACTAATTTTTAAAAATAAAGTTGTAGTGAACTTTAAAGGGTTAACAGAATAATTTAACTTATCCAAATATTTATTCAATTAAGTAGACTAACTGTAATTCAAATAACTTCAAGGGGAAAACAAAATGATAAATTTTAATTTATTTTTTGTAACAAATCTAAAAATTAAGCTATTAACCCTTTATCTACTTATGGTACTTTTAAGTACCACTCACTTTAAACTTTCATCCCATAGTGAATGTTATTAATATACTAATAATACTTTAAGAAAACACTCTACTTTTTCAAGGTACATGGCAGTATTAATTCTAGGTTTATTATTTTAGTGAGGAAGTGGGCTATCTTTGAAAAAGTTTGTGTTTTATTCCAACATTTTAAATAGGTTGTCATGCTTGTATTTTTATTTCTACAAACATAATAAAATGCAAGAAAAGCGTTGGATTTTTTTTTAGTTCAATATGATCTTAAAATACAATTTGACTGTCTATTTAAGTGAACAGTGTATGCATTTGATTTAACAGTTGATCTACACATTGGTTCTTTAAGTACCACCAGTGCACTGGATGGTGGAGAAAAACTTTTTGTTACTTTTTGTCTATATAATTATTCATTGTGTTTATCTGCTTTATAATGTAATTACTAAATTGTAGTGTAATAATGTTTTTCCTAATATTTCTTTTCTGTTTCATTGTTATTTTTTTATACGAAATCAAAAAAGTAGTGGCACTTTTTTTTTATATATATGCTAGAAATTATGTATGTAAATTCATATATTGCATATGTGGAGATGCAAGCGTGCATATCCCTGATATATAATCATATCGCCTAACTAAAGGACTGTTAACAAGAATGAAACCTAAAAAAGCAGTGGCACAGCCAAGGGGGAGGTTTTGGGGTTAAAACCCCTCCCAGAAATAAGAAAGATTGCTATAATTGCCGCTTATATGAATCAAAACCAAACTTAATATTTAAATGTTTTGGCTTATTTCAGAATCCGCTGCTTTATTGAATCAGATTTCATTTAATAAAGAAATTCAATTAAATGATGAAAACTACTTAAAATTGGGAAAGTGCATATTACATGGATTAGTTGAGTAAAAATTGGTTATTTCAACTAAATCACTTTTCTGAGATGTATTATGCTGAAAGAATGATGATTTCCTGCCACACAGATGCTCTTTGAGTTTAAGTATTATACAGTGAACATTCTAATTAGTACTGATTCTATTACCAGCGATTCAAATAACCGGTAAACACCTTTATCCGAAACTCTCCCCCCCCCCCCCTTAGAATCAAATTCTAGCTGCACTATTGAAAAAAGTTCTTTTAAATTTATTTAAAACCTTTTTTTATGTTTAAATAAAAATTTAGTTATCAATTGTAATTTTGAAATTTGAATTTTACTCATTTTTCTTGTGTAAAATAAAACTTTGGTCAATTTATATATATACCGTATTTTCGGGCGTATGAGCCGCGGCGCATACGAGTTTAAAAGTATAAAATATTGTAGGTGCGGCTCTTACGCCGGGGCGACGGGTACGATGATTTTTTTTTTTTTTTTTTTTTTTTTTATTTATTTTGTCAAATGATTTTGACACTTTTTTTTCGTTTAATCAACAATTATATGCTCTCAAATTGGTATCAAAACATTTGAAAACGTCTCTCAACCGCAGGTGTCCGTGATGCGTTAGTTGTTTATTTTTAAACAATCAACATTATTCAAAAATAATGTTGGTCTCACCGGTTCTCATGTTAAAAATTATTATATTTTCCCCTCATCTATTAATGATTTTACCTGTAGGATATTGGAATGTACAGCTGTCACATTTTTTTCTTCTAATGATCCTCCTTCCAGTTAGAAAATAAAACTGCCCAAAGAGAGCTCAAATCCCGGTATAGAACTCTTTTGAAATAGACTTCCTATACATAGTAAAAACTTTAGAGAGCAAGATTTTTCTTTATTTTTTTCAATAACTCACTCTTTTTTTATCCGGCAAAAATAATCCAAACTTTGAAATCGGTCGAATCAGCAAGTTTTTTTTCCCCCAAATGAGTTAATTCAGGTGATAAACAACAAAAACGGGCCTGGCGAATAATAAAAAAATAATAAAAGGCCGACTTCCGTGATAAACATTTAAAAGAAGCCAATAGAATATAAACAATTTTCAATGCATATGACTTTGCAAGAATAAGTTTAAATGTGCTACACGAGTCGATGTTAACTTGGCAACTTTAAGGGCTATTTCACCCACATGCAAACATCGGCTAACTAATGTTAATCTCAAAGAAAAAAAAAGTGTCATTCTCATTCCATTATTTTTAAATGATATTTTTTGCTTTGGATAACGGAAGTCAATCTCCACAAAGAGTCTTTACTTTTTCGATTTTGTTTACAGGTTTTTTTATTAGTATACTTTCACTTTCGAAACTGGTTCTAAAAGTCAAAGTATACCACTAAAAACATCTGTAAACGAAATCGAAAAGGTGTCTTCTTAGGGATCAACATCTCAGATATAAAATACAAAGAAATCATTTAAGCATATTGAAATGCAAACGCATTTGAAAAAAAAAAAAAAAAAAAAAATCCATAGGATTAACATTAGCGAGTAGATGTTTTTACTTGAGTGAAGCAGTCCGATCTATAGGGGGGGGGGATCAGCTCGGTCCGGCCCATATAAAATAATAATAATAATTAATAAATAAAAATAACAATCCGGCACCCGGAAAATTTAAAATATCCGCATCATCCAAGTGAATTTTTTCAATAGATTAATTTTTACTATGATATGGTTAAAAATTGTTTCGTACGAAAAGTTCTGAACAAAACTACTTATTTTATCCTTTTTTTTCCTTTTACTATGTTTATTTTTAAAGAAGTGCCTAATAAAAGCACTCAAGTAAGTATTTATAACTATAAAGCAAACGTGCAATTTTGTTATCTCTTGTTTCTGCTAATAAAAAAAAAAAGAGAGAGAGACACTGGTTATTTAAAGTCACCTTTTCTCCTCATCCTCTTCATGACTCAATGTGCGGACATGTTGCCCTTTGACCTTGATGCGTAAGTCGGCTAATATCGCATTGCTTCTGTTTTGTTTCTTTGAATACAGTAGAAAAAAAAAGAACGAAAATAGTTTTTTTTTACGCTAAGTGGATTTGTGGATTTTTTTTTTTTTCTTAATTTATATCTTCATAATATAATCATCGAAATAACTTAAGATGAATATAAAGTCTAAATTTGAGCAAGAAATATTTAAACTTACAAAATTTTTGTAAATGAACAAGGATAGATGCGTATGTACCAAATAAAAAATAAACTAATCTACCACAAAAGGAATCATTAAATCAATTATCAATAGTTAAAATATTAAATAAAGATATGCAGGTATATATTTATATAAAGGAATTTGTAGTGCTGTAAGCTATTTAAGAATCGATTTTTTGCCGCAGGCATGATAAACAATTGTGGATTGTATTCGCTGTGGATAATGATTTGTAGTATTATACAATGGTTATATATATATTTATTAATCAATTGTGGTTTAACATGTGTAATTTAATTTTAGCATATGTGCTGTGTTTCAATGTAATTCGTATTTTATTATTTACTTCACCAATTTACTTGATCGTCATTTCTTTACACTGAGGAAAAAGTTGCTTTTTTTTGGGGGGGGGGGGGCATGATATTGTTTTAAAATTATTTTTTAACAGATCTCGAAAATACGGTATCGCCGTGATCCCGCTGATTCTAAAATGTTGAGGTTCAACTGTATCATATTTTCGTTAAGAGGCTACTTCAGTCAAGCGACCCGCTCGTTAATGCTAATCCTATGGGAAACATTTATAAAGATATTTCGTTTGAATTTAAATATTTTTAAATGATTTTTGCATTGATTAACTCTGATAGATTTGTAGAAAGAACATTTTTCGCTTTTTGCTTACAGGTATTTTTCAATGAGGGCACTTTCATTTTGGGAGTCGGTTTCGAAAGTGAAAACAATCTTCAAAATCGAAAAAGTATAAAACGATCTGCATATAGATGGACTTGAACTATCCAATGCCCAAAAATCATTTAAAAATATTGAAATGCAAACACGATATCTTTATAAATTTCATCCATAGGATTAGCATTAAGGAGGTCTTTGTGTGTGACTGAAATAATATCTTAACTTAAAAAAAAAAAAAAAAAAAAAAAAAAAAAAAAAATCCTACACTAAAATTAATTTGAAAAAGTCTTTGATCGAAAATCTGACGGATTTTTGCTGGAAAGAACTAGAACTTTGTGGTGTTAATAGTGTTATTTATGACGGCCGATTATCTGCAGGAGGGATATAGGCCCTAGGATAAGTGCCCTCCGTGGGGGGTCTTTCTAAGGGAACCTAAACCGCATTTACACAAGGATGACCAAGATTCGAAGAAAAGTTAAGAACTTTGTGGAAAGAACTAGAAGTCTGTGGAAAGAGCACTTAGAATTGAACGCTACTAGGAAAAGATGCTAGGGAGGAAGCTAGCATCCTGCTGCGCTCCTCTCATTGGCGCAAGTAATTGCGCCTATTTCCGATTGGATTTTAATTGCGTACTACAAACACGTTTTTTTTTTCTTTTTAGCTGAGAATTATTTTACGGTACTGTTCTGCTCTTTTTGTCTGACGCTCTTATTTAAGCAATTTATTTTTTTTTTCAAGTGAAAATGGCTCCCAAAAAGTTAAAAAGTTACACCGCCGCTTTCAAGCTTGCTGTGGTTGATAAGGCAGAGCTAATAGGTAATCGTGCTGCAGGACGAGAATATGGAGTTGATGAGCGTTGCGTAAGGAGATGGAGAGCTGAAAAATCTATTTTGAAGGAAATGCCAAAATCTAAGAGGGCACGAAGAAGTGGCGTTGTTGTTTGGCCAAATCTGGAGAGAAATTTAGCCAAGTGGGTAAAGGAGCAAAGGGAAAAAGGAATGCCCGTTTCAACTGTTCAGATACGGTTTCAAGCGAGGATTATGGCATCGAACATGGGATTTACAAATTTTAAAGGTAGTCCCAACTGGTGCTTTAGGTTCATGTCGAGAAATAATTTGTCTGTAAGAACCAGGACAACTGTGGGACAAGAACTGCCTGCAGATTGGGAAAAGACAAAAGCATCTTTTTTAAAGTATGTCGCTGAAAAAATCAAGGAAAACAACTTTTCAACAGCACAGATTATTAATATGGATGAAGTTCCATTAACTTTTGATTGCCCCCCCAGTAGAACTGTTAACACCATTGGGGAAAAAACAATCGGCATCGTAAGAACTGGTAATGAGCGAACCTCATTTACCTGTGTTTTAGCTTGCGCTGCGAATGGAGACAAATTAAAACCACTAATTATTTTCAAGCGCAAAACTATGCCTAAGGCAAATTTTCCTTCCGACGTCGTAATACGGTGTAACGAAAAGGGGTGGATGTCGGAGGAAATCATGTATGAGTGGCTGGCGGAAGTGTGGAGGAAAAGAAAAAATTCTTTTTTTCAGCCTAGTGGGCTTCTTATTATGGACTCAATGAGTGCCCACAAAGGTGATTCCGTAAAAACTGCTTTGAAAAAAGTCTCAGCCGAGCCAGCAATAATCCCTGGCGGATTAACTAAAGTTTTACAGCCTCTTGACTTGGCTGTGAATAAATCTTTCAAGTCCAAAGTAAGAAAACTGTGGGAAAAATGGATGATGGAAGGGCTACATTCATTTACAAATTCTGGAAAAATGCGCAAAGCCACTTACGAAGAAGTAGCGTCGTGGGTTTCATCGGCATGGAAAGACATTAGTGCTAAAACTATTATGTCGGGCTTCAAAGCAGCCAATATCATGGAAAATACAGTTAGTGATGATTCATCTGAATCTGATGATAGTGAAGATGAAAATTGTGACGTATTAACTGATAAACAATTTTTAGAACTATTTAATTCCGACAGTGAAAATTCCGATTTTGATGGATTTGAAGATTTTTAAACATGTTGATAAAATCTTGTATATATTTTTTTCTATATTTTCACTTCATTCCAATAATAATTTTTCATATTTTAAAGATATTTTGAAGTAGTGTTCTCTTATTATATGTAATCCAATATTTTTTTAGAAAATTTTATAAATATTACAAAAAATTGAAATCTTAATATTAAAATTACATACCTGCTATTTATAACGGATCAGTGATAGGAAACGTTATTAAATTGAAAAACAAATACATAATAATAATAAATCAACAGTCAAGGGAAAAATGATTCTGCAATATTTACAGGTAAGATTATAATATTATAAATAAGTTTCTGATATTTATTATATTTTTCTCTGTTTGTTATTGATCCAGTGACAAAATGTTGCTTTTTTGCAGTAATCTGAGGAGTTAACATAAACTAGTATGCATTTAAAAAATATTTTCTTATAGCAATACGCTTTATTACATCACATTTTTCAGTAATATTTTTACTACAGTTTTTAAGGCATTTGCATACATTAAATCTAAGTGTCTTTCGTCCAATGATTTTTTTCTTCAACAGCTTATTTTATTTATTTTATTTTTTTCGTCAGTGTCTCTATACGATATTTCTTTACATTTTAAATATATTTTTTAGGCACTTAAGTGAAAAAAAATTTTTTTTTTTAACTGTTCAAGTGAAAATATTTTATATACTGTAACAGTCTCTAAAATCTGGAAACCTCAAATACAGATAGCATAAATGATCATCAAATGTTTTATATTTATATAGTTCAGTTATCCTATCTTATCGACAGATGGCAGCACCAAAAATGTATTTAACTTTTTAGTATAATCTAGATTATATTCTGCATTTTGCCGACAGATGGCCGTACCAATCATTTCTTCTAATTCATTTCCAAGTTTATTTATCTTGATATAGTAAAATAAGAAAACAAAGAAATATCAACAGAAAAATTCATAAACAGTTTATATAAAATATTAGGCCTGGAACAAAGGAATTTTATTACAGAGATTGAGCTAATATCATTGTAATTGGGGAAAAAGTAATGACCAGTAGGCCTAAATTAAAGCAACTAAATACTAACATATAAATAAAATCGTAATCGTGAAAATGCTCTGTGTATATTTAATTTTAATAAGATTAAATGCTTGGCTTTGCTGTTAAATAACTTAATGTGCCATTTATGATTTTTTTTTATAAATATGTGATTTTTTTTCTTTTTTAATGATGATTTTCAATAATTTTTACTTACATTTTAAAGTTGTTTTTTGAAGATCACTAAAATTCGGAAATAACTAAAAGCCGCGTCTACGAACGATTTCGGAATTTAGAGATTTATACTGTATAAATATCAGCAGCTTGGGTGCGGCGCTTACGATGGTGCGGCGCTTACGTCGATGTACTTTTTTTTTTTAACAGATTGTCATTGGTGCGGCGCTTACGGTGGGTGCGGCGGGTATTCCCGAAAATACGGTATATTTTTTGTTAACTTGTGAGTCTTCTTGTTATTTTGCATTTTAAAGAGTTTAAATTTCATTTGAAATATCATATTCATTTTCTGTTACAAGAATATTTTAGCATAGTGTAACTGATGGTAATTTAAAATACTACTTTAATTAATTAACTCTAACAATTTCTCACATATGAGAATTTCTTTTATGTAGATCCTTTAACTTTTATTATAGTAACTGAAAAAAAGCAGAATTTGAAAAATTTGCAGTAGATCATAATGTAGTAGATAAAAGGCTAAATAATTATTTTAAATGCAACAAAATTATCAAAAATTTAACTATGAGTAATAGTTTTTGAGACATTCAGTTAAATTTATTATTATATTAAACATATAAGATTTTAATTTAATATTAATCAAAATTTTCATTCAGAAGTTTCAAATTTGGAATAATGTATTGTCATATATTTAACTAAAGTTTTGCAGTTTAGAATATTCTTTTGTTCTGTTTTTATTTAAAAAAAGAAATGTAACAAACTATTTCATTCTTGAGAAATTTTCAATGGATATAATGAAGCATGACCCTATATTGAGGTTTAAATGTTTGAAGTTTAATCTTAATTTCCTTTTTAATCAAGGCACCTTCACCAATTTTCTTTTAAGGTACCACAGGCTATATGATTTCTTTTCCTGGTTTTTAAATCTTAGTTATTGAAATACAGCATGAATAGACATTTTTTCTGCATTTTAAATGTTTCCATATTTTTTTTTTTTTTTTTTCCAATTTTGCTTGTAGACCAGGAGGCGGCAGCTCAGACAATCACCTCACCAAGTTCATGGCTGAAATTGTAGAAATATTTAAAGCTTAATTTGCATATTAAAATACAATTTATCTGCCGTATTATGTCTTGGTAGAAAACACCTGAAAGCCTGATTTTAGCTGGTGACTTGTTGGTTTACCATTGTGTTTTCCTGCTTCAAATTCTCTATGTTTTTATACCTTTGCATGCAGGAAAACACAATGCTAAATATACACATCAATGCTAAAATTGGATTTTCAGGTGCTAACCACCAAGAAATGACATGGCAGGCTGATTGCATTTTAATATGTAAATCAAGTTCTAACTAATTCAGGAATTTCAGTCATGAACTAGATGAAGTGGTTGTTTGTTCTGCCACCTCCCAGTCTATGGAGGGTATATCATTATGTTATTTGATTTATTTTACTTTTTTTTTTTTTTTTAAATTCAGTATTTCAAGATTTGAAGCCATAGAAATTACTGCTGCACAACCTGTTACTATTGTTTTCAGCTGGCTTCTAATTGAGCATCTAAATACATACAATAATAAATCAATTTATACACATATTAATTCTGCAATGTCCATGGTAGAATGCAATCTAGTAATTCTATAATTTAGATAAACTGAATTCATCAGGAAAATCAAAAGACTAAGTTTTGACTTATTTAATGACAAAATGTCACTTATTAAGTAAAGCAAAGATTGCTTTTAAATATCTTGTATGAATTCAGAATATCTGAGGAACACCCCCCCCCTCTCCCACACTAATTTAGGAACACTAATGGTAGCATAAATGCCACCATGGACAATAGATGTTTAAAGTTTATGAATTTAAATGAATTTCTGTTAAATATAAAATTTTCTTGCATATATGTATATATAATTTTATTCCTTAATTAAATTCAAGCTAAAGGGCATTTCGATTTGTTTCTCTATGTTGAAATTTGCTCTGTGTGGTGGTTATGTTAATTTTGGTGTTTTTCGATTTTATGGAGATGTGTGTTTAGATGATGCTCTAAACACATTTGTAAAAATGTTGTTATCAATTCCTCAGTCTGATTTATTGGTAAGTTTATTTGTTACACGCTTTTTTGTCTTGTGTATGTTTAAAGTATTTAAAATGTTTAAATTATGTCCTGTGATTGTTCAATCATTTTCAAATGTTTATTTAAAGAGTTTTTAATTCAGAGTAATCCTCTAAAATTTGGCCTGTTTTTTTTATTCCTTTAAGTAGTTTTAATTTGCAGCTTTCTTTTACTAAATCAAAAAATATAAAAATGTCGAGAATTAAAATCAGGGGTCTGTCCTGTCTTTCTCAAGGGGCCCTGTTTTTGTGAAAATTTTGAATGTTTTTCAATATTTGCGGTTCTTCCCTGCCATTGCTACTAAATCTTTCAGAACAAAAACTGTTGAAAGCAACTGCTCTCATTTTAGTTTAAAGCTGCCACTTGCAAATAGAATTTGTCTAAAGGCCATCAAAAGCCACTACTATTTTGGAGAAAAGCCAGAAAAAGACATACAATACATTCTAATGAATATTTTGAGAGTTAGTGGATTTAACAAGGTTTTAACTTATATTAAAATGGAACTTTTATATCATTTTTCTCAAAGGTTAATTCAAAGCATTTATAGCTTTGTAATTTCTAAGTAAAGAAAATTGTTGCCCATCATTCGTGTTAATATTCATTCATATATTTTATATCCCCTGCAGTGTCAAGACAAACTCACCAGCCAATCACACTAATTGTTTGAAATCTTGAGCAGAACTTCTGAACTTCATAATGTAAATGACAAGCATTTTTTCTATTTTAATTTTGGCATTGTCCAGTAATTTTGGCATTGTTGCATAATTTTTAGTATAATGGATTAGCCAATCTCATCTTAAATAGGGATTATTTTATATTTCTTTTATGAGAAATCTATATTTAAAAATTTATTACCATTAGTTAATTACTGTGAATATAGTTTCAATTTCAT
Organism: Maratus speculifer; assembly: GCA_964019185.1. NCBI lineage: Eukaryota > Metazoa > Arthropoda > Arachnida > Araneae > Salticidae > Maratus > Maratus speculifer. The sequence continues at coordinate 204,836,294 of OZ025299.1, forward strand.
CTGTAGTTTGTTAAATATAAAATATGTATGAATTAGAAAATATTATTTATTAATTTAATTTTTTATATAAAATTATGACATAAAAGATAGATAAAAAAAAATATAAATGAATTGGGACAAGCCTACTTAGGCTGAAACCTGCCTAAAGTGGAAAACTTTTCTTGCCATCTCAAACTTTATATTGTAAAAATGACTGTTCGTTGATAAATGTTATACATAAAATAATTCAGAGTGTATTTTTCATTGATTATATTTCAGGGTTCTCTCCAACATTAAAAATCTAGAAAGTTGGGAATTTGCAAATATTTTCTAAAAAGTCATAGAAAAGTCTGAGAAAAAAATAAAAAATTCATCAAACAATTCCAAAAAAGTCTGAAATTTTCTAAGCGATTGCAGAAACAAATCGCTGATTTTATCAAAGCACTGCAGAAAAAAAATAACAAATTTCATTGTATGCCTGTTTGCTCTTGGATTTTTTTTTTAGATTTGGTCAAGGAAATAGTTGATAATGTTTTGCTGTAGAGTTTATGAAGAATTTTTTTTTTTATTGACTAGACATCATTTTTAATGAGAATACAAATCTTTTCATATAATTTCCTAGTTATAATTCATATTATTTCTGTAAGAAATATCCCTGAATAATGAAATACTATAGAATTGCTGTAGAATAATGAAATGAATAACTGATATTTCTGTATCGCTGGAAGATTTTTTTAATGCATATTTTCTTTGTCTTTATAGCATTATCCTAAACTGAGTCAAACATATTATGTACTACTTGAATGCCTGGCTCAGGATCATATGGATTTTTTAAGCAAATTAGAACCTAACTTATTTTTATACATATTATCATCCATTTCGGAAGGACTATCATCTTCAGGTATGTCTAAAAATTTAAATTTCACATTCTGTTTGTAATTTGCAGGCATGAAAGAGTTCCTCCTAAAGGAGGAATTCCACCTTTTTAAAAGCAATTTTGGACATTCTCTGGATTCATGCAAAGAAAATATTTTGGGCAGAAAATATTTGGGGGGGGGGGGGTCTGAAAAATTAATAAGAAATTTTGCCTATTAAAATCTTTAGAACTTGTTTCTGAATTATTTCACACATACAGAAGAGTTATTAAATCAAAGGCAAGCTTTTATAATAAGCATCTAAAAATCATGTAAATGAAGTTCTTCAAAGTTGCTTAAAAGAGAAAGGAAGTTTCCATAAAATTCTGTTTGGAACAATATATTTTGCCCTATTTATTCAACAAATTCCCAATGTGTTGTACATTAGGATAATTCTAGTGATGAAACAGTCAAACCATTAAAAATAATATTTATTTTGAAAAATTAATCTCTTATACTTCACATAAATTCGTCAGGTATATTTGGAATTATATTTTCAGCAAACTGTAAAGTGTTTTCGCTTTTGATTTAATGAATCTATAATCTATATACATTTATCATTAGTTTAAAAAAATTACAAATAGAAAATAACAGTCATACGTGCAGTTATATTTCATTTCATTGTTTGAATGATTCTTAAATTGTGTAAAAATTATAAGAGTTTGGCCATATTGTATAGATGGATATTTTTTAGTATTAGCTACATATTATTACTGTTTATTAATTTGCTCATTGTACTTGTTATGATATTCTAAATTTTACTGTGTTACATATGTATTATTGCTCATTAATTTGTTGAATTTACTTGTTTTTCATATCTAATAACTGGTATTTAATGTATAATAATTAATACATATTATGTAATTACTTCTTAATTACTTATTAATTTGATGATACTCTTTCATGCCTTTGATGCATTTTCATGTATATTTTTTAATAATAAAATGCTTATATAGTTTAAGAAATATCTATAGTTTTTTTAATTACAATTTTATTTATATATATATGTATGTATAGGTATATATATATATATATATATATATGTACACATTATACACACATATATATATACTAATATTATTATTGTTATTATTACTTATTCTTTCAGCAGGCAGCAACTTAATATAAGGTACTTTTAAGGAAATTCACAAGTATTTATTTTTATTGAACTAAAATTTCTGACACAACTAACATTTCTAACACAACTAACATTTTTAAGAAATTAATAATTCTAATAAACTAATAACTGAACAAACTAACATTTCTAATAAATATTCTAATAATTTGATTAACTTAAGCATTGTCTTTGTTATTAACAATGTCTTATTTTAAATTTAGCATTTTAGCACTTATTTTTCTAGAACATTATTTTTTTCATATAATACTCACCCTTAAGATCCAATTAAATTGAGAGAGAAAATTAACTGTAAAACATGTGTAACAGGATTCCCAGTGTCATGGAAAGTAAGGGAATTTCAAAGCAGTCAGGGAATTTTTTAAATATACAGGAAAAGTCAGGGAATTTAAAAAATTTCTTGAGTCATGGACAAGTCTGACAAAAAAAAAAAAAAAATGAAAATTGATGCAAAATTTGTCAAATGACTGAAACTAATTTTGTCAAAGGATTGTGGAAATAAATAGTGACTCTCATTGTATGCCCATTTGGTTATGTAATTTTTTGAGATTTGGTCAGGGTTTTGTGTTTTGCTTGGAATGTAGTTATTCAGAGATAGGTTTATGATGCTGTTCATAGAATCAGGAGCTATTAATCATTATCCTTTTCCATTCTTTTGTCTGATTATAATGTGTTAGTTTTTTATGTTTGTATTCTACTTTAAAAAAAAAAATCATAAGTCATTTAATGCAACATTTTTTCCACTTATACTAGTTAATAATTCTTATGATATAAATTCTGGCTTTTTCAAAGTTGCTTATTTGTGTGACGCTTGATTTTGTGTTAATTTTATAAAAAAAACTTTTTTGTCTTATATTATTTTTAATTAATTCTATTAATTAAAGTATTTTTTAAATATTAATTACTGTATCAAAGCCGATTTTGTGTATGCACATTTAGTCATGGTCAGTCAGGGAAATTGTCAGACATGTTTTGCTGGGAACCCTGTAAGAATTTTTGTTTGTATACTTTATTATATTGTTTATTAACTCATTAGTAAAAAAAAATAAATAAATAAATAACTAGAAAAGATACTGTTCTGTTACATCTTGGAGAGTTTGAGGGCCAAGCATCTTAGGAAATGTTGTTAAAAAGGTATTTTAGTTATGTCAGAGTCTGTTTTTAACATTTTTTCAATCATTACCATTCTCAGAAAGTTTTTATTTAAACTGCTGTTGCTTTCTTCACTGTACAAATACATCATCATATTCTTGTTTTAAAACATTTTATAACTAATTATTTCATACCAATGCATGGTCAACTATCTATCAAATATACTGTTATCTAATGCCACTGTGTTTATGAGTTTCAAAGTTAAAAAATTTGAAATGCAGTGTTTACCAAAATTTTGAGCAAAGTATTCAGTGTTTCAAAAATAAATAAATAAATATTTTCCTTCTTCCTGTGATTATGATTTTGTCGATCGTAAATCAACGATTGCAATACATCATGAATCATCCTATTCTAACAGGGCTTGAATTCCTGGACGGAATTCGTGCTCGAAATTTTGAAATCCCACCCAAAAGAATATCGTGAACGGGTGGCTCCTGCCGAAAAAAAAATCATGAATTTTCCCGAAAAATTTTGGATTTTGAAACTAAGATCAACTTCAACAACCTTTTTGTGAATTTCGTGCGACTGAATGACATATATTGCGATTTTTTTACTGCAAAAAATCATTGAGATTCATGATTTTTTTCTGCAACTGATTGACAAATTTCGCAATTTTTTTCTTGAGATCGATTGACAAGTTTCATGCTATTTTCCGTCACAAAAGTGGAGTCATTCCTTTCCGAATTTTCCAAAAAAAATGAACGCATTCATTTCCAAAAATTATGAAACATCGGTTATCAGCCCGGAAATTCGGATGGTTATGTCCAAATTTCCGAGCTGATAACCGATTTTTCATAACTTTTGAAGAGAGCTGAGTCACTCATTTTCACAATCAATTTCGTCAATCGTTCGCAAAAAATGGAAATACAGAAGATTTTGTTAGAGGATCGCAATAGAAATGCCAATTTTGTTGAAGCATCGCAGAAAAAACTCTAATTTTCTCAAAGAATCGCGATTTTCCTCAAAAGATCGTGATAAAACGTGAATTTCTGTAAAAAAAAGCTGTCTGAATAAACACAAATTCCGGTAAAGGATTGCAGAATAAACGCGAATTTCGTGAAATGATTGCAGAATGAACTCTAATTTCGTGAAAGGATTGCTATGTAAACCTGAATTTATCTAAATGCCGCGTTAAAAAAAAACGCTAATTAAAAGATTGCGGGAAAAGGCCAAATTTGTCAAAGGATTCTTCTGGGGTGATTCTGAGTAAAAAAAAAAATTTTGAAGTTCACAACAAATTTTTTGAAAGGTTGCAGCAGAGTTTGGAGGGAGAAATTTACTTTTGGCACTGTTTTTTTCGTGACCCTTTGACGAAATTTTCGGATTTTTCGTGATCTTTTGACAAAATTCTCGGAGTTTTCGTGATCTTTTGACGAAATTCTCGGAGTTTTTGGATTTGTAAATGAAATTTGCATATTCTTTGCGATGCTTTGACAAAATTTGAGATTTTTTTATGATTTTTGTATTTTTTCTGTGATTTCTGGCCGAAATTTGCATTTTTTCGCGAAACCTTGATGAAATTTGCATTTTTCTTTCACTATTCTTTAAAGGATTTCGCTTTTTTTTTATTTTTCCATGATTATTTGATGAAATGTGCACTATTTGACGTTATTCACGATTTTTCTGTGAGCAATTAAAAAAATTAATTTTGTTTGGGGGGGGGGGGGTCGACCATTTGTCGAAATTCGTAGCATGCTTTTTGATTTGAATTTCTGGATTAATGACTTTTTTTTTTAATTTGCAGAATCGAATGCCTTAGTTTTTTGGAGAATACAAAACAAAATTACCCCTGGACTGCTTAAAAAATGCAAAATTCGTCAAAAGATTGCTTAATAAACGCAAATTGTGTTACAGAATCACAAAAAATATACAAATTTCGACAATGCATTGTCAGAAAAACGGTTATTTTTCCCTTTTTATTTTTCTTATCACTCCACTCAAACTATTCCATCCAAACCTGTTTCATTCAGCATACATCATTCAACTAACCTTTTATAATTTTTATTTAGTTATCCCTTAAATAAATCCTGAATTAAATACTTTTACTTTTATATATTTCAGTTTCAATAGCTTAAGTTTCTAATTTAAATACATTTAATATCTTTATTTCAGTATTTAAATTTAATTCTATTTTTGAATAAAAGAAATATATCTTTATTTTTACCTTGAGTCACTAACTCTCTCAAGCATCAATATTAACTAACGTAACACTGTTATTTCCTGGTATTTGTTTTTCCTACCATTCAACAAGCTCACCCGCAAACATCGTCACATCAATATTGTTATCTTGGAAGTTACAAAGACTGGTGATAGATGGCATGACATGTCCGATGGCACGTGCCCTTTTTTTTAGCGTGGACAATCGGCATTGGTCCGTTCCCACAGGTAACTTCTGGAAACCAAAGGTGGCGTTTGTCGTCAGCGGAAATGACGTAAGTGGGCGTTGACGGTAGCTATTTATAGCAGAGGGAAGAAACGGGGAACGGTGCTTTTATGCTCTTGCTTTTAGACTGGTTTTAGTTACGTTTTGGTGTACAATATATTTTTCGTCCTTTGTATTTATGTTTTTATATTGTGAGGCATTACCGATGCAATGTGAATAAAAAGTTTTAGGCTGCTGTGAAATAAGTGTAATGAAAGTTTGAACGTCAAAGAGATTGGAAAGTCAACGAATATAAAGGAACATTTCGAAATTGATTTTTCAAGTTGGACTGTCGCTATTTCTTTTTGGAAATTCCAGTCTCATAAGGATATCCTGAAGGGCGAAGATAGCCATTGCCACCGACAACGTGTTTTTAAACAGGTTTTCCCTTTTTTATGTTTTATGAAATAGTTACTTTTACCTTGTGTTTTTCTTCTCCTCTTTTCAAAGGATAGTTTTTCCTTATTGTCCCAGATGTTAGTCTGATCGATTATTAATCTAGCCGAGCTTGTCCCTTTATTAAAAATGATTTCCTTTCAAGCTGTAGTGTTGTTGACTGGATCCAAAGGAACCAGCAGATGTTTAATCCGGTTTTGATGCTACGGATCGACCGCGGCAATAGTGGTCTCAGACCTGAGCTTTTTGGAGTTAGCCATGCCGGGTACTGGGAGTTGTTGTGTGTTGGTAGTAGAGATGGGAATGCTCGGAAAAAACCCAGAAAAATTGGGAAAAAAACTTTTTTCTTCGGTTTTTTTCCGAAGGCTTATTTTTCAATTTTTCCAAACTGGAAAAATTGAAATTTCATTTATGAAATAATGTAGTGAAAATTTTGTAATAATTCATTCTCATACTTTTTATTTTATTTATTTTTATGCTGAGTGTCCCACATGAAAACTTTAATGTGGGTAATCTGATCTCTGAGCAGAAATCTGTTTGAGAAGACTTGAAAGGATCCTTCACATTTTTTACTTGTTTGAAACACAAGACCCTTCGCAAAATTTCTCTTGAAAATAGACATTTCAGAAAAAAGTTTAATCTACAAATTGAATCTTTCGCAAATGCAGTGATTAAAGAAAAAAAATCTCATACCATATAGCAGCTGAATCTTATCAAGTTATATATTAAAAATGTCTAAATTGGACTCTAAAAATAGTAATAATTTCTTATTCACAAATTCTGAATATATTTTGTATAAGTATATATACAAGAAATTCACAATTTCACAAAAACAGCATTACATGAAAAAAAAATCTAGATGTATAATTAAATGCAAATTCTCTTTTTAAAAATTAATTCATGTGCAAAATTATTTCAATAATATGCCAATTAATAGAAATGGTAAAATTAAAAATTTAACATAAAATTTGAAGCATGCATTTATTACTTTTTTCTATCTTTTCAAGAAGTAAGTATTGAATTCATGAAAATTTTGACTTCCAGTTTTTGGTGTATTTAAACATTTTAGAAGGTCCTGAACATGATTTGATAGTTTTTGGAAAATATCTGTCACTCTGTGAATCTGTATAGGACAAAAATTTTATGGGCACTTGATCTCAAGAACTGATGCACATAATTTCACAAAACTTTAGATTCACGTACACCTTGATATAAATTAAAGTTATTAGTGTATCTCGCCCAACTGATGGCGCTGCTATGCTGCATTATTCATAATTTCGACAATAGTTCTATCTCAAGAACTAATGTATGCATTTCCATAAAATTTCAGATTAAGTTAATCTTTGATAGAACTTTATGCACATTACTTTTTGGTGCAAATCGCTCAACAGATGACGCTGCTATGCTGCATTATTCATGATTATCGCAATAGCTCTATCTAAAGGACTAAAGGACGATTTTTTATCAAACTACAGATTCAGACAGTTCCTGATATTTATTAATGTTGTTTAGTTTTTGGTGTAAATTGCCCGATAGGTGGCACTACTATGCTGCATTTTTCAAGATTTCATTATAGCTGATTAATTGAATGTTTTTTCAAGGTACTGAATCTAAAATTGACCTCCATAATGTACAGTAATGTTACAAAAACATGGTCAGTTTGCATTAGAAAAATACAACTGCGATGAAAAAAAAAACCCTCCATATTTTATTACAAGTAAATACATTCCAAATTATACTTTCCTTCTTGATTAAACTTTGAATTTAAGTAGTTTTCTAAAGCATAGTAGAAGTTTATCTCACTGTGTAACTGCTTTTGGTATTTTCTCTCAAATAGCAAGCATTTTCTATTTCTAGTGTTCTGTTTTCCTAACTTTTGAGTTCCATTCTTAGAAATAAAAAATTACCATATGGAAACATTATTGAATATGGTTTCTTACTCAAGAATAGAATACCAGATTTCAGGATAAAAAGAAAAAAATTGCGTTTAATTAAACTTAAAAATATTTTTCTGGTTTCAGTGAATAAAAATCTAACAGTCAATAAATCCTATGCTATTTTTTGGTTGCAGACCTGAGTAAGCTAAACTAAAACTTAGTTTTGTTTGAATTTAGATAATAAAACTAAATCAAAACTTTGAGTTGAGATTGGAAAGCTATACCAAAACTAAACATATTTTATAAAGGAAATAAAATTATAATTCTAAGAAAAAAAAAGTAATAATGTAAAAATATACATTTTTTAAACAAACAATGGAATTTTTGAATACTGATATTCATAATAATGACAAAACTGCAATAATTTCTTTAAACTAGTATCATTTACTTAAAAACTATACTTATGTAAATGGAATGCATAATTTATTGCATTCCAAACTGCAGACATATTGGCTCTGGTTCTTACATTAGGTCAATTGATAATTAAACATGTAACTGAAAAATCATTTCAACAGAGATATGATATAACAAATAATAGTGTTTTAAAAATTCTTAGGCTGTGGGGAAAAAAACTAAACTTTTAAAAGCAGGCTTTGCTACTTTCTTTTTATTTTGTAATATAAAGTGAAAATAATTTTCATTTAATACAAATAAATGGGAAAAAATGTTTATTATTTAATATTCTCTAAGAAAATATAATCTATTTGGGAGAAACTGTCATGAAATGTCAATTTTTCCGTTTTTTTCTTAGAAAAACCGGTAAAAAAACAGTTTTTTTCTGCCACTTATATTTTTCCGGAAAATTTACATCTCTAGTTGGTAGCACTGAAATTCTTTTACAACTTTTTTTTTTTAGGAACTCTGAAGACGGTTCTCGCTATGAGTTTCTTGTAAGATCCTTTTGCTATAGTATGGGAATTCATTTTTTATATTATCTTTCTCTCCCTCCAAATAATGTCCTAGGTGGCAGTAACAGGATAATTTGGGGAACGTCTTTAGTGGCAGTAAAGATGTTGTAGGAAAGCATTCCTAGTGGCAGTATGGGATGACTTGGAGAATTTTTTTTTCTTTTCATAATTTAGCTTGGCTAGCCTGAATGTAAATTTTTGGGGGCGGAGATGACATGGGTAAAGTAGACCATAATTTTGAATTTAATTAAGTTTGATATAAGTTGATATAGAAATATTAATTGGATACATTTAAATTTGAATGCAGTTTAATCTTTTTTTGAAAAATTAATTAAATGGTCTTAATATAAGGTTTAAATTATAATAGATGGTTTATTGGTGCTCCGGTTCATTTAATTTGAATAAACATTATGATTTCTATTTTTATGTGTATTAAAGGAATTAAGTAATTTGAGTATGTACAATTGGCTTTTAATTTTGACCTTTTTAAATCCACTATGTTTTTATTAGATTAAATAAAATTGGTTATTTGTTTATAAATCTGTTTATTTTTTCCAAATACACCTCTTAAACTATATGGGCATACTTTGCAGCCAAAACGCTCTACTAGCGTATTTGCTCTGCTGTGTAAATCTTTTTAATAACCGTCCTTGACTTCAAGGACAACATGCATCACAGGGGAAAAAAAAAATGTGAATTTTGTCAAAGGGTCGTTAATAAACGCTAAATTAGTGAGAAGGCTGCTGAAAAGAAAACACAAATTACATTGAAGAATTGCAAAAAAGATGTGAATATCATCAGAGGGTTTCTGAATAATTTCAAATTTAGTCAAAAGGCTGCTAAAAAATGCAAATTTCATCACAGAATCACAAAAAAGGGGTCAATTTCGTCAGAGGCTTGCAAAAAAAAAGCACCGTCTCCTTAGAAAACAGCCCATATCCAAACATATCTGTTTATTGTTTTGGGTATAATATTTAATCAGAAATAATATACACAGAACTAACTTTTGAAAAATTAGGTTAATCCGAACCCAATTGGCACAGAAATCTACGCTCACTCTAAAATCAACCTCAAACAAAAACAGAATTTCCTAGACCTGTAACAAAAGTAAATAGCACAGGGAGGAAATTTACTCCCTTTAAAGACAAAATAGACTATATAAAAGCTTGACTTACTTCCTTTTTTAAATAAAAACACATTTTGCATAACTATTCTGCGTTGTTCATAAAAATTGCTTCAGTGGTATTTTGTCATGTCTGTATTCGTGAAATTCTTTAAATAGCACATAAAATAACAGTAGGTTTTAAAGATTTTTTCCTCCCTCCGAAACAGCTAAACTCCCCTCCATTTAGAAATGTTGGGAGGGAGACTCCCCTCCTGTGAAAAATTGAATTTCAAGCCCTGTCCAAGAAATATGGCAAATGCAGTTAAGCAGGTAGGGACAATTAAAGCTTGCTTTTATTGCACTGTGCTGTAGAAACATGGTATTGGAAAGTTGGTTTGATTATTTATGATAGAATGATTTAAGAAGATGAGAATAAACGAACTTTAAATTCTCTGTTATAACGATCCCCTATTTGTGCAGAATTTCGAAACTCCCATTCTTTCGATGATAAGTTAAAAAGTATGGAAAAAATAAATGCAATACATTAACATATTTTATCGAACTTTCCAGATTATTCTATTTGTGTGGCTGAAACAGGGTTGGGAAAAAATCATGATTTTTTAAAAAAAATCAAAAAAATCAGATTTTTTTGATTTAAATCAGATTTTTTTTATTTAAATCAGATTTATTTGATTTTTTTAGAATTTCTTTTTAAATTATTGTGTTTTTATGTTTTTACAATACATGAAGCAGTTTTTTATAATAAATAACTAAAAAAGAATAAATAATATTTATAATTTATAAAAATAATATAAGAAATAATTGTAAAATTTAGAAAATACTATATTCTAGTTACTGATTGAACTAAAAATTAAACATCTAGATTTTAATCTAAAGCCATTCTATTATTTTGTAATTCAATTGTGCACACTAAATAAAAAATAAACTTAAATATGTTGTAAATGAATAGAAAATAGTAAAATTTAAAAAAACAAATTAAATATTCATTTAATGCAATCTATTTATTAAGGGATAAAAATCACAATTAATTCAATATTTTTTAAGCAAATAGAAATAAATCAGGGATTTAATTATTTGAACAAAAACAAAAATTTAGAAGCTTTGTCACATCCTAATTTATTACGAAGGCTTGAATGAACTAGACCAAAAGAAGAAAATTGTCTTTATACTCCTCCAGCAGATGAAGCCACGGCTGTTGTTATTTGGTAAATAAATTCTATTTCAAATCTGCTGATTCTCTCTTTACCTCCCATTACATAAAGGGACTTCCACCAATTGTAATCTGTCATAATATCTGAAATTTTTTTCTCAAGCAATGATAATTTTTGGAATGGGCCATTTTTTGCTTGAAAAAGTGCTATAGTGGCGAGAAGATTTGGACAATTTTCTTTAATGAATGCCAAATCTTCATTTTTTTCCCCTAGACTAAGTGAAATTTCATTTCGATTTAAAACAGAGGGACTTAATAAAACTTTAGCAAAATGACATCCATTAATAGCTTGTTCATATCTTGCTTTAAACTTTGTAATTCTATCTCTATATAATACATTTCCTAACTTTTTACCAAAAATTTTCCCATTGATATTTGCATTTGGCAAGGGAACATCCTCTTTTTGGATTGTATCTAGGGCACATGCAATGGGTTTGAAATCTTCAATTATATGCTCTGCATTTCTTTTAATATTTAAGTGCATTACTGTTTTCTTGATATCAAAACATATTTTCTCGGTGCTCTTCACATACTTTTACTATTTTTGAGCAATGTTTTATGTATGATTGAAAGCAGTTAACATGAGAATTCCACCTTACATCTACTGGAATATGTAATGCAGTGTCGCCTTCACTATTGTACCAAGCTTTATTGAAATCAGTATTTCGGAAATATTTCACTATTTTTATAATATGATCACTGATTGTTTTACTTAGTATATCTTTTGCCAACAAGTTTAGAACATGAACAGAACACCTATACATAATTACATCATTAAAATCTTTCTTTTCTAATTCATTTCACATTTTAGCCATGTTAGCCAATACCTGCTATTTATTTACACCTACTTCTTATTTCTCTGCTGACTAATTTCCAACATTTAAAAAAAAAGAAAAAAAATTGATTTAAATCAAATGATTTTTTTAAAAAATCAGCTGATTTAAATCTTGATTTAAATCAGTTGATTTAAATCGTGCCAACCCTGGGCTGAAATTATTTACATCATTAAAAATATCTTTTATTTTTGAACTGTTAATATTATTTTTATATTACATACCTAATAGATTAAGTATCGGCAAAGGAGGCTGTTGTGGTGGTGAAAAAAATTAAGTTGTGCCAAATTCATTCTGCCATTGTAAAGATCCACCAAAATTATTTTCTTACATCGAAAGTTATTAAACACTTCACTTAAATATTGCTTAGCTATTGTTTCATTTTATCATTAGTATTATTAATCCATATTCCATGTAATGGAGACATAAAAATCTAAAAAATGGGATATGGAAAAGTAAAATCTCTTACGGAATTGCATGGGAAGAAAGAAATATGTCCCCTTTTTAGCAGGTGTAAATGTTGAATTTTTTTTTCTTGAATATTATTGCATTTTGCATGATTGAACAGTTTAAAAGAATTTTCCAGTTTTCTGTTTAAAAGAAAATTCCACCATAGGTATGTTTTTTTTTCATGTGTTTAAATCTATTTTAATAAGCTTAGAAATCTACGGTTCTTTAAAAAGAATAAGTTCTAATGTTTAATTATAGAATAATGATGACTTAAAAGTGCTTTTTTCAAAACACTTTGCTCAAAAAAACTTTTTTGCAAAATTTTTTTGGACCAAGCCAAATTTCACTGATTTTTGAACAGACTTGGCCACGTCGAGAAAAGGATGTTAATACGAGATGATTCAATCGAAAATGATTATTTTGTACCGTGAAGAATAGAAAGAATGAAATTAATCCCAGCTTCATATGGAAAAAATAAGTTAGGTCCGGCCTGATACTCCAGGAAAAGAGTAAGGCTCAAGCCCAGCCCAAAAAGATTAGTGACTAGACCCAGCCCGACTCTTAAAAAAAAAAGGATAAGGCTTGAGTCCGTCCCAAATACAGTTAATGGAAATTGGCCCAAACTCGGCCATGCAGATAGATCTCTTCTGTAAAATCTCAAAAACACCGCTCCCAATTTTGAATAAATTTCATTTTTTGAAATATATATCAGTTTGTAGCCTGTCACTAAAAATCTTTTTTCTTTAACAATAATAAAAATAATTAAAAAAAAATCCATGCACAATTCCTTTCTGTGTAACCAAACGAATCTGTGGAAAGCAGATGATCTAATTCTGATAATGCTGACTAACACAACAAACCTCAAACAGTTAGTTCACTTGTTTTTCTTTGATGTTACTTTATAGTAGAACTTTTTGTAGTGTGCTGTAACTTTTTAATAACTTATTATATTTTAATAAAAATTTATCACACTGCCTAATTTGCTGTTATTGCAACTTGCTGAAAATTTGAATAAAATTGGCAAATTGTAACATAAGATATCGATTTTTTTTTCATAATAAGGAAAAAAACATATTTTGCTTATCTCTTTTTTTGTCTGCAGCTTAATAATTAATTTCTTTTTCCACACTCAAACATCACAGTTTTGATGACACATTCATGAAGTCTTTTTTAAATATAGAAGAATAGAATATAAATAATTTCTTTATTGGAAATTTTTTAAAACTTTCTTGGAACATTTTTTTTCCAAATGTTTATGGAATATGCCTTAAAGTGTATCAATAAATCTGTGTTATCAGTTAGTTCTTATAAAAATGGAAATTACAAAATCTCGCACTTATTGCTGGATAAATAATAAAAAAAAATAAAAAAAAAATTGTAAGAAGAAAGTCATCATAAGAATGTGAGCTGGAAAACTTGCACTAACAAAGGATCAAAAATATCCAATGGAAAATATTATGATTTGTAATTAAACTAAAATATACCAACAAAAGAAACATTTCAATTGTGAAATTCAGAAAAACTGGCTTTCCAATACTTTGTTTCTACAACAAAGTGCAATAAAAGCAAGCCCAAGTATATATTGTCCCTTTTTGCTTACTCCAGTCACCATATTTCTTGGAAAAGGATGACTCATGATGTATTGCATTAGTTGATTTACAATCGGTAACAATGCAATCACAGAAAAAAAAAGTTTTTGTGGAAACACTGAATAATTTGCTCAAAATTTTCGTAAATGTTGCCCTGGTGTAAACCTCGCATATATGAAAGTTTTAACTTTTAAACTCGTAAACGCCGCAGCATTTATTAACTAAATTATGGTATTTCATCTAGCAAATTAAACAACTTCTAAAAATTACTGTATATACTTGTGTATAAGTTGAAGAATTTAGACCAAATTTGGGAATTGAAAATGGGAGGTCAACTTATGCATGGGTAAGTAAAAAAAAAATTATTTTTTTACAGATAATCGGCAAATGGGCCAGTCTTTTAAGTAATAACATATGGGTCTAGGTTGGAGAGAAAGATAAAAGCATACTATGGTCAAGTCCCTATGACAAAAAAAGCTCAACAATAATAGCCCTGTTATTATTCTGCACCCATTTTCTCTTGGTTCCCTTCAATGCAAGGGCATTCTTTTCTACATTTTACTCCCCTTTTTAAAAAGAGTTCAACTTGAGAATGCTTCTAGCTATCTCCTTTTAAAAAATCCTCCAATACAATGAAGTACTATATTTTAGCAGTCTAAAAAACTGCCATTGTAAATAAAGCTTGAATAAATTTTTGATTTTTTTTTTTTTCGTTTTGAGCATTGTTTATTTGATGTGAATAGGTTACAAAATAGTTAAAGCTTCTTTGGCTTTACTTAATTACACAGTTTTGAAACACTGGATTTTTGTTGTTGTTAAAGTCTGATTAGAAATCAATTAAAAATCATTTTTCAACATACTATCAGAAATGTGCTTCGAAATACGCATGAAGATTCAATATTGTTTCAAAATTGTGCTTAAGAATTGGGGAAGTTGACTTACACAAGTACATATGGTATTTTGAGATCAAAGAATTTTAACATTTTTCAATAATGGCCTGAAAATATAGCCCCATTGACCTTTTTGTTATTTGTATTTTCAATATGTGTTTGTATTTACTTACAGAAATGAATTCAAGGACTAAACAGTACAGAAGGTATCTATTTTACTGTTCCAAATCTCTAATTTGTTTTCAATGTGACAACTTGAATGCTTGAATCTGTAATTTATAAAATACAGAATGCCTGAAACAAAGAATTGCAAAATGTATTACCAAAATGCTGTTGCTTTATCTGTTTAAAATACAAAAATATTTTGAAAATGCACTTAACAACTATGTATGCTGCTTTGCATGTGAATCTCATTGTTGATTAAAAAACAATGGCGCGACTGAGTTTTAACCCCCTTTTTGGCGTGCTTCCAGGCGCGCTTTTGCATTTTGTCTCCCGGAGCGGGATCTAAGTCCAGGAGACACTACGCAAAAGATATACCTTCTTTTAAAAACAAAACCAGCCTTTTTTTTAAATAAAAAAAGAAATCAATAATAGATTTTCTAAAGAAATATACCAAGCTTTGAAGTCAAATGATGTTTTTCTTTTATATATAATATAAAACTAAATAACATTAAGGTTCAAAACATCTAAAGTACTAAAGAAAGGCCTAAAACACTTATTTTTAAATACAAAGCACGGTCTCTGCATTAAAAAAACAATAGAAATGTAGAAAATACTTCCTTTTAAATACAAAACAAAGGTTTCTAGTTAAAAAAAAATCACTCGTGTATTGCCCCCAAAAAATTTACTCACTCATGTTACACTCTTCGAAATCCAACGGCCTCTAGTGAGACACAAGATATTTAATTAATTTCAAGGCACGAGACTTCAAACTTTTAAATGTTTCTCCTTTCATGTCCAATAAGAAAACTAGAAAAGAACGAACGGAGTATGTGCAAGCCGAGGAGCAAAATCTCTCCGAAGGTTGCCAAGAAGAGCAGCACCTAAACGGAAAAGAAAGCAAGGCATGGTGCAGTCATCGCTCCTAAAAAAATAAAAAAAATAAAAAATAAAACGCCACCAAGAAGTTGTTGGTTAAAACTCAGTTTACCCAAAACAATAATTAATGTTAATTCAATTTCATACTGGATCTTTGAAATAATATTGTACTATAATATTGAAATATTATTGTTAGTGGTTATGAATTCATTTGTGTACAAGAATTGTGAAGAAGAATTTATCTGTGTGCAATTTGTATAAATACAAATATTTCATTTTCACAAGGTTAAATAAATCTTAATTATTAAATTTTTGTTAGCATGGTAGGTAAATTTGTCTTGAAATTTTGGAAAATGGTGTATTCTGAAATTTCATTTAATACCTATGCTACTCCCTGTAAGTAATAGGGCTGTAATGTTGGTTTGTTTTTTAAACTAATGTTTATGTATGTATTTTACATTATTCTGAAACAGCAGAGTCCTTTCAATCCTTAATGCTTAGGCATAAAAATAACATACATTTGTTTAAAAATAATTTTATGTATTTTTTAAAGGTACAGTCAATATATCATTCACTTGAAAAAAAAAACAGCAAACTTGTCCCTGCAAAACATCTACTGATGTCATGCACTGGGCTCTGACAATCACAATTTTTAATATCAGCTTAATTACATAGCTACCTGAAAGGGATTTTGTTTAAGGTTCTTTGGATGGTTGGACATATTCTGTTTGCCTTTCTGTTGCAGCTTTGCTATGCATCTTTGTACCATATTACCATGCCACTTTCATCACTATTTTCATATTTACCTAGTCTTGGTTTAACCTTGGTAACAAAATTTAGGGCACCCAGATAAAAATTAGGGGCTCTGTATACCCATTTTCCCAGTTTATATTTAGTCTCTGGTGCTCACAGCTCTGGAATGGCCCTGCTTGTGAAGTTCTCAAGAAAGTTTTCAAAATTATATTTTTGTTGATCTTTGTTTTTTTACTTCCCTTTTGATTTTTCACTTCCCTTTTGATTGAGGTTGTATGTGATGGTTCAGATTCCATGTTGGCACTCCTTTGCAGGGCTACAGAGTTGGTGGAAAAATGGCCAACTCAGACTCTGGAGATTTTAATGACTTCGACTGCAACTCTGACTTCCAAGTCCTGGCTAGATAATATATTAGTGGTGTTGTTAGTTAAAGTTATGAGGGAACGAAAGAAAAATAAGACAAAAATGTCATTATTTTTGGTATTAATTCAGTTCTTAGAGCTTTTAAATTTTTTTTTTTTTTCCGTTTTACAAATTCTTTAATTTCATGTACCACAAACGTGAAAAATCAAACTACCAAAATCTAAAAGAGGTAACGAAACAGAAATTTTACTATTTCGGATTCATGGCCTTGAAAAGGGGAAATCTGTACAGTTTCCATGTTAATTAGTGCCCTTCAGAGAAGAAAAATTTCAATGGAAAAGGGAAAAAAAACTACTGAAATGTGTTAGTCTTAAAATTTCTTCTATATCATGTTAATACTTCCTGAAAAATGCAGCATAGCAGTGCCACCTCTTAGGTGATTAACACCAAAATCTAGTCAACAAGTTATATCAACTTCTAACTGAATTTGAAGTTTGGTGGAAATAAGTACATTAATTTCTGAGATAGGGCTATTGCGGAAATTTTAAAATTCTGCTTAATTGCGCTACATGTTGGGTGATGTACATTAAAAACGAATCAGGATCAATTTCTATCGGATACTAACTGAATCTAAAGTTTAATGAACATCCATGCATTAGTGCTTGAGCCACAGCTATTGCAAAATCATGAAAAATGTAGCATAGCAGCACTACCTGTAGGGCAATTTACACCAAACACTAAACTATACTAATCTATATTACAAACTATTTAAATACAAAATTTGATGCAAATTCGAGCATTTGTTTTTGAGATCGCACTGTTGCAATATCATGAACAATGCAGCATAGCAGGGCCACCTGTTGAGCGATTTGCACATAAACATTTACATAACCTAATTATACCAAGGACTAACTGAATCTAAAGTTTTATAAAAATCTGTGCATTAATTCTTAAGACATAGTTACTGTGGTAATTGTGAATAATGCAGCATAGCAACGCCACCTGTCAAGTGATTTACACTAAAAATTAATCAGCTCCTTTTTCTATCAAGATTTAACAGAATCTAAAGTTTTGTGAAATTCCAGCCATTAGTTCTTGAGATAGAGCGCTGCAAAATTTTTTTCCCTTACAAACTCACGAAGTGACAGATTCACTGACAGACACTTTCGAAAAACTATCTATCGTTTTCAGTATCTTCTAAAATGCATAAATCCATCGAATGCGGAAAGTTGAAATTTTTCACAAATCCAATACTTTATTCTTGTAAAGATAGAAGAAAATAAAATTGAAGATGAAAATTTTACTAGTTCAGAAATAATCTGGCATCTACTAGACCTTTTAATTAAAAACAGTTTTCATCTCCTGTGTACACTGGACAGTAGGGTGGAGTGAAGAAAATTATTTTTTAAAAATCAAAAACAGGTAGGTGCCAAAAGTTGCCTTTATGCTAGTACATACCTGTGTGAAATTTTACCGCTGAAAAAAAATCTCCTTAACAAATTATAACTATAAAACAATAGCTTTATTCCGTATAGCTGGAGCAAAACAGACAACTTCTGGTAAGAAAACGGCATTACCACTCTAATGGGACATACAATGAATTGTTTTTAATTCAGCTCTTCTTTTCAAAACTACCTTGGACATACGTGGTGGAGGTGGCTATATTTCATGTACCACCTGTCCCAACTATTCGATCATCTTGGTACAGTGTTTTATTTATATATTGATTCAGGGCCATTGCTAGAAATTAATAATTGGGGGGGGGGGGGCGGGGGGGGCTCAAGAGAATGTAGGTGGGGCTCATAATTTTTTTCTCTCTCTCTGATGCAGAAAGATAAATTAGTGCATATTCACATTGTAAGTACTATACTTCTTATTAAACTGTTCTAATAATTTCATTTTATGTCAAGAAAAGTATAAGATGATGAAATTTTTGAGTATATAACTGATGCAAAATTAAACATCATGTTACCTTCATACGTACAAATAGGATGAGAGAGTGTAGAAAGACTTATTTTAGATACAATTTAGTAATTCCGCAAAACTGTGAAAAAGTCTCATAAAAAATTAGATTTTTGAACATAATTTCATTTGGATTTTAGAAGCAGAAATTCATTTAGTGACCTTGGAATCTTTTCCAGGGGGGGGGGGCTGAGCCGCCATAGCGCCTCCTTAGCTACAGCCCTGTATTGATCTGTGATTTTCTTTATCAAAATTTGGCATGTTTTCGATGCATCCACCTAGTTTATCTGTTCTTTGTATCCACATGCTGCTGTGACCATCTTAATGTATATTTTTACAGCTTATACAAAAAAATTACAAGCAGAGTAATGTATGGTAATATTATTAAAGGGATCTATTCGGCCATCTGTTATCTTTATCAAAATTACATCCAATGATGAAAGTGATAAGAAGTTCTGTTACCACAACATTTTTCAGTCGATTATATTTCTTTACGTAATGACCTGCTTCAAAGATGATTTCAGGTATTTCAACTATAAGTATGCCATCATTTATTCTGCTTTTGCATTTTTTATATGTTGAGAAGCGAGCTGTTTAATGTGATTTCTTGTGATCGTCAGAGAGTATTGCAATGAGAATTTGTCCTGCACGTGCACAGCAATCGCTGTTGTAAATAACTTTTTTTTTTTTGCATTAGTTTTATGTCATTTTCTAAGTGTTTCCGTTGCCAGGTAATTTCTTATTAACTTTTAGATCCCCATTTTATAAGTGAACAATATTTGATGGTGAACTGTCCTGGGCAAAAACTTATAATGCTTAGTACTTTTTGAGAGAATGTACAGACTCTAATCGTCTATAAGTACTCATTTAAATTTAGGAGAATTCTATTCGTCGCTGTAAACCATTTTGCATTGGGTAAGCTTAGAATTATGTATAATAATGGATCATATGCTACTTCAACTCCAGTGAATTTCCTCTGCATCAATTATTAGAGTAGTCAATGTAAAACATTATAATCTACATGGATTCACTGGATCAATAAGAAAATCTCTGTCTATGTACTGTTCACTTCCTATTGCAATTTTTTATAAAATAGATAATAATTTTGAAAAATTTTCTCAAATTAAGTAAAAGATACTCAGAACAGACTAGAAATTTAAATACTAAACTTCTTACAAATACTAAAACTTCTTTCGAAATATTGTTGCTTTACATGCAAATTTTGTTTGCAATCCTCTATGACGATCGTCATATTAAACTGCTATCTTCTCAAAATATATTCAATGTAATAGGTACAGTAAATGATGACATACTAGAAATTGAATTCATACAATCAATTTGTAGGCATATCATTATATATATAATGTAATTGATTGAAAAAATGCTGTGGTAATTGAACTCCCAATCGTAATGTATTAATTGTATGAAAATTTAATGAAGTTGAATAGGTTCAATTAACAACATACCTAATACATTACTCAGCTTCCTCTTCTGTTATATAAGGTATAAAAATATACGTGCAGCAGGTCACACCAGTAGCATTCAGTGTCAGTGAAAACAAAGAAGAGGTAAACTACTTTGATACATAGAAAACTTATGCCCTTCTTCGGGAAAAGAATAACAATTCAATATATAATTAAAACAGTAGGCCTAGATTGTTGGGTGGCTGAGTCGGGTGGGATATGAAATGCAGTCATATCAACGAGTTATATACAGAATAGTTTTGAAAGCAGATAGGTAAGAAATGCATTCAAAATAACATTTCGTTGTATGCTCCAATAGAGAGGTAACGCTATTTTTTACCAAAAGTTGTCAGATTTGCTCCAATTATACAGACTACAGATATTGTTTTATAGTTTAAATATGTTAAGCAGATAAATATAAAGGTTTAAGTAACACTTAAATAATAACCAGCTCTGTAGGAATTTTTTAGTTTTTTTTAAAATGTCAAAAAATGACAAATTTAACCAAAAATTCCAATTTTTGGAGCAAAAGCGCAGACTCAAGCCATTTTTTTCAGCGGTAAAATTTCACGCAGTTGATGTACTAGTATAAAGGCAACTTTTGGCACCTACCCGTTTTTGATTTTTTAAAAATAGTTTTTTTTCGCTCCACCCTACTGGGCAGTATATTGGGAATCTTTAACTTGGGTCGTCTGATATAATCCAAAAATAACAATAATAATTCCTCTCATGGATTTAAAATTACATTTTATTGGTTTGATTTCCCTTCTAACTGTCTAAGAAAAACAGCTGGAGTCGGAGTCAGCTTGTTTTTTAACGACTCCAACTCTTTTACTCAAAAATGGGCCCGACTCCGACTCTGCAACCCTGCTCCTTTGGCTTGACTTGAATTAAAAAAAAATTGTGACAATCTTCTAGAACAGCCAACATAATATTAAAGACAAACTTTAAATACTCCTTTTGTAAAACTGTAGTGTTTTGTATTGTGGCAGTCTTTTTCCTAGTGAAAGATATGTGTGCTTAATTATATTTCAAAATCTTGATCAGAGAACTGGACTTGATGTTATTTTTCCTATAGGATTTTCTGAGTATACAAGATTAATAAATAATCATGATTTATTTTATTTTACAGATAAAAAAAATTCATATTGTTATATGCTTGTGTAAAGGTTGACTATAATGTAGTACTGATGACAGTTTTCTGTTTCTTGGTATTTTCTGTTTTATTTTTAAAGATGGCAAAATTGATTTTAAAAAAACTGCAAATGATTGACAGTAATTTTGTGTGAAATATCATTTATATATACATATAACAAGAAAAGAAAAAATACCAATTCTAAGCTATTGCACCAAAAAAAAAAAACAAATAGTTGATGTTACAATGATGAAAGTACCATTATGAAGACAACTTTTTAAGCATGAAGTTATCCACAAACTTGCCTATTTCTGTATTATTTGTCTTTCTAAAAGAATAACTATCAGTTTATATTTGATTAGATTATTCTTTCTCATTAGATACCATGGTTTGTGCTGGTTGCTGTGCTGCTTTAGATCATTTAGTGACTTACATATTTAAAAAAGTGTCTAGAACTGGAAGAAAGCGAAGGCAAAGTGGTCCTGAGCAGCATGAGGAAGAGACATGTCTCATGGTATTAAAACAGCATCCAGAAATTTTGCAGCAGGTTGGTTTTTTAGAGATAAATTATGTTCATTAAAAAAAAAAAAAAAATAAGATGTGTCTTTTACAATTATTGATAAGAGTTTAAAAAATGAAAACTTTGGTAATGTAATGTTATGCATTAAAAACTAAAATTTAAAGGTATTAATTTCTGACACATTTCTGAATTTATTTTTGCTCAAAAACGCATGAAATTAGCAGGTGTTCTTATTCTGAAACTGTGTAATTGAATGATGTTTTATTTATTTATTTTTAGTAAAACCAAAAGATATTTTTCAAAATACCACCAAAACTTGTATTGTTTCTTGACAAAAACACCCATTAAAGTAGAAAAACTTGTCATAACATGACAAAAATCACTTGTAACTCAATAAATAATTCATTTATCAAAAGATAGAAATGCCATTCAGTTCCAAACTATTTCAATAGTCAGGCTCTCAACTGCCTTGCTGTTGCATTTAAAATGAGCCTGTAAATGTGTCAGAAAAATTTGTGTTGTTGAGTGAAGATTTTTTTTTTTTTTTTTCAAATCTGTGTTTTTGAAAAAAATTTTAATATATTTTATCATTTCATATCTTTTTTATTATATCTTTTTACGTTTTTTATGCGTGTTTTTGAATAAATCTACTTATTGATATAGAAAGGTTCTATTTGTATCTATGAAGGCATTTTTGCATCAAAATGATGTTATATATAATTTACATATGACATATGACAATATTTTAATCCAGAAATGTCTTCATAGACACAAATAGAACATTTATATATCGATAAGTCACTTTTTTTTCAAAAACACAGTTAGAACCTTATTATTCTCAGATGACGATGTGTAGTCTGGCATCCTTAAGAATGACACCAGAAAGGATTGCTTCTTAAACAGATACCAAATAAGTGGATGAGTGATAGAAGATTGCACAGAGAGTTTTTTGTGTGATATTCCTAAAACACTTCATCCTTTAATTAATAAATCCAAATCATTAATTTATAATTATTAAATCATTAAGCCTTTTCAGTAAGAACATAGATTAAATTTTTAAGTTATTACAGTTAGAAGTTTTTTTTAAAACTCAAATTATAAATATTCAAAAACTTTCTTAGACAATCATAACAGCATATTTTTGTATATCTTAAAAGCATGTAGAATTATTGTATTTAATATTAACTTAAAAAAAATTAACCCTTAAAATGGCAAAGAATATATAAAAGTTCTTTTATTTAAATACATTGGAAAATGAAATGTAGTGAATTTAAAATTTTACAATTTCTTAAAAACCAATCTATGGAATAAAAAAATATTTGATAAAATATTTCACAACATTTGGCCTCAAAATGACAAAAAAAAAAAAAAAAAAAAAAAAAAAAAAAAAAAAAAAAAAAGACAAAAATTCTGTAAAATTGAATTTATTAGATAATGAAATCTATTCTTGTGTGATTGGGGTAGGGGACCATGGTTGGCAAGTTTCTTCCGCAGTGGAAAAAATCAACCGGAAGAAATGGAGGAAATTGTTTTTCTTTAAAAATTTCCATATATTTTCAATTTTGTAAGATATAATAAATATCTTCTTCCTATAATCTTATATAAATTAATTTCAATGGACCAAAATAAATTTAATTAAGTATATATGCTAAATTAATCATCACAATTACATCAGCTTTTTAGCCACGATCACACACAACACTTATATAGAGATCTTCATCCATTGGCTAAATTAAAAGAAATTTTATCGAAAATATGTAAAATCAATTAAATGTTATGCATTTCAATTTAACCAATATATTTTTTTATTATTTAAATTTCTGAAACTATTAGTAAATAGTGGAGATTCTTGACTAATGGTAGAATGAAACCCATTTAAATAAAAGATTTTATTTGCATCAGTTTTAATTCAAAATTTGCCAAACATGTGGCCGAATATTCGGCCAGACCAAAACACTCAATATTCCAAAAATCTTGTTTCTTCCTTTGGAAATTTTTAACATTGGTCACTGATTTGAACTGTATCAGCTCAAATGAATGTATTGCAATGAACTTCATTGTTTATAATTATCAGTCATGAATTATCAATCATCTCATTGAAAATATTTAGTTTAAATTGCATTAGATTTCAAATATTCTTTGAGAAAGTTCTAGAATAACAAATGACCATTTACAAAAATTATTATAGAAGAAAAATCAAGATGTATATACTTAAACCTAAAATATTTTCAATTAAATGAAATTTGTATAGTTAGAAAACCTTTCTGTGATGTGGATAAATTATGTATTATTGCATATGAAAATAAAATTTTTCGATTATTAACAATTTTACATAATTAATAAATACTATACATGTAATTAATTTACAATTATGTATATTCATGTATGTATTAATTACTTTAAAACATAGAATTTAATTACTTAAAATATTTTGGATGTTATCATTTTCAGCCAAAAAGTAGGAAAGTCGCCTAAATTCGGTTTTGGTCTATCCTTAGTATTAAAAAAATCATTAAAATCTTTATTTTTCGTAGTACAATGCAACATAGTATAGCAAAAAGGTTTTTTAGCAGTAGGATGCTGCAATCAGTTTCTCAACTTAAATTGGATGGAAGCAAAAAAAATGAAAATTTTTTAAAAAGTTCTACACTTCAGCATAGTTTAAAAGCATTTTGACATACCCATAGATATTTTTAGAACACTAATCTATTAAAATCAGTATTGAAATATTCATGCTAGATGAAAAATATAAAAAAATACAAATTAATTTATTTACTGTGTTGCACAGTTTAAAATAATGCACTTTTATATGAAAATAATATATTTTTATATGACAAATAAACAATTTGTAGGTAGTTCTTTTTTTTTATAAATGGAGCAATTAATGAAAAAACCCATCCTTCTACCTCTAGAGTAGTAAAAATCCATCATCTGAAGTCTGAACCTGGAGTTTGTTATTAAAAAAATAACTTATCTTTGCAAAAATAATATTTTTAATAATAATCAAATTTTCCAATTTAGATTTCATGTAATCATACTATAATTCTTTAACATAGTTTAATATATTTTAACTTTTATTTGTGTTGGTTTCTGGTGGTTTCTTCCAGTTTCTTCTGTTTTTTTTTTTTTTTCAGTTTCTTCCACTGTCCTGGAAGAAACAGGTTTCTTCCGGAAGAAACCTAACTCTGTAGGGGACTTTCAAATTCTGTCAGCTGTCTTTCTAAGCTTCGAATTGGGAAGTTTTTGAATAGCAGGCAAATGAACTCTACAACTGAGCTATCTGGTCTGCATGAAAAAAAATAAAAACTGAAATTAAGGCTATGTTTAAAATGTAAATTGTAAAAAAATTCATTTTATGATTAAATTAATTCATTACAATGATTTAAAATTTTTCTTCAATTTGAATATAATGTATTAGATCTACCCAAGCTAACCTTGATGATTCAATTTTTGAATCGGTAATAAAATACTTTCTGACCCTTCTATTATATTAGTATCACTTTCAAAACTTTGATCTTCAATTTTTTTTCACAATTCTTTTGGTTTGGGATACTCATCCATGAGACACTTGTGGCTATGTTCTGAAAAATCAGCATTTTTATGTCTCAGAAAGTTTGTTAGTCAGTCGATGTTAATCTTACCACCAAGAACCCTGGATGTATGTTTTATGCACAGATGCGCTTGGCCTTTATAATATAGATAATTTGATTCAAACATTTTTAATTTGATTAAAATAAATATTTCCCTTTTATAATTATTTTAAAATTAAATTTATTGGTGTTATCATCTATTTAAAAATTTAACAAATATAAATTGGCTATTTGGATTTATTAATTAAAGGATAAGTTGTTTTGAAAGAAATATTAAAGGAAACTCTGTGTGGTCTGTGATCACACTTACCCCCTTTTTTTGGCAAAGGAATTTTAAATTGCTTTGACTGAATACAGAAATTTTAAGTGTGGGGGGTGTGTCAGGCTCAGTTTGTTCAAAAGAAGTAAAATAATAATAATAAGGCAAAGAAAAATTGAGAAATTTAATGTTTCAATTAGGCTGTCAAGTCAAATATGACAGACCAGGTAAATAATTTTCAAGTTGGGCATTGTCTGACCTGGCCCCCACCTAACTATAGGTATGCTGTTCCTGATGAATTCAAGGTTGATTCTGTTTTTGTTCAATGTCATTTATTTTAACCTTTTAACAGTTGTTTTAGAAGAACTGGTATTAGGGTAAGTTATTATTTTGCATAATTATGCAGTTGGTTGAGACAAAGATTTTGCAGCAACTCAGTAAACTGATAATAATTTTTTATGCTTGAGAATGAAGTATTTATCTCTTTTAAATTTGATAGTATCATCAATTAAAATTCAAAATGTGAATAAAATTTCTAACATGAGAAATTTCAGCAGTAGTGGTTAAAAATCAACCAGTTTTATTGAAATTGCAGTGGGTATTATAAATAATAGACTAAATGGTCCCAGCCCCCTCCCCTAGAAGGGCTGGAAGTTTACTGACTAATTAAGATAAGGATCGATGCTAAGTAGACAGACAATAGACACTAAACTAGAACCATAATAAGTTCATAATTTAATATTTATTTTCTTTTATCTATTTTGGCTTTTCTGAGACTTAATTTATGTTTTCCTGTATTGTAAATGCAATTTTGCAATATTCTTTTGAGGCTGACTGAAAAAATTATAAAATTGTATTTAAAAAACATCACTTTTTATCACTGTTTTTCTTGTACTTATATTTATTACAAATTTAACTGGAAGTTGAAGGGTATTTTTGAATAAGCATAAAACATACAGTAAACTTTATGTTTTATACTTATTTTATATGTAAGAGCACTTATCTCTGTATTCCTACATAAATATATATGTTTATATGTTCTATTAATAGATTTGTAGTAAAACTTTATAAATATTTTTCAGATGCTGAGCACAAATTTAAATATTGTGATATTTGAAGAGTGTAGAAATCAATGGTCTATGTCAAGGCCATTATTAGGTCTTATACTATTAAATGAAGAGGTAATTTTTTTTAATTTAATAACTCATAAAAACATATTAAAATGATTTGAAATGGTCTTAGTTTTCATAAATCTGCTGTATCATTCAAGTAAAGTTTTAAGTATATTAAAATGATTTGAAATAGTCTGTTTTCATCTAATCATCTACATCATTTGAGTAAGGGCATTTTATTGGCATTCTCTTTGAAATATATAGGAAATTTTATTTTACTTTATTACAAATTTTTATTTTTATCAATTTATAATTACCTTATATTTTTGGCAGCAGTTTTTTATTTTGTAAGAATTGATATATGTCACATTTGATGTGAGAAAGAAGATTGTAAAGGACTATACATGTTTGTTCCATTCTTTACAAAATTGAGCATAATAAGGGTAAATATTTAAAAAGTTATTTAAATAAATAAATCTTCACAAATAAATTATTCATTTCTTTTAAAAATTATATTATTAATATTTTCATAATTTATTAGTACTGTTCATGTGGCACTAATGTTTGAATGTAAATGCCATTGTTTTCGGCTTCTTCATGCTATGTAAATGTAATGTAGTCTCAATCTGATTGTCTGTAAAGTAGACATGGGCATTATTTAACATAACAGGATAAATATTCGTAATATTAACCAAAAACTTATTATTCAATAACAGATTACCAAAAAGTCCCTGTTAATTTGGAACACCTCGTATGATAAGCATTTTAAAAAGAAGAAACAAATAATAAGGCTGAAAATCATTTTACCCGTAAGACATGTTGACGTCACTGCAACGTCATTGTGAAGTCCTGTTGTGACTTTGTGACCATTGATTGTCGATGTGACGTCACGTGACGTCGATGTGAAGTCACAGTACTAAAATGTGAAGTCGTTATGGCCGTTTTAGAGCTTTTTTGTGACGTCACAATGTGACCAATTTGTGAAAAGTGTGTCATTTGTGACTACTTTGACATTAACACTGTGACGATTTTCTAAAAATTTTTAAGAAAGTCACATTTCAGTCACAATGTGATGCCACTGAGTGGTGGCATTTTGGTCACAGATGTGATGTGACCAAAGTGACTCACTGTGACCATGCATGCTATGAGGGTAGGAATACATATTTATAAATTAATAAAAGTTTAGTTACATAAAAAAAATTCCAACTTATAAATCTATTTGAATTCTGAGCCAAAGAATTTCTATTACTGCAAAAAACAAAAATCCCCAACTGAAATTAAATGCTTTTGAGACAGAGAGAGGAAAAAAAAAATCCAATGCACAAAAAAAAACCCCTATGAAACTTTTTTGACGCGTCACTGTCGATCTACGATTCCAAGGCATTAAAAATCCTTTTGGTCTAATCAAGGAAGCCAATCATAGGAAACCTTGTCCTTTTGCTATCTCAAAAGTTCACATGATAAAATCTCTCAAAAGCTATTAGTTGTTGATTATTCTATGAATATTTAAAAACATCTGGCTTCGATTCTTCACAGAATATATTTTATCATTTGAATTTTTTATAACGCTCACAGTTACAAAGATTAAAGCAATAGAATCAGTTTTTAGAATAACAAAAACAACATTTATTGAAAAAAATAGCTGGAATAATGAAAATTGCTTTTATCAAACAAATAGGTAGAATACTGAAAATGAAATGAGGGAAAAATGTGTTTTTATTCTAAAGTATGTGAAGTTAGTGAGTGACACTTGCAGATTATTAAAAAGCAAGGAGGTAATGTCGGCCATCTTTGGTCATATTTTTAATGGGAAGGAACCTTTGTTTGAAAAAGGGAATTAAAGAGATTTACGGATTTAATTGTTGATAGAAAGCTGTTTTATTGCTCAGGCACGGGACATAATTTTTCGTTGATGTAGTTAGATGGGTAAAACGGTGGCAATCTTTGAGTTTGAATATTTAAAAGGGATATTACTATGTACTCATGGTATTTGGGGAAAGGGGGGGGGTTTGGTGCTATGATTTTTATTTAATAAAATGTTTATTACTTATTTTTTTATCATTATTATTTTGTCAATATTGCGTCGTTAGGAAATACGAACTGGAAAACATTACTTTTGTAATTGTATTTTACTGAAAAAAAAGATGAAAAATAGCCTGGTGAGGACACAGTTATTCGAAAAGGAATGGGAGGGAGGGGGGTGGGAGCAGTCCCGACGGACACAGAAATTTATAGGGTGCCGATTTTATACTACCAACATCATTTTTTGGCCTGTCACAAGTTTTGGGGAGGGGATTTTAAATACATACTTGCACATACGAAATTTGTGGGATGAATAACATTTGATTAAAAATATATAAGTAATGTTTCGTGTTCCTGTGGGATAAGCTTTGAATATGCATTGACAGATATTGATTCGGGGATGTCAAAATTCGAACTTCAAATCAAGATGCTAACAAATGAAGATCAATTTTATTTTTTTGAACAAATCGCATTGTTAAAACGGTGTTGTTTTTATGGAGGATATTTCTGATCGTTTAGAAAAAATTAATTTCTAAACCGTTAGTTTTGGAGTCATTGTAACAATTGCAAAAATGCTTTAAACTTTCTTCTGCATCATATAAATATTAATTTACATTAAAATAACTATTTTTTAAATTGTTAAGAAACTACATATTTTATACAGTGTTGAGTAAGTTTCCTATAACCTTAGAAATTTTTTTTATGTGTTTTAACAAGTAAATCAGCAAAAAAAAAAAAAAAAAAAAGTTTTATGGGCAAAATTTACTGTTATGATACTTATAAATTTTCAACGAGGAAAAATGCATTTTTAGTGCAAGAAAACAATAATAATATGTGAAATGTAAAGTATCACAACTAAGTTTTTGTCTTGCAAAAAATAAAACTTTATGTTGATTTTAAAGACGCAGGTTTATCTGAACTAAAACAGCGTCTATACTTATGTATCAAAATTATTCAAGATACCTTAATTAATGGCCCTCTAATCAAAATGTCTGTTGACAGCATAGTCTCATCGATTATTTATACGTTTAAAAAAAACAGGTTGTTGAAACCTGTTACCTGTGAATGTGTGGAACAATGTAACCTGTTAACCAAAAATAACTATATTTCCCATCTCTACTGTAAAGTAACAAAATAAACTGAAGAACATGTCTGTTACTTTTTAACCCCTTGGGGACGAGCAACACATATATGTGCCACAAAACTGCTTAAGAATACTTGTTTTTCCCTACTAGTAATATTATACTGTAAAATTTGCCTTATTTAATTTGAACATTTTCATGATTTAATAAAGTACAAATATCTGTTTCTAAAAACCAGTGACAAAAAGGCTCCTGTCATGAAGGGTTTAATGCTTGTGATTATGATTCATATTATAATTTAGAAGTTATCCAGAATTCTATTTCTGATCAACTGACTTCAGAATTTTTCTTGAAAAAAATGCCATAATGAAAAAATTCAGATAAGGAACATTTTGATTTTTTTTTTCCCAGAAATATTTTTTCAAGAGATTCTCTTTGAACTCTTTTTAAATACTGATTTATCATTGTTCTTCATTAGATCTGATTCATAATGTGATTAATCTAAATAAGAAACAATTGTGCAGCCATATTGTCTAGACATCTTCTTTAATGGGTGGTACTTTTTTACCCAACTGATTATCTCATAATACATCTGACCCCAACCATTCTGGATTGATTGTTTTATGCTGTATTATTGAAATTTTATGAAGTAGAAGCATAGTGTAGGCAATTAAATTTTGAGTGGTTGATAAAGGTTTCCAGATGAAAGTGGACAAAACTAGCCATAGTGTCTATGAGATCTGTATTCACCACATAGCTAAAGTACATTTACATTGTTTCTTTACTTAGCTATTCAAAATTGTAGAGTTTTGCTATGTTTATTTTTTAAATAATAGAGACACTCACATAGCTATATGTATGTAACGACTTCGGATGTTTTATAGTCGTGGCATAAGAAAATGGGACTCGGGAGCCTCTTGTTGGATCGAACTCTTTTATTCGGCCGCTCTTCGTACAGATAAATTCGCGAGTCCGGTCGGAGGTCGCCGAGCCGTTTACGGGTATTCTGGAGGGTTACATGGCCGTAGTTTCTGCTGGCTTCTCAAATCTGCAAAGTCTCTCCTTTTTCGCGCGTGTTCTTGCTAATATGTTAGGGATTGTCATATTTTCCAGCAGAGGGCACAGTTGTGAATTAGGGAGGAACATTTAATTTAATTGGTTAAGAAATATCTGAGCACTCTGACGTAATTTAGGCGCGACTGTCCAGGGCTGCATGCTGATCCTACAAATTAAGAATTGCGTTTACCTAAGCATTTTTAATCTTAAAGAACATCCAAAAATGATCTCTGAAAGTAATAAATGTTAGGCTGGGAAAGAAAGTTACCAGTGGCAAAAATAGCTTTAAGCTTAAGAATTAAAGTTTAAAATATTAATTGGGAATTTTAAACTTTTGAATTCAATTTTAGTTTTTAAAAAAGGGTTAGTTTTTATCCTTTCATGTAGACTGGACTTAAAGGCATAGCTGAAGTTAGGGAAACTAATAGCTCTGGGCTATAGATTATACAATAAGTTATGTTAAGCAGGTTATATGTTTTTGTTAATTGAATGGATATTTGAAGTTTAAAAAATATAGCTGCATTTTTGCTGACACTCCATTCTACTGTATGTTGCATAGCAAGGGTGAGGAATTTTTTGGTAGCTTTCATTACAAAAAGTAAAAAGCTACCTATTGCAGCTGTCCGGAGGAAAGCACTTCCAGAAATTTTTGGTATATTTTCATTGATCATTGACCCTCTGTTCAAATGTTGACATACATATATATATATATATACAGTAGAAGATCGATATAACGCAATTCTATAAACCACAATTCTCCATAAACCTCACTGCTTCTTCGATGTAAACAGTGAAATTCACAGTTAAGAAACTCCTACATTCTGTATTGAAAAATGATGCCCTCTAGTGGATTAAATTTCAGCATATAATTTTATCATTTTCTCTCGTTTTTAAATAAAAAATTGTCATCATTAATGTGAAATAATTTTGAAAATGAGAAGTTAGCATCGCGATAGTAAGGTAAATACACCAAACGTCCTTAGAAAAATGAGCTTGTAAACCATGGGGAAAGTAAAAACAGAGTTAGCAAGTCAAGGAGCTAGCGAAAACGCAATGAACAACAGAAATTTTAGTGGCAAGAAATCATAATTACTTGCGATAAAATGGCAATGCCAGTTTATTTTGATGTTTAATGTTATTAGCTCGGTTATTGCTCTCGCCCACGTTTTTTCTTTTTTAACAACACATTTATTACGTTTTATTTCTTTTAAATCAGAAAATATATATTTACATTTTTTTTTTTGAGTTGTTTTGTAAAAAAAACAAATTATGGATAAAAAAGTCGGCGAGTCATCGAAAGCAAACAAAAAATGTAAAATTTTGACTATTATGCTAAAAGTAGAAATATTGAAAGAATTGGACAAGGGATCAATGGCAAAATACATTGCAAATGCATATGGTATTGGTAATTGAACTGTTTACGACATCCGCGACAACCGGGAAAAAATATTGGATTATTATTCAAATACTGACAGCAAGAAAGGCATTGCTGAAAGGAAACGAATGAAAAGTGCACAATCGGCCGATTTAGATGCTGTTTTGTTCGAATGGTTTCGCCAAAGGCGATCAGAAAACATTCCAATTACCAGACTGATTCTGTGTATGAAAGGAAAAGAGTTTCATAAAGAACTTAATATTGAAGTTCCATGTGATTATTCAACCGGTTGGTTGACAAAATTCAAAAATCGGCACGGTATACGATACCTAAAAGTAAGTGGCGATAAGGTGTCTGCTGATACAGAAGCTGCTGATCAGTTTGTTGAAAAATTTAAAAAAATTGTGGATGATGAAAAAATTTCACCTGAACTAATTTATAATATGGATGAAACAGCCCTATTTTGGTGCAATTTACCGCACAAAACTTTTGTATGTGAGCAAGAACTTGACCCTTCAATGGTTAAAGATGACAAAAGAAGGTTAACAGTAGTTCTTTGCAGCAGTGCTGCAGGTACACATAAGTGTAGACTGTTAGTTATAGGAAAAAGTAAAAATCCTCGTCCTCTAAACGGGTTAAAAAAAAGTGGTCTACTTCCTGCTATCTATGGAAGCAACAAGAAGGTGTGGATCACAAAGGAATTGTTGTGTGCAGAATGGTTCAATAACAATTTTGTGAAGGAAGCTCGTGAGCACTGCTCAAAAGTTGGCCTGCTTAAAGATAGCAAAATTTTGCTATTATTTAATAACTGTCGTGCCCACCCAGAACTTGCTGCTCCTAATGTCATAACAAAATTTTTGCCGCCCAATACTACATCCCTAATCCCAGCCTCAAGATCAGGGTATCATAAATAGCATGAAATGTAACTACAAAAGTTCTTTTCTTAAAAAACTCCTAAATTCTGATATCTGCCCTAATATGATAACAGAATTTAAAAAAACAGTTCAATATTAGGGATTGTGTGTACATATTGAGGGATGCCTGGGACTCGGTAACGCAGGAAACTTTAGTAAATGCATGGCATAATTTATGGCCAGAATCCCTTTTTTTTAAACAGATAATGATGATGAATTTGGTGGTTTTAAACCTTCCTTAGCGAAAATTAAAGCTGCTGAACTTATGAATTATGCACAAACCACTCAATTGGATGAATTGAACAAAGAGGCTATTGTGGAATTTTTGGAAACTGATGACCAGTCTCAAATTGTGAATCAAGTAACTGACAGTGAAATAATTTTTTCAGTTCTGAACACAGAAGAAAGCAACTCTGAAACAGAATCAGATGAGGAGGAAGTTCCTAAAGTTTCCATGGCTGAAGGAATTTTTATGGGGGATTCCTATTTAAAATTCTTAGAAACGCAGGATTGTGTTACAGAGCAAGAAATCTTAATTTTAATAATAAATTTGAATAATAAATTATTAAATTGCATTATTTTCTTTGAATAATAAATTATTAAATTGTTTTTTTTTTTCTTTGAATAATAAATTATTAAACTACATATTTTTGTATTTAAACATTATTTTAAAGTGTTACTGGCAGTGTGTGATGGATATCACATACATTTTGCAATTTTTAGAGGGTAAATTTAAATGCCATCTTAAATTATCTATATAATGCAAAATTCCATATAACGCAACACATCGCGTTTTTAGTTTTGCATTATATAGATCTTCTACTGTATATATGATTTTTCTCATGCTGTAACTATTGTATTTATGAACCAATTTCAATGAAACTTGGTGTGTACATAGCAAATACAAATATCTTGACCTAGTTCGTAGGCCAGCTTCATCTGCCATATTGTTTGAAAATGGTAGACATTTAAACTTTTTTTTTTAATTAAAAATTAAGTACAAAAAAATTAGAAATTGAAAGATATTTTTCTTGTATGTGTTTGACCTTAATACAAAGATTACAGAGTAATTTTTCTTTGTCTGTATTTTAAAAAATGGCTGAATTATAGCTCTGCAAATTTCTCGTATCTGACATTTTGAAACAGTCTGATTTTTGTCACGTGATAACATGCATATTTGTAAATCAATTTGGATGTAACTTGGTGTGTACATAGTATATATCTATATCTCAAACGAGATCATTTTTTCGTTTCAACTACCATCTTATTTAAAAATGGAAAATTTTGAAACAAGAATTTAAATTTTTTAGAGAATTTTAAAATTAGGTACACAAAAATTAAAAGTTAATTTTTTTTCTTTTATGTGTTTTACCTTTATACAAATATTTCAGAGCATTTTTTGTTTTGTTTATATCTAAAAAAAAGGCTGAGTTTTATATCACTTTGAATTTCTAGTTTGGCTGACATTTTGAAATGATCTTACTTTTATCACATGATAATATGCATATTAAAGGACCGATTTGGATGCCATTTGGTGTGTACTAAGGACAAGTTCATTGGCCAACCTCATCTGCCATCTTGTTTCAAAATGGAGGCCATTTGAATTTTTTTTGAAATTTAAAATGAGGTACAAAAAATGAGAAATTGAAAAAGATTTTTCTCTTATGTGTTTGACATTGATACAAAATATTCGGAGCATTTTTTGTTTTGTCTATGTCTGAAACAATGGCAGAGTTACATTACTTTAAATTTTTACTGTGGCTGACATTTTGAAATGATCTGATTTTTGTCTCATGATTACATGCACATTTTTTATGAACCAATTTGGATATTACTAAAGCACCAAACACATTGGACTAACTTCTTGTGGTCAGGCATTGCTGTCTCTGATCTTTCATGTCAGCGCTTTGATGTATAAATTGCTTTTTCAGTGCACTGAATTTGAACTTCAAGAGAGAAATCAAATGCGAAATCAGTTGGCAGCTTTATGAAGGAAGATGGAGGAGATAAACTTTCCCTTCCTTTGTCAATTCGATAGGCTTTGTACCTCAAAAATCATTTAAAGAGGTTCCAAAACTAGCAACCTTTTGTTCTCGTCCCACTGATATTCGGAAACACTGATTCTTCAAAGATAGATTTATTGTTCTTTTAGTGTAAATGAAAGTAGTGATGTTTGCACGCAGCCTTAGTGTGTACATAGCACAAACCAATGTCTTGACCGTGTTCTTTGGCCAACTTCACCCGCCATCTTATTTCAAAATGATAGTCATTTAAAATTGCCAAAAATTTTTTTATTTTTAATAATATACAAAGGTAAAAAAGGAAAAAGGTTTTTCTGAAGTATTTGGGCTTGATACAAGGATTCTGGAGCTTTTTTTGTTTTGTTTTTATCTTAAAAAATGGCTTGTATATAACAGTTTGAATTTCTAAAGTGGATGACTTTATTTTAAAAAATCTATTTGCCAGCAACACGCATATATCAACCGAATTTGATATGAGTGAGCATGTGCACAGGACTTAATAAGATCTCGATCAAGTTCATTGGTTAGCTTAACCTATCATGTTATTTTAAAATGGCAGGCATTTCATTTTATTGCCGAATTTTGCAAACAAATATAAATTGCTTTAAATAAAACCAGCTTGTGCAAAGTTGACTAATTACTTGAAA
The DNA here is from genome assembly GCA_964019185.1 of Maratus speculifer. Taxonomy (NCBI): domain Eukaryota; kingdom Metazoa; phylum Arthropoda; class Arachnida; order Araneae; family Salticidae; genus Maratus; species Maratus speculifer. The sequence continues at coordinate 204,872,550 of OZ025299.1, forward strand.
TTCATATTCAGTATTAACAAAAACAAGCATTGGATCTTCTATAATCGTGTTTCATTAATTTGACTTTTATATGTTTGAATAATACAACTTGTTTTTTTTTTTTTTTTTTTTTTTTTTTTTTTTTTTTTTAAGTAAGGAATATGAAAGCTACCTCTTCCTCTCGGCAGTGGCTGGAAGGACTTTTAACATTCTACTTGCCATTGGCAAGTGGATTTTTTGACAAGAAAATTAGCCTTAGTGTCTATGAGATCTGTAATCAACACTTAATTAGAGTAAATTTACATTGTTTCCATACTCAGCTATTCAAAATTGTAGAGTTTTGATTTTATTAACAATAGAGACAGATAGCTATATGTGGACGGGACTTAGTGGCACAGCTGAAGTTAATAAAACAAATAGTTCTGCACTATAGATTATACAATAAGTTGTGTTAAGCCTGATATATGGTTGAATTTTGTTTTTATTCTTTTAATATTGAATGAATACTTGAAGTTTGAAAAATATAGCTACAATTTTCCTGGCACTCCATTCTATGGTATATTGTATAGTAAAGGTGGGGAATATCAACGTTCTACTTGTCACTGGCAAGTGGATTTTTTTTTTTTTTTTTTTTTTTGACAAAGCAAGTGAATATTTAAGGTATCTTTAAAACTACATTCTAAAGAGAATATACTCAAAATTTTCTTTTGTTTGTTAACAGTATTTTAAATTTCTCCATATTGAGACAGCTTAAACAACTTCTAAGTTCTGTCATATGCTAAATTTTTTCCTATTATATATTCATTATATATAAAAAACCTAAATGTATTTTATTAAAGAATTATTTTCATGTAAATTTTGTCAAAACAATTTTTAATTGCACATTGCATTAAAATGATTTTTTTGTGTAATGTTTTTGGATAATTCATTATTCAATTTATTTTTAATATTCTTCAGTGATTATACACCATGGGTTTCCATTTAAAATATACTTGCAATCTACAAACAATTAGATAATGTACGTAGCAAGCTGCATTATCCATGAAATGGTCAAAAGTTCTATGAATATAAAGCTTTCATTAATGGATTTATATTTTTACTTTCAATTTAATATATTTCATTTTTCATTTAATTATAGTATAAATTGTTGTGAAGAACTTCACCAGCTTCATATATAGGCATTGCAGGCCACTTGTGGCCCATGAGCTGCTGATTGGAAATTCCTATTTAATCCATTATGCATAGCTTTATTATAGCATATTAAAAGCATAGTTTTTTTAGTTGTACGGTAGAACCTTGATGCATCGTTTTACAAGGTTTGGGGAAAAAAAAAATAAATGCAGATTAACTTAAAAATATGAAAGAACACAATGTTTATGCATTACTAATGCATACAATGTATACAGGGTGATTCAGCTCGTCGGTGACAAACTTTAAGGATCGATAGAGCACACCTAGACGAACATTTTTGAATAGGGAATGTAGGGTCCCTGACGCGATGGTAAGGCGCTAGGCGCTTTCGAAAATTTGGGTGCCGAAATTCGAAACGTCATAAAAACTAGGGAAATGGTTAGATTTTCTTGCTTGTTGCGTCGAAATGATTCTGTTTGTTTAGACTTTCTTCAGTACCAATTTGATAAGCGTATCTCTTAAAACATGGATAGGGGGCGCTGCAGACTTTGGAGAGCTAGACAACAACTTTAAGCCCGTTATTTTGATAATTTAACACATGCTCGCCAAAGTTTATACTCTAACTTAAAGTTTGAACCCAAAAGTAGAGCCCTGCAAAAAGCGTAAGAGCCGGAATAAAATGTCAAAGTACAGGGTGGTCGAAACTCGAAGGCTCCTAAGAGATAAACAAACAGATTTCTTGACTTATGGCATGCATTTTCATGATTCTGTTTGCTGGGGCTCTCTGAAACTCAGTTGAACGGTACAAAAAGAAACATCGATAGGGGGCGCTTTGGGCAAAAAACATAATTCGTTGACATTTCGGACGCTAACTGGAAACGGGGCGCTACGATCAGTTAGTAATAATGAAAACACATTTTCTACCTCTGCTCAACACTTCTAAATAAATTTAGACCAAAAACATCAATGATACTGGAAATTTATTTACAAAAAATAACACTACAGAAGATGCTCGAAATTTCGACCTTGGGCCATGATGCAGGCTTCGCACCTCCGTCGCATTGAGGAGTGTGTGTTTCCAACAATGCCAGGAGTATCTCTGATCTGCCCTGCAGCTGCCACAATGCGCGCCACAAGTTCTTCAGCACTGCTGACAGGTGTATGGTATACCTCGGCCTTCAGGTAACCCCAAAGGAAGAAATCCAAGCAGGTGAGATCTGGTGATCGGGCAGGCCAGTGAACTGGACCCCCACGCCCGATCCACCGCTGGCCATACCTTGCGTTTAGATGGAGACGCACGTCGTTCGTGTAATGGGCTGGAGCTCCATCGTGCTGGAACCACATCTGGCGACGCGAACCTTCGGGTAAGTGCGCCTCCTCCAGAAGCTGCGGCAGCACTTGATCCAGGAAAATCAGGTAATTTCCACCTGTCAGCCGTTCAGGTAACAAATAAGGGCCAATGAGGCAATCCCCCAGAATGCCGGCCCACACATTTACTGAGAAACGCTCCTGGGCTGCTCGGCTTCTGGTTTCATGTGGATTTTCATCACACCACACATGACTGTTGTGGGCGTTCCACATTCCCTCCCGGCTGAAGGTGGACTCGTCCGTAAACAAAATGCTGTTTACAAAACGGGGATCCCTGGATCTCATCGCCAAGTACCATCTTGAGAATTCCACTCAAGGGCCAAAATCCTGCTCTCTGAGCAACTGCACCCGCTGGATGTGGTAGGGGTGCAGATTCCGGGAACGTAAGATGCGCCACGCAGTTGCTTGCGAAATGCCAACATGTCTGGCGATATCTCTCGTGCTAAGACCTGGGTTGTCCTCAACCAGGTTAAGCACAGCCTCTTCGTTGTCGGGGGTCAAAAGACGTGTCTGCGCATACAACTACGTCATCTCGCGTTGTCGTCTACGCATTACGTATCTTTTGCATATCGATATGGTACGATATCTTTTGCATAAATCAGCAAAAAGCACCTTATGTAAATTTTATTGCGCGCATTGTGCATGATTGAAACCAGCTATGTTTGTTAAAAAAAACAAACAAACTGCAGTTTTAATAGCTTCTTATGATAAGTAAATTACTCTCTTGTTTTGTTTCTAACTGATCGTAGCGCCCCGTTTCCAGTTAGCGTCCGAAATGTCAACGAATTATGTTTTTTGCCCAAAGCGCCCCCTATCGATGTTTCTTTTTGTACCGTTCAACTGAGTTTCAGAGAGCCCCAGCAAACAGAATCATGAAAATGCATGCCATAAGTCAAGAAATCTGTTTGTTTATCTCTTAGGAGCCTTCGAGTTTCGACCACCCTGTACTTTGACATTTTATTCCGGCTCTTACGCTTTTTGCAGGGCTCTACTTTTGGGTTCAAACTTTAAGTTAGAGTATAAACTTTGGCGAGCATGTGTTAAATTATCAAAATAACGGGCTTAAAGTTGTTGTCTAGCTCTCCAAAGTCTGCAGCGCCCCCTATTCATGTTTTAAGAGATACGCTTATCAAATTGGTACTGAAGAAAGTCTAAACAAACAGAATCATTTCGACGCAACAAGCAAGAAAATCTAACCATTTCCCTAGTTTTTATGACGTTTCGAATTTCGGCACCCAAATTTTCGAAAGCGCCTAGCGCCTTACCATCGCGTCAGGGACCCTACATTCCCTATTCAAAAATGTTCGTCTAGGTGTGCTCTATCGATCCTTAAAGTTTGTCACCGACGAGCTGAATCACCCTGTATAGTATACTAATAAATACTAATTAGTTGCTTAATAAACTGTAAAAGAAATAAATCGAAGTTATAGAACATTAATATTTTTTTAAAAATATAAAAATAATGTTTGGTTTTTTGTTCACTTTTTTAAAATCAAAAAATTTTTTTTCAAGATATACAACATTTTTCTGGTCATTTTCTGTAATTTCATATGCATATATAAATGTTCATACAGTTTCAAATGCCGTAACTGCATTAGACAGAGTTGGCACTGGTGGCTCAACTCAATCGCATGAACATTATCCTATAGTTCTTCACCATTATTTAAATTTTTTGCATTATCGCACATTTTTCCTACATTTAGGACACCTGTGCTATATACTAGGGGTGCACAACCTTTTCAAGTGAAGGGCCACTTACAAATATGTCTGGGTGGTCGAGGGCCACATCAATAACAAGGAGAATTCAATTTAAAGGAGGTGATCCGTGCCCTGCTATAATCGGATAAAAAAAATGATTTCAGAGGGGGGTGGCAGGGGTGGGGGCTTTTTTCAGGAGAGTACGTTTTGTTTTATTAACAGTGCTTTAAAAAAGCATAAATTGCTGGTACCAAAAAAAAATGTGAACTTTATGAACAAAAAGAGAAAGAAGGAGCTGCTGATCAACAAGAATTTTCGTGTCTGATCAACAAAATTGCCGATTTTCTGTGCCCGATCAATGAAATTTGTAATTCTTCTACGCTTGGTTGACCAAATTTGCACATTTTATAAAACCAATAGACAAAATTTGCATTTTCTATGAAGCTGGTCGAGAAAATTTGCATCATTTCCTCGCCTGATCAACAAAATTCGCAATTATTATGAAATCGATCGAGAAAATGCAGAATTTTTTTGCACCTGATCAACAAAATTTGCTATTTTTACAAAGCTCATTGACGAAACTAGTGATTTTTCCCTACATGATCAACGAAATTCGCGAATTTTTCCCGCACATGATCGACGAGATTCGCGATTTTTCCGCACCTGAACAACGAAATTCTCGACTTTTCTTCACATGATCGGCGAAATTCGCGATTTTTCCTAAACTGATCGGCGAAATTCGCAACTTTTACAAAACCGATCGGCGAAATTCGCAACTTTTACAAAACTGATCGGCGAAATTCGCCACTTTTCTGCACATGATCGGCGAAATTCGCCACTTTTCCGCACATGATCGACGAAATTCGCGATTTTCCGAACCTCGTCGACAAAATTCACGCTGTTTCTGAAGCCGATCGACGAAATTAGCTATTTTTCAGAAACTGGTCGAAAAAATTCGCGATTTTTACGAAGCCAATCGACGGAATTCGCGATTTTTACGAAACCGATCGATGTAATTCACGATATTTCTTCGCATGATCGACAAAATTCGCAATTTTCTTTCGCAGGATCGACGAAATAGGCGACTTTTCTTCACATGATCGACAAAATTCGCAATTTTTCCGAGCCTGATCGACAAAATTCGCAATTTTTCCGAGCCTGATCGACAAAATTCGTAATTTTTTTGAGGCCGATCGAAAAAATTCAGGACCTTTGCGCTCCTGATCAACAAAATTCGAAAATTTTACGAAGCTGATCGAGAAAATTTACGATTTTTCCTCGCCTGAGCAACAAAATTATTTCTTTACAAAGCTGATCAACGATATTCGCGATTTTTCAAAGCTGATTGACGAAATTCGCGATTTTTTACTTGCATGAGCAATGAAATTCACAGTTTTTCAGAGTCTATAATCAACGAAATTCGGGAATGTCCTGCGCCTGACCGACGAAATTCGCAATTTTTACGCAGATAATCGACGAAATTAGCAATTTTTTCGTTCCAGATCGGCGAAATTCCTGATTTTTTCGAACCTGAATGACGAAATTGATGATTTTTACAAAGCCATTCGACAAAATTAGCGATTTTTCTCGTTTGATCGACAAATTTCGCGATTTTCCACACCGATCTAGGAAATTCCCGATTTTATTAGTTGCTTGATCGACGTAATTAGCGATTTTTCCTCTCTCGATCGAGGAAATTTGAGATTTTATTAGAACCTAATCAACGTAATTAGCAATTTTTAAGCGTGTGATCAGCAAAATTCGCAGTATTCCTGTCTCTGATCAACGAAATTTGCAATTTTTTTTGGAATCCGATCTATAACACTCGTGATTTTTCAGTGTCCGATCCATGAAATGTGCACTTTTTCACCATTAATTCACGAAATAAGCATTTTCCACGCTAGATCAATGAAATTCGGGATTTTTGTACCTAACTGACGAAATCTGCATTTTTTTTATGCGGTAAGATGAAACTCGTGGTTTTTTTTCTCTGAATAAATTGATGAAAATCACAATTGTTTCCAGCCGATTAACGAAATTTTCATTTTTTCTTCGCATCATCGATGCGAATTTATCGATGAAAAAATGAAAATTTCGTTAATCGGCTGCAAAACAATCGTGAATATCATCAATTTACGCTCCTTATCAAAGAAATTTGCAATTTTTTCGTCCATGCCCTATCAACGATATTCCTGTTTTTTTTTCTTGCGATAAACCGAGAAAACATGCATTTTTTTTTTTTTTTTTTTTCAACCAATGAGTTTAATTTGCAATTTTTTTGAGCACCATCTACAGAATTGACGATATTTTTTTTTGTCTGATCAACAAAATTTGCAATTTTTCGCATAAGACCGACAAAATTCACAATTTTTCTGTGCCCGATCAGGGAAATTTGCTATTTTTTTCTAACGTTATGGATAAAATTAGCGATTTTTCAATATCTGATGAGTAAAACTTGCAATTTTTTGCAAGCCTCATCGACAAAATTTGCTTTTTTCCACACTTAATCAATGAAATTCGCGATTTTCCTGTGCCGATCAATGAAAATTGCGATTCTTAAGTGGCAAAATTTTATATTTTCCTGCAGAAAATTGACAAAATTAAAAAAAATTTCCTGTCATATATGCACAAAAATTGCAATTTTTTTAAAAATTGTAAATTGACAGAACTTGCGGGCCACACGTTAACCCATCGCGGGCTACAGGTTGTGCATCCCTACTATATACAACCACATTTCATATGCATTATTGTCACCATCATCAACACAAACAGCACAAATGAGTTATTTTAGAATAAAAGAAATAATTCCAGTTTTTATGTTATATGAATTTGTATATCTTTCAATTTCATTTCGATGAGGAGAAAAATTTTACAATGATGAATGCGGAAAAATGACTTTTTTTTTTTTAAACGATCATTGCAGGTTTCATTAACATTAATTAAGTATAATTTGTGCAGGGACAGTAGAAATGAAACAATCAGTGCAGGAAAATTATGGATGTGGGAACGATAGATTGGAATTTCAGTGTATATGCTCAAGTTGATGGCAAATAGAGAACTGTACTGTTTAAAAGTACATTATTTTTTCTCATTTTTCCTTAGAAAATATTTGTAGTCTTTCCTAAAGCCATTTTAGATCTTGATGGAATATTTGTTCCTGATGTTTTGTAATATTACAAAGTGATTATTTGCACTACAGTCATTATTTACTTAAATTTCTATTTTTTCTGTTTAATTTTTTTTTTCTTTAAATGGTGTTATCATCCTAAATGTTTATTTTTCAATCTACATGCATCTTGGAATCATAGCAGTATGTATATTAAAGGATTCTTTCAGATTCATTTTCATCATGATTTATCATCAGTCTTTTAATTTCCATTTTAATTTATGTAAGTCACTTATTTATATAAGTAAAATGGTTCACAAGTTGAAAAAAAAATTGAGAAACCCTATTTTTAATAATAGTCCTTATAATTACTCAGAGTGTGCTAACTGCTATATCATTTTGTAAATAAAATTATTAATTTTTAAGTTTTTTTAAATTTGTTTACCATGAAGTTGAAGATACAAGGGGAAAAAAGTTTTCTCACAAAAATTAAATTTTGTGACAATGGAAGAATTTTGTTGTAAAGTTTTTAAATTTATTTTCTTAGCGGTAGAACATCTTAAAAATATTAATGTTAACTTTATTTAAATATATATATATATATATATATATATATATAAATATATATATATCATATTTCAGAAATAATTAGAATACAGCATTTTAGCTTTACCATAGGATATATTATCTCACAATTTTTTCCACTCGTTTTTTTAATTATTGAATAATTTGAGTTACAGTTAAATTCTCTAACAACTTCTTACTAAAATTTAGGAAATGTCTTACTTCTGTCTATTCTTTTAAAAAGGTATCAAGTTCTGATCATTTTATATCAGCAGATAATTTTATTATAAAAAATAAAATATTAATTTGTTGATTTATGTTTCATCTATTTGATATTCTTGCATTGATTTATGTTGATTTTCTTTTCAGTATTTTAGTCAACTTAGGCAAAGTATTATTAGTAACCAGTTACCAGATAAACAGGTTGTGATGGCACAATGGTTTGATAGTTTAATGGAAGGTATTGAAAGAAATCTTCAAACTAAAAATAGAGAGAGGTATCTTGATATAATTTCATAGATTTTTTAAATTTATTTTTAACTTGTCTATATATTCAGTCTTGTTACTTGTGAATCTGAGGTATATATAAACTGCATGGATATTTGATAATGAATAAAAAAAGGCAGTGAATAATTTTGTTGACTGAAGATATTCCAGTTATACTTCAGAAGATATATCCATTGAATAGTGACAATGTAGAATACACAATATTGCACATACTACTATATTTGAATACAACCACTCATTCTTCTGTTTCATTTTGGGAACAATGGATTTTGAGTTTATTTTAATGACAATATTTTTCAGAATTTTCAAGTTGTGTTTTTGAGGTATTCGCAAAAGTTGCTCTATACCAGCGGTTCCCAAACTTTATTGGTACATGGCCAACCTCTAAGTAAACACTTTTTTTGCAACCCATTTAATATAATGGTGTATATCAGAATGAAAATTGCAATGTGAGATCTATAAGCTAAGTGTTATCCTAGCCTTTGAAAAAGGCAAATTTTCATACGACAGATACACTATCAACAAAAACAATTCACAATTCTAATGTGTTTAAGGGGAATAATAATTAACACAACACACAAACTAGAAAAATAATTAAAAATATATTTAATTATCATCATAACATAAGTTTGTAATCAGTGCATCTTTTGGTACTGGTTTTTACCAACGAAAGCATCTATATCAGTGATTAAACTTGTTAATTTCAACCTTAATTCACTTTCAACACACTGTTTTTTTAACCTTGTTTTTCAAAAACAGCCAACTATAAAAAGCATGTTCACGCAAGTATGTTGTGTCGAACTCCATCAAGGAATTCAAAACTCATTTAGATGTTTCTAGGTATTCTGCTCGTATATTTCTTCACATAGAAATTAAGGAATTTCCCTTGAATTATAGTTTGCTATTGAAATTGTTATGTTTTTTAGCAGATGAAATATTTATGTGACAAACCTCGGTTGTATCTGCGTCCCATAGTTTGGGAACCACTGCTCTAAAAATTTAGCTAACACAATATGCAAATGAAATTTTGATAGTATTCACTTATGTGCAGTGAAAAATTATTTAGTGAACTTGCTTATTTTTCTACAATTATTATTGTTATTTATTCCTGATTACAGGGTATTGTGTACAATATTGTTTGTCATATTTTCTGAAAAGAACATTTTTTTATATTAAGAACTCTGCAAATTATAAGCAAAAAACTTGAAAAAATTTAGGACTATTTTTATAAAACCTTAATTTCTCTACGAGTATACATGATGACCTCATAAAAATGAACACAGTTTATTATAATAAGCCATTTAATCATAATCTACAGTTTAAATGGGTTTGCTACCAGGAGTGATTCTCGTTCGAAAATTTGAAATTGGGCTATCAGTTCCGCATAGTTGTCAACTTGTACGGTTTTGCATGAGGAAAAAACAATCATGGAGAAATGTAAATTTCATGAAAAGATAGCCAGAAAAGCATACATTTCATATATTTCATGGGAAAATGACGATTTCGTCAATATTTCATGGAAAAATGGCGATTTCGTTAATATTTCATGGAAAAATGATGATTTTGTCAATTTTTGTCAACAAACTTTGTCAAAAGATCGCTGAAAAATGCAAATTTCCTGTGCAGATCACAGAAAAAACAGAAATTTCACCAAATATCGCAGATAAAACTCTGACTGCAGGAAAAAGTAGATTTTGTCTAGAGATTACAGTAAAAAAAGGCATTTTCGATAAAAGATCGTTTTAAAATATTTCGTCAAAAGATCATTGAAAAAAAATGCTGATTTCATCAAAAGATCACAGAAAAAATGACGATTTCGTCAAAAGATTGCAGGGATAAAACGCCATTTTCGGAAAAAGATCGCATAAAAATGCAAATTTTGTCTAAAGATCGTTAAAAAAATGTCGATTTCATTTTAAAAAAAATTACAGGAAAATGCCGATTTCGTCAAAAGATCGAGGAAAACTGCTGATTTCGACAAAAGATCGCAATCGCCGATTTTGCTATGGATAAGTTATTAACCCATTTATGCCTAGCATTCTGAAATAGGGACCTTTAGAGTTTTAGGAAATGAATTAATATATTTTTAGATATGCTTATTTTTCACCATTTAAAGAATATTTTACAAAATTTATAAGCATGGCATTTTGAAACAATAATATAATATGCATTGTATTACACATATAGAGAAGTTATAATCAAATAATGTGAGGGAGAATTTTTTCCGGCAGAAATGGGTTAAATAATGATTGGTTTTAAATAGATGCAGATATACTATTCTATAGATTAGGGGTGCACAACCTTTTCAGGAGAAGTTCCACTTGCATATATGGCTAGGTGGTCGAATGCCACATCAATAACATTGAGAGAATTTTATTTCAAGGAAGTGATAAGTGGCCTATAATCAGAAAAAAAATGCTTTCAGAGGAGGGGAGAGTTAGGTTCTCCTCTAGGTTTTCTTACCCTGTCAAAACATCCAATTCAGTTGGTAAGGATATATCAGCAGTTTTTGCATTATTAACTTATGATATTTTCATGCCTATTGGAAAATTTGGGGGGGGGGGTTTTCTGCCCTTGGTTTACGAAATATGCATTTTTTTGTGCCTGATCAACGAAATTCGCAATTTTTAACTGATTCGGGCAGAACCTGTATTTTTTTTCCACAGCAAATTAAAGAAATTCGCAACTTTTTCTTATGATAAACTGATGAAACTCACAATTGTTCTGCAGCCAATCATTGAATTTTTTCTTTTTTTTTTTTTTTGCTCATCATCGACAAAATTTGTGATTTTTTTTTTTTTTCATGCCTTATCAAAGAAATTTGTAATTTTTTTTGTTGATATCATTGGTAATCACAGTCTTACCAAATATATTTATGTGTTAATGAGCTTTTTTAGTTATGAAGTCTGGCTAAATCTGAAATAAAACTTCATTATTTTATGATCCTGATATGAATTAGTAATGTACCTTTATGAGGCAAATTTCATTGAATAATTTAGGAAAAACACATTTCATCTTTATAATGAATATTTATTTCTACATTATTGATTATTAACTTAACATTTGCTTTTAGTATTTTAATCATTTCAGAAATTATCTAATTTTTTATTTTAGTTTGTTAATTGTTTTAATATTTTAGTACATTGTAAGCAGCAATTATACTTTTGATTTCATTATTAATTACATTCAAATAACTTTAAAAAATATATAAACAAAGCAATGACCAGAAATCCACAAAATTCTAAAATCTGCACAACCTCTGGTCCCAAGCTGTGCAGAAACTACTTTTGTAAACCAATATTAAAATTTCTATTTAAACTATTAAAATCCTGCTAATATGCCTTTCCTGATCAAATCCCCTCCCCCTCATTTTATAAAAAAATGAAATTTTCAAAATATCTGGAGAAAGTCCCCCCCCCCCTAAAAATCACTGAAAAAACATAAATTACATCTAAAGGTTGCTAAAAAATGGTAGTTACATCAAAGAATCACGGAAAAAAAGGAAAGGAAAATTTTATTAAATGATTGATGAAAAAAGAGACTTTTGTCGCATGAAAAATGCAAATTATGTTAGATTAAAAAAATAATAATACAGTTCAAAAATCGCTAACATACAAAATTTATGTAAAAAAAAATTACTGAAAAAATACGAATTATGTCAAAAGATCGCAGAAAATTTGTAAATTTCGTTGAAGGATTATGAAAAATGCTCATTTTGTCTAAGGATTAGGAATTCCATTAAAAGATAGCAGGAAAAAACACATATGTTGGATCTAAGAAAAACACAGATCACGAGAAAAAGCACGAATTTTATCACGTTATCGTGATAAAAAAGCGAATATCATCAAAAGATTGCAATAAAAAGGCAAATTAAGTTAAAAGTTTGTCTAAAAAACACAAATTTCGTCAAAAGATTACTAGTTTTGATTAAAAACTGCCGAAAAACTCTAATTTAAAAAAAGAAAAGCAAAAAAAAAAGCACATTTCATCTAATGATTATGAAAAAAATGAGTATCCCAACAAAGAATTGTGGGAAAAAAAAAAAAAAAAAAAACACATTTTGTCAAAAGATTGGGGAAAAATGAGATTTTTGTTAAAAGATTGTTGAAAAAAAAAATGAAAATTTTGTCAAATATCATGAAAAAAATTCTGTAAATTTCATGAAACATCATGAAAAAACTGCAAATTCTGTCAAATATTGCAGAAACATGTTGCAAATTTTGTGATATATCCCAGGAAAAAAAATAATAATAAACTTGGGAGTTAAAAACTTGGAACTTGGGAGTTAAAAAACATAAATGGCAAACAGTGATGATTAAGTATACATCAAAGTTGTATGAAAACAAACTTTTACATTTTTTCTTATATGCAGAGAATTTTTTAACAATAAAATCTTTTTCAACATTGATTTTATCATAAAAATCTGTATTACTTAATTAACATTCTACTTTTTCAATATATATATATATATATATATATATATATATATATTTTTTTTTTTTTTTTTTTTTTTACAAATTATTGCATAGTTATTAGCAGCCTTATCCACATGGATAATTATAAAGATTTTATGAAAATTTTCTACAAAATTGATATTATCACTATTGAAAATTTGATATTTATAAGTATCTAAATTTAAATAATCTTTAAAAAAATTTTAAAGTGTCACAACAGTTGAGATTTCCATTCAAATAATGCTTCCAGAAACATACCAAATTTATAACTTTGTTTCTTTAGAAAATTATTGACATCAGTTTTGAAAAATTTAGTGCTTTGTCACATCCAGTTTTATTATTAATTCTAAACTTAGTATCTTTATAAAATAAATAAATAAATAAATATTTTGTAATAGTTTTAATAATTTTTTGAGCAATCCACTACCCAGCTCCCCTTAATAGTGTTTTTGATTTTATAATTTTTATATATGCCCATATGCCCAATTTAAAAGATTTAATGCTTGATCCAATTTAAAATAAATGCAAAGGGATAATTAAAATGCATTGCTGTTTATTTTAATCCAGCAGTAGTCATGTATTGGTCTTTTTGCTGACCATATAAATTATTTTGTCCTAACTCATATTCCCTTATGAATACAAATACAATGGGGAACTACTATGTAGTTGATTTTAAATGTTTCTTCGACATCATAATGAAGTAATAAGACATCTCTGTTTTTCCTTCAGATATATTTTTATAAGCATAGTTGAAATTTCTGGAAATATCTACGGAATGATCTGTAATGTCAGTCCAATTTTACTTTTTCCCATTATTCCAAATCTCATAAACAAAATGCATAATTTAAATAAATTGTAATTTTTTAACTTCTTCAAAATATAATATTCAAATATTAAATGACATATTCCTATCATACATTTTCTGTATGCAGGGGGCCTGCGGCAAAAAGACTGAGCACAACTAATGACATTCTTAAAAAAGCCTCGATTATTCTTGGGTTAAATTAGAAACGTTAAGCCTTATGTAATGGGAGGAATATAAAGTTTTACTATGAATACAATGATTTAGAAGAATATTAAATAAACAGAAATATGTAGGCAGGAGTTGAAATTACTAGAATTAATTACATTAAAAGATAAATCATTTTGTTTATCATAAATATTAAATGTCAGAGTATTATTATACGAAATATTGATGTTAACATTAATACCAGAATTATTAAGATATGTAGTACTTAGTTCAAGTTTAGAGAGATAATTTACAGGAAGATATGCAGATTTATTATCATTAAGAGAAAAAATAATTGTCATCTATACGTCTAAATAACAAAATATTATTGATAATAAACTTTCTTTCATAGAAATAGAGATATAAATCTGAAATTGTTCTGCAGGCAGATGCCCCCTGCAGGATGCATTGTATTTGTTTAAAAATAGCATTATTTTGGAAAGTATTGTGGTAGTGTAAAAAATCAAAGTTTTAAAGTAGTCAATGTCTATATTGTAAGGAAAATTTAATGATGACAAATATTCTATAAATAAAACACTAATAGTAGGATGTAAATCTATTTATATACCGTAATTTCTGGAAGAAACGCCGCGGCGTTTACATGTTTTAAACTGAAATTTCAAGCGATGCGGCGTTTCTACCAATGCGGTGTTTACGAGCATCTTTTTTCAAACAAGCATGATATTTTTCAGAATTTTTCGGAAAATTAAAAACAAAAATCGATCATAATTCCAAAATTTCGGACATAAAATGTATCGCAAATTCCGACAAATGATTGCAAAAACAAATTAATTTCGATTTCGTCAAAATATCGCAAAAAATGTCAATTTTCATTAAAAGACCGCAAAAAGTTACGCAAATTTCGCATTAGATTACGAATAAACGAAAATTGCATTTTCGAATGAATTTCCTAAATTTCCCCCTCCCCTTCTTTTATAACTTTAAGAAAATTTGTTCTGAATCCGATTTTTTTCCCCGTTCCAAAGATTCAGTGATGAATCATGATGAAATGAATGAATCATGAATCTTTGATGAAATGTGCTTTTTTTTAAAGATTTTTTAAATTGATTTCATGCTTTTTTTTACAAATTTCTCCTTTTTTCTGCATTTTTCGACAGAATTTACGTTTTTTTAAATCAATTTTTTTTCAAGTATTGCTTCAATTATCAAAATTCATGATTCATTCAAAGATTCACGATTCATTCCTGAAAATTTTGTGAAACGATCGTGGAAAAATCCCGTATAAGCGCCCCTCTCTAATTATTTTATGATTTTTCGTCACATTTTTTTGGGGGGGGGGGGGGGCGGATTAACGGTATTTTACTGTACTGTTAGGAAAAAAATCACCGTATCCGCTGCGCCGCACTAAGCATATTTTTACTTTTAAACTCGTATGCGTCGTGGCGCTTATTCCCAAAAATACGGTATTTAATTGATATTATTAATTTTGTATTTATTTATTAATTTCTGATTAATAATTTCATTTTTATGATTTCTTAATACAGCTTATTAATGTGTTTCTGTTTAACATGTTAATCGCGATTACCGCGGAAATTTCACCTGCGGCGTTTACGACCATTTTCTAAATTTTTTTGAGTGATTTTCCGCGATGCGGCGTTTCTTCCAGAAATTACGGTATATATATGCATGCAAATATCTTTAATGGGCACAAGTTAGAGGTCTGCATGGGCCCGAGCCGGACCAGCAGAATAGTTCCGAATTTTCTAACGTGCCATGCTGGGCCAGGCGAGCAGAATTAGAATAATTTTTTCAATGAGCCAACAAACAAAATAAATGGGCTGGGCTGGCAAAACAGTTTAATGGGCCATATGGACCGGGCTAGGACAATAAAAAAATTTAGCAGGTCTACAGGCTATTTATAAAGGTTTAAGCAGAAATGATAAAATATGAGCTATTATTAATGAATATGGCTTTAATGAGAATAAGCTTAAATGTGCATCATGGGCCAATGCTAGTTTGACAACATCAATACAGACATGTAACTTGTACAGTGCAGAGATCAGCATCAGACAATTATATTGTCGGTAACCTCTGCTTAATATTTTTTTAGCAGACTCATGCCGGTCCAACATCAGGCTTGCATTGTTTTTCTACATATAGCCGTATCAGGCCAGAATTAGACTTAATTGTTCTCAAGATGTATAGGGCAGACAACATGATTTGTAAAATTATTAATAATGATGAAGAATTTATGTTAACGTAATCTTTGGTTATATACTTCTTGGTGGTTCTTAAATTCACTTCTCAACAATGCGAAACTCTGACACATTTTCTGACTAATTTTTAACTGTAAAAGTATAAAATTGACAAGCCTGGCTATTGTAGACATTTGGAATAAAATATCATTTTTCATAAATAAGATACTTGTATAAACTTGTTGAGATATAAGAGATTCTTGTCAAATCGTTGCAGATCATTAAAGTCATCCCATTGATATGTATGCAGTATTCTTTAAAGGAATCTTAACTATGAGATAAAAATCTGAATTTTTTAGAAATAGTGGAAATTGCCAGAACAGGCCGGGCCGATTTTTTGAGTTTTGCAATGGGCCAGGCCCAGGCCTGGAAATTCCGGCCCGTGTAGACCTCTAGTACAAGTTGTGATTAAAGATTGTGCAGTTTATACAATATTGCAGATTACAGAGTATTGTTGTAGGTTGGAAGTAATTATTATTATTTTCGAGAACATCTTAATATATATTCAGTATAGTATAACATAATTATAAAACCTAATAATTTAATATATTATCCCATAAAAGCTCACTTATTAAAGAATTGATGTATTTAAATAATAATTATATATATATATATATATATATATATATATATATTTAATATATACAGGGTATCCGAAAAGTCTGGAAACAGCCGAATAACTCGAGAAATACATATGAGATTGAAAAACCTAAATATACGTGTTAAATATTTTAAAATAAGCTACTCATTGATACCAAATTTGACCTTCGCAACCGACCACCTGGGGGTCAGAGGGGGTCCAACTTTGAAATCTTAAATTATAACCCCCATTTTTTATTGCAGATTCGGATTCTATGGACAAAAATACGTAACTTTTGTATTTGATGTTTATTTCGAATCCTCGTTTATCACGGTGTAATCGAGCGTATTAAATCAATACATATTTCAGCTTTTCCAATGGGATTTTCCCTAATCGAAACTAATTGGGGAGAATTTTTGACATCAAATTCCTCGTCTTTTGCAGGAATAGCTTTTCCTGAAAATCACCCTTGCTGATTATTTCGATAGTGCTACACAGTTAAAAATTTGACCCATTTGCTGTATCGTCACTCCATAGCTTTTATAGAATATCTCTTTCATGACCAATGAGAATGTTCCATAACACAGTAAAGTAACCGTTTTCTATAAAAGCAGTGGACTGACGTTGTTGCAAATGAGTCAAATTTTTTACAGGGTATAGGGTTTTTTATATTTTTCTCTACAAAAATTCATTGAAATATATTAATTTAGTTTTCTATTTAGATTCTTATTTTATCCAGTAAATGGTTTCTAAAATATGACCTACTTGTTTTGATGTTTAAATGTGTAAATAAGAACCTCCCCTCCAGAAAAAGTATATCTTCAGTTTTTGGGGGCGTGGTATGTAAATATTTTGCATTTTGATAAGTTCTGCCTTCTTTTCTTTTTCTTTCTTTTTTTCTTTTTTTTTTAATCATTTAATTCAGTGGGGCGGATGGGCGTGCATGGAGTTTTTAAAATAATTTCTACTATGTAGAATAACATGTAAGGCAAATTGACCTGCGTGTTTCGATCTTTTAACGTATAAATATGCACCTCCTCTAAGAAATAGAAAAAGGATAATTTTCATTATTTAACGGCGGGATGTGTGTATATTATGCGTTTCCATAGATTCTGTTGTTTTTAAAAAAATCATCTATTATGCTGATGTGGGTGTATGTTTTTTTAATTATTACTACAAAAAAAAAGGACAAAATATTAAAAAATAAAGTTATAAAACATTTTTTGTGCTGACTATGCAATGGATGTATCGTAAATTCGTGGTACTTATTGAACCCGTTATTTTCCAAGTGAAATATCAGTATTTTCTTTATAAAATAAATAAATCTTCTGTAAACACTCGTAATTTTGCCTTCGTTAACAAGTGATTTTCAATAAGAAAATATTCGTACTTAGTATTTCATATTGAAATGAAATTGAAATGCAATCTTATTGAAATTATTTCCTATTCTAAAAATTCCAGGATCCTTAAGAACTCCCCTTAGGAAATTTTAGTTTGGGGGGGGGGGGGGATTATAGGTTTTCATAATTGATTACTTACTGCAAGAACAAAATAATAAGGCAGGGAATTTTTAGACAATTTTTGTTGATATATCATAATTTTTTGTAAATTAATATGTATTTTATTCCATTTAAAATTGTTTTTCATAAATGTAACCGCTTAACGGATCAATATTTCTGGTAAAAATTTTCAAATAATGTCTAATTTAGCATATCTTTTACAGAATTTTTAATCTTTTATCACCTGTTATTTCAAAGAAAAATTTTTGCCTAATTGATAAAAGATCGAAACATGCGGGTCAGTTTGCCTTACATTTTATTATACATTGTAAAAATTATTTTAAAAACTCCATGCATGCCCATTTGCCCCCCTGAATTAAATGATTTTAAAAAAAGAAGAACTCATCGAAATGCAGACTATTTACATACTCCGCCCCCCAAAACTGAAGATATACTTTTTCTATTCGGAATGGAAAGTTCATATTTACAGATTAGAACATCAAAACAAGTAGGTCTTATTTTAGAAACCTTTTGCTGGATAAAATAAAAATCCAAATAGAAAACTAAATTAATATATTTCAATGAATTTTTCTAGTGAAAAGCATAAAAATCCCTATACACTGTAAAAAATTTGACTCGTTTGCTACAGCGTCACTCCACCGCTTTTATAGAAAATGGTTACTTTACTGTGTTATGGAGCATTCTCATTGGTCATAAAAGAGATATTCTATAAAAGCTGTGGAGTGACGCTGCAGCAAATAGGTCAAATTTTTAACAGTGTAGCACTATCCAAATATTCGCCACGGGTGATTTTCAGGAAACGCTATTCCTACAAAAGACGAGGAATTTGACGTAAAAAATTCTGCCCAATCAGTTTCGATTAGGGAAAATCCCATTGGAAAAGCCGAAATATGTATCGATTTAATATGCTCCATTACACCATGATAAACGAGGATTCGAAATAAACATCAAATACAAAAGTTACCTATTTTTGTCCGTAGAGTCCGAATCTGCAATAAAAAATGAGGGTTATAATTTAAGATTTCAAAGTTGGACCCCCTCTGACCCCCAGGTGGTCGGGGTTGCGAAGGTCAAATTTGGTATCAATGAGTAGCTTATTTCAAAATATTTAACACGTATATTTGCGTTTTTCAATCTCATATGTATTTCTCAAGTTATTCGGCCGTTTCCAGACTTTTTGGACATCCTGTGTATATATATTAAAATTTGATATATTATAAAAATAATTTATTATTTTTTTTTTCATGATCGATCAATTGCTGAAATCCACGTTTTATCCCATGACCCATGACCATTTGTCACAGTTTGCAACATATTTCAGCAACAGACTAACAAAATTTGCTATGTGATTCCATGATCTTTTTTCAAAATTTGCTATGTTTTTCCACAGTATTTTGACAAAATTCAAAATATTTTCCCTCAATTCTTTATCAAGAGTCACATTTTTTTATTTTTCGAGATTGTTTCATGAAAATTCACTATTTTTTTTCAACGAACATTGGACAAAATTTGTGATCAATTGCAGAGATTTGCATTCTTTTCTGCAATCATTTTGCTCTTTTTGAAGGATCATCTGACCAAATTCATGTTTTTTCCTGTGTTTTTTCATATATTTTTTTTCTACTATTTGTCGAAGTTTGAAATATTTTTAGAGATAGATTGGCAAAAATTGCTATGTGATTTGGTGATCTTTTGAGAAATTTTGCAATATTGATTATTTTATATTTTATTTTATATGATATTTTGCAATAAATTGCTATTTTTTTACTATTTTTTAAAAAATAATTCATGTATTTTTCTTCTGAATTTTCTTAACCATTAATGTTTTAATTTTTTTTTTTTTTTTTAGGTTCACTCAGAATTTATCTGTTTTTCGACGAGATGTAAATGACTCTTTAAAAGGTCCAAATGTTTTAAATACTTCTGTTTATGATGTAAATTGAAATCACCCTACATTTGTTAATACTCAAAATTAAATTTGATACTTCATTAACTCCTAAAATGGAAACTTCAAGATTTCCATTTTGTATCATTAAAACATTATGTATATATCATTCACCATTTCATACAAAAAGCTGTCCCACTCGACTTCAATTGTTTCTGAAAATGCATTCCAGGATTACTTCATAATATGCATCATTGTACACAACGTAAATTATATTTTTATACTGGTTGCTCAAGACTGATAACAAATGGAGGCACTGTACAAAATTGATTTCATGGTACTCATTGTAGGAAGAGATTTTCATGTTCTGAGCTTAATGTAAACTTAAATTTTCTAGAAATATTTAGTGCTTTTATGAAAGGAAAAAAAAAGATCATATTTTAAATATTAATAGAATATAGATCCCTTCTTCTTTATAATTTTCTTTATTTGAGTATATTTAAATTTTTTTAATTAAAATGTATACTTATTTTTTGAAAAAAAAAAAAAAACATTAAAAACCTAAACAAAAAATGATGAATATTTCACACAATATTATTTTATGTCTTGCCTTATTTGTTATCTTCCAGTGATCAATTAATTTCTTTTCTTAATTTATACCTGTAATATGGTTTATGTTGTTACCACTTTATCCTGGTTTGTATTTGCTTTATAAAAATGGAGTAAGTAGAGATATATATGTATAAAAGATGTATTTTTATTTTTTCATTAGTAAGATTTCCATATAATTTTTGTCTTTATCTTTCTGCAGCAGTGACATTTAAAGCTAATACTCAGAGAGGTTGCAATTGATTTTTTTTTTTTTTTTTTTCAGTATTTGTTTAGCAATTATCAATATTTTTATTTTCTTTTATACATTTCTGTTTTTTATGTGGGGGAAAAAATCTATCAGCAAATTTTAAATTTGAACTGTTCTTGCTGAAGAACTGAATATAAAAGTCATATAGTACATGTAAATCTCATATAAGTGGTATATTCAGTAAGATTTATATTACACAAAAATATTTCTAATAATGTAAATTTTCTCTCACTTATTTTAGAATTGTACAGTAAACATAATTTAACTTAGTAAAATAAATAAATTGCAAATAAGAAATCAGCTATTCCAAAATTATATAATATATTTAAAGTACTAGTTAAAATTATGACAATTGATTGAAAAAACATTGTTATTAAATCAAATTTAGTATTGAAATTTAAATTAGGTATGC
The DNA here is from genome assembly GCA_964019185.1 of Maratus speculifer. NCBI lineage: Eukaryota > Metazoa > Arthropoda > Arachnida > Araneae > Salticidae > Maratus > Maratus speculifer. The sequence continues at coordinate 204,893,838 of OZ025299.1, forward strand.
TTACAGGAGTCAATCCAGGCAATATTTGGGATCTATTTTGGGCTACTTCTCAAAAATTCATTTAACAAAACAGGCCCTTTCACAAAATTCCATCCCGTAAAACATATTCTTCATAAATTATTTTAATTTTCTTAGGTTTTTAAAATCTGTTCTTTGCAAACAAAGCAAATTTGCCATTAAAGAAAATTTTTACAAAAGACTAAAAAATTAATAAGTGCTTTGTTCAAATTTGAGTAATTGGATGATATCTTTCATTGCAAAATGTTATTTTTCAGAAAAATATAAAAAATTTCATAAACATAACCATTACTCTTTAGAAAATGTCCCCCCCCCCCCCAAAAAAAAAAAAAAAAAAAAAAACAGCATTGATCTTTGTGTATACTTATTATAGTTGCAAATCTGATTAAAATTTGGTTTTTTAATTCTGTTGACTTGTTTTCAAAATACATCAAAAACAGCATAAATATATATTTTTTGAAACATATATTCCTAATTCAAAAATTTATCATAATATTCCAAATAATTATAGTTACATTTAATTCATATATTCCCTTTGTAGTTTTAACTTATTATTTTATTTTATATTTAACCCGTCAGCACATAACCTGATATAAAATTTACCCCAATTACATTGTGTAGCCAATCTACAAATGTAGGCCTGTGTGCTAATGGGTTAACTAAGCATGCATATTTTCATTGGAAAAATGTATAATTACTGTAATATGCCCTTCTTGAATTTTTCTTAAATTATTAGTTGATGAACGATTTGGTATTTCTTTCAGTGTTTGTTTGTTTTATATTGTGATATATATTTGTAAATATTTGAAAAAAAAATGTTGTTTCATAAATTTGAAAATATGTTTATCATGATGTTTACATCTGCAACTAATCAATTTATCTTCTTTTATTTATTTGTTTTATGGTTAGATTATTTTCTTATGTTACAAATCTTTAATTTTAGTTACATATAGATTTTAAATCACTGTAATAAGTTAGATGTTCCTCCCAAAATGCTCATACATTTTTTTTTTTTTTTTTTTTTTTAAAGTTAGAAATTTTTTATTGCAATGTGATAGTACCTAATGTACAACTAATTTGCTCCTATGTATATGTTTAATGACTTAAGATTTATTTAATTTTTATTTAATATTATATACATTTCATCACATTTTTATTTTAATAATGAATGCAAAATAAATAAACCACAGCAAAATCAGGGAAATCAAGTTTTGATATTTCAAATGTTCTTTTAATACTATTTAAAGATTTTATTATTGTAAGATAATCTTATTACTGTAAGGCCTTATACCATGTTATTTACTTTTTTATGAAACTAAATTGCTTTTTTTTTTCCCTATACGCTTAAAAGAATTATTACCTTTTATTACAGTTTCATTTCAGTAATCAACACAAATTCATTGAACCAAGGCAAAATCTGAGAATCAACTTTTGTTGTATTTCTCAAATTTATCTAATTATATTCTTGTTTCAACCATACTTTTTTCCCTTAAAACTGAATTTTTCCTTTTTGTTTATTTAACTGTCTTAGAATTTGTTTCTGTTTTTGTAATCAACATAAAATCAGTAAATCAAAGCAAAATTAAAGAAACAACTTATATATATTTTTTTTTTATTTAATGAACTTAGATTTTATATTAAGTACATTTTATTGTAGTCAACACAAAATCGGTAAATCAACATCAGATGCATTTTTCAATTTTTTTTCTAATAATAGTTATTAGAGTATATTTTTTCTTCTTCTCTTTCTGTATTTTTTTAAATTTGTACAGTTAATACTAAAAAATAATAAAATAGTTTATGATATTGTAAGTAATAATAGTTTGCCAGTTTGAAAAACTATTTCAACCTTTTATGTCTATTTTTTAGGCTGAATTATGTTGCATACATCTGCTATTTATTGTGTGCATATTAAATTACTGATACTTTGGAAAAATATAGTTCTGCCTCAAAAAATGCTTGCACATAATTTAGAAATTGTACTGTACTTGCAGTCTTAACATTTCATTTTAGACTATAAATTAACCTTTAATGAGCGAATGCTATCATATTTGCAACAGCTAATATGTATAAATAAATATTCTTAATTAGTTCAATAAATAGTTTAAAACATTTATTATTTAAAATAATAAAATAAAATAATTTATTACATTACTTAGCACTTTTCATTTATATTTATTTAATCATCATATATTTTCTTCTAGTTTTCAATGCAAACTTAGTATAGTATTTTAAAATATGTTGTGGAACCGCAATAACTTGATACCTACGTAACTCATTTATTCTGGTAACGTGAGATTTATTATTCATATAATTTGTATAATCTTATTTTCATTGAGATAAAAGCCTCATTCATTTAACACTTTTACCAGATACCCGCTTGAAAATATCTTTAAAACTTTTAAAAAATTCCACTACGCATTTCTTTTCAGTTGTACCAAGCCAAGATAAACAATGCAGATTTACTTTTGTATGTTTTACTAAGATTTGTATGGAGCAGAAGTAAAAAAATATATATATATATATATATATATATTTCATTTTTTGGGTTTTGTACTTAAAATGTGGGAACGGAGCCATTATGAAGTTACTCCTGTGTCTTGTCTGTCACAACTATTTTACCCATAAACTATGGAATGTGGAAAATTCAAATTGGAGGAAGTATAAAGACTATTGATCCATATATTTACAGATTTTTAATCATTCACAAATATATGTAGGGAAAATGTAGACGGGCTAATTAAGTTACTTGGAAAAAAAAAAAAAAAAAGCTTTGTATATCGTGTGGGGTATTGTGTAAAAGCTTTTGAAACACTAAACTAAAAAATGTAGAGCAGAAATATGTTCCCCCATCTATTTCTGAATCCATTAAAACTAAAATTATGAAAAAAAGAAGGTAGAAGACATTAATTTAAACCTTGTAGGAAAACTACAGCGATTTATTGTAGGTCACATAGTTTTTTAGAGCATTTTTCTGTTAGACATAAATTTTGATTTATGGGTATTCAGCAAAGATGTTAAGGAACACTGGAGTTACCTATTGTTACAAAGCTATAAAAGCATTTTGGGTAATAATTTTCAAAACAAATCAACAGAAATCAGGCGAGATATTAACCATTAAAGAGTGGGACAGTTTGGCCATAAATAATGACAGGAGCGGCATACTCTAGATACCATCAACTTTTAAAACCTAGATAAAAACTTTTAATGATATACTTATATAATACAATATCCAGTAGCAGTACAAAAATAATAAACATCAAATTATTAAAAACAGACTAGTTTAACTAGAATCAACCCACTAACGTATAAATTATTCACTTCCAAGGTTCGTACGCTCTGGAAAAAATAGAAAAAGTGCTGGAAAAAAAGTCCTCATTTTCAAGGAATGAAAAGTGCTGGAAAAAGAGAGATTCATTTTCAAGGAATGAAAAGTGCTGGAAAAATTAGAAATAATAAATATTAGTCCTTAAATTTTAAAATTTCTAAAAAAGTAAAAAAAAAACCCTTTATACACTTTATTTTAAAACAATTTATTTCAATTGTATATTTGCTTTCCCAATGATTGAGTCACTTGCAGCCAAAAATTTCCTTCTCTGCTCCTAACAACCCTGTTGGCATCTTTCCTTGGCTGTAAAAATCAGATGCATGCGGAAACCGTCGGGGGAAAAAAATAGAACGCAGATTGTGATCCGACGAAATTGTTACTATGCATGCGCTGTTCCATCTAAGCTGTCGGTAATGCATTTTTTCTATAATAGCCAGGAGTGTGATTTTTTGCCAATGTGCTTCTCCTGCCAGATGAGAGGAGAGAGGCAGACGCTTACGTCACTGTTTACTATATATTAGCAGCTGGGAAGTTCGACTCAGGATAACGAATCAGAATGCATTAGCTTCAGAATAACTTCACTTATTCAATGGGAAGATATGTTTGCTTTTCTGCGCGCACACTGTAGACTTTTTGCTGAGTTGATGTAATTGGTTTTCGTTAGTTGTGCTTTCTGGATTTTTGACGTCAACAATTTTGCACTTTTTACAAGTCTCCGTTAGCTTTTGTTTCGCAGGCGTCTTTGTTTAATGTGATCTATTCCGTGATTTTACAATATGATTTTAACGATCGGTTTTATTTTTTAATTTCTTTCATCAGTCATATAATCAGTAAAGAAATATGGCAGGAAAGTGCGTTTTCAATGATTTATGGATTGAAAAACCGGAAATATAAACTGTGGCTCGAAAGGGACATATGAAAGATTTTAATCTAAATTTACATTTAATCTTAATTTACTTTTTAATTCATATTTTTTATCCTTTTTCTCTTTTTATATTTCATAAATAAAACTTCATTAGATGAAAATTTAGAAAGTATCTTTATTAAGGAATAATTAAACACACATTTAAATACACAGGTAACATGGTGACTATTTCCTTTATGATATATTATTCTAGAACCATTTTAATGCATGTATTAAAACAGTCCTTGAAAAGTCCTTGAAAAGTGCTTGAATTTTATTTGTTCTCAAGTGTATGAACCATTTCATTAACATTTAAATTTTAGATTTTCCACCACTTTTAAAAGAAGAGTATTTTTATCTTATTTTATAAAGGAAATTGACCTGTGAAAGAGAGTATATATTCATCTTCATATTTACTGGAGTCGAAGATGCTTTCTTGCCACTAAGTCTTGTGATCTAAAAATGTGCCACTGGATGTTAATGGGTTAATCAGATAAATACTATGGGATTCATGACTAGTTTGCATTGAGTAGATCTCACAATACACGTCTCGTGTTTTTAAGGATTAATGGTAGAATGGCCATGAGCAGACATTTTGACTACTACCATATGAATATATTTCAATTAAAACAAGAAATTTTATTATAAAAAAAGTATAAAACATACTAAGAAGAAAAACATTATGTAAAAAAATTTAAATCAAAATTCTTGTGTGAAATATTTTTATGGAACTTGACTAAAATTTCCGGCCTTTCTACTGCTAAAATCTATCTGGGAAAATGTTACATGGAGGCAGTGTTGCAAATTTGCGATATATTTTCAAAACATGCTTAGCACAATGGCACAGCAACCCTTTAAACTAGTGATGCAATGAATAGTGGTTTGGCCGAATAACCACAGGGATGCCACTTTTCAGCCAAATGGCGGATTTCCGCTTTTTTTAATCCTTAAGAATCTGCAATTTTTGTTAAACGAATGCGAAATAAAACAAGATTTTCACCGAACAATCGCAAAATACAACAACAATTTTCGCCAAACGATCGAGAAGTAAGACAATGATTTACGTCAAACAATTGCGAAATATAACAATGATTTTTGTCTGACAGTTATGAAATAACACACGATTTTCGTCAAATGATCGTGAAATAAAATGGTGGTTTTCATTAAACAACCACGAAATAAAACGACGATTTTCATCAAACAATTGCAAAATAAAGCGGTGATTTTCATCAAACAATAGCAAAATATAACGTCAATTTTCATCAAACAATCACAAAATATAACAGCGATTTTCATCGAACAATCGCAAAATATAACGGCAATTGTCTTTGAACAATCTTGAAATAAAGCAGCAACTTTCATCAAGCAATCACGAAAAAACCCTTCAAAAATTCCCTACTCACTTTTTTGGAACAATTATCAAATCTATTGCAGGGTTACCTAAATTGATTTAAAATTATGCAATATACAAAATTCCTCACTGAGCTTCTGCATCTGTTGCTGGGTTACCTTAATTGAGGTAAAATACTGTAAATTAAAGAATTTTTTTATTTATTTCCTCTTATAAGTTTTCATACACAATAAACTATTAGCATATTTCAAACTGTTTGAGAAATGCTCATTTAAAAAGATTTGTGTTAAAAGTTTACTACAAAAAAAAAAAAAAAAAAAAAAAAAAAAAAACTTTTTTCAAAACAGTTGCAAAATAGTTTGTTATTAATTTAATTCATTTTTAACTTTATTATAAACAACATAGTTTATAAAATTCACTCATAAATAATGAAAATGCTGTAAATTTTATTTTACGCGTAATATCTTCTTTTTTATGTTCTCAGAGTGGCATCCCTGTAACCAAATACCAAATATTTGGTCCATTCGGCTGCTGAATACTAATTCATAAATTCTGATTTAAACCTTCATACAAATTTTCTTACTCAATCTTTAAAATAATTAGAAACAAAATTTAAATTAGTTTTAATTCAAATCAATGGTTGCTCTTAGAGATGTGTTTAAGTTTATTAAAACCTTTTAACAAGTTTCAATAAAAATTAGTTCAACAACATCACATATTTTGGAAGTCATTTCAATGATAGAAACTTTTTTGTCCACTTTATTCATGGAGAAGGGAATGAATTTTTTGGTGTTGGAACGTTTAAAGAGTGCCTGGCTGAAAACATGAATGCACACTTTAAACATATTCATGATAATGGACATTTCTGTTTTTCGACTTTACTAGGTTTAAACTTGCATTAAATTAAAACAAATGCAAATGCGGCAGAAATAAGCAGAGGTGTTCATAATGAATCAAAGATCACATATTGGGATTGCTTCATGCAGATTTCAACTACTAACAAAAACAAAATATTTAACAAATTTCAACTCTTACTAATGTGAGCAGCAAATACTTTGGCAAATCACTCTTAAATATAAATAGATGTCTTCTAAACTTATGGAAAGCAAATTTTATTGAGAATGTAATACTTAAGCACTATTAAGTAATTTTTATAATATATGTAAATTGAAATAATGAAATTTACTTTAAATTTTTAAATATTATTTTTCATGTATTGCACGTTAAGATAATTCAAATTATTGAATTTATATTTAATATAGGGTAGATGTGCCAGTAATGGACACACCTTGATGTTTTTGGTTCATAAAAAAATAACTAAAAAATATTTAGTTTTAATTATTAGCTCACAGGCTATCATAGCCTGAGAGCTTATGTGCCTGTCCGTTCTGTATGTATGTGCGTAACGCGATAACTCATGATAAAAATATCCGATCCTCTTAAAATTTTGTATGTAGGTATATCCTGACAAGGCGCTTTCCTGATTAGTTTTTGAAGTTCATTCGATATGTATAAGAGGGGGAACGGGGGCTCATGCCCCCCTTTAATGGATGTAAATGGGTTTTTCATGTAGAATTAACAGTTTTTGTCCAAAATTTAGATATAGGATCATTCTGATGAGGCGATTCCGTGACTGTTATTATGTGTTCATTGAATAAGTATAAACAGGGGGAACGGGGGGCTCATGCCCCCCCCCCCTTAATTGATATAAACGGGATTTTCATGCAGAATTAACAGTTTTCGTTCAAAATTTAGATATAGGATCATTCGGATGAGGCGAGTCCGTGACTGTTATTATGTGTTCATTGAATAAGTATAAACAGGGGGAACGGGGGGCTCATGCCCCCCCCTTAATTGATATAAACGGGATTTTCATGCAGAATTAACAGTTTTCGTTCAAAATTTAGATATAGGATCATTCGGATGAGGCGAGTCCGTGACTGTCATTAGGTGTTCATTGAATAAGTATAAACAGGGGGAACGGAGGGCTCATGCCCCCCTCCCTTAATTGATATAAACGGGTTTTTCATGCAGAATTAACAGTTTTCGTTCAAAATTTAGATATAGGATCATTCTGATGAGGCGAGTCCGTGGCTGTTATTAGATGTTCATTGAATAAGTATAAACAGGGGGAACGGGTGTTCTAATGCCCCTCCCCTTAACTTGCATAAATGGATTTTTCAATCAGAATTGTCAGATTTCTTTCAAATCTCTGAATAGTTTTGGAAGTTTAATGGTTAAGTATAAATAAAAAAGGGGAATAACTCCTCTTAAATTATATAAATGCTAAATGGGTTTTTATTAAGAATTATCTGATTTGCTCTGAATTTTGGATATAGATTTTTTAATATGATAAAGCATGTACTTGATAGTTTAGGAAGTTCAATGATTAAGTATAAAAAAGGAGAAAGGGGAGAGCTGCTTCCCCTTCTTATTTTTTTTTTTTTTTCGAATGGAATTAACGAAAATACAAGGAGTTATGTACAATTAGTATGCGTAGCCTGTGAGCTCAATGCCATCAGTTTAACTGGGCAATATTCTTTTTATTTTTTATTATTACTTTCCCTTGCATGTTTTATAAATCTTGGTAATTGTTGACCCTTTTAATCAAACCAATTAGAAAGCAGAAAATAATATTTCAAAGTTCTGCTATTTTTCAGCGAAAATCTTAATGAAGATGCTAAGAGCTGGCTCCATTTAATAAATTTATATTTTCTTTATTTTCTTGCAAAATTTGAATGTTTTTATTTGAATAGCAACAGAAAACTTTGAATTTTATAAACTAAATAGCCATTTACAAAATTTCATTTATTTTTAAGGTTTTAAGAGGGGTGTCCATTACTAAAATTGCTAATTATTTTCCAGAAAAAGACACCCCGTATAGACATTGCTAAAAATGCAATTTCAGTTAAGTTTATAGTGCATAAAATATTTTGACTTAACTGAAAATATAAATAATCAAATAAATTTTTAAATTACACTTATTAAAATTTAATAACATTAATAGCTGCTTTTAAGTTATTTTATGTTGTTAATAAAATTTCAATATTTTATTCTTTTTTTTAATGAATATAAATTCTGCCTTGCATATATTATAATATGTCAATCAAACCAGTCAGGAAGCAGAAAACATTATTTAAGGGCACAGTCAAAGAGGAGCTCATGGGGTTTAATCTTTCTTTAAATAAAAAAGATTAACTTAGCAACTATTAAAAATCTGCTTTCTGTCTTAAATGTTTCCTTATTTACTCTGACAAAATAAAAAAGAAATGTGTAATATTAATAAAAGTTATAATAATAGTAATAATGAAACTAGTAAATCTTCAGATCAATGGCGTCAAATATCAGTTCAACAGTTTTATTTTGAAATTATTTCATTTAGTATTTAAAATATACAACTCACAATATCATTTCTTTAATATTTGTAAGACCAATTATTTATTATCAATAATATATCAAGTAGTCTCTGGAAGAATATTAAAATAGTGAGACAAAACTATGCACTAATATTTCAAAACTTTTTTTTTTTAATTATTACCTTTAAATTCTCCACTGTCTTAATAATTTGATAGCTGCAATTGCCTGATATTTAGTATTTAAACTATCCATCTAAAATAATTTAAATATATTGATCTTCTGAGAATTAATATTATTGATGCAAACATTGAATCATTATTACAAATATTTTATTAATTATTGGTATCCTAATTGTTAAATTTTTTTGAAAATAACTGTTTTGTTTCATTAGTATGTTTTCATTAAATTCTGATATAAAAAAATTGGAATATATCAATTACAATAATTAATAAAAATACAATTTTAAAAGAAATTCCTTAAGAGTGTCCATTACTGGCACATCAATCCTATAAATAAAATTGTACTATAAATTTAACAAATATTTAAGTTTCCTTAAACATCAATCTAAAAGTATGTTATTTAAAAATGTATCAATTGATATTATTTATTGTAAATATAAATGATTTTGTTTTAGTATTTGGCAGAACTATTCATCCGAATATTATATTATTCAGCCAAATAGAATTTTCGGCTTACAAGCTGAATAGGCCAATTACCGAATATCAACCGAATATTCATTGCATCCTTATTTTAAACAAGGGTTTTATTTTAGCTGTACTGTAAAAGAAAAGATTATTACTACTTTGAATTTAGTTTTATGAAGTTTAAATATGCACTACTTTTATTGCCAATACCAAATTAAATAAAATAAATAAATAAATTAGAAAACAGATTAAAATAAGATTTAAAAAGGACAGAACATCAATATCTGTTATTATTTAGGCTTCATTTCTCTATGAAATTTTATTATGTAGACATTTATACTTTACTAGTATACACAGCTGTATCCAACCAGGTTGTATAGTTTATTCAAAGTATTATTATTATTTTATCAAAGATTTCTTTCAATAATGTAATACAGTTAGTAATTCTTATATTTATTGTATAGAACCCTTTGAGCATGAGTAAAACTTGCTCTTAACTGTTTATTCTTGTTACAAATTTACATGGCTTTAGAAAACTAAAACTGTTACAAATTATTAAATCCAGGCCTAAAACAGAGAGTGAGTGAATTACAAGTTCCATTCTATTGACTGGTAGAAAAATTGCATACAACTATTTTTGTTGGCAAATAGTTTTTCCTCTCCCTTTTAATAATACTTGCCAGTTAATCCCCTGAAGAAAGTTGGTATATTTTTTACACCACATAATTTTAAGCAATAATTTGTTTCAGAATTTTTAAATAAAATTTTACTTTTATAACTTTGGTCGAAGGAAGCTGTAAAATTGTGATTTCAAATCATCATTACAGAAACACAATTATTTGCCCCTGAAAGTGTTAAATGATGAGGGAATTTTAAAATCTGTATATTAGGTTCCTTATTGAAATTTTTGTTTTATTACTCAAGAAAATTAATCTTCTAAATGTACAAAAATTCCATCTTAGGACCATAAAATATTCAAATTATTTCATTTTGGTCCCAAGAATCAAAGAGTGCTCATTATTTTTCTATAAATTAGATGTATTTTAAATGATATTTGGTCACTACTCTTTAGTGATTCTCACTTTTAAAAAGTCAGCATAAATTAAATAAACTTTTTTTTTTTTTTTTTTTTTTTTTTCCTGAAGTGAAAGCAGAACATGACTAAGCCAACATATTTTCTGGTTTCTTTCTGATGTCAACTTACTGAGGTTCCACTGTATTTTTTAAAATGCTCTTTTATTTAACATACATATACTAAAATGCTATTTCGTAAATTTAAAGAAGGTTTTTCTTGTAGAAGTGATAGTAACTTACACATTTCAAAAGCTCATTATTTTTTATTTTATTTTATGGATGAATTATTTTTTATACATTTGGCAATACATTGTGTATATAACTTTTAAATATCGATCCAAGTTTTTGAATTGTAGAGATGTTTTATCTTAAGTTATTCATTTGATTTAGTAATGTAAATTGATTCATTGATGATTTATCCCAAAATACTCACTGATGGTTTAAAAAATTGAATTGATTCTAGATTAGTGTGTTTTGTATCATTGTTCTTTCGAAAATATATGCTAAATACTTACATTTGATTTAAGAAGGAACAATATACTTTTCTTCCAATCTTTGCATTATGTTTTAAATTGTAAAATAATGTTTCAAATTTTCATGAAATAATTTTTTTACATTTGTTTGACTTATTTTAAAAATCCATAATTGATATCTACTGTTTCATTATCTCCTTTCCTTATTTTGATGTATTTAGATTAACAATAAAGTTGTACATTTGATAATATTTAAAATGTGGTATTACAATTGGCAGAATACTTCGTTTTCAGGCTGTTGAACTCTTGCTTTCCTCATATAATTATTAGTTCTTAAGAAATATTGTATATAACTTTTATTTTTTCTATTGGTCATGTTTATTTAATAAGCATTGAGGCATATGATAGCATTAATTTCTCAAGAGTAAAATCACTAACATAGAATGGCCAGTCAATTAAAAAAACTGGAAATAAGAGAGAAAATGTAGTTAACCTGGAAAATTCTAAGAAATTACTTGATCCAAATTGTTTGAAATCTAGAAATTTATATGTGCTGCCAAAATTGACTATTAATAAATTACAATTAGGTGTGAAAAAGATTTATTTAAGTTAGCCTATTGCCAGTATATATTTCTGAATCGTACTTTAAGTGCAGTATAATTAATGTAATATCTTTTGAGTGATTTACATTTTTATAGATTGTTATGTATTTGATAGGTGCTTAAAATAATTGTATATCTAATGTTCATTATGTCTTCTATTTTAAAACATATAATCATTATAAAAAATGATAATTCCATTTTGGTCCCTCAAAATACTTTATCATTACTGACTCTTAGGTAGTATATAATATAGCATTATTTCTAAATCAAGTATGGAAATTTGAACTATCTTGTCAATATAATGCTTATAGATTGTTCACGAGTGTAAAAGTTTAAAGCCAATCTACCAACTGAAATGAAAAAAACTTCTTTAAACACCATAAAATAAGTTAACTGCGCAAGGCCTTTCGAAAGAACTTAGTCTTTCTTCGTCAGGCGCAAAAAAGACGTGCGTCCACAATGAATGTAGCGGCACGACTGAAGGGGAATGCGGGAGGGAGAGGGAGCAAGCAGAAGGAACAGCCAATAGGAAAGAAGAAGGCAACAGCCAATCACGGAAGAGCATAAACAAAACTAGATAGACAATGAAGGAGAGGAAAGGAAGAAGGGGGGAAGGGAAATGGGAAAAAAAGCGGGGTAAATTAAAAAATTAACTAAAAGGAGAGATTAAAATGAAATAAAATGTACGCAAAAAATATATAAATTAGTAAAAAAAAAAAAAAAAAAAAAAAAAAATTAAAATACATAAAATTAAAAAATAGTTTACAATTAGAACACACATGAATAAAAATTGTATACATAATATATACATAAATAATAATAATAATAATAATAATAATAATAATCAAATAATAAACTTAATTATGAAGCAGTGCTGAAAAGATTCTTCCATTCTTCTTCTTTCCTATTGGCTGTTCCTTCTGCTTGCTCCCTCTCCCTCCCGCATTCCCCTTCAGTCGTGCCGCTACATTCATTGTGGACGCACGTCTTTTTTGCGCCTGACGAAGAAAGACTAAGTTCTTTCGAAAGGCCTTGCGCAGTTAACTTATTTTATGGTGTTTAAAGAAGTTTTTTTCATTTCAATTGTGTATTACACCAGCTTCAATTCTATACATCAATCTACCAACTCTCAATCCAGCAAAGTCAGGGAAAATGAAAAATCTCATATGCTGGCCACTCTGTAGTTAAAAGAAATGTTTTATTTACTTATGCAGGGTTCCCAGCATTATGGAAAGTCAGGGAAAATCTAGAAAGTCATGGAATTTTAAAGTAGTCATGGAAAGTCAGGGAATTTACAAATATTTTCTAAAAAGTCATGGAAAATTCTTGGAGAAAAAAAAAATGTAAAATGATACAAAATTCATCAAATAATCTTGGAAAAGAAAATTTAGAAATTTGCAAAACAATTGCAGAAAAAATCACTAATTTTGACAAAGAATTCTGGAAATAAGTAGCAAATTTCATTGTATACCTGCTTGTTCAGGGAGTTTTTTCGAGATTAGGTCATGGAAAGTCAGGGAATTTGCCATTCATGTTTTGCTGGGAACCCTGTTATGTTTTCTTTCCTAATTTGTGCATAGTTTTTATTCCTTTTTTGCTTATTTTTAAGTAAATATAAATGAATGATATATATTTAAATGCTTAAAACAAAAATTGCTAATTAAAAGATATTATATTTGTTTACTAATACTAGATTAACTTATTTTTATTTTAGATGAATTTAAAGATGAAAAAAAACCAAACAATGAGGTAGACTTTAGTAATGTTAATTTTAATTTAAATCATATTTTAAATATATTCACTTAAGTTTTTATTTTCTTAAATTTATTTGTATTTGTTTTTATTTTCTTTTTCGTTACCAGCCTCTTAAAATCCTTAATAAGGATAATAAGTTTTCTCTATCTTACCTCAAACAAATGTTCCATGTTAATGATTGATGAATTAAGACTTAATTTGTAAGTAATCATTAATTATATTCTTCATTCATTATTTTTCCTGTCTTCTATTTCATTTATTTATGACTATATTTTATGTTAAACTTGTGTTTTCTTTTAAATATTGACCATAAAATAATTAACATTGTATTAATAACATGTGGTTTATTTATTTATTTCAAATGTCTGTAGCTTAAAGAGTATGTTTATTAAATTACCGAGATTAATTTTAATTGTTAAGTTTATTTTAAATTAAGTGTCCAAGTTTCTGTTCGTACTTGGTCATATTTTGAGTAACATTTTAGAAACTTATGGATTCATGTTTGAGATCATTTACAATTATATAGCAGCCAACATTTTTGAATTTATCAATTTTTCATGCCTTTGGTGTTGATCATTTGATTTTTCATTTTCTTTTCCAAATCAGGCCATGGTTTATATCCATGTATATATTAAATAGCATTATTAAGCACTAATAGTACTTTCACATTCAGCTAATTTATATTAGACATGCTCTGAGTTTATCTATTATTATTTTTTTATTTTAATGTTGCGATCCATACCAAGAATTAAAGTAAATTTAGCATATATTATTTAAAAGAACTACTGTGAATTGAAAGTCAATACTTATTATAAAAGTTGGAAAATAAAAAGAAAGGAAAAACATGTTAATGCCTGATTTCAAATTATATTTAATAAAACAGAAGTAACCTGCATAATTATAATTGTGTTGTTAACAGTTTATCTAAATATGCATTTATATTAATGTTATTTCATGTGTGCCACAATTTTGTTAAATGTGGAATACCATGATTTGTGCAAGGATAAAAATCTTCCATGAGTCTGTGATTTTCTACTTTTTTATTTTTATTTATTTATTTATTATTATTGTGTCATTTTCCTTTGGAATTTAATGCTTTTTATCAGTGAAATGGAATGGCAGAAACAAATTACAATGACAACTTTGCTATTTTCATTGGGCAACTACCAATTTTTAGTCCTGCATTTTTTACTCTGATTTTCAGAATTTTTTTAACTTTCATGAATTTTCTTCTTTTTGAATAATTGCTGGTTACATCCTTGTTTTTAAGACATAAAAAAATTAAGAAATTCAAATGTTGGCAGCTATGTTTTTATCCTGAAATCCAATAACTTAATGGATTTTTTTTTTCAAGTTTAAAAATTATGATATCATACAGGTTCTGCATGTCACTCTACAGTGGAGGAGTCTTCAATTTTTTCACTTTTGAAGACACATTTAATTTTTACTGTTTTTATGAGCACATCCCTCTCATCTATATTTGCATATGTGGAGAGCCTGACTTATTATTATTAATTTTTTTTTCTGAATTGGGATGGGAACTCATCTCTATTTCTGAATATTTTGCCTTATTTATGACAGAGATTCTGCCTATAAATAAGTCAGAAATTGCTATTCAGAAATAGTGGTGCTGTTTAGCTCGGGGAAGTTAACTTGTGTGTCCCTTTGGTAAATCAGGCTCTTTATATGTCCCTATACCAAACATACATTAAAGTTAGGGGGAAAATAGGGTAAATAGAAATAGGAATACATTTAAAACATATTTCTTGTGCCTCAGATAAAACTTTGCAACTAACTGCTCAACTCTGCAATTAACTATTCAGCATGCAAGGAACACGAGAAATTGAAAAATACTGTCTTCAGTGTGAACACTTTTTTAAAACCATAATTATGCACTTAAATTTATACAATTCATCAGGTGCAAGGAAATTGATTTTGTGTTCAAGTGTGCTGGCATGTGCAGATTTGATCACTTCTGCTTTTTAAAGTCTTTTTATTTTGTATTTTTAAGTAATAATATATTTCAGTGTTTTACTGATAATTATCCATCAACTGGTACTGTAAAAAAGTTCAAATATATTTGAATAACAAACACACACACACACAAACACTAAACTACAAGCATTTAGGTTGTCTTTTTGCCATGTAGTTGGTGAATCAAAAGGGTGGTACTAAAAATGGTTGAAATTTGTTAAAATTTCTTTGTTGTATAAGTTACTCTGCATAAATATAATTTTATAAATAATTAAACAGTCCTGGTGAAACATGTCAAGTACTTAAAGGACTGGCATACATGAAATATTAAATTTATATTAAAGCAATTTTTAAATTAACATTGACTGTAGTAATTAAGTCACAAGATTTATTTTTCATTTCCTGCAATATTTTTATGTTTTAAACTTAAATTTGTGCATGTAAATATATATATATATATATATATATATATATATATATATATATATATATATATATATATATATATATATAGTAGATTCCCTCAAATCTGCACAGCTTGGGACCAGAAGTTATGCAGATTTTAGAATTTTGCGGATTTCTGGTCGTGGTTTTGTTTACATTTTTCGACAGTAATTTGAGTGCTAACGGAACTATAATGAATGCTTACAATATAATAAAATATTAAAATAAGTAATAAACTAAAATAATAAAAATTTAGATAATTTTTTAATTGATTAAAGTACTAATAGCAAATGTCAAGTTAATAATCAATAGAGTATGATTAAATATTCATTATTAAAGATTAAATGTATTTTTCTATAGTTATTCAACAAAACTTGCCTCATAAAAGTACATTACTTATTCATATCTAAATCATAAAATAAGGATTTGTTTTCCAAGTTTAGCCAGACTTAACAATAAAAAATTTTTGATTAATTCATAAATATATTTGGTAAGAAGATTGTGACTACCAATGAAATCAGCAATATCTTGAATTTGTTCCAAAAAAAATTATTCTTCCTTCATGAAAAAAAACATGAATAGAGTGTTATTGAGAAAATTAAAAATAAGAAAATATATGGAATTGATACAAAACTAAAAAAATTAAATTTTGTCCCAATATCCAAATTGAAAGTTTCATTGTTTACATCTGTAAAATATGTGCGGATTTTTGAGAGTTGCAGATTTCTGGTTTGGGGATTTGAGGGAGTCTACTGTATATATGTATATTGCGTGTGTATAAAGGGTAGTCCAAAAAATGTATACACAGTTCAAGAAAGAAAACTTCTAAATGTGTTAGTAGTAAAAGTATTCTTATAAAACATGGAAATAATATTTGTACTAAATGATTATAAAAGGCAGCCAAATTACTTACTATTAATATCTAAATAGTAGTATCCTGAATGAAAAGCACTGAGTATAGAGCAGTGCTTCTCAATCAGGATACCGTGACTCACTGGTGGGCCACAAAAGTTTTCAGTAAAATTATATCAATATTTTAGAGACAAAAGTAGTATAAATTTCATTATTTTAAATTCTTCAATGTACTATATAATAAAGTTTGATGTTGCAAAATTGTATTTTCTGGTCCAAGATCAATTTCAAATTTTATTCAGTATTTCAATATTTTTAACCCTTTCACAGTGAGTTTTATGCAAATGTAGTTCATAGGGTGCTAAAAGATTAAAAATTGTGTACCAGAACAGTAGTAGAATTGAAAAGAGTTACTGGTCCTAAGGGCCTGTAATCATTAAAGTTTATTGGCCTGCCCTGCAGTCATCATCACTGGCCCACAGCATAAAATTCTATTAAATACCTTTAAGCCACTGAGTGATACCTCGCTCTTACTAGAATATAAATCAAACTTCCTTTGCAGTTACCTAAAATTCTTGGAATAAAATGTAAAATTATAATTTGCTAAAAAAAAGTATACAGTGCATAAGCAAAACTATAAAGTTATTAATTATGTATTTTATTTCCAATCATTTAATTCAACTTACTGTAAGGATTAATGCAAAAATTTTTTACATTTATTTTTTCAAATAAAATAAAATTTTGTGGTTTGTGTTTGGTTTGGGTTTTTTCAGGGACGGGAAAATTTACATTTATCTGTCAGAGAAAAGGTAAAAATTTACTGGTCCTACGGACCACTAAAATTTTCAAATTAGTGGTCCAATTGAATTTTTGTTGATCTTGGACCAGTAGACTACCAATGATTTCAAACGCTGCAGCACTTACTGCAAAGATAATAAAACATGTGACATTAGCTTTGAAAAGAATGAAAAACGTAGTATATTCAATTGGTTTTTGCTTGATAACAAATTTATAATCATTACAAAAATAAATTTTGACTAGATCTTCATATGAAGATTCACTATTATTATGTGCTTAATAAAGAATCATATCTTGCAAAGATATATATATATATATATATCCATAAAAAAAAATATGTTGCAGTTAATAATTTTTTTTTATATTAATTTCATAAATATTTTATAAAATTTGCAAATTCAATGCATTTATGTTTGGGTATTTTAATATTATTGTTACATAAAAAATTAGCACATTAAGAGTATAATTTCAGGAGATCTTAATAAAAACATGAAAATGTAATTTAACAGTAATAGCACTAAATTTTGAATGTTTATAATTCAAAAACTTATCATTCAGATGACTTGAAATTTGGTGTCTAAACGCAGTTTGAACCGAAGATTTGAAATATTTTGTTAAAATTAGGTATTACCACTGGAGAAAAAGGAAGTTTGGGTTTGTTTTTATATGTAGATGGGCCCCCTAAACAAATTTTATATATATCATGTAAAATTATTCTTTATTTCAAATGCTTCATACCAATAATTTTCTCTGCAATGATTTGTTGAGGAGTTAATAGGGAGTGTTTACTTTTTTTCTCCCACAACTGTAATTCAGGATTTCATTGCCTTTCATTTTTCTCTGTTGAGACCTCATTATATTGAACTAATACAGTAATTTTGAAGTTCCTACTAGAGTTGTGATGCCCTTGTTTACCTTCTATCTATCTATACTTACATGCAAATTCCAGAGCATTGGATTGGTTGCAAGTAAAGTGAGGAGTGAAGGGAAAATAAAAAAGGATCCCTGAGTCATACATTTTACTTTTTTTAATAAATAAAATAATAATAATAATTTAAAATAAATAAAACTATAAAAATCCTCTTTAAAAATAAATTATTGATAGAAAATTTAAATTACAAAGAAAACTGGCTTGGATTTCATGGCTAATTTTGGCAATCAATGAGGTTAAAGTAGTGTGACTTATCAAACAGCTTAAAATCTAAATGAAACTTAATTCTAGACTGGACAGAGCAATTGAAAAGTTCTTGTGGAAATATACGTGCAACTTCAGCAGTCAATGAGTTACATGAGTGCAGCAAATCAAATTTTGAGGATCGAAAAATGACAGGAGTAAGCTGAAGTAATAAGAAAACTGTAAAAACGATGAAATTTTAAAACGCAGATATAATTTGGTGCTGATTACATTTTGGTGTAAATTGTTCAACAGGTGGCACTGTTGTGCAACATTCATGCTTATCGCAATTGTTCTACCTCAAGAACTAATGCACAAATTTTCATCAAACTTCAGATTCAATTAGTCTTTGATATACATTAGTATTGTTTAGTGTTTGGTATAAATGGCCCTACAATTGATGCTGTTATGCTGTATTTTTCAGATTTCATAATAGCTTTATCTCAAGAATAAATGTATAGATTTTTATCAAACTTCATATTCAGATACCTCCTGATAAAAATTAGTGCTGATTTGTTTTTGCTGTACATTACCCAACAAATGGTGCTGTTATGCAATTTTTTAAATATTGCTGCATTAGCTTTATCTCAGAAATTAATGCACCGGTTTTGTTCAAACTCCAGATTAATTTAGAAGCTGACAAAAGTTATTGCTGACTAGATTTTAAGTGTAAATCACCCAACTGTAGCACTGCTATGCTGCATTTTCAGGAAGTATTAACATGTATGAGGTAGAAGAAAATTTTGAGATCACCACATCTGACTAGTTTCAATGTAAGTAGAAAAAATAAACAATTTGAGAATAGTAAATGTTGTAATGAGATGAATAAAAGTAAAAAATGCAATTAGCATATAACTCATAAGCAATATTGAAAGTCTAATTGAGGGACAGAAAAAAGATTTATTGTTTTATTGATTTTTGTGGGTTTTATGTAGGAAATAACTTGATCCCACCTATAAACTAGTTAAATGTGGCAATCCCAAACTTTTCTTCTATCTCATATGTGTTAATATTTCCTGAAAATGCAGCATAGTAGCTCCACCAATTAAGTGACTTACACTAAAATTTAGTCAGCAACAACATGCATCAGCTTCTAACTGCATCTGAAGTTTGAAAATCTATGCATTGGTTTCTGAACTAGAGCTATTCCAGGAATACTAAAAAAATATGTAGAATAGCACCACTTGTTGAGTAATGTACACTAAAATTACACACACTAATTAGGACCAATTTTCATCAGAGGCAATCTGAATTTGATGAAAATTCATGCATTAGTTCTTGAGATACAGCTATTGCAAAATCTGAAAACTGCAGCAAAACAGCACCACCTGTAGGGCTATTTACACCAAAAACTAAGCAATACTAATCTATACCAGGGACTAATTGAATCTGAAGTTTGGTGAAAATTCATGTATTAGTTCTTGAGAGAGCTATTGCGATAATCATAAATAATGCAACATAACAGCGCCACAAGTTGAGCAATTTACACCTAAAAGTAATCAGCTCCAAATTATATCATGGACTAACAGAATCGAAAGTTTTATGAAAATCCGTGCATTATTTCTTGAGATAGAGCTATTGTGAAAATCATTAATAATGCAGAATAACAGGACCACCTGTTGAGCGATGCTCACCAAAAACTGATCAGCTTCAGTTTATATCGAAGTCTAATTGAATTTAAAGTTTTGTATAATTCTGTGCATTATTCCTTTAGATAGAGCACCCACAAAATGTTTGTTAACATGACAGAGTGACAGACTCACAGACAGACATTTTCTAAAAAAACATCAAATCTTGGTCAGGACCTTCTAAAACATATAAATCTATCAAAAATTGGAAGTTGAAATTTTTCATGAATCCAATACTTTCTTCTTGTAAAGATAAAGTAAAGGGTAAAGTAAAAAGGACCACTTCCAAAGATGCCCACACTCTCTCCATCACTCCATTTTCAATTTTCATTGTTTTTTCTGAAAAATATTTTCCTTCATACCTGATGACAATGTGCTTGAATTCCTAAAATAAGCAGTAATGGCTTCGTTAGGAAAGAAATTAAAGAATGATCAACTAATGGCTACACATGTTATTAACTAATAGCTGATATACTGGTCAATAACTAGAGTCTTCAAAATCAATAATTTATCATGGCTAATCCATTTCCTGAACTTGCTGAGCAGAGGTTGATCAGTCTAATTTTAACCCTTAGTAAAAAAAGTCAGCGCAAAATCTAAAAATTAATATTTAAAATATCATCCTAGAGCTGTCATTAACAACAATACTCATAAAAATGTTAGTCAAAATAAGCAAGATGGAAAGGGATAATTTTAACTTACCATAATTGTCTCCAACTACTCAAAAACTAATTTTTTACCCTGTCTAATAAAAAAATTTCATAATATGGCTTCTCTTACAGAAGTCAACTGAAAATCATGTGACAACAGGCGCACTAACATTCAAACAAAAATATTATGTCTAGGTGAAACATATAAAATTCATTTCAATTGGAAATGGTGCAATATTTTAAAAAATTTATCAATTACTAGCTTTGTCACCCTTATTCAATAATACCTATAAAAGTGGAAACCTGCTTGAAATGGAAAATTTCCTGATCTTGGTGAGAGTAATACTATATATTACTCTCACCAAGATACAATTATAAGTACCTTTTAAGATGAAAACCTCAAATAGATTTTTTTTAAACCCTTTTGATTCTGCTTTAGACATTTTTACTGTTTTTTCTGTTTGTTTCAAATATGTTTCCTTTTTTAACAAAAAAAAAAAAATTATTAAAAATGTAATTAAAATTCATACACATATGAATATATTTATCTATGTTATGTTTCTTTTTTAGCACTCACAAATAATAAATTAAGCATATTTGAAGTATTACCATTGACAAATATGTAAAAAATTAAGATGTACATAAAAGGATTTGGTTCAGTTTATTAAAGAGCATAAGACTATGGACATTTTTAACTGTTTTATCTTATTTATTAATGCTTTATATACACTTTTTGTTACATTATATATATTAATGCATGAAATGTACATTTCATGAGCATATGTGCTATTGCTTATTTAAGTTTTTGTTAAGATAAAAATATTTGTTACTATTTAAATAAAAACTCATTTCTAATATACTCATATTATATTAAAAAAAAACTGTGAATTTATTTGTTAATTTATTGATGTTCAAAGGAAAATGATTAAGCAGGCTTTCAACTTTATAATTTCAGATATCCACATTTTTGATAGGTTTTATTTGCTCACTACAACTAGTTAGAAATAAATTTAATGCCTACAATGAAGATTATATTTGTAATGACCTCCATTGTCTATTGAAGGTTATTTTAAATTAAATTCTTGATGTGTATCCTTTTTTATTTTACGCATCTCCATTCTTATGATTCTTAATTTAATCAGCTTTTCATTTTATAAAGTTGGCAAAATAAGTAAACAACATGTATATATTTAAATTTTTTATTAATTTTCCCAAAATACATATTTAAATGTACTATGCATGCTTGCATTTATTGTTCAGAATATTTTTGGAATAATAAATGAACTAAAGTAATGAAAAAAAAAGGGTAGTTTGCAGTTTTTTGTACATTTGCTTTAACCCTTTCCAGCACACTGTGCCCGGTCTGGGATATCTAATTTTAATTCCAAACTCGCTAACGGCACCAATAATGTTTTAGTAAAAATTTGCTTTTACAGTAAAAGCTTAAATTAAGGAATTCAAAATATCTAAAAAAATCGTTTGTGAATTCCGGTGTCAGTCGATAATTTCTCATTTTACTACCGATTTTGCCCGTGCCGGAAAGGGTTAAAAGAATGATTGTTGAACTAAAAGACAAAATGTAATTGAAAGATCCTTACTTATTTAAATATTGCAGGTCTGAGTAGATTTTTGCTTGTTTATATTTCCAGGACTTTCTTCATAAATTTGTCTCTTTTATTTCTAGATTACTTACAAAAACTTAAGAAAGATTTTGAAAAGTAATAGCAAGTTGCGATAGGGGAGGGGGGTGGATATGTCTGATAAACAATTGCTAATTTAAAGTACTACTACTTATTTATTGTCCTGGAAAAAAAATATTTGTGCTGAAACCTATTTGTTAATTTAATTCTGAAGCAATCCTAAACAGCTTGACAGCAAATGCAAGTTTTTTGTCTTTTCGCAATGTAAAGCAATGGAATGATTATGAATTTTACGAACTATCAATTTAAAGTTATTTTCTATAAATATGTACAATGAGTTGTGATATGATAATTGATATGTAAAACTTGTTACTTATTTTGCATGTTTTGCACTTTTCATATGGAATAAAAAATATCTCAAATGAATTTGTTTACTGAATATTTTGAAAGTTTATAGCTTTCTTAAACATACTACACTTTATCATTAACTGTTATTTTTACTTTCTTATTTATTTTTCTTATAAAATGTTTTTTTATGATAATAAATTTTATGAACTTTCCATTTGGAATAAAAATACAATCATATGAATTTATTTACTAAATATTTTGAAAGTTGATAGCTTGCTTAAACATACTATACTTTATTATGCATTATCATTATTATTTTCTTATTTATTTCTTTTATGAAATGTTTATTTTTGACTATGAGTTTTGTGAATTATTAAGTTAATAATTTCTCACATATTTATACCATCTTTTTGCAATTTACACTTGAAATAAAAATTATAATAAAGCATGAATTTGTTTACTGAATATTTTGAAAGTTAATGTTATGCTTAAATTTACTATATGGTACTATAAATTTATTTATTAATACATTCTTATCTTAACTTATTTATTATTACTGTCTTATTTATTTCTTTATTCATGTACACTAAAACAATTTCACTTAGACATTTCTTATTTTCATTGTTCTATTTCTGTTATAAAATGTTTATTTATGTTGTTTATTTTTTAATTGCTGTAAGATAAGAAAAAAATACAATTTGTGCAATTGAGCTTTACTTAATTTTTAATGGCAAATAAATAAAGGGATTGATATAAAGTTAAAAATTCTAAGTTTTATTTTTCTACAACAGCTATTATTCATATAATGAACTTAATGCAAAATTTAAAATAAGAATATTTTTGTAGTAAATAGATATCTTAATTCTTGCTTTTGTTACTTATTCTAATAAATGAATTAAAAAAATTCTCTAAAGTAGAACTGAAAGTTTTTCTTAATTTTTGTTACATTTTACATATATAAACACATATAAATTATATCATACATATTATATAAACTATATTATGAATGTTTTGTTATTTTCGTGTATGTTCTTACCATGCATGCTTTACTCGTAATTGATTTATTTCTTCCGTTTCTTAATTTGATTTTTATACTGATAAAATGTACAACAATTTCAATGTTAAGCTCATATTTTTAGTTTCATTGCAAAAATCTGCTACATTAAATATTTCTGAATAAATTGAAATTCTGAATAAATTGAATTCTGAATAAACTGAATATTCTGAATTGCAATAATTAAGTTGAAATTTTTTCGTAGTAATGCATATAAATATTTTCCTTTCTTAATTTTTAACTGTACATTGTTAAAGATGTAAGTAACTACTTGTTTTCTTGGAATGCCAAAATTGCAAAACTTAAAAGCTGCAATTTAATTTGCAACTGTGTGTATATGAGAAATTGAATTCTTTTCTTATCTTCACCATAAAGTGTACTTCTTATTCTTGTTATAGTGTTTTGTGATTGAATGGTATTATTACTTTATGTAACATTTGTCAGGGTAAGTGCTTTATTATGCCTTTTCTTTGTATAATACTAACATAGCTTGTGCGTGATGGATGCTATCTGAGCAATACTTTTGAGTCTGTATTTAAAAATTACTTGTGCCAGATTTTTGTATTATTAGTTTATTAATTTCACATTTTGTCAGCAAATTCAAGATTATGGTATCAATGTCAATTAATTCATAACAAAAGGAATTGTCAAAATTTTAAAAATAAGATTTTTTCTCTTTTGAGAGATAGATATTAAATTATAACTAATTTAAGTTTTTAAATACATTTTAAATTATTACTTTTAAGTTTTTGAGAACATACTGTTATTGACATCTTGAATATGTATTGTTTTACTTGTATTTGACTTCTTACATGTTTCATCAACTATATCATTTTTCATTAAAATAACAGTTTAAAAATTATTTTAAATTCTTTTATTTTATGTATGTATACATATATGTGAAATTCATCAAAAGATTTTTTATTCCTTTATTCATATGATGCCATGATATTCAACTGTTCTTTTCAAAATTACATTAATATCATTATTATTGTGGCTGTTCCATATTATTTTTGATGTTATCTGTACATTAAAAAAATGTCACTTCTACAATTTCTCCTGTTACTTGTACTAAGTAATGAGGTAGAATATTGATGTGTGTTTTTTATTCACTTTTGCAGTTTTTCCTATTTCTTTATACTGGCACAAGTTTAATTATTTCCACTGTGTAATTTTTGGTTGTGTTTTATTTAATATATCTACCTTTCTTAGACTTTTCTTATTTGAATTTATTTATAATGTGCAGAATTATGTCCACTTCAAAACTGCATTAAATATTAACTTTTTTGTTATTGTCTTGTGTTTTGCTTCTGTAATTTTTTTTTTTTTTTTTAACAATTTCTATGGTTTTTAATATTGAAATAAGATTGTATGGAATGTATACTTAAATCTTGCTTTCCTCCCACATTTAAAGCTTACTTAGTTATTGTCATTCTGCAGTTGTTGTTGTTGTTTTCCCACTAGAATATGCATTAGTGTGTATTGTATTTTCACTTCTGCTGTTTTTCTTACTTCTTTAGGCTCTTGCATAATGTTTTATTTGGACTTTTTGCCATAAAACTAAACAAATTAAATCTGTTTTTAGAAGCACATTAATGTGCAAGAGATGCATTTCAATAACACTTTCCTGTCATTTTTAAAATTAAATTATATTCATTCTATAATTTTTGTTTTATTTCTATAATTCATGTACTGCTTCTGGGGTTTTTATTACTTAATTCAAATAATAATGTGCAGAATTATCTTCACTTCACTACTGCATATGATACAATTTCTATAGTTTTCTGCATTCAGATAAAGATGTATAAAATGAATGCTTAAATTTTGCTTTCTTGACACATTTAAAGTGTGCTTTGCTATTGTCATTTTATAATTTATTTTCTTTATGTAATATATATTAACATCTATTTTATTTTCATTTCTGCAATTTTTCCTACCTTATACTAATACATAATGATTTATTTGGACTTTTTGCCATAAAACTGAACAAAATTTTGCTTATTTTGAACCTGTTTTTGTTTTAAATATTAATGTGCAAGGCACATTTTAAGTACTTCTCCTGCAACCGTAAAAAGTTAAATTTTCATTCTGTAATTTTTGTTTGTGTTTTATTGATATAATACATCTACCTTTCTGAGGTTTTTCTTATTACTTGAATCAAATAATAACATGCAGAATTATCTTCATTTCAAAACTGCATTTAATGTTAACTTTTCTTGTTGCTCTTTTGTATTTTCTTCTCTTATTTTATTTAAAATTTCTATAGTTCTCCATGTTCAAATAAAGATGTATGAAATGGGTGTTTAAATTTTTTTTTCCTGGCCTATTTCAACCTTTCTTAGCTATTGTCATTCTATAACTTCTTTTCTGGCTCACATGTGTACTTTATTTGCCATCCCTACATTTTTCTAATTATTTTATCCAAGCTATGATGGATCGAATATATATAAATTCATTTCTTAGCCACCATACTTCAGTTGTTGTAATTTTATATTTGCTTCTTTACATTTTACATGCTTATTTTATGTGCTACTACTGTAATTCATCATGCCAGTTTCTTGCATACCCTCCAACATTTCTCTAATAATTATTGGTAGTTAATGCCTCTTTACAGTTACTGGTTCTGAAATGTTATAGTTATGATAACACCTTAAAAATATGCTTTTAAAAATATATAAATTTAAAATAATAATCTAAAAAGGACAAGGTTGCATTTATTTAAAAGAAAATTTTATGACCTTGTGAAAATTATCATTATACTACTTACATATGGGAAAGAGTAAATTATTTCACAAATTAAACAGCTGTGGCAGTGTGTTAATTCTTAAAATTAAATATTTTAAAATATTTTTTTCAAGATGAAGAAGTGATGGAAAATAGACAAATTATATTTAAATTAAAGCTTGTATTTCGGTAAATTGAACAAAGTATCTTTAGAAACATTACTCTGGCAAAATAAACCTGATGCATATTAACTTGATCCCTAGGGCTTAACTGTTACTATATATTCTGTAAGAGGATGAAAGAAACATATACTGTAGAAAAGCATAGTTTTTTCTTCAGCTATAAAATAAATTTGATATTATTTTTTCTGGCCTTGATTATTTGTATTGTAATAAACATGTATCCTTTAAATAGATATTTTGAATGATGATTATGGAGGGGAAAATTCCTTAATATTTATAAATTCAACCACATTTTGAAGTAAAATTAAAGTTATTAGCTTATCAATTGCAATTATTTTCATATAAATAACTATATATGATTGTTAGCATGCAATTTTGAGTAATAAAGAAAGTGCAGAAAAATTTCCCATTGCTTTTTCATTTTGTGTTTACTTGCATTAAAGTATGTAGGGTCCATTAGAATCTTAACTAAGATGTATAAAAACTTTAGAATTCATATTAAGTTTTTAAATAAAGAACTTAAGAAAAATACATAACTATTGTAGGGTATGCTTATTATTAAAATGATGATATGCTGGATATACATGAATGAAACATTAAAGTAACTTTAAATATAGCTGTTTTTCTCATGCTATAATATTTTATGATTTAATTTTCATTGCTGAAAACTCATTTACAATTTATGTGGCTTTTCATATTACTTTGTTTAAAAATGTTGTACAGAATATACATTTTTAACTTTAAAACTGTCTTTAAGATTTAGTTTTGCATTTATATGTAATATCTTATCTATTCAAGCACTATACTCCATTACATATGTGTTTCTGGGCTCTTTTATAACATGCAGTATTCTGCACAGCGTATATTATATTTTTATACTAACTGCTCATGACTTATAACAAAATGAAGCATCTAAAATATTTAGCGGGGGGGGGGGGGAGAGACAGAGTATAAATTGTTTGGTTGTAACTTTTTAAAAATCTTCGACTTTGTGAAAAATCTTTTTTGCTTTGGAAGAAAATGTATAATATGAAATTAATTTTTAAGAAATTGGCCTTCATATTTGGTAATAATACAGAGTTATTTTTTAAAATGTCATTACTCATATTTCTTTTAATATTTATTGTTATTAATTTATTTCTTCCATTTTCATAAAATATCAGTTTATTTATTTTTATTCTTTTATGCTGGTTTGTACATGAAAATTTGCCTACAGATATATGTGATAGATCTTGTAATAAAATAAATATAAGAATGATTTGTTTCTTTTTATTTATGGTATTGTTTAATTACTCTTAACACTTTTAAAATTTTGGAAATTAGAATAAAAATTAATTCATTATTTTCCTCAAAGACCTCCCCCTTACTATAGATTGATGGTTTTGCTACCAGATGTTTTTCTAAGTTGATCC
Source organism: Maratus speculifer (assembly GCA_964019185.1). NCBI lineage: Eukaryota > Metazoa > Arthropoda > Arachnida > Araneae > Salticidae > Maratus > Maratus speculifer. Next base: position 204,922,224 of record OZ025299.1, read on the forward strand.
AGTGTATTTTTTTTTCTTTGATTTCAAAATAAAATGAAATTCCCTAAAATGTAGTACATGTTTATAATACACTGGTGTCCAAAAGTTAAGCATAATTGGTAATTAAGTAATTATTTTTAAGTAATGAAAGAAATATGAATCGGAATGTGCTGAAACTCCAGGTGTGTAAACAAAATAGTATGCGTCACATATTTTCGCGAAGAGTTTTCCCCAAAATCGAACAGGGGACCGTCAACAAATTGAAAAAGAATGAAGATTTTTTGGATAACCCTGTCAAAACTAATGTAGCAAAAGCGTTCAAACTGCACATTATGATTAATTGGCTTATTATAATGTACTGTGTTAATTTTTACAAGGATGGCATGTATACTCATAGAGAAATTAAGGTTTTTATAAAAACAGTTTTAAATTTTTCCAAGTTTTTTGCTTATAATTTGCAGAGTTCTTATTATAAAATATTGTTCTTTTCTGAAAATATGACAAACATCATTGTACACAATACCCTGTCATCAGAATTTAAAAATAATAAAAATTGTATGAAAAATGAGTATGTTTAGTAAATAATTTTTCATTGTGCATGCGTCAACAATATCAAAATGTCATTTGCATATTGTGTTAGCTAAATGTATAGAGCAACTTCTGTAAAAGTTTCAAAAACATAGCTTGAAAATTCTGAAAATGGGAGCCTATAGAATCAACTCAAAATCCGTTATTCCTAAAGGAAGCAAAAAAATCAAGGGTTTTACCTAAATATAGTTGTATGTGCAATATTGTGAAGGCACTAAACAATGGAATATGGATACAGCCCCTCATCTTTTTGCTTCATTTAGGGAATAAAGGATTTTGAGTTGATTCTATAGGCTCCCATTTTCAGAATTTTCAAGCTATGTTTTTGAAACTTTTACAGAAGTTGCTCTATACATTTAGCTAACACAATATGCAAATGACATTTTGATATTGTTGACGCATGTGCAATGAAAAATTATTTACTAAACATACTCATTTTTCATACAATTTTTATTATTTTTAAATTCTGATGACAGGGTATTGTGTACAATGATGTTTGTCATATTTTCAGAAAAGAACATTATTTTATAATAAGAACTCTGCAAATATAAGCAAAAAACTTAGAAAAATTTAGGACTGTTTTTATAAAAACCTTAATTTCTCTACGAGTATACATGCTATCCTTGTAAAAATTAACACAGTACATTACAATAAGCCAATTAATCATAATGTGCAGTTTGAACGCTTTTGCTACATTATGCATTGCTATATGCATTACGCATTGCTACATTTTACACATAATTTGTTGATGGTCCCCTGTTCGATTTCGGAGAAAACTCTTCGCGAAAATATGTGACGCATACTATTTTGTTTACACACCTGGAGTTTCAGCAAATTCCGATTCATATTTCTTTCATTACTTAAAAATAATTACTTAATTACCAATTATGCTTAACTTTTGGACACCAGTGTATATTGACAGAATATGTGAAAAAAATATTTTCTCTTCTGTCTAAGTTGAAATCCATGCAAAAGCTGATTGTTTCATGTCCCATAAAGTTGTTTTTTTTTTCCTGTATTAAGCAAATTTTAATTTCTCCAATTCCTTTTAAAAATCCCCATTTTAATTTTTAACTTTTATGTTTTTTTAGGTAACTATTAAAGAGTTAATTCTGTTATAAATACTATGCATTTACAATATATTAAATGATAAGTTAATTTTTATGTAATTAAAGGTCATTTCTTGGCATCTGGGTCACAGACCTGTGCCAAACGAAAATATCTGCTACAAATGATTTATTTTGATAGTTTCTGCACCAAAATGGCCATTTTGTTTATTCCTTCTTCACCCAAACTTAATTTCTTAGTGCCATTTTGTTTCCTTAAAAGAATTTTCTTTTTTCATTTTTTTAATGTTTAGAACCGATTTTGTTCTGAAATTTCTAAAAAATTAAGCCAATAATTTCCGAAAATTAAAAAATATTGGGGATAAAATATATCACAAATTTTGACAAATCATCGCAAAAAAAAAAAAAAAACAGTTTCATTAAAGGATCACGGGAATAACAACAATTTTAGTCAAAGGATTGCAAAATTTCATCCAGGGATTATGGAAAATAAAAGCGCAAATTTAGACTAAAGAATCAGGAAAAGTGGCAAGTTTCTTCAAAAGATCGTAAAATAACCCAGCAAGTTTTGACAAAAGGTTGTGAAAAAAGCAGCAGACTTCATCAAAAAATCGCAGATAAAGGCAGGCTTCGTCAAAAGATCGCAGGTAAAGGCAGACTTTGTCAAATGATTTTTAAAAAAAAACACAGATTTCATCAAAAGATCTCAGAAAAATGGTAAATGTCATTAAAAGTTCCCTCCCCCTCTCAAATTTCTTCAAAAAATTTCAGAAAAAAAAGCAGATTTTGCGAAAGATCTCGAAAAAGGGCAGATTTCATAAAATAAATGACAGATTTCTTCTAATATCGTGAAAAAATGGCAGATTTTACTAAAGATCTCGGGGAAAAAAGCAGATTTCGTTGAAAGATCCTGAAAAATGGTAGATATCGTCAAAAGATATAAAAAAAAGGACAGATGTCGTCGGAAAATATTAAAAAACAGAAGATTTTGTCGAATATGATTTCCCCCTGATATTTTATAAACTTATTAAATTAAGTTAATATATATATATGTATATAGATATAGATATCTGAATCTTTTCATGCTGTAACTCTCGAATTTATGAACCAATTTGGGTGAAATTCTTTATATGCATAGTTGAAGTACTAATGTCTCAACTGAGTTCGTTGGCCAGCTTCAACTGCCATCTTGTTTCATAACGGAGGCCATTTGAATTTGTGGACACTTATGGAAATTTTATCAATATCTCTTATAATTCGAAAAGGATTTCATTTATAATGAAAAAAAATTTCGATTAGAAATCACTTGAATAATCATGCTTAATAATTGTTTAATATCCTTTTATTTTGAAAAAGGAATTTGAAATTTTTACACGGTTAAGCATATTAAAAGAAAAAAAAAACTTTAAAATAATGTGCTATTACTTGAAATATAATTGACAAGTGACTTTTTGGGAGAATCTATGCAATCTCTTTCCGAAACATGATTGGTTCTTTGCTAAGTTTAAACTTTGTACAAGGTCTTTGTTGTAGAGTGAAAAACATTCATTGATTTTCATCCCAAGAGAATTAAATTGTGTCATGTGGCATATTTACACCTATGAGAGTATGTAATCTTTGTATAGTTCTGATTTTTAAAAAAAAATCTTCGTTATAATATTAGTACAGATACAGGTTCAATTCAAACTCAGATATTTTTACAGAACTTTAACTTATAAAGACATTTTAATGAAAATTTCAACAATTTTATATTATTTAAGGCCAAATTCGATGTCATGCAAAATGTCATGTGGTGAGAAACTCCTGAAATCCAGATTTTAATGGTTGACACATAAGTTTATTATTGTCTTTTTCTGGCTTTTATGTTTTCTAACTCTTACATTGCAAACACTGTTTAAATGAAACGTGACCAATGTAACTGCAGAAAAAAGTATTATGGTTTGATTCATTAAAATACTGATTCTATTAACCGGCGATTCAAATAATCGGATAACACCTTTATCAGAAACTCACCCCCTCCCCTCTAAAACCGAATTCTGGCTGCGCTACTGGATGTTTCTAACATTCTGTTTAAAATTATGTATAAGAGTTTGCCTTTTGTGAAACAGAACTTTTTCTATAAGTATACCAAGTTAAAAAACATAAAAATTTCAAAAGAATCAAATGGCCACCATTTTGAAACAAGATGGTGGATGAAGCTGGCAAACAAACTCGGTCGAGACATTAGTACTCCTATTATGCACATAAAAAATTTCATCCAAATTGGTTTATAAATTCGAAGGTTACAGCATGACAAAATTCAGATATATACATATGGATATACAGTCGCCCCTGTTTAAACAAATATTGATGGCTCCAGAAATAATATTCGATTAAGCGGGGCATTTGATTAAATGGGGAAACACAGATATTTAATATTTAATGCATAATAAAAAGGTAAAACAACCATCAACACCATAATTAATTAACAACATAATAAAATCATTAATATAATAACATAAATTAGTAAAATAAATAGAAATACTAATGTAAAGTAAGTGTACCATAATTTAATTTTAGTACATACAACTGTATGAATACACTTCATGGAGTTCATTGGATTTTGGTTAAAACTTTGCTACTTGTAATTTGCATTATTTACACAGGCTTAAAAACGACGTTTAAAGTGATTTATTTATGTGGAATTTATACGTTTACTGGAATTATGTGCAAAAAACATGGAAACGTTTTTTGTGCGTTAGCACATGCTTTCTGCATAATCATAGCGCTATTTTTTAACGAAACTTTCGCTCTTTTCACTAAACTTATTCCAGCGCATGTTAATTAATGTTATCAAAATGGGAATTATCTTCTGTGTTTCTATCTAATTTCAATTTTATTTCTGTTCTTTTTAGCATTGCGTTTCATATTAGAAACTTATACCTGCAATATCTTAAAACCTTTTGCTATCTGGACTTCTGTTTTCTTATTTAACGCTTCCAAAACTGTAGTTTATCAGAAAGTTTTAAAGCTTTTAATTTAGATTACATAGCAACACCTTTTTCCTAACAAAAACACGACTAAACTTACAAAATGCTAAGATAAACCACATTGTCCAACTTATTTCATCTATTCGCAGAAAAAGGAGGGGAGATCACTTGACCCATGTCCATTATACACCTGCCGGTCGAAACCCTTAAACGAATAACTGAAAATTTGTTTTCAGTGCAAATGAGTCGAAAATGACAAAATGTGATGGAAAATTCAAGTTGAAACGTGTTTTTCATGCCTGTCTTCAAACATTCGTCAACCAGATGTTATTCGAATAAGCAGGGAGGTTCGCAAAAAGTATTCGGTTTAAGCGGGGAAACACAACATAGAACCAATGGCAATAAATTCGGTTCTGGAGAGTCCTATTCGATTATCCGTTACCTGATTAAGTGGGTGGACTGTATCTATATATATAGTATATATATGTAAATCAACATTTCAACGGAGGGTAGTTTTGGGATCTAGGGGTCATGATCAACAAAAATATAGCAAAATTTACCGATGAGCTTTCCACAGACGACTGCTATAGGTAGTTTTTTACTTTTTGTAGTCAAAGCTACCTAAAAGTGTCCACAATTTTGGCCACCACTGTGTATTAAAGATCACCACGTGCTGGGCTGGGGCCTAAAAAACTGCATGGGCGAAAATTTCAGGCCCAGGCCTGACCCGTTTCGTACAAAATAAATTAATGGCTTGGTCAGAATAAAATCTAAAAATTCGGCCTGATTATATGGTCTGGCAAATATTGTATACAGTAGACACCCTCAAATCCGCAAACCAGAAATCCACAACTCTCTAAAATCCGCACATATTTTACGGATGTAAACAATGAAACATTCAGTTCAGATGTAGGTGCAAAATTTGACTTTTTTAGTTTTATATCAATTCCATATATTTTTCAATTTGTAATTTTTGTTAAGGTTATTGAATTCATGTTTTTTCAGGAAGAAAGAATAATTTATTTCTGAAAAAATAAAGACATTACTGATATCACTGGTAATCACAATCTTACCAAATATATTTATCTATTAATCAAGCTTTTTTAGTTATTAAGTCTGGCTAAACCTGAAATAAAGCTTCATTATTTTATGATCTTGATGTGAATTAGTAATGTACCTTTATGACACAAGTTTCATTGAATAATTTAGGGAAAACACATTTCATCTTTATAATGAATACAGTAGACTTAAATCTGCACTCCTAAAATCTGCAACTCTCTAAAATCTGCACATATTTTATGGATGTAAACAATGAAACATTCAGTTCAGATGCAGGTGCAATATTTGACTTTTTTAGTTTTATATCAATTCCATATATTTTTTAATTTGAAATTTTTGTTAAGGTTATTGAATTTGTGTTTTTTCATGAAGAAAGAATAATTTCTTTCTGAAAAATTCAAGATATTGATGATATTATTGGTAATCACAATCTTACCAAATATATTTATATATTAATCAAGCTTTTTTAGTTATTAAGTCTGGCTAAACCTGAAATAAAGCTTCTTTATTTTATGATCTTGATGTGAATTAGTAATGTGCCTTTATGAGGCAAGTTTCATTGAATAATTTTGGAAAAACACATTTCATCATTATAATGAATATTTAATTTTAATTGTACATTATTGATTATTAATTTGACCTTTGCTATTAGTATTTTTATCATTTTAAAAACTATCTGAAATTTTTATTTTAGTTTATCACTTTAATATTTTAGCATATTGTAAGCATTCATTATACTTTTGATTTCATTATTAATTACATTCAAATTACTTTTAAAAAAAATGTAAACAAAGCAATGACCAGAAATCCGCAAAATTCTAAAATCTGCAAAACCTCTGGTCCCAACTGTGCGGATTTGAGGGAGTCTACTGCATTTAATTGTAGATTGTTTATTAATTTGCCCTTTGCTTTTAGTATTTTTATCATTTTAAAAACTATCTAAATTTTAATTATTTTAGTTTATTACTTATTTTAATATTTTAGCATATTGTAAGCATTCATTATACTTTTGATTTCATTAATAATTACATTCAAATTACTTTTTAAAACATGTAAACAAAGCAATGACCAGAAATCCGCAAAATTCTAAAATCCGCAAAACCTCTAATCCCAAGCTGTGCGGATTTGAGGGAGTCTACTGTATATACAGGGTGAGTCATAAATATCGAAACAATAGGCTATATCCTTAAATATTGCCCCTAGGCCCATATTTCCAGTTGCAAAAATTCATAAAAAAGGTGAAATTTTTGATAAGATCAGTTGCAACTCCATGGGGGGGGGGGGGGTCTATTTGAAAAAATACGAAAATTAAATTTTTATACGGCCCCCCTAGGGCAAAATTCCCAGTTAGGAAATTATTCCTTATCCATTCCAAAATTGAACAAAAAAAATCCATTTCCATACCCAAAAAACCTCTAGGAGATATCAAAATACAAAATTCTCCAAAATTCGTGGCTTACACCACTTAGCCGTGTTTGTAAACGAAGAGTTTTTCACTCACTTTCCAAGGAAGTAAAGGTTGTCCATTTTCTCCAATTATCCATTATTAAAAGTCGATTTAAGACCGTGCCTCTTATCTGGATATACGAAAGTAGCATATTGATTCAAAGCTAAACTTATTTGTAAAATATGTTGGTAGTTCGCAATGGAGGTCTGCATGGGTCGAAATATCTAGGTCCGGTCCCAAACTGACCCGCAGGAATAAAAGTTAAAATCATAACACGGACCAACCAGGAAAAAAGTTTAAATCATAGCCCGGCTCAGCCGTGAATTTCTACATAGTTTTTTTTTTTTTTACTTCGGTATGGTTAAAAATTGTTTCATATGGAGGAGTTCTGACCAAAAAAAGTTATTATAGCTTTTCGTTTTTTATGTTTATACTTTTTATTATTAAAAAAGCGCCAAAGGCTGTGATATATTTATTTTATCAATGAATCCGTATTTATATGTAAATTTTTCATTTACATTTTAATATCGTTAATCTATATTCCATGCGTTGGAGACCTTGAAAAATGTTATACAGTAAAACCTTTTAAGACGAAATCACTTAGGAAAGAAAATATAAATTATAGACAACTGCCCTAATAAGGAGGTGTAAATTGAGTTTATTTTTTTCTTAGGTATTATTATATTTATTTTTTATGGATCAATATATTTTCCGTTTAAGACAGGATTCACTCATAGGCAGACTTTTTTCACTGGTTTTATTGTATTTAATTTTTTAGCCTTTGAATATACTATTCATTAAAAAATATGAATTTAAAAGTTTTTGTTTTGTAAAATAAAGGCAATTTCTCAATGTATGTGTTTTTCGTAAAAATTTTGATCGAGCCAAATTTTATTTATTTTATCCACGTTGGTCAGTCAGAGACAGTGATTTTAATACGGGTTGTGTCGAGACCGGGGTTGAAAATTTCGTCCAGTGCAGACCTAGGAAGAAGGAATTAGTCCCCTCCATTATGAAAAATACATTAGGCCAGGCGAGTCTTCAGAAAAAAAGTAATGTCTCGGTCCTGGCCCAGCCTGTGCCCAGAATACAGATATTTTAACAGCCTCTAAAATGTCGATAAAAAGCCTGAAGTTATTAGGAGTCAAATTTTATGTCAAACTTTAATTTCGTTTTTATGCATGATGAATTTTTTCCCCACTATTGCTCGTCAAGAATTTTTAAAGAAAAAACATGCAAACTTGAAACATGTCATTTTTGATTATTTTACATTAGTTTTGTTTCGGGAAATTAAAAAAAAAAAAAATATTTACTTTTGAAAATGTGATTTTTTTTAAGTTATATCACTTTTAAATAAATATTTTTAATAGTTTTAAATTAATATTGAAAAAAAAAAAACCTGGAACAAAACTAAAATCAGACTTTCATCTCTAATTATATGGAAAGAAACTGAAATCCGATTAATAAAGTTTCGTGTTATAACTATTTTAAATTATCCCTTTTAATTAGTACTAATCATTTGAAATTTTGAGAAATTTTAGGATGTGATTTCCTTAGCAAATTATATGGCTAACCATCACAAAACAGAAAAAAAAATCAAAATTATAACTCAAAATATAGTTTTTTAGCTCACAGGCTATCATAGCCTGAGAGCTTATGTGCCCGTCCGTTCTGTATGTACGTTCGTGCGTAACGCCATAGCTCATGATAAAAATATCCAATCCACTTGAAATTTTGTATATAAGTATATTCTGATTAGTTTTTAGAGTTCATTCGATATGTATAAGAGGGGGAACGGGGGGCTCATGCCCCTCCCCTTAATTGATATAAACGGGATTTTCATGCAGAATTAACAGTTTTTGTTCAAAATTTAGATATAGGATCATTCTGATGAGGTGAGTCTGTGGCTGTTATTAGGTGTTCATTGAATAAGTATAAACAGGGGGAACGGGGGTTCTAATGCCCCTCCCCTTAACTTGCATAAATGGATTTTTCAAGCAGAATTGTCAGATTTCATTCAAATCTCTGAATAGTTTTGGAAGTTTAATGGTTAAATATAAAAGAGGGGAATAACTCCTCGTAAATTATATAAATGCTAAATGGGTTTTTATTAAGAATTATCCGATTTGCTCTGAATTTTGGATATAGATTTTTTATATGATAAAGCATGTCCTTGATAGTTTAGGAGATTCAATGATTAAGTATAAAAAAAAGAGAAAGGGGAGAGCTGTTTCCCCTTCTTAATTTTTTTTTCGAACGGAATTAACGAAAATACAAGGCTGTAATGTACAATTAGTATGCGTAGCCTATGAGCTCAATGCCATCAGTTTAACTGGGCAATATTCTTTTTATTTACATGTTTCCTAGAACTGTTAAAATAACATTGTTCCTTGAATTGCGCGCATTTCAATTTGTGTCTAATCCCTTAAAACCTGATGAATTATTTAAACGGCTATAACTTTGCGAGTTTTGAAGATATGAAGATGCAATTTTCTGTGTCTAATTCAGGACTGGATAAGGAAAGTTTTCCTAATTAGAATTTTTATAATACGGGAGCCGTACAAAAATTTAATTTTCGTAATTTTTTAAATAGACCCCCCATGGAGTTGCAACTTATCTTATCGAAAATTTCATCTTTTTTTAAGAATTTTTCCAATTGGAAGTATGGGCCTAGGGGCAATATTTAAGGAGATAGCCTATTGTATCGATATTTATGACTCACCCTGTATATATTCCCTGTATATATCACCCTGTATAATTTTATCATCTTTGACAGCCATGGTGGGTAATGTAATCAACCTCTTTCCTGGAAGGAAATTTTCCGGAGTGAGAGGGAATGGTTCATCTGGTTTATTATAAACATAAGTAAGGGGTCGCGAATTTATTATTGCCTCTATTTCAATAAGAACTGTTTCGAGTTCTTCCTTAGTAACTAGTGCCCGTCCCAATATCTTTCTTAAAGCACCCTTGGTGATTCGAACCATTCTCTTCCAGTATCCACCCCACCATGCTGCATGTTCTACTATAAATTTCCAGGTTTTGTTGTACTGTTTTTTCTTCATGAAATGAATACAGTTCAAGCTAGAAACACAATACTGGTCTCATTTGATAAAAAAAAGTTTTTGCTTTGAGAAACCATACACCATTTTTTTTATAAAAAAAATTATAGATTTAAACATATGCACATTTTTCGGAACCGGAATCTGTGTGAAACCTAATAATTGACTTTTTTTTATGAAAATGTAAAAAAAGACTAACATTTCCTTTCATAGTTTTTTCATGTTTTTGTTTTCATTTTGCAGATAATAAAAGGTTTAATTGAAAATAAATTCTAAGTTAATGAAAAAAATTGATATTTAAACTGAAAGAATTAATTAAAAAAAAGGGCAAACAAAATATAAAAATTAAATAATGTTCAAATGCATTTTATAATTAAAGTTGACATAAAAGAAAGAGAGCACTATAAAGAAAAAAAAAAAATATCACTTGCAACTGTCATAGTGAAGTAACTTGTGTTCTTCACCGTCGTCGTTAAATTTATAAATTCAAAGTTATATTCATGAAATAATCAGTTTCTTTAGAAGATATACAGTTTATTAAGTACAAAACACAAAACTATTATACACAACACTGCACAAACACATAATAAATATATTTTCTCGGCTTTTTCCGTATCATAACAAAATATCGTCAGTCTGAACCGGAATCAAAAACATTCTATGTATTTTTAACACGCTTTTATTAACTTCTCCTGTATGTGAGTTTGTGGGTTTGTAACTCTTTCGGGCACGAGAAAATCATTGGGCTAGGTTACATGTTCGAGAAAAAAATTTAATGGGTCATATTGGGTCATTAAGGGTCTGAGTCAAGCTATTTATATTTAAAGAACGGCGTGATCGATTATAACGAAATTTTGTATGTAACAGTTTTTTGGCACGAGAAAACTATCGGGCTGGGCACATGTTCGAAAAATTTCGATTAGTGGGTCATTTTTGGGTCATTATGGGTCAACTCATTTTTATCTAAAAAACGGCTCTAACGATTTTGATCAAATTTTATATTTTATCGTTTTGGATTACAAGAAGACCATTGGGTTAGGTAACATGTTCAAGAAAATTGGGTTAGTGGGTCATTTTTGGGGTCATTGTGGGTCATGCTATTTTTATCTAAAGATTTTCTCACGCAGATTTGACTAAAAATTGCATTCTATGGTTTTCGGGCACGAGAAAAATATTGGGCTAGGTTACATGTTCGAGAAAAAATTTTAATGGGTCATTAAGGGTCTGGGTCAAGCTATTTATATTTAAAGAACGGCGTGATCGATTATAACAAAATTTTGTATGCAACAGTTTTTTGGCACGAGAAAACTAACGGGCTGGGTCACATGTTCGAAAAATTTCGATTAGTGGGTCATTTTTGGGTCATTATGGGTCAAGCCATTTTTATCTAAAAAACGGCTCTAACGATTTTGACCAAATTTTATATTTTATCGTTTTGGATTACAAGAAGACCATTGGGTTAGGTAACATGTTCCAGAAAATTCGGTTAGTGGGTCATTTTTGGGGTCATTGTGGGTCATGCTATTTTTATCTACAGATTTTCTCACGCAGTTTTGACTAAAAATTGCATTCTATGGTTTTCGGGCACGAGAAAAATATTGGGCTAGGTTACATGTTCGAGAAAAAATTTTAATGGGTCATATTGGGTCATTAAGGGTCTGGGTCAAGCTATTTATATTTAAAGAACGGCGTGATCGATTGTAACGAAATTTTGTATGAACAGTTTTTTGACACGAGGAAACTAATGGGCTAAATCACATGTTTGAGAGATTTCGACTGCAATGATCATTTGTGGGTCATAATGGGCCATAATGGATCATGTCAAGCTACATCTAAAGAACAGGTGGACCGATTTTAGAGAAATTTTGTATATAACATTTTTTTGGCATAAGAAAATTATTGGGCTAGGTCACACTTTTGAGAAATTTCGATTAATGGGTCATAAAGGGTCTGGGTCAAGCTATTTATATTTAAAGAGTGGCTCGATCGTTTTTAACGAAATTTTGTATGTAACAATTTTTAGACACGAGGAAACTAATGGGCTAAATCACATGTTCGAGAGATTTTGATTATAAGGGTCATTTGTGGGTCATTGATGGGTCACGCTAATTTTATGTAGAAAAGGTCTCGCACCATTTTGACTATATTTTTTATTATGATATTCTCGGGCAAGAGAAAACCATTGGACCAGGACACATGCTCGCGAAAATTCGATTAATGGGTCATTTTGGGTCATAATGGGTTAGGGTTATTCTAATTATATATAACAACGATTCAATCAATTTTACCTAAATTTTGTAACGAAACATCTTTTGTCACGAGAAAACTATTGGGCAGAGTCGCAAGTTAAACAAAATTATATTAGTAGGCCATTTCGCTTTATTGATGAATGCTGTCAAGCTAATTTTATCTAAGAAACGGCTTAAACGATTTTGATTCAACTTTATATTCTACTGTTTTTGATTACCTGGAGACCTTTGAGCTAAGTCACATGTTTGATCAATTTTGATTAGTGGGTCATTTTGGGTAATACGGGTCAGGGTCATGAGAAAATGGTAGCAACCAATAAGTTGGCAATATTTCACAAAATATTGGCGACTTTGACCGAAAAATTGACTATTAAGATTACGAAAGCCACAACACGTATTTGGTGCCAAATGAAAGAATGTCTCCAAATTTGGCTATATCTGGCAAAAAATGTTGTCTTTCATAATGTGAAGAATTTTTTGTATACATTCTTAATAGGATTCGAGATGCATGGTTAAATTAACCAGAGTCGACCAAAAAAAGTGATTTGGATCGATGTCCTTTCGTTGTAAATTTTAAAATAAATATAGTTTTAAAAAACTAAAAACCACGCTTTTAAAGTAATCAAACTAAAAAGTGAAAAATAAATATAGTTTAAAAAATCTAAAAAACACGCTTTTTAAGTATATCAAACTAAAAAGTGAAAAATAATTCGTACTATAAGCTGAAAACAAAAATAGATGAAAAATACTATATTACTATAAAATCATTGTTATTATAAGAATCAATTAATAAGCAATAAATAAAATTATCGTGGAAAAAAAGCGTGGGGTGCTCCATCTACCATGCTCCATCTATCAGTTCTTAAGAAGCACCCCACGCTTTTTTTCCACGATAATTTTATTTATTGCTTATTAATTGATTCTTATAATAACAATGATTTTATAGTAATATAGTATTTTTCATTTATTTTTGTTTTCAGCTTATAGTACGAATTATTTTTCACTTTTTAGTTTGATATACTTAAAAAGCGTGTTTTTTAGATTTTTTAAACTATATTTATTTCCCCTCAAAAGAATGAAGTTGCAGCACATAGTAAGATGTTAATGGCTTATATAAGGGTCATTCCATACAAAATGAACAAATTAGTTGTGGCTGCCATGTCACAGATTTAAATGAAAATTGGGATACAAGTACAACATGTTTATTAACAATAGAACCGCGGGAAATTTTATCCAACTTTTATAAAAATAATTCACACCAGAATTTTTATGTAGGTCTATTTAACTTACTTATTTAAAAAAATTTTTGCGCAGCTTACATGTATATTATTTTAAGAAGACTTATCTGGTTCGAATCCACATCTTTTGACTGAGTACGGATCAAAATGACCCGTCTCCGCGGTTCTAGTGTTAATGATATGATACAAAATAATAGATTTTAGGACAGTTTATTTCAGTATGTATACTCACGTTAAAAGTTGATACAAAATCGAGTTTTGTCTACATGCTTGAAATTTCGATCTTGATTATTAGCTTAGGAATGAAAAGACTATATCATAAATTATTTTCAGGTAAGAATGGATAATAAGTAAAAGATTGGCGTAATTTAGGATTCGATTTTTTATTCCTTAACCCCTTGAGATCTGCTGGTAGGATTTTCTACCAAGTAATTTTAATTCCAAAATGTCACAATGACACCAGAAAATTTGGCCAAATTTACTTCAAAAAGGTTTAATGCATTTTTTCGTGTTTATTGTTAACTTTTTTTTTTTTTTTTTTTTTTTTTGCAAAATACTGGTGCCAATGTGACACTTGAATTTTTGAAGAAATTTACACCCCAGAGCTCAAAGGGTTAATAAAAAAATAAAATAAAAAAGGAAAAAATTCAAGGATAAAATTCAATATTTCTATTATTAATAAAGAATTAAGGACATCTGTTATAAGTGTCAAATTATTTGACGTTATAGATAAAAGTACGTATTTTAAATGGAAAAAATTTCATGTATGCCTTTTTGAGTCCTTAATGCTAAAAAAAAAATAAATAAGGAAAAAACTTGACGGGAAAAGGCAATATTTCTATTGCCTTTTTACACAAGAAAGAAAACGTTTATATCTTTTCAAATTATTTGATAGTATAGATAAAAGTGTCTATTTTAAATATTCAAACGTCACTTCTCGCCTTTCTTTTCTTTTCTTTTTTTTCTTTTTTGCTACACGCCTATTTTAAAAGCGATGAGACTTGAAGAATTAATTATCTAATAACATCAAAATCTTATGGATGGCAGCACTGTTTTTTGCCTTGAAATCGTGCATTTTTTTTAAAAAGCGCGCAAATTTAAAGGGAAGTTTTGCGTGGAATGTAACAAAATTACCTTTTTGAACACATTTTTTTTTAATTGATAGAAATAAAAAGGCACTACTGAAATTTTTCGAGCATATTATGGACTTATTAACCTTTATGTCTGTGCAATATTGTTCATGCCGGACCTGTCCCTTATTCATTATTTGAGAATAAATAAGAGGAAAAAATACGATTTTATAATTTTTTTTAAAGTTTTTAAGTTTTTTTTGAAGATGAAGGAATTAAAATATAATTATCAAACTTGGGGAATTCAATCTTCATATATAATACTGTATCATACACCAATTTCACACTTGTTTTATCATTTTTTAAAATTTTTATAATGTTTCAAATTTTCTCAAAATTCACAAATTTTCAATTTTAACAACGCATTTAAAATTAACTACATTGTTACCAGATTGCTATTGCTAAATAAAAAAAAAAGATAATTATTCAGAGGTTATAAAATTGCAAGCCAAATTCATTTATGTTAAATATTTTTCAAGATACAGAGCTTTAAACTTGCAACATTGGACGGTTGCACACATTCCGTTCTACATCAGAAGTTTTTTAAAAGTCCAAAACTGCTAAAATAATTTATTTTTTGTCAAGATATTTTGCAGAGCTCTATTTGAATATGAATAAAACCTGTGTATCAAATTTTATTAAAATCGGTTACCATGGGGCCACGACTTTTTTTAAATTTTTGCTCATTTTACGTGGAATGACCCATAAGTAGAGCTGTTGCAAACCGCACATATTCGTTACTAAGAAACGGATATTTCTAAGGAACGAAGTACTGAATTGTTACTTAGAAATACGATTCGTTACTCGTTACCAGGGGTGTGCGAAGAGAAAACTGTGCCCGGGCAAAGTTTGAACTTGACGCTAAACCTCCCAAACTGACGTTGGTTGTATAAATTTAGCGCCCCCTAAATTTCTGCACCGGGGCAAATGCCCCCTTCGATCTCCCCTTTCGCACGCTGCCCTTGCCACCGTCCTCCATTTCGCTTCCGCTGGTCGTTACCGTGTCAGTACGCAACCGAACGGAGTGAAACTAACTGCAAATGCTAGTTACACGATTTTTTCTTTTCCTACGGCGTTGGTCGTTACCATAGAAGTATCAATTCGTTGGTCGTTACCATACAAGCATTCTTGTGTTATTCTGTGGTCGTTACCCATGTAAATTCAATACGCAACCGAACAAAGTGAAAGTAACTTTAAATGCTTCTAATGTTTGTTAGCATTTGTGATTGTATGAATGCGGCCAGACACTCGAATGCGGTAAAGATACGAAATTGTGTTCAGACTCTGACATTAGGCGACAGTTTCAGTCATTGCTGTATCCAATGTATGCGTATCATTCTGCTTGTATCAATTATTTTAAAATCTCAAATGATTTGAATTTCGTATGAACTTGTTGATATATTTATTTATTTTATTATGAAAAGAAAAAGAAATAAAAAGCGGATATACTTTTCTGGAGCATCTAATGATAAAGCAAAATGTGACTCATATTTATGCCAAGTGAAGTATTGAGTTAAAGAGAGTTCAACAACAAATGGGGGGAAAAACTTTTATTGGTAAAGCATCTCAGAGCTTGCGTATTTAGCAAAAAGTATTTATCAGTGGTATATATTAGTACCATCTGAAAGATTGTTTTCAAAATCAGGTTATTTATTATCTGAAAGACCCCCTCTTTTCCCAGGGCCGAAACAAAGGAGGGGGGAAGGGCCAGCGCCATGCGAAAGGGGGGGGGGCGAATGTGGCGGTCGCCCCGGGCGCGGAACTATAGGGGGCTCGGCGCCAAATTTATACTACCAACGTCATTTTTGGCCTGTTACAAGAAAAAAAATTGTGTGAGGGGGCGCCAAATCGAAACTTTGACCCGGGTGCAGTTTTCTCTTCGCACGCCCCTGGGCAGACCGGGGGCATGAGCCCCGGGCACCAAAACGGCAGGGTGCCAAATGACCGTTTTCTTGTCGATTTTTCTCACTTCTATATTTAGCGTGGAATAGTTAAAATCATCCTGTCTGAGGTATACCAAAGTATAGAAGAATCTAAGAATGATATTGAATAAAGAAGCCTGTATAAAACGAGGGGGAGGGGAAGAGTTGCAAAGTGCAAGGAAAAAAATTCCATTTCATAAAAAATAAAGAAAATTATGTATAAATATTAATGTTTAAAACATTTATAGATTAGGAAAAACATTTGTGGACATGCGGAACGCGCAACTGGGGAAGGGGAGGGAGAGGGGAAGGGTTGAAAAAGTGCAAGGAAAAGAAAATCCATCTCATAAAAAATAAAGAAAATTATGCATAAATATTAATGCTTAAAACATTTATTGATTAGGGAAAACATTTGTGGACATTCAGGACACGCGACTGGGGAGGGGAAGGGGAAGGGTTGAAAATTGCAAGAGAGAAAAATTCCATTTCATAAAAAATAAAGAAAATTATGAATAAATATTAATGTTTAGAACATTTATAGATTAGGAAAAGCATTTTTGGACATCCAGGAGCCTCGACTGGGGAGGGAGAGAGGGAGGGGAGGGGAAGAGTTGCAAAGTGCATGGGAAAAAATTCCATTTCATAAAAAATAAAGAAAATTATGTATAAATATTAATGTTTAAAACATGTATAGATTAGGAAAAACATTTGTGGACATCCGGGACCCGCGACTGGAGAGGGGAAGAGGGAGGGGAAGGGTTGAAAAGTGCAAGGGAAAAAACAAGTAATAAAGGTAATTGAAAAGGAAGTGAGTGATGATAAATACTAAATGATACAAATTTTCTAGCGCTAAATATTATTTGTTATCTTTGTATTGTTATTCTATATTATACATCATATACCTAAATAGTAAAAACTTTCAAATTTTAAACTGCAAGTAAAAGTTTAACTTCAGAATAAAGTAGGATCATCGGTACCACTGTCATCATAATTTACATCATCAAGGCCTCCAACATTATCACATTTATTAGCCTCACCCGAGAATGAACACATTTCAGTTACAAGGTAATCCATTTTGTGAACATTTACAGGATGCTACACATCTTCACTTGACGCACGAACAATGCACCGATTAAACCAGTTCTTGAGGAGCACATGGCATGTTACACATGACAGGTAGGTATTATTTTTCCTTTATTATCCAACCAAAATCAGTTGGGGGTGGAATATTAGTTTTTAAAATCTGTGCTCTTTGCCATATTATTGCTTGGTAATGCACTCTTATGGCTGGGTAAAGGGCGGCTTGAGTTGGAGGCATATTTGTTCCTTCAACTTGCTTTTTTGCAAATAACCACCATCTTAGCTCACTGAATGTTTTAATGTTTAATTTTGGCATGTACACTTAACATATGTATTCTTCAAATGCAATATATCTTTCACTCTCAAGGATATATGTTTGACCTTATGCGGCAAGTGCTTTCAGAATTCTGTTGTCAGCATTTATGAAGCTCTTCCAAAAACTGGTTTTTGATTTACCACTGAATGAACCAGTGGTGTCAGATCCAAAAAGAGAATGCAGTCCCACTAAAGCTTCAGATCTTTTTTCTTGCCCTTTTCAATCCTTTCCCCTTTTCTCCCCCTCCCTCTAGCCTAGTTGAGGATCCCGGATGCCCACTATTGCTTTTCTTATTCTATAAAAGATTTAAATACTAATATATATATATAATATATATATATAATTAAGTGGCATTTTTTTCTTGCCTCTTTCAACACTTTCCACTCCCCTCCCCTCTCCTCCTCTTCCCTTACCTCCGTCTTCCTAATCACAAATCCCGAGTATCCTTCAATGCCACTCTCATTCTATAGACGTTTTAAACTTTGATATTTATGCATATTTTTTCAAACAGAATTTTTTTCATTGCCCCTTTCAAATTCCTCTCCTCCCCAGTCGCGAGTCCCGGATGTCCACAAATGTTTTTTTCTAATTTATAAATGTTTTAAACATTCATCTTTATACATAATTTTCTTTATTTTTTATGAAATGGAATTTTTGTCCCTTGCAATTTTTAACCCTTCCCCTCTCCCTCCTCCTCCCCCGTCGCGGGTCCTGGATATCCACAAATGTTTTTCCTAATCTATAAATATTTTAAATATTAATATTTATGCATAATTTTCTTTATTTTTTATGAAATGGAATTTTTGTTCCCCTGCACTTTTCAACCCTTCCTCTCCGCCTCCCCCTCTCCAGTCGCTTGTCCCGAATGTCCATAAATGTTTTTCCTAATCTATAATTGTTTCAAACATTAATATTTATACATAATTTTCTTTATTTTTTATGAAATAGAATTTTTTTACTTGCACTTTGCAACTCTTCCCCTCCTCCACGCTCCCCCTCCCACCCCCCTCCCTAGTCGCGGCTCCTGGATGTCCACAAATGTTTTTCCTAATCTATAAATGTTTTAAACATTAATATGTTTGCATAATTTTCTTAATTTTTATGAAATGGAATTTTTTTTTGCCTTGCACTTTTCAACCCCTCCCCTTCCCCTCCCCCTCTCCAGTCGTGGATCCCGGATGTCCATAAATGTTTTTCCTAATCTATAAATGTTTTAAACATTAATATTTATCGATAATTTTCTTTATTTTTAATGAAATGGAATTTTTTTCCCTTGCACTTTTCAACCCTTCCCCTCCCCCTTTCCCTCCCCAGTCGAGGGTCCCAGATGTCCACCATCGCTTTTCTTAGTCTACAATACATAAGGAACAAAATGAGACCACTCACGATACTTAATCATAAAATTGCACACGGACCTATGAAAAGCTGTAATTAGAAAACGGACTAATAGTTCAGTATTATATATTTTATGATTACATATTTTAAATTAAAAAAAAAAAGTCGGTCATTAGAAAATTAGTAAAATCCTCTTTGTAAATATACTTCAAGGAAGTGAGGCGCGGAGGGACGCCAAATTTCATGATCCAAAACAGGTTTATTTCGGTCCTGAGTCTCCCTTTATTTAAACCAAAAAGAATGGAAAAAATATTATTTTAAAACATAAATCAAAGAATTCAGAAATAGATTAGTTCTGCAGTTCAGGGCAGCATAGTGCGAACGCGAAAGGGGAGAGGGTGAAGAGGGCGGTCGAAAAGGATTTTTAGAGGGCACCAAATTTATACTACGAAAGTCTTTTTTGGCTTGTCAGAAGAAAAATTTGGTGGAGGGGGCACCAAATTGAAACTTTGCCCCGAGCGCAGTTTTCTCTTCGTACGCCCCTGATTATGCACTCGAATTTTCCATTATCCTATTTTTTTCTTAGCATAAAATAAAGTTATTGCAACAATTTAATCAGAAACATAGTAACTATGGTGTAAATATGCACTAATTTATCCTTCTGCGTCACAGAGAGAAAAAAATATGACCCCCCCCCCCCTTTATATTTTCCTGAGCACCCCCCTAATAATTCACTTCTCGCTACGGCTCTGATTTTAATATTTTGATTTCATTTTTAAAATAAAACTTGAAAACTTCATTAAGGATGTGTTTCGATTAAAACTACTTATTTTCCGATTTATTTTTAAATTCATTTTTGCTCCCAAATGCATGAAACTGATAAATTGTCTTATTTAGAAAGTACGCAAGGTGCCGTGCTTGTCGATTCTTTGATAAATGCAGAAAATATTGCAAAAAAGCAATCAAAAATGGTATTTTGAACCGATTTTTGCGAAGCGGGAGATCTGGGAACAAAAAAAAGAGTCATACTGAGAGCGTAATTATTTATAAATGAAATTCTAATGAATTGAGTTTAAAATAACATCACAAGGCACCTTATATGCCTCTTCAAAAATCCCCTCAGCAAGTTTCATGTTTCTACTTTTAAAAATTTGTCTGAAATTGTATCAGAAAATTTCGAGCTGTTGAAAGTGAGAAAGCGTTTTTTCGAATACACCCTTAAATGTAATTTTTACGGACAGATGACAGCACTAACTAAAGCGAATCTTCCAACGATTCTTTTTACGGTATATTCTGTTTTTTAGTACGTTCGATGACTGCGAATACCCGATTTCTGAAGAGTAACGAGTAACGAAACGAATACTTTCTAAAGGGTAGAGAATCCGAAATTAACGATGGCATGAGGGTATTTATTTTGTCGTTATTTTTACAGCACTATATATAAGAGGGTTTTTTAAGAGTCTTTAAGACCTCTTGAAAAGTTTATCTACAGATACAATTTTTACAACAGAAGCTGCTTTTCTTTTTCGTTTCTTTTAAACAGAAATTGAAATTTTGAATTAATTTTATTCCCCTTTAAGCTGTGTCATTGACGATCTTAAAGCTATTTACTATGTTTTCTTCTGTCAAATAATGTTTATTTTTACACCATACATTAGGGATAGTATTTAAAAATTGCATATTAATGTAAAATCTCTTAAAATAACTACAGTTTGAGACAAAATAAATCATTGACTTCTTTGTTTATAAATAATTCACATTCCTACCATCATATCCATCGTTTTCTTCTTTAATTGACATTAATTTTTTAGCCATGCTTATTTTGACTTATCTTTTCAAAGTATCATCTAAAAATGAAAATGCTACTTGATCCGAATTAAGATACCAAAGACGGTTTATCATTTTAGCGAGTGCTTTGTTTGTAACCTATTTAACAATTTTTCTATAGTTAACAAGTCATTTTAATAATTGCAGGTTTTCAACGGGGGCCAAAGTGTTAATGGGAGCATTGAACGGAGCTTTAACAATAAATATTGATTATAAATAAGCAAAGGTTTCCAAAACATTGTTTTCTAATTTTTTTTTTTTTAATGAGAGCTGATCCTTGAAAAGATATTTTCTGAGAATAAATGGTTTGTATCATCCATCTGTTATGATGAATAGCACCAAGCGCTCTTAAAAAAAACTTTTGGAGGAAGTCGTCTTATGAAAATTATATATTTGGATAAATTATTTATAATCATCCCTTGGCTGTTTATTTTTTAAATATTCTGTAAGAAAACTTGTAATTTCCTCTGACTTAAATATTTTCTATCTAATATTTCATCTTCAATAGCACTTTTATACTTAATCTCATCCAACTTAGATAACCGAATCTGAAATTTTTTTTAATATCTGGCTGGGAGGATATTGGTTGTGCTCACTGCGCAGTTTACAATCATAAAAATTTTTTAGAATAATTACGATATAGTAAATACAGAAAATATTTTCTTTAATAATTTCTATAGTAAAATGCAGGTTCTTCTGAGACGACTATCGTTTAATGCATTGATATCAAAACATTTGTCTGGATTTTACCAATTTTCAGCCACTCTTGAATTGCTGAAAATATAGATTTTGCCTGAGTTATTCCGATACAATTTTCAATTCGAGAAACTCATTTTAACTTTTCTACATCTCCACAACTAATAAAAATTGTTATCCTCTCTACATTTTCTTTGTTCAAAAAATGAGGAAGCAGTTTACCATTCCAGTGAAAAACAGTTCTAAATCGGAATTTTTAAATCAGTTTTTAATCAGCTCAGTTCTTTGTTTATTGAAAATAACTGTTTGCGAAGTCGTATTACACTTATACTTAAAATTCTAGCAGCTTTTCTCGTGTTTATTTTCACTTGGCGATTATTATAAAATGAAAAGCGCTAAATTTCACAGTTGCATTTCTGCCATCATACACCGATAAGGGGGGGGGAGGGTATGCAGAAATGTTTCATCAATTCTATAAATAGTTGATGTTGCAATGTAACAAAACCATATTTGCAATAAAAATGAAAATTCAATTGTTTGTTTCAGATACAATTCAACTACAATACAAATAGAAGAGCTCATTCCTTCCAGACACAGAACTAGATAACTAATAATTAATTATAATTCATGAAATATTTTTTAAATTACAAAATCCCTGTCGGCTTGGCCTATAGGCGGAGGTAGATTTCGAAGAGTGCTCATTTTAACAACAAAAAATAAATTTGATTACAGATAAACCCAGTTTAACAATTTTATTTGTCCTCTTTTGAAATTTTTTTAATTTCATTTAGGGTAAAGACTGGTTTTATCAGAATCCTCTTAAGCTAAATTCGGCTCAAATGCCCATTTTGACAACATATTTTGAAATAATTCTGACTTTATTAAAAAATCGACAAATACGGCGTATTATCTAGTTCCTAAATAACAAAAGACTGTCAATTGAATGCATTTGGGAGCAAAATTGAATTTAAAAATGAGTTATAAAATAACCAATTTTGAATACAACCTCAATTCTTAATCATGATAGCTTCGGGAAATTTTGCGCGAAGTGCCCACTTTGACAGCATTTTAAAAAATATATTCAGCTTTTATCAAAAAACTGAAAAATGCGGGACATTATGCAGCTCCCATGTAAGAGAACCTGTCAATTGGATGCGTTTGAGAGCAAAACTGAATTTAAAAATGAGTCAGAAAAAACGCAATTTGTTATTTCAATGCTTCCTTAAATTTTCAATCACGATAACTTCTCGAAATTCTGTTCAAAATACCCTTTTTGGCAGCCTTTTTTTAAATATATTCTATCTTTATCAAAAAATTGACTAATGCGTCATATTATACAGTAGGGTGGGCCGAAAAAAACTTTTTTTCGATTTTCAATTATGGCGGGTGCGGAAAAGTGGCCATTGGTGGCACTCAGTTCATACAAAAAATTTGAGATTTTTTGGACATTTCCTTACCCTGCCGCAAACGGCTTGAAATTATGCAAAAATGTTCATTTTTGAACTTTTTTCGAAAAAAGTTAAAAAATGTTAAATTAAATTTATTTTGGTTGTATTTACTTGAAAAGGCATATTTAATGTACCAAATGTTTAAATAAGATCTGATCATGAATTATTTAATATCTATGTGTATTATAACTTAGGCTATTTTTATAGCTTTTTCGTGTATAACAGGCAAAAGTTGTATTTCTTTAAGTCGATCGTTAGTTTCTATATTATTTATGTCCTTTGGTCTTCTTTATATTTTTTCTATGTGTCAAACGTCATATATTTGGGGAAAAGACAGCAGTATACTTCAAAAACAAATCTGGAAGGTGAGAAAGTGGTGAAGCAGCACTCTGAGCGAGCGCAATGACTCGGCGTAATACTCAGGGAGTGAAGGACGAAATAGTTGAGAGCCAAAATGCGATAAAGGATTCCTATTATTCATCCTTGCTCAGTTACCTGCGACATTTGTTCAGTGTTAACGTGAAACCCTTTTGTTGTGATTATACAGTGCTTTTTGGGTCGTTTAATGTGCCATTATAGTGTTTTGTGCGTTTTATTACGACGAGCTTAGAAATGGCTAGTATAAAGGGCCATGGCAATGCAAAGACACGCGATACCGTGAAAAGTAACTTTTTGGGAGCATCATGCATATTGAAAGAATTGCAATTGCCAAGTTATGCTGATAATCATGCGCCACTACTACTGGTTGCCTCACCATGTAGAAGTTGTGACAGCAGAGGATACGAATCTCGGCATCGATAAAAACAAAGTCAAAAGAGAGAAATAGAAACTTGGAAAGAAGATACAGGCAGAAGTTATTGAAAGAAGGAAAATTAAAAGCATATTTTTTGATGGTAGAAAGGATAAAAGTATATTAAGAGAAAGAAAAATAACAAGCGGCACTGTCGAGAGAAAGGCGAGGAACACATCATCGTGTTGTTTGAACCTGGTTAGGAATACTCGGGTCACTTGATACCTCGTTCTGTTACCTTGATACCTCGTCAGTTCAGAAAATTCTAACTTGTGGTGACTTGGAAGATTGTATAATGATTTTGCTATTTCTTTTCCGTGACCGGAACGCGGTGATGTGTTCCTCGCCTTTTTCTCGACGGTGCCGATTGCTATTTTTCTTCCTCTTAATATACTTTTATCCTTTCTACCATCAAAAAATATGCTTTTAATTTTCCTTCTTTCAATAACTTCTTCTGCCTGTATCTTCTTTCCAAGTTTCTATTTCTCTCTTCTGACTTTGTTTTTATCGATGACGAGATTCGTATCCTCTGCTGTCACAACTTCTACATGATGAAGCAACCAGTAGTAGTGGCGTATGACTATGAGCATAATTTGGAAATTGCAATTCTTTCAATATGCATGACGCCCCCAAAAAGTTACTTTTCACGCTATTGCGTGTCTTTGCATTGTCATGGCCCTTTATACTAGCTATTTTTAAACTCGTTGTAATAAAACGCACAAAACACTATAATGGCACATTAAACGACTCAAAAAGCACTGCATAATCACTACAAAAAAGTTTCACGTTAACACTGAACAAATGTCGCAGGTTACTGAGCAAGGATAAATAATAAGAATCCTTTATCGCATTTTGGCTCTCAGCTATTTCGTCCTTCACTCCCTGAGTATTACGACGAGTCATTGCGCTCGCTTAGAGTCCTGCTTCACGACTTTCTGACCTTCCAGATTTGTTTTTGAAGTATGCTGCTGTCTTTTCCCCAAATATATGACGTTTGACACATAGAAAAAATATAAAGAAGACCAAAGGACATAAATAATATAGAAACTAACGATCGAATCAAACAGATACAACTTTTGTCTGTTATGCGCGAAAAAGCTATAAAAATAGCCTAAGTTATAATACACATAGATATTAAATAATTCATGATCAGATATTATTTAAACATTTGGTACATTAAATATGCCTTTTCAACTAAATACAACCAAAATAAATTTAATTTAACATTTTTTAATTTTTTTCGAAAAAAGTTCAAAAATGAACATTTTTGCAAAACTTCAAGCCGTTTGCGGCAGGGTAAGGAAATGTCCAAAAAATCTCAAATTTTTTGTATGAACTGAGTGCCACCAGTGGCCACTTTTCCGCACCCGCCATAATCGAAAATCGAAAAAAAGTTTTTTTCGGCCCACCCTATTATACAGTTCCTAAATAAGAGGACTTGTAAACTGGATGCGTATGAGAGTAAAAATGGATTTAAAAATGAGTCAGGAAAAACGCAGTTTGTTATTTGAATACTTCCTCAAATTTCCTGTCACTGTCACTTCGGTAAATTCTGATCAAAAAACCCTTTTTGGCAGCCTTTTTTGAAATATAGTCTGTCTTTATCAAAAATCTGGCCAATGTTTCACATTATATAGTTCATAAATAAGAGGATCTGCCATTTGGATGCGTTTAAAATAAAAAATGAATTTAAAAAACGATTCAGAATGTAAGCAGTTTGGATTAAAGGTTTTTTCTCCAACTCCAATTTTCGTTTAATTTATTTTTGCTATATGGATTGATCCTATGAAAAACTTGTCAATGTAAAAGTTGTAGTTATTATTGAGAAAGTGTAAAATAAATTTAATTGGATTTGATAGTTTAAGAATTGACAAAGTTATGGATTTTTTTCTTTTTCGAAAATAAAAATTTTCGTTTTTAATTTTTTTACCGGTAAGAGTTAGTCCTATCAAAAACTTGCAAATACAAAAGTTTTCGATAATTTTGAGAATATTTATAAAAAAATTAGATGGATTTGATATCTTGAGAATTGACAAAGTTATGATTTTTTTTCTCCCATAAACCCTATTTTTTCCGCCACATTGAGCCCATTTTTAACTTTATCAAAAATCTGTCATGCATAAACTTTTGGCCCATTATTTAGAAGTAATATAAACTTTAAACTGATTCGATATCTATTTTCATTAAGAAGTTATGGGCTTTTTTCTGTTTTTGCAAAAACGCCCCCTATTTCGACCCCCTTGGTCCGATTTTGCCCATTAACGGACTTAGCCGAGATTTTATCCCCTTTAATTTTATGTACGAGTTTGGTGGAGATTGGTGAAGAATTATAGAAGTTATCGTGTCCATAAAAAAGTGATATATATATAAATATATATAATACCATTAAAAGTAGACAAGATTCACCAATGGATTTTATCAATAAAACAATAAACGAAAACGAAGAATTAGAATTGAATTGAATTATAATAAAATAAAAAAATAGTGTAACGAGTAAATCTGAAAAAATAAAATAAAATGAATGCAAATAGAATTTGTAGCTCCAAAAGCAGAATCATCAGGCCCCAAATGCTCTGGAACTACAAATGAAGTGTGCGGTTTCATCCACGTATTAGCCATGAAATAGCAAAATAATACGTATTTGGGGTTACCAACACACAAAAACCAAATTATTAAACAAGGTACAAAGATATTTTACAAAAAGGAGTTGAAAGTAAGTAAAAATAATAGTTATCCATAACAAACAAAAAAGATAAAGTTGAATGGAAATATAATTGAACCGGAGAAAATAATTAATAATTGATATTAACATAAAATTAAATTAATAAAATAATTAAAATTAGAATTAAGAGATAACATACATATTAACATATAACTTAAAATACCATTTTGTTACTTTAATCAGTAACATTTATTGTGACTTTACATGGTAAAAACTCATTATCTTAATATAGGATAATAAAAATTAAAAAATAAAATAAAATAAAATAAAATAAAAATTAAAAAAATAAAATAAAATAAAAATAAGTAAAAATTAAAAAAAAAAATAGTAATGATATTATTAATAATAATACCAAAAATTATATCAATAACATTAAAATTAATTTGATAATTGAAATATAGCTATTTAACTATAGATATAACTAGACAAATATCCATATATTGGTGTCAATTAAACAGTTTAAAAATTATGTTAAAATGAATAACCCACTCTCAATTATATATATATATATATATATATATATATATATATATATATATATATATATATATATATATATATATATATATATGTTTTTTTTAAATAATTAACCTTTGCGTTTTTATCCAGACAACACCACCCTCCTCCGTACTCTAACATCTACCCACCCACCCAACCTATATATATATATTTTTATTACTTTTAAACATTTTTAATTTTTTATTATTATTTTTATGTTTTATAATTTTTTTATACATTTTTTACGCAAAGAATTAATTATAAGATCATGTAATATCTAATTATAAATTAAAGAATATATGAATTTCTTAGGATAACCATTATTTATAGCATCATATGCAAGCTTTTTAATATTAGTATTAAGTAAATGGGAAGAACATAGACATTTTATTCTATATAAATGGTTAAGTATTATATTACGATATACAGAATTATGAAGACATGATTTAAAATTAGTAAAGGTATTAACTTTAAAATTAAATTCTTTCCTTTTGTCATAAATATCAGTTTATATATATATATATATACAGGGTGTCCCAAAAGGTCGTTTACAAATTTAACATGCTGGTCTGTCATATCATGATGAATAATATTAAATAGGAAACTAGGGGTCCCAAACGTCTTCCAAAGGAGATATACGCCATTAAAGTTTAGGGTCCAAAAATTCAAATGATTATAAAAAACAGAAAAATTGGTCGATTGATTTGCGGTTTTCACTAAAATTATTCTTTATGTCGGCATTTTCTTGAAATTAAATAATAAAGATAAATTTCAAAAAATGCCGATAGAGGGCGCTTTAGACTTTGGAGTAACGAACAACTACTTTTTGCCAGTATTTTTTGCATCTCATTAAATGTTTTCGTAAGCTTAGAGTCAAACTTAAATTTTGAGCTCAAAATCTGAAAGTGGGAGTTGTTAAGTAGCATAAACTGAACTGTGTTCAGAGGGTTCAAATTTCAAATGATTATAAAAAAACGCAAAAATTGGTTCATGGATTTGCGGTTTTTACTAAAACTATTCTTTATGTCGGTATTTTCTTAAAAATAAATTATAAAGATAAATTTCAAAAAATGTCGATAGAGGGCGCTTTAGACTTTGGAGTAACGAACAACTATTTTTTGCCGTTATTTTTTGCATATCATTAAATGTTTTCGGAAGCTTAGACTTAAACTTAAATTTTAAGCTCAAAATCTGAATAGTAGGGAGTAGTTAAGTAGCACAAAATGAACTGCGTTTAAAGGGGGGGGGGGGTTCAAATTTAAAATAATTATAGAAAATGGAAAAATTTGTCGATTTGTTTGCGGTTTAAAATAAAACTACTCTTTAAGTCAGTATCTTCTTGAAAATAAATTTTAAAGATAAATAAAAAAAAAATCCATTAGAGGGCGCCTTAAACTTCAGAGTAACCAATAACTAATTTTAACCATTATTTTTTTGTTCTAATTAAATGCTTGCAAAAAATTATTAAGTGTTTTCGGAAGCTTAGATTTAAACTTAAATTTTGAGCTCAAAACCTGAATAATTATGAGTAATTAAGTAGCACAAATTGAATTTCTTCAGGAGTTGAAGTTTAACAATCCCCCCTCCACGAACACAATTCAATTTTTCGCTACTTAAACACTCCCAACGATTCAGAATTTAAGCCTAAAATTTAATTTTATGCATTTGAAAGCATTTAATGAGATTAAAAAATAGCAGTTAAAAATAGTTGTACTTTACTCCAAAGTCTAAGGCGCCCTCTATCGGCATTTTGTGAAATTTGTCTTTAAACTTATTTTGAAGAAAATGCTCATTTAAAAATTAGTTTTAGCGAAAACCGCAAACGAATCGACCAATTTTTCCGTTTTTTATAATCATTTGAAATTTGAACCCTCTGAACACAGTTTAGTTTGTCTTCTTAACCACTCCCAACTATTCAGATTTTGAGCTCAAAATTTAAGTTTAAGTCTAAGCTTACGAAAGCATTTAATAAGATGCAAAAAATAACGCCAAAAAAGAGTTGTTCGTTACTCCAAAGTCTAAAGCGCCCTCTATCGGCATTTTTGAAAATTATCTTTATAATTTGTTTTTAAGAAAATACAGACATAAAGAATAGTTTTAGTGAAAACTGCAAATCAATGAAACAATTTTTCCGTTTTTTTTAATCATTTGAAATTTGAACCCTCTGAACACAGTTCAGTTTATGCTACTTAACAACTCCCACTTTCAGATTTTGAGCTCAAAATTTAAGTTTGACTCTAAGCTTACGAAAACATTTAATGAGATGCAAAAAATACTGGCAAAAAGTAGTTGTTCGTTACTCCAAAGTCTAAAGCGCCCTCTATCGGCATTTTTTGAAATTTATCTTTATTATTTAATTTCAAGAAAATGCCGACATAAAGAATAATTTTAGTGAAAACCGCAAATCAATCGAACGATTTTTCCATTTTTTATGTTTATTTGAAATTTTGGTCCCTAAACTTTAATGGTGGCTATCTCCTTTGGAAAACGTTTTGGACCCTTGGTCTCCTATTTAATATTGTTTGTCTTGATGTGTACTATCACCCCTCTTTTATTGTAAAAAAAATTTGGAATCACCCTGTATATATATATATATATATATATATATATATATATCAAGAGTAATGAAAATTATTTGTCATTTTTGACCTATTTTGAAAAATGCAAAATTTGAGAGTTTGGTTCACGATCTGACCGGAAAATTATTAAATGTTATTGAGTATAAGTTCTGATGAGCATATTCAAAGCAACAACATTTTCTAATTATTAAAACAAGAACCTAGTTTCTAAGACAAATGGTTTTCACTTAATGAATGAAAAACTACAATTTTTTGCCAGAAATCGCAAATTTTCGAGAATTCAACCTCGATGAGGCATGTTACTATTATTCATTTGAGCTAAAATTTTTCTAGTTTGATTTTTTGACTATTTGGCAACTTTTAGGGGGAGGACCCCCGGAAGATAAGATTAAAATAAATTTTTCCCATATGTCTTGTGACTACCCTAGTAGTCAAGCATCACAGAAAAATTGTGACCAAATGAACAAAAGAAGGGATTGCATCATTCATAACTGAAATATGAATCATGTTTTGCTTTTTATGCTAAGAATACTAAAACTTAGTGTCAAGTTTTAGTATTCTTTTAAGTTTGTGTTTTTTAGTTTTCCCATTAAAAGTAATTAACATTGAAAAATGGTACTTTTTGTTTACTTTTAGAAAAGTGTCCAAAATATGGAACCTCTAAATATTATCCAATCGTCTTGAAATTTGGCATACATATCTTTTATATCACTGAGACTCGGGGCGTAAGCGAAGTCTGCACAAATTTTACATTTTATTTTTTACCTTACAAAATGAAACACCCTAATATATACAAAGTGAGTCATAAATATCGAAACAATAGGCTATCACCTTAAATATTGCTCCTAGACCCATACTTATAATTGTAAAATTTCCTTAAAAAAGGTGAAATTTTTGATAAGATAAGCTTCAACTCCATGGGGGGGGGGGGGTCTATTTGAAAAAAATTGCATTTTTTATACGACCCCCGTAGGTTAAAATTTCCATTTAAGAAATTATTTCTTATCCATTCCTAAATTGAACAAAAAAAATTTCATCTCCATATCTAAAAACCTCACAGAGGTATTAAAATCCAAAATTTGTGACTTACACCACTTAACCATGCCTGTAAACGAAGAGATTTTGACTCATTTTGAAAGCAAGTGGGGGATCATCCACAAATTGTCTGTTATTAAATGTCGATTTAAGAAAGTGCCTCTTATTTGGACACCAAAAAGCAACGTATTGATTTAAAGCTAAAGTTATTTTCAAAATATGTTGGTAGTCTGTATGGGTCGAAATATCTAGGTCCGGTCGCAAACCGACCCATAGGGAAAAAAGTTCGGTGTGGCCTAGAAAAATGTTAAAATCATAACCCGGACCGGCATGGAAAAAAGTTTAAATCATAGCCCGGCTCAGTCGTGAATTTCTACATAGTTTTTTACTTCGGTATGGTTAAAAGTTGTTTCGTAAGGAGAAGTTCTGACCAAAAATACATATTATAGGTTTTCGTTTTTCATATTTATACTTTTTATTATTAAAGAATCACCAAAGGCTGTCATATATACAATATCAATGCATCTCTATTTATATGTAAATGTTTCACTTATATTTTAATATCGTTAATCCATATTCCACGCGTTGGAGACTTTGAAAAATGTTACACAGTAAAACCTTTTAAGACCTTTTAAACCTTATGGAATCACATAGAAAAGAAAAAATATGTTATAGACAAATGTCCAACTTAGGAAATGTGTAAATGGAATTTATTTTCAACTTTTTTTTTTTTTTTTTTTTTTTTTTTTTTTTTTTTTTTTTTGTAAAATAAAGGCAATTTTTAAATCTATGTGTTTTTCTTTAACACGTTCGCTGCCGCTTACGTGAAGATGAGATGGTGGTTAATGCCGCACTGTAGAAATGGGTTTTCCCCAGAAGCCGATTTACTTTTTATAACAAAGAATCAGTGATATATTTTCCCGCGCGAGCGCGTGGCTGGCTATTAGTCATCACACAACATCACGTGCTTGCGCGTGAGTAGCCCCTTAAAGCTGGCGCCATATCACGCGCTGGCGCAAGATCAGCTGCGAATGTGTTAAAATTTTGACTGAACCAAATTTCACTTATTTTATGCTCGTATTAGGTCAATCAGAGACACTGATTTTAATACGAGTTGTGTCAAGATCGGGATTAAAGTTTCGTGCAGACCTACGAAGAAGGAAGATGTCCCCTCCGGTATGAAAATGCATGTCGGCTTTGCCCATAGGCGGAGGTAGATTTTGAAAAGTACTCATTTCAACAACAAAAAATAAAACAGAACTAGAGATAAATTCAGTTTAACAACTTTATTTGGCTGCTTTTGGAAAATTTTTAACTTGAATTTTCTGTAAGAACTAGTTTTATTAAAATCATCTTAAGTGAAATTCGGCTCAAATGCCCATTTTGACAGCTTATTTTGAAATATATTCAGACTTTATTTAAAAAATCGGTCAATACAACATATTATCGTAATTTCCGGTGTATAAGCCACGGTTCAAACAATTCTTTTTGGACCCAGAAATCTTATTTTGTGATTGAAGACAAATATTTACGGCGATCTGACCAGTTATATTTATTTCTTAAAAAAATCTGGGTCGAAAAAGAATTGTTTGATCCGCGGCTTATACACCGGAAATTACGGTATATAGTTTCTAAATAAGAAAAAAGTGTCAACTGAATGCGTTTGAAAGCAAAATTGAATTTAAAAATGAGTCATAAATTAAGCGATTTGTCATTTGAATACATCAACAATTCTTGAATCACGATCGCTTCAAGAAATTTTGTGCGCAATGCCCACTTTGATAGCTTTTTAAAAAATGTATTTTGTCTTTATCAAAATACTGTCTAATATTTCCCATTATACAGTTCCTAAATAAAAGAACCTGTCAATTGAATGCATTTGAGAGCAAAAATAGATTTAAAAATAAGTCAGAAATAACGGAATTTGTTGTTTGAATACCTCAATTTTTCAATCACGATCGGAAAATCCTGTTCAAAATACTTATTTTGGCAGCCTTTTTAAAAATAAATTCTGCCTTTATCATGAAACTGGCCAATACATCACATTATATAGTTTCTAAATAAGAGGACCTGCCATTTGGATGTGTTTAAAATAAAAAAAATAATTTAAAAATGAGTCAGAATATAAGCAGTTTGGTTTTGAGGTTTTTTCTTCAACTCCTATTATTGTTCAATTTATTTTTACTATAAGAATTGTGTCGGATGTTCCTCTCAGCCCGCACAACTTCGAAGAAAGTCCGTGGTAGTTATAGCTGCCACCACCGATATTATTAGGTGATATCGGTCACCCACTGTGAGGATTGTGTAAATGAACACTGACGCTGTCAATTAACTGAATTAACAGTTTATTTAGAATATATGTACACACTAAATACGCTATTTACAATTATATACAATTACAACTCGGATATAGGTGATCCGGTTCAACATTAAATTAAATACAGTAAAGGTTGGCAGTGTACTATTCAAATTACACCTTCCACCTCACACTCAATGCACGTTAGATAAACTTTATCGGAGATCACTTTCGACTCTCCCAACACATGGATTCTCGGCCTGCACTCCTCGGCCCAGAGCACTAAACACCAGGACGTCTGTGTCCCTTGCTCTCCAGATACGCGCTGCTTCCGCTCTGCAACACAGAGCACTCTCTAGGTACGAACCCAGATACCAACTGATAAAAAAATCAGGCAAGACTTGCTCTTCTCAAATCACTGTGTTTCCCCAATGTCAACCCCCTTTGGAGCTTATTCATTGGACACATTCTATATTCCTCTCTTGATTAGTGACACGTTGCTTGTCTGCTCATCATCCACATACCTCACTGACGGATGAACACGCCTCTCAGCAATCTCCTCTTTCTCACTCACCACCTGTAGAGGATTACCTGTCAATTCTCCCTCCAACAAAGAAAGAATGTCACCTTGGAAATTCTAGTACACAGCCAGGACAATACAAAATATTAAGATAGAGAAATAATGGAAATTCCAGTCTTCAGCAGAGGTGGTCTCAGAACCTGACAAATTGGTCTTATGAAAAACTTGTCAATTTAAAAGTTATAGATATTATTGAGAAGATGTAAAATAAATTTAATTGGATTTGATAGTTTAAGAATTGACGAAGTAATGGCTTTTTTTCTTTTTCCACGCCCCTTTTTGTTTTCGTCATTAATTTTTTTTTTACCGGTAAGAGTTAGGCCTATCAAAAACGGCGAATTCCCGCAATAGCCAAAATAGATACGTCATAAGTGTGAGAATGCTGTGTCAGAGTGTGAGAATTTAGGAGTAATTAGGAATGATTAATGATATATACTGATAACGGTATGTACGGTAACGTAAAAGCGGAAGTGTGAAATGCGAAAAAACAGACCATTATATACTCCATTTTTTGACTGCGTTTAAAGATTTTTACTTTCGGAACACATGTCATTTTCTACCTTGAAAAAAACATTAAGGGTTCCCTGATAGAAACGTTTCTACACGATGGAAAATAACTTGATATACGACCCCTGACCTTGGTGCCCGATAGTGCATGCCATGTGAATATTTTTTCTTATCTTGCTTTAAAAGTTGTTTAGAACACAGATCTAAGGATAAATATATGTATGTTTTTTAGTATATCACTGTGTTATATTCGTTGCATACATCTGTAGGATAATGAAATGGAATGCAATATATTATTTTTATATAAAATAATGCTTAGAAACAAAATATTAATTATTTTAAAGTAGATGAAAGAGATTTTTTAAACAGTCTTATTTTTCTTATTATTGGAGAGCCAAGCAATAGAACTGCAACAATATTAAAATTTAAGTCTTGAAGTTTTTAATTTATTTTGCTATTCTAATTTTCAACTGCGTTTCTCAAAAATACTTTTAGAATATTTTTAATTCTACGGAGAGACAAGTAAAGAAAAAGTAAATCATACTATCCGACAAATATGAATAAATATCATTATTTTTTGTTTAATTATGTCTATTTAACGGTTTTTAATTTGCACTTTCCGAAAAAAGTATAATGCGAAGCAGGGTAATATGATTTAGTTCTACATTTAAAAAAAGTTTTATCAAAAAGCTGATATATTTTCATATTATTAATCTATTTGAAATAATATCTTCCGAATTTGTTCAAAATGCAAGTAAATGTAGAACTGGAAATATCATATAATGTAAATAACTTGAATTTTTAAGCATGGATTGAACATGTGTACAAGACACATATTAAAGTTTTTGAACAGTAGTTTTTAATGAAAAGTAGGTCAGCCACCTATAGAACATGACGACAATCGCATGGTCGAATTCGATTAAGGCAGCACTAGAAAAGTATTTTTCTTTGCTAGACTATGTCTAGTTGTAAAAGACATTTTCTCTTTAACTTTTAATTATATAACCTTGTTAACTGGAGACACAACCATATTCAAAATATTTTTGTAATCGAATAGTTGTTTCCGGTAAGTGATTAACAACTGGAATTATAAGAATTATTCTCTCAGGAAAATGATTTTTTTCCTCCTTTCTTGCGCTTTCGTATCTGGAAATTAGGTTCAAAATGCCAAATTTGACTGGGTGTTTGTTTCCAAAAAAGAAAAAACAGTTCGATTGGATCATTTCTGAATAAGGTCATCTGCTAATTTGATGCGTTTATGAACAAAAATGAATTTAAAAATGGGTCATAAACTAGCCAATTTGCATTTGAGAAAATCCTTAAACAAGAAATAAACAAACATTAGTTTGACAATAATGTCAAGCTCTCCAAACTTTTATCCAAATTCATCTCTATAAATGGTGCCTACATGTCTCAATTTTCTATAATTGCACCAAAATCACTTAACTTGCAAGGTGTGTTTTTCATTTTATTTATATTGTAAATTCCAAATATTATTAGTTTATAATAAGAAATCGAATAAAATAAAAATTTCCGGAGAACAAAATTAAGGATGTACAATGATGGCTTGTTTGTATAATTTATAGATTTGTCTACTGATCTCAAAATCCCATTTTTCTAAAATCAGTTTATTCATTGTCTGGTTTTCTCAACTTTACAATCAATTGGAATATTAATTAATTTTTGAAGTGAAATTTTTATATTAAAAAGAAAGAAAGAAAAAAAGTCACTTATGTTTTTAGAAATTGCATATGGAAATACAATAACTTTCTGTAATGCGAACTCTGCGTTCATCCTCAAAAAGATTTTCATGCTCTGTGAATTTATAGACATAAGAATAAAAATTGAATTGTCTAAAGTAAAATATTGTCTACTGTGAAAAAAAAAAAAAAAAAAAAAAAAAAAAAAAAAAAAAAAAAAAATCAGATTTTGATCGATTTTGTCTTAGGCAAAGTTTATTTTATTTAAAATCAAAAGTTAAAGTTTAGATAAATAAAAAAGCCACCTTAAGAAGTAAATATGTCAGAAATTATGAATAAATTCCACATGAATTATCAAGACCCTCACTCATGCCTCCCCCCCCCCATAAAAAAAAAGTTTGAGAATGCTGTTGTACTTAAAAAAAATTGCCAAATATTTTTAAAACTTTAATAAAAGCTATAACACACATTCAATTTCCGATAGACCTGGCAAAATTTCCAAATATAATTTCATTTGACAATTTAAATTCCTCCCCCCCCCCCCCCCCCACCCAACCAATGTAAAGTCTCAGCGATGATCCTGCATATTCCTATGAACCAAAATCCTCTAATAATAATAAAATAACTTTAATAGTATCATATTTCTCTCA
This sequence comes from Maratus speculifer, assembly GCA_964019185.1. Taxonomy (NCBI): domain Eukaryota; kingdom Metazoa; phylum Arthropoda; class Arachnida; order Araneae; family Salticidae; genus Maratus; species Maratus speculifer. The sequence continues at coordinate 204,958,990 of OZ025299.1, forward strand.
TATTTCATTTAAAATATTATTTTGTGTATTTAAGTCAATTATAGATCAAGTGGGATTTACTTTATTTAAATTTTTTAATTCTAAAGATTTACATTTTACTGTACAGATGTACATTTTGCTTTCTTATTTTGATAAATATATTTTCGTTTACCTCTGTTACATAAATATTTCAAACACAATTCCGCAATTAGTTTCTGGTCTATTCCTGAATTGTTCAAATATTTTCATAAGATGAATAAAGAGTCGAACAGCATATTAATGTTGTTGTAAAGGTTGCGCATGTTGTTTATAATTCATTGCTACATGAATATAAGTTTTAAGCTATTTTCAAGCTTCAAAAATTATCTAAATCATCAAATTTTCTATAAAGTGCTGTATAATTAAAGAAAAATAGAAAAAATAATATTAAAATCTTAAATTTTTTTTAAATTAATTATTTTTTAAAATTAATAAATTTTAATTTTAAATTTTATTAATTTAAAATAAATTGTATTAACTTTGAATAAATTTTATTATTTATTAATTTTAAAAAATTATAAATTAATAATTTTTAATTAAAAAAAATTTCTGGTTTATTTGCAAGTGCAATAGATATTTAAGAAAATAGTGTCAAAATGGGCGTTTTAACCGAATTTCTGTAAGAAAGGAGAATACTCACTCAAACAGGGTTGGAAAACGTATTTGTCACGTGATCAAAATAGCTTGTAACTTAACAAGTCATTTATTCATTAAAAATGGCGATACAGATCGATTACGATTCGCTTCCATAGTCAGGCCTCCAGGTTTTATGTATATTTCCGCGAAAAAAAATAATTTGTAAATGAGGTGTGAGGAATTTGCTTCACTATATTCGGTTTAGTATAATTTGGTAGCAATTGAGTGATGCAACTCCTTTTCCATGTTAAATCTCTTTATTCAAGGTATAGATAAAATAATACAGTTCGTAGAACTCTGGGTTCTATATGAAAAATTTCCACACGTCTTTTACAGCGAGCTCCATCATCGAGAATCATCTCCAACTTCTCTCTCATCCCCATCAGGAGAGCAACTCTCCTTCTGGCCCCTCCCAGATCAAAGTTATTGGTTCAGCTGGGATACGCCTTGGCGACAGATTGCCATCGTCCGTCTGGGAATAGTGAAACTATTTCCTCCGACTCTTGGCCCTCAGGGAGGTCCTGCGATTAATCAATGGTAGCCGTAACTAATATGCTAATGTCACATGAAAAAGGCCACGCTAGACTTACTGTCGACAGGAAGAAAAGGACCTTAATCCTTTTTTGTGCTTCCCCCATCACCAGACTTCGATGTACCAATCCATTGTCTAGCTTTAATTAGCCAAATTAGATTCTTACAGCAGTTAAATCCTTACAGAGGATACAGGTCGATTCCGATTCGTTTCTATAGTCAGACCTTCCAGTTTTATGTATATTTCCGCTAAAAAAATAATTTGCAAATATGTTTAACCGTTTTGCGAATCCTTGTTCAATAAAGCAGTTGAAAACAAATAGCCTTTAAATCCTGTTCAGAAACTCTTCCAATAAAAAGTTATGCATCGTCTATTTTTCTCAGGTGCATATAGTAAAGTTCTTGCACTGCTAAATTTTGAAATTTTCGCTGCATTGTCAAACCATCGCTTTTATAAAAAACAATGACTTCTTTTTTATGGAGCATTATCATAGGTCAAAATACAGATATTCTATAAAAACGGTGGAGTAACGGTGCAGCAAAAGTTACAACTTTTTAACTATGTGTTTGCATCATATATAGTATTTATGGTTTGAATTATTTTACTAATTATCTACACGTGGGATATGGGCCCTAAAGGGGTGGGATGCCCTCCGTGGGGGCCTTTCGAAGGAAACCCAACCCGTATTTATGGAAGGAAATCCAAGGTTCGAAGAAAAAACACGGAAAACTCCGAACGGTTAGGCCGACGGTCGCGATTGGGTTCGAACCCAGCACCTGCCATCTACCAGTTGAGAGGTCTTCTTCTCTGCCACTGGTGGGGCCAATAGTATTTATGACAGTATTCAGTATAGTTTAAATCACGAATGCATCAGTACTAAGTAACGATTTCAAGTAACATTTACGTTTGTTTCCTATTCTAAACTAGGATGTAAAAAATCATGATATTTTTAAAAATCAGACTTCTTCTTTATTTAGCTCCGATTTTTTTTTTTTTTTTTTTTTTTTTTTTAATCGATTTAAACAGGATTTTTATAATTTTTTCGTCAGCGCTCAAATAATGAATAGTCACCAATAGTTTTGAGTTTCCAAAACAATTAAACCTCAAATTGCAAACACGATCTGTGCTTTTCGGTAAAATCATGATTTAATCGTTGATTTCATAATCAAAACTGTGTAATTTCCGACATATTCTTAAATCCATTTCTGGTTGTCAATGAATGAGAATGGTAAGTACTTTTACTCATCAGAAGCCATTAAATCGAATGTTTTTAATTTTCCGATAAAGGCTTGAGATTTTTCTGGAAAAGCGAACAAAGCTTATATTTTGAATGGAATTTCGGGGCGCGACAACCTGGTTAACGTCGCAATTAGATAAAAGCCGAATATCACTCTAGATACAATTCATTTATCCAAAGAGGAGAAATCCTATTTCATTACAGATACTTTATTTGCCATGTCTTTCACTGTTATGCTCTTTGTGTCTAAAAATACACGAAAATTTGTAGAGAGAAATTTTTATTTTTCAATTATTTTTCTTTTTCTTATATTTCTTTAATTTTTTTTTTAATTTTTTAATTTTAATTTTAATTTTAATTTAATTTTTTTTAGTACAGAAAACATTTAGACTTTACCAAAATTCGAAACTTTATTAAAAATGATGTGAAATCTGACGACATAAAAGATTTAAATAATATTTTCTTCAATAAATTTTTCTTTTCGAATTCATATCATAACCGTTATTTTAAGCTACTGAATGTTTATTAAAAATGCGCTTATTTCTAAAAATGGTGATATAAAATTGATAAATGGGACAGATTTTTAATGTTTTCATTATTTGTTAAGGTTCTTCGTTCGTTTTCCTTTATCGGGTTGATTGTCCATTTTTCCACATTTTGGAATCATTTTCTTCTTAAAAAGTGACATAAATAATCGAGCATATTCCAATGCAATTTTTATTTTAAAAAATTCAAATTAAATCCATAATAAAGTTTAATATGATCTTTTAATTAATCGTCTCTCTTCTCTTTCATTTAGTTTAGTAAAAAAATGCCTAACTGGTTGAAATTTCTTCTTCTACTTTATTCTAATAGATGGGAACACTCTTGAATACTTTTCTACAGCCCTGTAGTTTACCTAGTATCTTTATTACACGCCAATATTTTGCTAAAATCTAGTTCTAACAAAAACACTCTTAAAATAACTTAAATCACATTTCCAGAAATTATCATGCTTGGGTGGCCACGTAGATAATTCTTTGCGTGACCCTGTATATCATTTTATCTATATTCTACAAGTATTTCTTATTAAACTGGGAGGAGTTCAACGCAAAAATGCATATATTATTTAATAAATGCACTTCGTCCATCCATCAGCTATCATCAATAATATACAGCACTTCGGATAGAATATACGATTTGAAATATTTTGTGTGTCCTTGTAAATATTATGCACTTCATATTATACGTGAAATATTAAGTCTCAGCGGCGTTTATCATTTGTATGATACTTGAAATCGTTTAAAATAATTAAAATGCGTCGCAAACAATTCCCACCACTCTCCTTTATTATTCTATAATGGAATTATTTTGACTGAGTAATGTAATGACCAGTAAATGAATAGTAACTATTATTTTCGCAGCATATTTTACAGAATGCTATTTTAGTGCACTCTACTAATCCATATAAATTTGAGTATGTTTGACAGGGTGTAATACCTTTAAAATTCATTTGAAATGATTTTTCCCCCATAGACCGTAATGTATCGAAAAACTTTTGACTATCCCTGTAAATAAATTAATCATAGTAGACACTTTATTCACTATAGGGTTCGTGCTAGGGTAAACATCAATAACGTATGAAAATTTCATAGCAATCCGAGTATATTTAATTAATAAAAATAGCTATGTTAAAGTGGGAAGAAATTTAACCTATTCACCGTTTTTATTGTCCAAATTACTATTGTCCAGCATTATTTTTTTTCAAAAACAGCTTTAAAGATGTATTTTGATTCAAACTGCTTATTTTTCGATTCATTTTTAAATTCATTTTTGCTCTCATATGCATCAAACTGACAAATTGTCTTATTTAGAACGTACACAATCTGCCGTAATTGTCGATACTTTGATAAATGCAGAAAATATTGCAAAAGAAATCAATCAAAAACGGCATTTTGAACCAATTTTTCCGAAGCGTGAGATCTGTGAACAAAAAAATGGGTCATATTGAGAAGATAATTGTTTATGAATGAATTTCTAATGAATTTAGCATAAAATGACACCACACGGCACCTTATACATCGTTCAAAAATACTCTCAGCAAGTTTCATGTTTCTACTTTTAAAAATATGTCTGAAATTGTTTTGGAAAATTTCGAGCTGTTGAAGGTGGAAAAGCGTTTTTTTTAGAATACACCCTTAAAATAATTTAAATCAAAATGTTGCAGAATAATAATTTAGTATATGAAATATTTTTTCAACACTTTCATTTTTAAATTCTATGCAAAAATTCTTTTTAGTTTAAGTTTGAACTAACTTCAAATAATGATGCTTAGTTAAAAGTTTTTATTTTCTTTTTCTTTTTTGTATTGGCGCATTGTTGCATGGTTTATTTAAAGAAACATTGTAACATTAGTTACTCCAAAAATAAAGGAGCCTACTTTCTAGAACAGGTGTTGCAGGTGGTTTCCAGGTGTCACTTCCAGACGCAAGTCATACTTAAGGGACTAACCATTAAATAAATAAAATAACGTTCAAAGGGAAATGTATAGCTTTCGAAAAAGCAATCAATCAGACGAAAGAAAATCATTTCCGCTGATAAAAGGGAAAAAGCGAACGCAACAAAATGGCGGTAGTTTTACTTTTTTTCAAAAACCCAAAAAGGAGCAAGAAGGGGTTTCCCCCTAATTTGTACCTAATTTGTTAACCTGCCAAAGGTGTTGTCACATCAAATTAAAATTAATGTATTTTGGCTCTCAAGCCACTGAATCATAGGTGCCAATTACTTGGAACTAGCAAAATTGAAACACCATTAATTGGCAACTACCATTAATTCAGAAATCCAAATATTTGTGTTGAAAATACTTTTACACAATTAAAGAAAACCTTTTTAACTAAACAAAACTGTTGTCAGTTAAAATTTAAAATATATTATAAATCAGATAATAATGAATTGAAAAGCATGCCTTCTTTAAGCCAAAGAAGAAGAATTTGCAACAAAATGGCTAATTTGATACAAGCCATACTTGTTTCTCTTTCCTAGGCTCTATTGTCATCTTGTAAAATAAATCAAAGTTATAATCTTTAACGTAAATGAGCATGTAACTGATATATGGTCTTGAATTTTTAAAAGACTGGATATAAATCTTTTTTTAGGACATGTTTGTAAAATGTGCCAATCACTGGTGCATGCCAATTACTGGGGATGTTACCCTACACTATCCAACAAATGGAAATAACCAAATCTATAAAGTGTAGAAAAACTCTTGTTGAATATTTTTGTGTGAGTAGAACAACGGTAGTAAGCTAAACACCTATCATTTAAATCTGTATTACTCATATACGTTTTGTATTCACAATTGCAGGCTGTGTTACATTAATTTTACAGTTTTGATCTTTAAACCACCTAACACAACTGCTCTTGGGATCGCTATCGATGCAAATCGAAAGCAAAGTTACACATTTGTTATCTCTCTGGTTCAGTAAACACATATCCTTCCCTTAGTCATTCATCCCACTCTCCGTGTTACAAATATCGATCATTCTTGATTTTTTTATCTGCTCCTCCTAGTCTTTTGTTCATAATCATTCCAGTTTAGTAGATATTGTTCCTCAATCAAAAATCGACACATTTTACACTAGTAAAAAACTGCCCTAGTAAATCACCCGTGTGTTGTCTTTTGGTATAAATTTAAAAAACAGTTTCACAATGCCTCCACCTAGACATAATCATGATTATTTTGAATCATCAACTGGTACAATTCCTTTTCCATGATTTATTTGGAGGTCAAGGGTATGGCCATCCCCGCCGGATAAAATAAAGTTTTTTAATGCCAACGGATTAGGTTTTAACGGCACAAACGGTCTAGATCCAAAACATCCAGCAAATGGGATCTAGTGATATCTATTGATTTAGTGATAAAGGTTTTGGCCGGGGCAGGGACAAACATTTAATTCTTACTGCATTCAATATAAGATTTACTTTCCATAATTTGTCATCTGCTTAAAGATCATTCGATTCATTTGCAAAATGAAGAAATTTTCTAATCTAAAAAAAAAAAAAAAAAATGATCACGTGACAAAGTAGCTGCAATTCTAAGTAACAACAAGTCTTTTTGCCAGTAGAACCTTGCTTGGATATATTTTAAAGTTCCCATGAGTATCTATACATCTGCAACTTTATAATTTCATATTTAGATGCATTTATTGAGTGACAGTTTCGTGTTTGAACGGAATATAACGGAATTGGAATTGTTTGAACGGAATTGGTTTCATATGAAACTTTTCCCCAAAAATCTTCATTTAACTAATCTAGAAATGATTCAAAAGGATTTACGATGCTGGAAAATCTGCTTTTAGGTTATCCTCATCAATCAATGATCCTCGAAATACTATTAGAAGAAAAAAAAGATTAAATCAATATTTGCGAAAAGATAAGGTTTTATTCTCAGCATTACTATTCTAGTGTGTTGTAACGCAAGTTTAAAAAATTTACTTATTTTCAGCTTTCCATAACAAAAGCCTTTTAGGTTAAACTTTATTGTTACATGGATTCGGGATAGGTACTGGAGATATATCCTCAATAGTTATATCATTGTAATCTAAATTTTCATTGCCAAAAGACTCACCATCACCATTGGCCACATCAGTTTATTTAATCTTACAAAGATGTAATAATTATCATTTTTAAAAATTAATTTTTAATTTAAAACATAAAAAAATGAATTCTTATTTATAATTAAGTATATTTTTTAATAATTCCACAACTTTAGCACTGCACCAATTAGATACCATTCAGTACAATTTTTTTATGAGTTGACTTATTTCCAAAAACACAGAATTAAAACCGGAGGTGCACATACGTGTACCTTACAAATTACATCTAATTTAAATACATATTTTGATCTAGCTAAAAAAACTAAGTGATTTATGCAATACTGAAGAGTTTATAAACATTCTTAAAAAATATTATGAATAAATATTAATTTTCTAATTATAAAAATGCACTGACTTTTTCGAAGTTTTATACTTTTCGCCATCGCTCGTTTATTTTCTCCAAAATTATATGAATTAAGACTGATAGCGCCATTTCCTGCTGAAACTAGAAAAGGCTAACGTACACAAATAGCATCCTCTCGTCTCAATAAAAAATTTCAAATATTAAGTGAGATACGCAGTTGAAATCAGAGGTACACAAATGTGCACCTCGGGTCTGAAGAGGTTAAACATAACACTCCTGCAAATTTTTTTTTAAATAGCTGTCACGGTTTGCAAGTTATTGAATTTTAAAATCCACCAGTCATTTTTGGGACACCCGGTATATATATATATATATATATATATATATATATATATATAAACTTTTTTACTGATGGTAGTTTTGAGGTCTAGGGGTCATGATCGGCGTAGATCTGCAACATTTTTTTCAGAAATTCCAACATTGGTGCGTATCCAATAGGTAGTATTTCATACGAAATCTACCTAAAAATACGTTAGGCCAGGTCGCAAATAAACAAACACTCAACGTCCCAGCACGCTTCACGCCAACCTCTGTAGCAGTAGCGGCTCGTCAGGGAGTGCTGCATCAGATTTTTCACACCACTAAAATTTAACAGAATCTTCCATATTATTTATTCGACAAATTTTGTTGATTTAATAAAGCTGAAATTACCATACAATTTTAGTGGTGTGAATAAAATGATGCAGCACCCCCTGACGAGCCGCTACTGCTCTGTAGCCAAGTGCTTTGGGGGAAAAAAAACTTCGAAGAGCATGCAAGTCCGATTGAGCAAAATGCATGACCTTCTAGATAAAGAGATATATGTAATGCATTCACTATCAAGTGGGATACAATAAATGCTTTTGCAGGCAAAGGAAAGGGATGAATCAAAACACAAAATTTCGAGATGCGCTTAAGCGTTTGATGCTGAAGCTGATTTATCAGAGGAAACAAACAGCTTGAGTTGTAAATTTGCCATCTCTATTATGGAAAGCGAAATATTCAGACATGATGGAATTGCGCTATATTCAACATATTTTTTCTGTAAAACGGGTCTGTGGAATCGCATTGCTTTTAGCCATGTAATAATACACTCTACTTATAGATAATGCGACCCAATTACCACAGTCTTGTTCGGAAGGAGTGCCTACAGACAGATTCTGATCTTCCATCCCCAGATATACATGGTTGGATTTTTGGAGCAGGTAATGAGAGAAAAGACTATCTAAAGATCCAGTGGAATGGCAGTCCTCTTGCTCCTGAAGCTGCTTTGGAACTGGTGTCATATTCTTGTTCAAGAACATGTGCGTGTTTATTTAACAACCTCATGTACAAGTATATGCAGAACATAGAACTGTTCTACGACGATTGAAGTTATTTGAACAAAAGAATGTGAACCAATCATGATAGAAGTGCAGAAGACTAAGATTTCTGTTATTTATTAACCCGTTCCAGACCAGCATCTTTTACAACAATTTTATGTAATTTACACTTTTTGTCCAACAATTAAATTTAGTTTAGAAAACAAGAGAATACCTTAATTAAATAAGGAAAATTTTACTTCTTTAATGGCATCAAAAACAAGCAATGAAAGCACGTTTTGAAATTGCATATATGCATCCGTGGTCCCTAAAGGGTTAATTCTTAACAGTCACACAATAGTTTCACCGATACCCCTTTTTTCTTGGTTTGCTGTGTCTTATCCACATTAAATATGTATGCATTAATATACAAAACAAGATTTCGTTTTTATTTCATCGCAAATGTCATTTGATCGGTTTATCCCACTGAAAATGTTAATAATCATATTAAATAAAATCTTAACAAATACATAGTTGTATAACGTTATACATTCAATAATATTTGTTCTATGCATTTTTTCATTAAAATTTAAATATGTGGTAATAATTTAAAAAAAAATCATTTGTAACTATGCGCGAATCAAATCAAAAACACACGGCATCTTATATATCGCTTCAAAAATCACCTTAGCAAGTTTCACGTTTTCAACTTTAAAAATGAGTCTGAAAATGTATCCGAAAATTTCGAGCTGTTGAGGGTGAAAACATATTTTTTTGAATGCACCCTTAATAGCTTAAAGGCAATTCCATTCAGATAAACAACAGAAGCCACTATCTACATGCGAATATTCAGCGACCTTGAATTACTTTTTAAACGCAACAAGGAATTGTTTCCTGAGCCAGTCCGAGCCTAGTTATCGCAAATGTATAAAAAATAATAATTTAAAAAATGCAGAATATAAAATCATTTTTATCGGTGCACTTGTGGGCGCCCCTTTCTCCAGTTGGCGCCCTGGGCGGTGGCACACTTCGTACACCCCTTGGGCCAGCCCTGGTTTATAAAAAAAAAAAAAAAAAAAAAAAAAAAAAAAAAAAAAAAAATTAAAGTCGTAACTTTTTATTGCAATCAGTAAGAATCTCAATATTCTTTACAAAACAATGGGACCATGAGCCTTGATATTTGATATTAATTTCTACTTGATAATTTCAACTGTTCCTGAAAAATAAACTATGGCCTCAACAGACAGATGGACAAGAAATCGATTTTATAAGACTTCCATTTTGTCCTTTTGAGATATGAAAGACTACAAAAGGGATTTTTAGTTCCAGTCACGTCCAGAAAGCTCAAGCCTCTTATAAAGCTCACGCTTCGGGGTCCGGGTACAATACGCTCAGGCACTCCTCTTACGTACGACCATAGCTTGGCGAAGTTCTAATAAATCAGAAAAGATATCTTTCTTTAATGAATAATGGATGGCGCCACCAGGCAATTTGGTAAAGTTGTTAACAATTTCCGAAATATTTTCCTGCTCTCTAAATCGAGTAGATATTAAGAAATCTGAAAAAGAAAAAAAATAATTTAAAGAAACTCTTTGTACATACTTTATTTAAGTGTTTTATAATACCCTTTTTGGCACATTATTAAATGGTTTTATGAAGGAAAATGATTTAATGAAGAAAGAATGCAATTCTTGTAATAAAATTTGAAAAATCTAGTTACTCTGGATTATTTTAAAACGTAACTGCAACAGTTTTGAACATTTTAAAACTTTTTATTTTTGTAACTCAAAGAATCAGAATTCCAAATCATTAATAAGTTTAAGAAAAAATAGATAAAATGTTTGTCTCTATAAATATAGTAAAAATGACTAATAGGAGAGAGGGGGACACATTTGAACGAATTTTTAGAAAATCAATACATTTCTTATTTAAATTATATTTATTGCGTTTTAAATATTACATAATAAAAACAATGCATTTCTTTAGTAAATGAAACAGAAATTAAAAGTTTTCCATGTAAATTAAATAAGTTGTAAGGCTTTAAAAAATTGGAAGATTTCTATTCAAGCCTGCCCTATATAGGGGCACTTTTCAACAAGTAAGGGGCACCTTTGAACAAATGTACAAAATATGAAAATATTGCGAGTTTTTATAAAAAAAACTGCATGTGTTTCATAAATATAAAATAATGTGAATAAAATTAAATAACTACAGTTTATTTAAATTACTAATTTTTTTTTATTATTTAACCAAACTTAAATCCATCAAAGTTGGTGTCAAAACTCATTGTTGAAACAACACACAGTGTCTCTCCAGTTATGTTTGGTTGTGAAAACTTATACAATATCCTTGAAATACACCAATGTGATATTTGATACTTCTGGAAAATTAAAATTTTTCATTCACTCTTTTAATAAGAAACCTGCCATAAAATTGCATTTTATACGTTATGAAAAACCAGAAAAAAATATTTGGGAAAGAGAAACTGAAACAGGCTTTGATAGACAAAACTGCAAAATCACAAATCATTACTGTGTATTCGGGATTTGCAATTATCCAATAGATAAATGCCATCATCAATTTAAATTTGAAACTTCCCATTACTGATACATCCAGAAGTTGTAATCTATGTATGCAATAAGGGATTGTTAACAATATAAGTAAATTTTCTTCGACATTTTTAATTAACCTCATTCCACATTAAAAAATATCTAATAGTTTTAATTGTTCAATGGTGCTCCATCACATGGAGTTAAACATTATAACTGTTTACTCAATTCGGTTGAAAATTTTGAATAAAACAAAGCTTATAAACTGAAGCTAAGATCTTTATTTAAGTATTGAAAAATAAATTAAAATTTTAGGTATACAAAATTGTCAACAAAAATCTTACAACTTTCTTTTCTTAAGTTTAGATTCAAGAGGAAAAAACTACATATCTTGTTTAGACAGTATTGTTCATGGAAAATGGTGTAGCTTTGTATACTTATTGCATTGAAGCAGTAGTAATGTACTGCCATTTGCGTTTTTTTTAAATAACTTATTTTAAAGTAAATATTTAAAGTGTTCAAAGGTGCCCCCAGTTCCAACGTGCCCCTCTCTCTCCTACTTCCCTTTTCATCAAATTTTTGGAATTTCCATTTCCTTACATCAAATGTATAACCAATATATAAGAGGTATTTCATAAATCTTAATTGTACATGCAATGTTAATATGCCTCAAGAAAAATTGTAAGCATTAGTCGTGTATCATCGAATCATTTTTAAATTATTCATCCCCTTGGATTTTCCATTGCAGACGTTGAATTTTTAAGTAGCTTTAGATAGAATGCTGCACATTATGCTATCGACCACAGTGTTTTCAAGTTTGTGCTCTATGTCATACATCTAAACATTGAATTCTTCTATAGTTGAGTTAAGAATTGTAAATATTTAATTTCTGACAATTTCAAATCCTTCCGTTATTGACTGATCAGTTTCCATTGTACACTTAAACTTATAGGTCTAGAGTAAGAAGTCGATGAAGGGCATGGATTTAGCCATTATAAAATTTTGATTTTCTTCATTACAGTGGTGTTTTTTTTTTTTTTTTTGCATAGCTTTTATCGCGGGCTTTGAGCGCGGCGACCGAATGTAGAAATTCCGTAACGAGAAAAATGTTGAAATTCCGTAACGAAAAAAACCTAACACTCGGCTAACGTCGTTTCAGTTCGGCAGCGCTACGAAAATTAGATCGCGAGTTATAAGCATTTTAACTTTTCGATCCTCACCGTGGGGGGGGGGGGGTCTCTTGTCACCAAAAGTAACACTGTCTCATAATAAATTACCAAACAAAATTTGGCCACTCTACGAAAATTAGATCGCGAGTTATAAGCATTTTAAATTTTTCGACCCTCACTGTGGGGGGGTCTCCTGTCACCAAAAATTAACACTATCTCGTAATAAATTACCAAACAAAATTTGGCCGCGCTACGAAAATTAGATCGCGAGTTATAAGCATTTTAAATTTTTCGATCCTCACCATTGGGCGGGCCTCCTCACTTCGGCATGGTATCCTTCGGTAGACTTCGGCAGACATTGACGCGGTATTTTTCAGATATTTAGAGGATATCAAGTCTCAAACTTATGTTTCTTATTTCAGTTTCCATAAATTTATAGTTTCAATGATAAAAATTCCTGATAGAATGTGTACAGAAAAGAATCGTCTTAAGATAAAACAGTGGCGTAGCTAAGGGGGGGGGGGGGGGGGCAAGGGGGGCGTCCGCCCCGGGCGCCGAGGCCTAGGGGCGCCAAATTGAGAGAAATTGTTATATATCTATATTGGGGTGGAGGCGCAAAATTTCTTGCTGGCCCCGGGCGCCAAAAAACATAGCTACGCTACTGAGATAAAACAAGGTAGGATAATGTAGCTTTTGGTGATTGGAGGCCCGCCCAATGGTGAGGATTGAAAAATTTAAAATGCATATAACTCGCGATCTAATTTTCGTAGCGCGGCCAAATTTTGTTTGGTAATTTATTAAGGTATTGCATAGCTTTTATCGCGGGCTTTGAGCGCGGCGAAAGAATCTAGCAATTCCGTAACGAGTAAAAAACCTAACACTCCGGCTAACGTCTCTTCAGTTTGGCAGACTTCGGCACAGTATCCTTCGGTAGACCTCGGCAGACATTGACGCGGTATTTTTCAGATATTTTGAGAATATCAAGTCTCAAATTTATGTTTTTTATTTAAGCTACCATAAACGTATAGTTTTAATGATAAAAATTCCTGATTAACCTACATGTATTGTAAGATAATAAAAATATTTTAAACGATATTAACTTCTCATTTATTCAATAAAATAAAAAAAAAATGTTTTGTTATCGGTCATCACGCTCAAAAAGTGTAACTTGAGTTAATATCAAAGACAAAAAAAAAAAAAAAAAAAAAAAAAAAAAACTGCATAAATAAAAAATAAATTAATAATTATAATTGCATAAGTTGATAAAAAATGCTATGCAATAGCTTTATCGCGGCAGTCCCCGAGTGCCACACGTTTTTTTTTTTTTTTTTTTTTTTTTTATATATGACGGGCATACGGCTTTTTGAACGATTTTTTAAAATGTCTTTTTTCTCTTTTAGGGCTTTCAGATATTTTCTTTAACACACAACCAGCATCCTTTTGTCTGAACTGTCTCAGTTTTAAACACGTGATACGTGTTAACACATTTGTGTTTCAGGAGTAGCGAATGCACCTTTTTAGCACTCAGGGGTGTTCCGACCCAGTGTGCAAAGTGTGCGGAGCACACAGGCGCCGAAGTAGTAAAGGCGCTAAAGATTTCAGTTTGGGAGAAAATACTGTTAAAAAAAATCCTTAATGTAATCAAATTGAAATGTATTAAAATTTCTTAATATCTGCATTGTATTTTGTAGATTTACCTAAGACAGACTTGCTATATTGTTTTTTTTTCATTATTTATTTAGTTTCTTTTATTCGACTTCTGTGTTTCCTAATAAGTTGTTTTAGACGTAGACCAGTCCAACTTTTCAATAAACAGAGGCGCACATCATGTAGTTGCAAATAATGAAAGGCGCCTTAATTCAGGCGATTGAAAATAGTCAACACGTATCTCACTGTAGTAGTGGTAAAGCATAGTACAGTTTTTTTACCACCAAAACTAAATTTCACTTTCTTTTTTTCTTACTTGCAACCTTTTTTTACTGCAAAATATCTGTTATAAATAAGATGAAAATTACTATTCAGAAATACTGGTAAAAATTTCCGCTGCGGTAATAAAGCCATAAATAGCGGTAGACTTATGCTTCACAACGTCTTATAGGATATACACACATCTTAAGGCAATACCCGTAAGTTCCCTACGACTCAGAAACTCTATTTAAAAATAATTTGCAGAAATCATAATAGCTTTAAAATTACATTTTTCACAGGGCCTATCTATCTCAAAAAATTTGTAGGTGAAGGGGCCTGATGATGAGGTGAAGGGATTCTAGGTGAATTTGTAGGTGAAGTTAGCAGCTACAATGATCACTGTATTACGAACGAAAAAATATAGATTTATGGAGAGTTTTAAATTTTCGTGCTATGCCTTACTATCCAAGCCACCTGCAATTGCAAGCGTTAATAGTCTTAATCATTAACTGATGTGACAGAAATTCTTACACAACTATTGTGTAGCAGTCTGTGAGACCGCGCTATCGAAAGATTAATAAAAAATGCGATTAATTCATAGGATGATGTTTTTGTACTAAATTTTTATGTACAGGGTTGTCATAATTAAAATTCACCTACTCAAAAGTCTCTGGTGATAGTACTAAAGTTCCAAATTGAACAAAATTTCGGCAGTGTTTCTATTTAAACTGAAAATTACAAGTTAATTCTTTGCATTAGAGAGGTGACTCTCACTCACCACTAATGTTGTCAGGTGTATCTCGTAAAAAGGTATACCAAATGCTTTGGACACCGCTAGTATCTTTATAGTTAATTTCACCATCTTCTATCACAGATACAATTTATGTGCTGTTCTGTTCAACAAACCTTCTTCTATCTTTCCAGGAGTCTCATAATGCTTCTTTCCAAAACATTTTTGATTTTGTTCCAAAAGTTCATTTTTTATGTCATTTAAACAACTAGTATTTTTTGGTAATAAGAATTTTTAGGAAAGAAAAGCAAATAGTAATCGGACGGAGCAATGTTCGAAGAGTAGGGAAGGTGGGTCATCAGAATGGCACAATCGAACGCAAAGAATTTGTTTTACACATTTAAGGGGTTAGGTACCTTTCGAACTAACAAAATACGTGAAAAAGTGACCTCTGTAAGAACTGTAGTCACTCTATATCTAATTGACTTTTGACTATAAAATTGAAAACACATATAAGAAAGATTTATTTTATTAGTTAAAGTTGTTCAAAAAATTATACATGCATGCAATGTTTTTTTAAATTATTTTTAAAGATTATACAATTTTTATGGAAGAATAAATCTTGCTTGCCTTGCGCGCACGATTTTTCAAATTTGAATAGCTAAAACAAACCAAGATTTTTTTTTCTGAGTAGAGAAATAATGCGTTTTCAAAATGACCTACGATGAAAAATATAAAACTTATAGTTCCCGAGAAAAAAATTATTTTTAAAGAAATTCGAAATATCGATTTTTTTTTTTTTACATAAAAGTAGTCGTAAATTCTAAACTTCTAATTTGAGGAACATAATAGTAGGTCATTTTGTGCATGTGTACGTTTAATATATTCAGCGAAAATTTTGTTAAATTCTACGCATCCATTTTTGAGAAATCGTGCGCGCAATGAACAAAATCGCTATTTTAAGAAAATTGACGTCAAAATTTAAATTTACCATTGGTTGTATAGGAAAAGCGCAAAGTGTTTTAGACATAACTCTTTTTCTAATGCGAATTTATGAATGCGGTTTGTTTTTAAATGTTTCTAAACAATCACATTTAATTATAAGCTATTTTTTTAAAAATCGATTTTTGGATTCTTTAAAAGGTACCTGACCCCTTAAAGATTGTCCGAAAAAACAATTCATGTGCTATTTTTTAATTCAATTGGCGCCACTTTCTGCAAATAGAAATCTTTTACTCACACTTTGACAAAATTTTCAAAATAAAAATACTACAAAACAAGTTTTAACATACTGGTGCGAATAGAATGTAAAAATAGTTAATGGCGGCGGACCTGTTGGAGTTTAAAATCATAGATCGCATTTTCAATAGCAAAAGGGATTCTTTTATGAAAAGATTGGTCCACATAGTTGAAAGTTGGATACTTTATAAAAACTGCGATATCAAACAAGAATGCAAACAATTCTGATCCAGCTGGGTTAAAGATCCCATTCCTTCGCTAA
The DNA here is from genome assembly GCA_964019185.1 of Maratus speculifer. NCBI lineage: Eukaryota > Metazoa > Arthropoda > Arachnida > Araneae > Salticidae > Maratus > Maratus speculifer. The sequence continues at coordinate 204,975,548 of OZ025299.1, forward strand.
AGCCGTACTCATATAGAAGTAGAAGAAAGTTTTAGTCTCTATTTGGTGAAATTGGATTTACTATAAGATACTTCTACCAAACCAGACTATCAACTCTGAAAATTACTATTCGAAACTAAACTATGCAAACTGAAGGCAGCAAATGGCATGAAATACCCCGAATCAGCAAATAAACCTAGGTATTATCTTCCATTATGATAACTTCATTCCACAAGTATCTTTGACTCTCAGAGACGAACGCCTTGAATTCGAATGAGACATTCTAACCCATTCTCCCTATTTCCCGGAAATTGTTCCATCCGACTACTACCCCCCCCCCCCCCAAACAGTCTTTTCACAAAAAATAATAAATACTAATAAATAAATAAATAAAATAACTCTTTGAATGACATAAAAAATCACCTTGATAAGTATTTTGCCATCAAATCAAAAATGTTTTAAAAAGAAGGCATTGTGAGACTACCGGAAAGATAGAAGAAGGTTTGTTCAACCGTTCAGATATGCACAAACATTCTTCAATAAAATATCACTCCTATCAAAATTTTCATAGTTTATTTTTAATTTAAAAAAAAAGGAAAAAAAAGGAAAGAAACTTTTCTGACAACCTAATAAAAAGTTTTATTTTCGAAGGGCGGAGGGGTATAGGGCGCCAACTGAAATTCTGCCCACAGGCGCTGGATACTGCTGGCGCGCCCCTGTTAGCACTTTCCAACAAAGTTGAAAAGTGCTTATGCATTCGGTTTGCTTGTCCAACTGGCTGTCTGGCCACGCTCTAACTCCAGGAAATATACTCGGATTTTCATGAAATTGATAAAGCTTCTTTAGGGTTACCAAAGCATGTTTGGTGTTGCATATGAAGTATGTACGATTAATGGTTCATTTACAGGGATACTCAAAAGAATTGCAATACATTATGATACATGGGGAAAAATCGTTTGGAGAGTTTTTTAATGACATTATGCTATTTCAAATATATTGAAATTATATGAATTACTGAACTTCACTACGATCACGTTAAAACAGAGAATTCATAGCATTTTAAAAATTAATATACAGGTACATACAAAAGAAATGGGTTACAGTACTGTCTTTGCGTAATAGTTGCTGGAGGTTACGTTTTAAAATTCGGTATGTGCTTTTAAATTTAATTTGTTTTTTGCATATTACTCTTTATATATAAATTCTATACCTCATATACAGGGCTGAACAAAAGTATTGAAATACCATTCTTCTTATTAGAAAAAATTTCTGAAGGTAAATTTTCTAAAATACATGTATTTCTTAAATGAACTAAATTTTGGAATGTATGTTTTTAATACATATAAATCTCTATATCATATACAAGCCTGCTAGAAAAATTCGGATAATTGTAGCTGGGAACAGCTGAAATTCAGTTTTAGAATGCGTTATACATTTTCATATGGTGAAATGAAACGTAATATTTCAATTTCTTAAACGGTGCAGTTTTGTTACATTACTCTGAATGTGTTGGAAAGTACTTCATAATCTATGCTTGACGCATCACTTTTTCTTTCTTGTCTCTTTTGATTTCGGTTCTCTTAAATATTTCTTTTTATTTGGTTGCCCAACTTTTCTCTAGTAGTCATTATTACTTCTGATCTGTAAATGTATTTATTATTAATATTCGAATCTAACCATCTCTCACTTTACTTCAAAAACGTTCTTTAAGGGTGTATTTTGATTCAAACTGCTTATTTTCTGATTTATTTTTAGAATCACCTTCGCTCTCAAATGCATCAAACTAGCAAATTGTCTTATTTAGAAAGTACACAAGGTGCCGTGATTGTCAATTCTTTGATAAATGCAGTAAATATTGCAAAATAAGTAATCAAAAGCGGCATTTTGACCCGATTTTTCCGAAGCGGAAGATCTGTGCACGAAAAAAAGGGTCATACTGAGAAGATAATTGTTTATAAATCAAATTCTAATGAATTGAGCGTAAAAAGACATCACACAGCACCTTATACGTTTCTTCAAAAATCTACTCAACAAATTTCATGTTTCTACTTTTAAAAATGTGTCTGAAATTGTATCGGAAAATTTCGAACTGTTGAAGGTGGAAAAGCTTTTATTTTTTGGATACACCCTTAAGTGATCGCAGTTTCTCCATCTTCTATTACTGCCGATTATAAATGAATGGGTCTTACGTAACAGATGAGCTATGATGAAGATAATATTTGTGTAATACATAGTTTATTAGGATATTTTTAGAATTCACAGTGAATGATTCATGTCCAGTAACAACATTTTGCAAAATCTCATACAATTATGTTTTTGAAATTAAAACTTTCGTACATGAAAAAACATTACTTATATTGAAGTGTTGCAAATAATGGCAGCGGAAATTGATTTATTTTATATCTATATGCAAATATAATTGCAAAATAAATAACTAAATAAAAACCATATTACAATACAGAACTATTAAGAAAAAGGAACTTACATATCCATAAAACAGTGAAGCTTCAACTGTGATCGTTTTCGTAGGGTTTCATTACCAAAACTTCCACCAGTAAAATTAAGTAGAGAATTTCTAGTTATTTAAACAGTTCTTTAATGGCAGATTTCAATCAAACATAATAGCAAAAACTGATATTCATTTTTGTTGGTGAGAATTTACTTCGACAGCAGTAGTTCCGCCACATTGTGGCAACCAAGACGACCTATTGTCCGTCTCAGGGGAAAAAAACTATAAAACTCGCGCAAACTGAAACCAGGAAAAAGCGCTAGAATTTTTTACCATATTTGTGAAAGAATTTTTCTTTAATAAGGAGCTTAAATTACACGATATTTTCTATATAAGTTTACTGTTTGAAGTTTTCTCCTGCGGTAATCAGATACTGTTAATTGAATTAAAATTATATTTCGGCAGTTTGTGACAACCTCCTCCGTTACTTCACTCGCAACTGCTAGACAATATACAGGGTGGTTATAAAATAAGTATCCCTATTTGAAGCTGTCTGTAGCTTGAAGGAATAACCCGAATGAAACGAAAATCGGTACGCATACTATTGAAGAAGGGGGAAGAAGAATGGAACAATAAAAAAGATAGTTACAATAATCGTCAACAGATGGCGCTACGGGTCCTGTCAGGGCAAACGCCGTTGTAATCATTAGTAAAATCCAAACATGATCATTTCTGCCAGTAATGTTGGTCGACATGGCTCTCAGTTTACTAGATTGCGCTTCAATTTTAAAACTATTCTACGTTAACAGTTCAAACAGTGAAGCTGCTTTACGTGAATTTAGGCGTGTGGAAGCAGGGACCGATTTACAAATTTGGGGGCCCCGGGCACAGATGCTTATGGGGGCCCCCTTGCATCGATACTTACAGGGGAATCGACTAAAAAAAATTTAAAGATAGTTACTAAAGTAACCATTATTGACATTAAAATATACATAAAAAAATTAAATTTAATATTCAATAACTTATTTTTAAATAACACTGATAAACAAGGTTTCTGTTTCTAACTAAGTATGTAGTGACTTTTATATTTTAGGTGGTGCTGTAAAAGAATACGCCATTAAAAAGTTTCCATCACCCACAAATTAAAAAAAAATTCAAAATTTTGAAAATCTGAATTTTGTAGTATTTATTCAACATATACAGGGTGACTCATAAATATCGAAACAATAGGCTATCTCCTCAAATATTGACCGTAGACCCATACTTCCAATTGCAAAAATTCATAAAAAAGGTGAAATTTCTGATAGGATAAGTTGCAACTCCATGGGGGGGGGGTCTATTTGAAAAAATACGAAAATTAAATTTTTATACGGCCCCCGTAGGGCAAAATTCCCAATTAGGAAATTATTCCTTATCCATTCCTAAATTGAGCAAAACAAATTTCATTCCCGTATCTAAAAATCCCACAGAGATATTAAATCCCAAGATCCTCAAAAATTCCCGACTTACACCACTTTTCTCTGCCTCTAAACTGTGATTTCTTGACTCAGTTTCAACGCTTGTTAGGGAACATTCACAAATTGCAATTTAATAAAAATCGGTTTAAGATAGTGTTTTTTCTTTGGACATAAAATAGCAGCGTATAGTTTTTACGCTAAATTGTTATACCAGACGTCTGCCCGGGTCAAAATATCTAGGTCAGGTCCCAAACCGACCCATAGGGGAGAAAGTTCGGCGTGGCCTGAAAAAATGTCAACATCATAACCAAGACCGCTCTGGAAAATAGTTTAAATCATAGCCCGGTTCAGTCCCAAATTTCTACATAGTTTTTTAATTCGGCGTGGGAAAAAAAAAGTTTCATATGGAGGAGTTCTGACCAAAAATTTATTTTATAGTTTTTCGTTTTTTATATTTATACTTTTTATTATTAAAGAAGCACCAAAGGCTGTAATATATTTATTTTAGCAATGAAGCTCTATTTATATGTAAATGTTTCACTTATATTTTAATATCGTTAATCCATATCCCATACGTTGGAGACTCTGAAAAATGTTATACACTAAAACTTTTTAAGGCGGAATCACATAGGAAAGAAAAAATACGTTATAGACAGATGCTCTCTCTAGAAGATGTAATTGGAGCTTATTTTCTTTTCAGGTACTATTGCATTTATTTTACATGGATCAACATATTTTCCGTTTAAGACAGAATTCCGTCATAGGCATATTTTCTTTCACTGGTTTTATTGTATTTAAATTTTTTAGCCTTTGAATAATCTATTTAAAAATGAATTTTATTTATTTTTTATTTTTTTTATTTTTTGTAAAATAAAGATTTAAAAACCTATATGTTTTTTGTAAAAAATTCTATTGAGCCGAATTTTATTTATTTTATGCACGTATTAAGTCAGTCAGAGACAGTGATTTTAATACGGGTTTTGTCGAGACCGGGTTTGAACATTTCATCCAGCGTGCACCTAAGTTGAAGGAAGAAATCCCCTTCTTTATGAAAAGTACGCTAGGCCCGGCCTGGCGGGTCTTCAGAAAAAAGTAACATCTCGGTCTTGGCCCTACCTCGGCCCAGAATACAGATTTTTTAACATCCTCTGGAGGACGATAAAAAGCCTGAAATTGTCAGAGGTAAATTTAAAAAGAAAAAAAATAGACTTAATCTGCATCTTAGAAAAAGCATTTTAAAAAATAACTGACGGACCTTTAAACAATACACTTCGTTTTTCTGCATAAGGAATTTTTTATCCTCTATTTCTTGTCTTTAAATTATTAAATGTTAAGAATTTTTAAAAGAAAAAAGAACTTGAAACACGTCATTTTTGATTTTTTTACATTAGTTTTGTTTCGGCAAATTTGAAAAAATGTTTACTTTTGAAAAAATGTTTGCTTTTGAAAATATGATTTTTTTAAAAGTTATATTATTTTTTCAATAAACATTTTTAATAGTTTAAAATTAATATTAAAAAAAACCTTGGAACAAAACTAAAATCAGATTTTCATCTTTAATTAAATGGAAAGAAATTGAAATCCGATAAATAATGTTACGAGTTATAACGATTTTTGATTGTCCCATTTAAACCAGTACTAACCACATGGAACTTTTATAAATTGTATGAGAAATTTTAGAATGTGATTTTCTTAGCAAATTATAAGGCTAACCATCACAAAAAAGAAAAAAAATCAAAATTCTAACTCAAGAAATAGACTTTTTACGCGTTTTCTAGAACTGTTAAAGTAACATTGTTTTTTGAATTGCGCGCATTTTAATTTGTGTCTAATCCCTTAAAACCTGATGAATGTTTTAAACGGCTATAACTTTGCGAATTTTGGAGATATGAAGATGCAACTTTTTGTGTCTTATTCAGGACTGAATAAGGAAAGTTTTTCTAATTGGAATTTTCGTCCTGCGGGGGCAACAACAAATAACAAATTATTTATAACAAATAACAAATTATTATATTAACAAATTATTTTTTAAGCGTAACATTTCTCGATCTGTAACTGTAATATACAAAGTATCTACACTGTTGTAACCATTTGATACTGGCATAAAAAATATATACAAAAAAATTATATATTTAGCTATAAATATCAATGACAATTACATTTACAGCAATCGCATTCTGAAAAACAACAACAACAACAACAACATAGTTTTTGATTCGATCTTTGAGGGTATTGTTATGGAATTAGAATGTTTTCACTTTACCCCCTTTTTTACCAATGTGTTAGATGTCATTTGAAATGTCGAAAAATGAAATTGCTGCAAGTCGATTTTTTGACTTTTTTTCAGCTGGATTTGTACAGGTTGAGAAAAAATTTAACTCATTTGTTTTCAGTTTTTCCCATAACATTAGTTTAAAGTGTTGATTAAATTTGTCTTAAAAAAAAAGGGAGATTGGAAGGATGATATATGATGAGAAAATTCAGATCAAAAAACATAAAAATATCAAATACCAGAGAACTACAACTAATGATTTTTGAAAATAACATTTATTTTAACTGTCCACAATTTTAAATAAGCAAATTACAAATTTTAAAGAGATTGTGATTTCATTACTGGGCAGTTCATTAGTTAATTGGAACTGAAACGAAATTTTGCTTTTCTTTTACAATAAAAAGTCAATTAGAATATTACGAATATCCAGAGTTTGGCACTAATGTGTTACGAAATAATGAAATTACAAATTACCATTAAATTTCAAATTCTTGAATAGATTTACTTATAATGTATTATTAGGTAATTCTAATTGTGTTTCACCAGATAATAATTGAATTGAGAAGTAATAATACATAGTTCAATAAATCTATAATACATTACAAGATAATATTTGATATATTTTTTAATGCAATTTAATAATTTTTTAATGCAATGCGAATTAATTATCGTTATATTTAATAATGTGCATTTGAATTGTTATGAAATCCATTATATGCTGTTTCCTATTACATTATTTTTAATGATATAAGATTTATTTGTAATTCTTTATAATTTAATCACAGTTATGTTGTGAGGGAGTGACCTTTAGTCATAAAGGCACTCTAGTGTTTCTGAGATCGTGACGTCAATAATTTAACATTTTGTAGGCGTAAAAGTGACATCTATCCTCTCTTTTACTTTAACTTTCTAGAGTGTGTGTGCTCTTTCGAATTCCGCAGTTAGCTCGCGGTTATTAGTATTATGTTAATGAGAAGTATCTCAGTTTGTCGCGTATAAAAGCTTGGGTGTGAGTTTGTGGTGTGTGTTCTGGCCTTGGCCAGCGTCTGTGTGTGTTCTGGCCTTGGCCAGCGTCTGTGTGTGTTCTGGCCTTAGCCAGCGTCTGTGTGTTTCTGGCCTTAGCCAGCAGCCAGCGTCTGTGTTTCTGGTAGCAGCCAGCAGCCTCTGTGTGTATTCCGCCATTAGACAACGAAGTTGATGATTGTTTATTAAGGTGCTGACGATTAGAGAATAGCTACGGCCTCCAGAAAAGCGGAAAGGAGTTCAGATAGTGGATTAAAGACTCGGCCTTGGTAAGAAAGTTTAGAATCGTTCCGTTTTGATTATTTGAGAAATAAAGAAATATCCACAGCCACGGGCTGTGAAATTAAGATTTGTTTAGTAGATCAGCCAGGAAATAGCGTCAAGTGTTAGACGGTGCCCCGACTGAGCTAGACCGACACCTGTGAGTATGATTTAGCTTTTCATAGTGTTCTCAGTGAGTGAAATTATAGACTGGCTCCACTTTCCTTTAGCCCTTATCATTTTAATAAACTGTGTTGTTTTAACCTAAATTCCTGAGTATGTCTGCATATAACGTTACAAATGACACCCAGCAGGAGCATACCGTCACAATGTTTCTACAGATGTAACTGAATTAAGGAGTAGTCAACTACATTTCAATAAAACAAAGTAACATTGTAATGCTATTGAAAATTGATTGGATAATTTTTTATGCAATTGGTCATCTTATGATTACACACTTCTTTTCTTATTTATTATGTCGTTCTTATTTATTTATTTATTTATTTATTTGTTTTTAAGAGTGGTGGTGGTATAAGCGTTGATGAAAGCATAATAAGGCACAATCAAATATTTGTCGGATACATAATAAAATTTATATAAAATTTATCTATATTAATAAAATGAAATGTTTATATGTGTGCACGATTGACAGGGAAATCTATCGTATGGGTCTTCAAAACTTTGCATGATTGGAAAATTGGTTCCGGATGGATTGAGATAAGTCCATACGTAGGTGTACCTGAGTCTCCAATTTGCATATATTTAATTAGATTTATTTATATTTTATAGTTTATGCATTTTTTCCCTTTCTCCAGCAATTTATCGACTTTCATAAAAGCATTCCAGTTCAACCTTTGCAACTTATATAGCTCATTTCCTCCTCTTTTCATTAAACTGTACAACCATTTTTCAGGTTGATTTTTTCCAGACGAATGTTTGAGATGAAAAATAAGGCAATTTTTTTTTTATTGAGGGACTTTAATGTGAAACATTTCCCATTCAAACTTAAAAATTAGAAAGTTATATGAAGCGATAAGCAAATGTAACAACAACAAATATTAGCTGATTTTTAAAGTTTTTTAAAAATAAAATTTAAAACATTTTTTTGTTTGTTTATGTTTTTCAATCTAAAGGAAGAAGCCAGAGAGTAAGTTTTTTAATCGAAAGCCAGCTTGCATCCGTACTAAGTTCCACCCAGAGACTCCCGTTGATAAACAACAAAACCCGTTTCTTTCTTCAAAAGGAAATATTTTGAATGATCGATAGCTCATTTTTATAACTCTGTCAATAGAAATCTTACTTTTATAGTTTCAATTTTAGATTATAATATAGATGACTGTATTAATAATTTATAGGCGCGAAGCACTCAGAGTCCTACTATCGTAGGGGCCTCCATTTAATATTTGTAGTTTTAATAGTTTATAGGCACGAAACACACAGGACCCCGCTGTAATGATAGCCTCTTTTATAGTGATTGTCTTGTTAACGATTTATGAGAGTGAGAAGAACACAGGGCGTCATATTGTGATCGTACTACTTTCTAAGATATTCAATTTTTGTCTATTTTACCTAAAATTTGCATGGACAACGCCTACCGGGTTTTCTACTGTATACTATACTAGCAGACTTCGTCCGCTACGCTGGTCTGTCTCTCCAAACGAACCTTTAATCAAACAAAATAAATCAGTGAATTTGATCTTGTGATTTAAAGCAATATGAATTTTTACCTGGAATGTTTTTCTTCATTGCTGACAAGATATGAAAGCCATTGCTCTATTACATTTTCTAATGTACCGACAATATTTCAACTGTTAAATTCCTTTTAGTTGATGAGTCATAGTAGGATTTGGTAAAGTATGATAGAACTGATTATAGAACATTCCATCATATATCTATTATTAAACAATGCAAAACGGTATAGTGATACATCCTAAAACCCTGACTAAAAATTACTTATCTAACAGTTCAAGTTCTACAGAAATCCATTCAGCAAAATCTTTTAAAAAGGTTGATCTTTCATAATCGGTTTTTGAAGATTACGTAATTGTAAAACATAAATCTACATAATTCTAGGTCTAAGCAGCGTAGAAAGATGTGTTGTTGACTAAAATCTTTCCTGAAAAGTATTTAACTAACATTTTAAGTCTTATTGAAATCCATTCAGCAGAATTCAGGGCAAACGCAATGAAATTTCCATTTGCATTTTATATATATATCAGAATTAGATAGAGAGATAAGAAAATTGATGCTTAAAATTTATTAAACTGCAAGTTATTTCTCGTTGGCTTTGCTGAGTAATTTTAAAAACCTTTCAACTGTATGTTCGAGTACTGAGGCTTATGTTTAAAATTGCAACAACTATTTCATTTTGTTCCAAAACATTACCGTTTAAATAAACCAAATTAGTGTGGGTTCCTAACAACAATTTTCTTCATCTCTTTTTTAAAAATATTTTGAGAAAAGGTATTTTACCATCTTAGTACCAGCTTGAAGTTATATATAAATTACTTTATTCGGCACAGTTTTCATGTAATCACCGGGTTTAGCACAATTATTTTCTGATGCCAATTTGGAAAAGATAAGAATCGAAATTTAATCATTTGAAACTTGAAAATAATTTCGGCCTTGGGGGAGGATAAAACGGCACAACTTTTGACCGTTTAAAGCTAATTGATGAGCGACATTTTTTTTCCAAGCACCTCCGTCGTTCCAAGCCCAAGCTCGCAGTCTGATTGGTTGTTGCTCTCGGTACTATTTTCACGTAACTTGGCGATAACCATACTTGGCGAAAAATACTTCGCTCGTAAGTGAACGAGTAAACCTAAAACCTAACCTACTCATTCTTATTCTTCCTTCATTCTTATCCTCGTGGTCTTGTGCTCTTGTGTGTAAAAACTTTCAAAGAGAACAACTTTCAGTAAGACGCATTCCATCCAATCCAATGCTGCAAGAGAAAAGTTACTTTGTACTCGGTTCGGAAGGAAATCAAACTCGACGGAAGCATCTATCGCTACGCCAAGTATGATTATCGCCAAGTTACATGAAAACAGTGCCGAGAGCAACAACCAATCAGAGTGCGAGCTTGGGCTTGGATCGACGAAGGTGCTTGGAAAAAAAAAATTACGCTATTGATGATTAAATCGATCTTTAAACCTTTTTTGCAATTCGAAATTTTAAAAAGGCATTTAACTTTATTGGTACATTTTTTGTACCTGATGTGCCTGTGTGTCTGTCTGTGTGTATATGTGAGGGGGGAGGGTAGACGAAAAAAGGAACAAGAATTTTACTTCTGACTTACGTATTTCGTTTATTTGTTTGGTATTTTGTGCAAGTTTTCACTCGGAGATAGCAAAAATGTACGCCATTTAAAAAAGAATAATTTGAGTATAATTTGAAAACCTAATGCATTCGCACTTGAAAATTTAATACTTTGCTTTAATAATTTATTTGTTATTCATTTATGTATTGTATCTAATATATTTATATGATGTATCTAATTATATATTTTATCTAATGGCTCGGGCAACGGCGGGCGGGTCAGCTAGTAGAGATATCTATGTATATATATATATATATATATATAATAGTTTGTCCTGACTGACTGACAGCTCAGCCCAAACTACTAAACTTAGAAGCATGTCAGTTGGAGAGAAAATACTTCTTATGATTTGAGCGTGCAGACGGGATTTTTGAAAATACCCCTCTAAGAGGGACAAGCGGGGGGGGGGGGGTAAAAAATTCTGGAACAATTTGCTATATCTCAGAAAACATTTAAGATCGGAGCGGGAAATTCAAGAAAATAAATCTACTAAAAAAATAATGAAACACATAATCCAACGATTTTAGAAATCCTCCCAAGGGGGTTAAAAAGGGGGGGGGGTAGAAAATTTAAAACATTTAGCACATCTTAGCAGTCTTTTTTTATTAAGAGCGTGAAGCGACAGAGAATAAAATTATTAAAAAATAGTTAAACACGTGTTTCAGCGATTTTTTAAATTTCCATCCCCGAAGGGGTTAAAGTGGGGGTGGAAAAATTCCAAACTTTTTTGGACCTATCATATGACATATCATAGGAAATACCTCGTATCACTCTTTCATATGATAAACATTTCTCCCTTCCCCCCTGCTCTCCTCATATTTCCCTATTTCCCCTAATATTTCAAAAGGAATCAACTTCAATGATTTAAAACTTATTTGACTATCTCGATACCTTAAATCATAATTATCTTGAGAATTATGACATATATATATATATATATATATATATATATATATATATATATATATATACAGGGTGTTTCCAAATTTTTTTTACAATGAAAGAGAGGTGATAGTACACATCAAGACAAACAATATTAAATAGGAGACCAAGGGTCCCAAACGTTTTCCAAAGGAGATAGCCGCCATTAAAGTTTAGGGACCAAAATTTCAAATAAACATAAAAAACGGAAAAATCGGTCGATTGATTTGCAGTTTTCACTAAAATTATTCTTTATGTCGGCATTTTCTTGAAATTAAATTATAAAGATAAATTTCAAAAAATGTCGATAGAGGACGCTTTAGACTTTGGAGTAACGAACAACTATTTTTTGCCGGTATTTTTTGCTTCTCATTAAATGTTTTCGTAAGCTTAGACTCAAACTTAAATTTTGAGCTCAAAATCTGAAAGTGGGAGTGGTTAAGTAGCACAAACTGAACTGTGTTCAGAGGGCTCAAATTTCAAACGATTATAAAAAACAGAAAAATTGGTTCATTGATTTGCGGTTTTCACTAAAACTATTCTTTATGTCGGAATTTTCTTAAAAATAAATTATAAAGATAAATTTCAAAAAATGTCGATAGAGGGCGCTTTAGACTTTGGAGTAACGAACAACTATTTTTTGCCGCTATTTTTTGCGTCTCATTAAATGTTTTCGGAAGCTTAGACTTAAACTTAAGTTTTGAGCTCAAAATCTGAATAGTAGGGAGTTGTTAAGTAGCACAAACTGAACTGTATTTAAGTGGGGGGGGGGGGGGGTGTTCAAATTTAAAATAATTATAGAATGGAAAAATTTGTCGATTCGTTTGCGGTTTAAAATAAAACTATATTTTAAGTCAGTATCTTCTTGAAAATAAATTTTAAAGATAAATTTTAAAAAATTCCATTAGAGGGCGCCTTAAAATACAGAGTAACCAACAATTAATTTTAACCATTATTTTTTTGTTCTAATTAAATGCTTGCAAAAACTTATTAAATGTTTTCGGAAGTTTAGATTTAAACTTAAATTTTGAGCTCAAAATCTGAATAATTAGGAGTAGTTAACTAGCGCAAATTGAAGTGTCTTCAGGAGTTGAAATTTAACACTCCCCCCCTCCTCGAACACAATTCAATTTTTCGCTACTTAAACACTCCCAACGATTCAGAATTTGAGCCTAAAATTTAAGTTTATGCATTTGAAATCATTTAATGAGATTAAAAAAATAACAGTTAAAAATAACTGTACGCTACTCCAAAGTCTAAGGCGCCCTCCATTGGCATTTTGTGAAATTTATCTTTAAAATTTATTTTCAAGAAAATGCTTATTTAAAAATTAGTTTTAGCAAAAACCGCAAACGAATTGACCAATTTTTCCGTTTTTTATGATCATTTGAAATTTGAACCCTCTGAACGCAGTTCAGTTTGTCTACTTAACTACTCCCAACTATTCAGATTTTGAGCTCAAAATTTAAGTTTTAGTCTAAGCTTACGAAAGCATTTAATGGTGTATTTCAATTCAAACTGCTTATTTTCCGATTTATTTTTGAATTCATTATTGATCTCACATACACCAAACTTTCAAAATCTCTTATTTGGAAAATACACAAGGTGCCGTGATAGTCGATTCTTTGATAAAGGCAGAAAATATTGCAAAAAAGCAATCAAAAACGGCATTTCGAACCGATTTTTCCCTAGCGGGAGATCTGGAAACGAAAAAAAGGATCATACTGGGAATATAATTGTTTATAACTCAAATTCTAATGAATTGATAGTAAAAAGACATCATACGGCACCTCATACGTCCTTTCAAGAATCCTCTCAGCAAGTTTCATGTTTCTAATTTTAAAAATATGTCTGAAATTGTATCGGAAAATTTCGAGCTGTTGAAGGTGGAAAAGCATTTTTTCGAATACACCCTTAATAAGATGCAAAAAATAACGTCAAAAAAGAGTTGTTCGTTACTCCAAAGTCTAAAGCGCCCTCTATCGGCATTTTTTGAAAATTATCTTTATAATTTATTTTTAAGAAAATACCGACATAAAGAATAGTTTTAGTGAAAACCACAAATCAATGAACCAATTTTTCCGTTTTTTATAATCATTTGAAATTTGAACCCTCTGAACACAGTTCAGTTTGTGCTACTTAACCACTCCCACTTTCAGATTTTGAGCTCAAAATTTAAGTTTGAGTCTAAGCTTACGAAAACATTTAATGAGATGCAAAAAACAGTTGTTCGTTACTCCAAAGTCTAAAGCGTCCTCTTTCGGCCTTTTTTGAAATTTATCTTTATAATTTAATTTCAAGAAAATGCCGACATAAAGAATAATTCTAGTGAAAACCGCAAATCAATCGACCGATTTTCCCGTTTTTTATGTTTTTTTGAAATTTTGATCCCTAAACTTTAATGGCGGCTATCTCCTTTGGAAAACGTTTGGGACCCATGGTCTCCTATTTAATATTGTTTGTCTTGATGTGTACTATCATCCCTCTTTTATTGTAAACAATTTTTGGAAACACCTTGTATATATATATATATACACATATATATTACTCCTTATATAAATACGTGAATATTCATACTTTTACTAGGCGTAAGACCAATATATTCACGTATCTAGATTCACGTTTTCACGTTTAGAATATTCACGTATCTAGAATTACAAGCGTAATTTCACTACGGAAAATTAATTGAGAAATTGATTAATTTCATAAAAATATATATTAGTCCTTATGTTAGCCGTTGTATTCCGAAATTTTCCTTCCATGAATCGGAAATTTATGAGCCTACACCCCCACCCCCACTACGCGACTAGGGTGATTTACGCCCCTGTTAGTAACATTATAGATTATCTGATTAACAGTGGAAATATGCATCTGTTACATGAATTTTTGTTGTTGCCGTCACATAAAAAGTTCTAAGAATAACAGTTCCCTAGAAAAATGTAAGGAACTTTACACAATTTTTTAAAAGTGTACATATTGTGAGCTATATTTCGAATTAGAGAGTGCCAACTAAATTTGTGTTGTTTTACCTTGGATTGTGGACATTTAAAAAAATTCTCGCTAAGTTATCACACTTCAGAAAAAGCAATGTAAGTCTGCTGAAAATATCATTACAAAGTTTTTGTTATTTTTCAATTTATAAGCGACATTTCCTGATTCAGCATAGAGCAAGACTCACTGTATAAATGAGCTGCGATCCTGGTATCCTATACAAAATGTCGACTGCAGTAATTAACTAGCAAGATGTAACAATCCAAAAACTTTTTTCTATGTTATGCATGTTAATAGTTCTTGAAAATGCATCATAGCAGCGCCACCGGTCAGGTGGTTTTAATCAAAATCTGTTGTCAGCAATAACTTATGTCAACTTATAACTAAATCTGAAGTTTGATGAAAATCCGTGCATTAGTTTTTGAGATAGAACTATTGCAAAATCTTTAAAAAAAAAATCTGAATAACAGCGCCACATTTTTGGTGACGTATACTAAAAACTAATCAGGAAACATTTTTTATCATGTACTAACTAAATCTAAAGTTTTTAAAAAATCCATGTACTAGTTCCTGAGATTTGGCTATTTTAAATATTGTGAATATTGCAGCATAACCTGTTGAGCGATATACACCAAAAACTAATCAGATGTAGATTATCTCAAGGTCTAACTGAATCCAAAGTTTGTGAAATTCCGTGTATTAGTTCTTGAGTTAGAGCGTCCACAAAATTTTTGTCACATACAGACAGAGAGACTCACACACAGACATTTTGTAAAAACAAGTTTTTCGTGTTCTCTGACTCCCCTAAAACGTGTAAATCCGTCAAAAATCGGATTTCGAAAATTTTCATGAGTACAATTCTGGTAATGATAGAAGAAAGTAAAAATATACACAAAAATTTATACATTAAGTTTTTTAATAAGTTATACAATTTTTAATAAATTATACATATATTATACCATTTTATACTTTACACTTCAGAGAGCAATTTTCAGATAGGGTAGATGTGCCAGTAATGGGCCACCTTCCAGTAATGGGCCACCTCGCACTTTTTGGTTTATAAAAAAATAATAAATAATAGTTAAGCTTTTATTATTTTTTTCTGAACTCTACCTTGCATGCTTTATAAGCTGGATTAATTTTTTACACTTTTCGTCAAAACAATTAGGAAGCAGAAAATAAAGTTTCACAGTTTTTCTGTTTTTCACTGAAAATCTTAATGAACATGCTAAGAGCAGACTTTACTTACTTAGTTTTATATCTTTTTTATTTTTCCGTAAACATTGAATGTTTTTGTTTGGTTAGCAATATAAAACGTTGAATTTAATATACCAATGGCCATTTACAAAATTTTATTTATTTTTAAGATTTTAGGAGGGGTGGTCCATTACTGGATTGCTTATTTCGTGATTTGCCAGTAATGGGCCACCCAAGTGACCAATACTAAAAGTGTAATTTCAGTAGTGATAAAATATTTTGATTTAACTGAAAACTAAATAAACAAATTTAATACTTAAATTTTACTTACTAGAATTTAATAAAGACAATTTCTTTATAAATACAGTCAAGTCTCTCTATAATGAAACTCCATACATCGAATTTCTCTATATAACGAATTTTTAGTAGGAATGTTCCCCTTTTCCCATGATTACATTAAAAACAGTCTCTATATAGCGAAATATCTATCTCCATATAACGAATATTTTCATAAAATGTTCTTTATTCAGTTGTAAAAAAATACTTCGAAATCACATGAAATCAAATTTCCATCTCTTATTCCTAATTTATCGTTCAGTGCTGAGTTTTTTTTATATTACTCCTCTGCTTGAATTTTCTTGTTCCTTAAGTCCAACAAATTCATCAACCCCCTCCTTTCACACACCTTTCAACATCCTTCTCAAAACAGTGTTAATTGAATAGTTATACATATAAGAACGGGATCAATGGGGGTAATTGAAGAAAAAACAATTTACAATTGCTTCAAAAAGGCCGAATTTTGTATACAAGAGGATAATGTGGCTTCTGAGGAAGAAGAAGATGCGACTTACGCAGACATAAAAAGAACAAGTTGGAAATTGCACGTGAACGTAGCAAATGAGGTGCGTTCGTACGATAACGAAGTTTTAAAAATATTCAGATCTTGCTTTTATAGTAAATAGTACTTCGGATACAGTATATTGGTTGAAATTCTGTAAATATACAGGAATAGTAATTCTTATTACACCTCAGCAACGTATATCTTATTCATAAAATGTGAAATAGTTGAATATAATTAAAACACGTACCAAACCATGTTTCCCCGTATAGCATTATATAGTGGAATACTTTTGTGTAGCCCTGTAATTTAATAATAAAAATTCTTTGCGTCACAGATTGTACAGAATGCATATTTTAGTATATATTTCATAGATTCATGCCAATTCTATTATGTTCGAATGAGTGTAACATCATTAAAATGCATTTGAAACTTCTTCCCCATTGACCGTAATGTAACGGAATCCTTTTGATTGTCCCTCTAATTGATCTATGCATCCGATTTTCATAACATTTGAAATGACTCGACAAAATTACGCAATAATTATATGTTTTAAATTTCAAACGATTAAAATGCATTTAAAACTTTTTTCCCTATTGGCCGTAATGTAAAGGAATCCTTTTGAATGTCCCTGTAATTGATCTATCCATCCGATTTTCATAAAATTTGAAATGACTCGACAAAATTATGTAATAATTATGTATTTTAATTTTCAAACGATTCGGTTGGATAGTTTTCCGTTGTTATATGCGGACAGACAGACAGACAGACGGACAGACAAACGGACAGATAGACAGACTGTCAGACAAACGGACAGATAGATGGACAGACAGACGGACTGAACGACAATTATAGGCGCTACCTATTTACATAATTACGAACGCACCAAAAAATAATTATCTGTTATTTTTTGCAGGGTGGCCCATTACTGGAACATAGGCGGTCCATTACTGGAACATAGGTGGCCCATTACTGGGCATTTGGGTGTTTAGACATATTTCTATTATTTAAAATGAAATTTTTATTTCTATTGGGAAATGTAACTGTGGGATTAGTTAAATATTGTTGAAAGATTAATCTAATATGAAAAAAATTTTAATACAATAATTATAACTATTAATAAAAAATTATTTTTTAGAGAAATTCCTTAAGGTGGTCCATTACTGGCACATCTACCCTATTTTAGATTTCTCATTTTTGAAAGTCTAAGAATTTGTATTTTAAAAGTTGTAAATATATCTCAAATACCTTCTTTTCCTGGAGCAACGTGAAGTTCAGTTGGACTCGAGTTTTATAATATTTATTGATATGTTGGGCTCTGATTTATAACATTTTTTAATATGTTGGGCTCTGAATTAAAAGATTTATTAATATTTAACTTCAAACTAAAATTTATCTATCGTTCGATAGAATATTTTTTCTTTCTTTTTTCCTGCCCGAAATTATTTAATGCCACGCATTTGGTAAACATGATTGATTTATCAATTTGATTAACATTTATTGTTTTAATATTCAAATTTATTACATTTTTTTACATCATCATGATCGTTTGAGTAAAAATTTTAACATTTTCCCATTCTAAGGACAGTTCTGAATTGTTTGGTGCTGACACCTATTGAGCATAAAATGTAGTAATATTTGATACGGAGATATCTTTCATATCATTCTATATGTATAAGAATTACATTCCCACAGCCAGCAAATTTTTATTAAAAAACCCTGCTAGAATTTTCACATACTACTATTTAGTGTTGACGATTGAACGAGATTTTTTTTTAATTCAAGAAACCTATTAGAATTTTTTTATATAAATTTTTGTAACTTAATGTTTTTGATTAAATAAGAGAAAAAAAATACCGTTTGGAAATCCTGAGTAAAGAAATTTTGGATGTAGGATCTCACACTTTGGGGGATTCCAATCGATAACTACATATTACCAAACCTCATTCCACAGTAAATTTTACTTTTTTTAACTATATAATTCAAGAATAGAAGTAGAATTTTCGAATAGCAATTTTTACTTTATTTAAGCACGGAATTTTTATGATTTAGTGTTTAATAAATGTTGTTTATGAATGTTTAAAAACAAAATTGCTTGAAATGTACCTTAATAATAATGATAAAAATAACATAAAAAAACGACTTTAAACAGCACAACAAATAAAAGTTTTATGCTTTTATTTGCGCTTTTTAACATTGTTGTTTTTCTTAATATGTTAGCACAAAGTATAATCCTCTCCCCCCTTTTTTTATGAATAACAATAATAACAGTAATAATGTGTTATGTTTTGCATTTTTTATGTTTTGATAGAGTTACGTTTTAAAGTGAGTTTTGAAATTGTAGAGAATTTTAAATGATCTTACTTAACGTAAAACTTCTACTTTCTTCAAATATTGTATCTTCCTTTACTTAAAAAAAGAAATAATAATAATTCCAATGAAATGATGTATTCCAAAGCTTGAACACCTAGTCAGTCCTGATGCATCGAACATTTTAACGACTTTTTTAATTTTAAAATAAATTATAGTTTGTTTAACCCAATTGTCTCGTTCGGCTCTTTGTGCTAGTCCCTTTTTTCTCTGTAATTTTTATAGAAATAAAAAGCTCCAATCAGTGTGAGAACGTGATACCTGCCAACCTTCCAATGATCTTCCGAAAAATATAGTAATTTGACCCACGTCAAATACGTTTGGAACGAGAATTTTTTTTTCTTTTTAGAAATTAAATCAAATAAGTTCCATGTAGAAACATAAAATTACCGTATATTTCCGTGTAGAAACCGAGAATTTTTGGGCAGTTTTTAGGCTGTAAATGTTTTAGGCTTCAAATGTAAAATAATTTTATTAGAAGCTCTGAAAATAGCCAATCGATTAATGGTGTATTTAACAGGGGGGGGGGGGGGGGATACATAGTGTTCCAGGTGATCAGAGTAATTCGAGACTCCAAATGACCCTGACAACAATATTTTATAGCAATTTTCACAGCCTTATCAATTGGTAGAATTATTTGCGATTAACACCTTAATTCTCTTGGTAGAATAATTTCTAGAAATCCCGTAGTTCACAGAATCTGAATTATCACCAGAAAATTTCTATAATAAATTTTGCTTTATTTAAATGCGGTATATCTGTTTTAAAAAAAGGCAAATATTGCTATTTCAGATATCTGGCAAGACTTTGGAATATCCGAATAAAATAATCTACTACCTATTGATAACCAGTTGGCAGCATATATGCTACCATGGGCATTAGTGGGCAAAATAAACTGTAAGAAAGTAGTTGTGGCCATGGCAAGAGAACCCGCATAACCCGGTTAATGAACTTTCTAATTATTTTTTTTATGTATCCGATCCCTAACATATCAATGAAGCGCTTCACGTTTATCAAACAACAAAATACTACTAGATGCACGAACCTCGCTATATAGCAATCTAAAAAAATGCATGAAATTCGTTTAAGCCGAGATACGAATATTAAAAAATAATTCCCATTATACAATTTATTAATATTGCTTAAATTTATTTTTCATAACTTATTTCAATACTGAAAAATAGAAATATTCAAATTATTTTTTATAATTTTAATATTTATTTTAACCCTTTGCACTCGAGAGGTGACTCTCACTCACCACTAATGTTATGGGGTGTCCCTCGTAAATCGGGACGCCAAATGCTGTGGATATTACTAATATCCTTCAGATTATTTCGCGATCTTTTATCGCAGATTGAGGGCCTGACTAAAGCAGGGGCATGCAGGGCAATCGCCCGGGGCCCCCAAGGACAAATCTAAGTTTTTTGTTAAAAAAGTGAGAAATGATAAAAAATGACCAAAATTCTTTTTATTTTTCTTTAAGTTTTTAGAGGCTCTCTTCTCCTACCTCTTCTGTTTTCGTACCCTTAAGCCTCACATTTATTCTTATATTCCTGTAACCGAAAAAAAAAAAAATTGAATTCTATTGTTTTTTAAAGTTATCTTTCTTCTGCTATTATGTATATAGATGTGAATAGTACTTGGTACGAAACTTATGTACGCATACAATAGGTATGAATTTTTGTTTTAGTCATTTCAGTATAATTTACAAAAAAATTTAAGACAGAAGGCCCCCCCCCTTAATAACGTTTGCCCCAGGCCCCCCCCCCCCCCACACAGTCTAAGTCGGGCCCTGCGCAGATTATTCGGCATTCGGCCATTAGATAAGGCGAAGAAAAATAGTTTAAAATACTGCTGTCCAGCGCATTTGGAGCATTCATATAAGCGGGGCAGTAGTGGTAATTGAGAAACATCTCTTGAGTGAAAAAGGGTTAAAATTGAAAAATTCCATTTTTTCAATTGTTCCACCGGCATGCAATGGGACGTTTTGAAGATCTAGGTGGACAAAACTATTTCGTTCAAGTTAATTTAATTTTTGATGGTTTTTCGAATGTATCAGTAATAAAATATTCAAACAGTGATAAATATTTGGTTTATTTAACAATAATATCTCCAAATAGAAATATAAGGAATTACAAAAATTGTTAAACATACTTATTTTACTATTAAGTAAAAAACAATTTAATGTATACATGTAAGTTAACATTCATTTCTTTTTTACTTCTGTTTACTCAGAGCTCGAGAAATTTGTGTGACCATTCTGAAAAGTAAAATTTAAAAAATAAAACCATATTTAAAAAAGAAAATACATAAATGCTACCCAAATTATTTTCAGTTCAGAAAATGCTATTGTGTAAATATAAATTTTATTCAGTTTGAAATAAAATTTCGAATTATAGACGGTAATGTATCCGAATTTTTTATGTGTCCCTTTATAAGAAATATAACTGACACACACTTTATTTTCAATGTCAAAAATCCTATTTTGCATATAAACAGCCTGTAGTAATTTTGTTGCAATTTATATAAAAATTCTGCTTATTAGCAACAATTTTCCGTGATATTTTGCGTTACCCTGTAAAAAATACATAACTTCTACGTTCGGCAAATTATAATTTAACTGAATTGTCATCGGAGAAACATATGTAGGTAAAGTTTCGGATCAATCAAATAATTGAAAGAAGTTTAAAATTGTGTTGCAAGATTTGAACTAATCTTTTATGTGTGACCTGTAAAAAAAAGTATCTCCTACGTTCCATAAATTATAATAATATTACAAATTGTCATCAGAAGTTTCAGCTTAGTAGGGTAATTTGAATTGGTTTAAAATTTCCGCTCAGTTGGGTAATTAAAAGTGGCTTAAAATTGACTTGAAATATTTGAACTAAACATACATACACTACAAATTAATAAATAGTGTTTATTTATCAATGAAAACTTAATGATTTGCAAAATTTTGCAGTTTTTTTTAACCCTTTGAGCTCTGATGGGTAAATTTCTTGAAAATTCCAAATGTCAC
Organism: Maratus speculifer; assembly: GCA_964019185.1. Taxonomy (NCBI): domain Eukaryota; kingdom Metazoa; phylum Arthropoda; class Arachnida; order Araneae; family Salticidae; genus Maratus; species Maratus speculifer. Next base: position 204,997,644 of record OZ025299.1, read on the forward strand.
ATTGGCACCAGTATTTTGCAAAGAAAAAAATCGGCAAACGATATACACGAAAAAAATGCATTAAACCTTTTTCAAATAAATCTGGTCGAATTTTCTGGTGTCGTTGTGACATTTCGGAATGAAAATTAAGTGGTAGAAAATTCAACCATCACAGCTCAAAAGGTTAAGTTACCAATGCTATAGGAATGACACTGATTTAAAAAAAAATGTTTATTGCTGAATAATGCTGAATAATGTGTTAAAAGTCAAGATGAAGTTTGTAAACAACATCATGGAACTCCCAGAATCATACACTCTATAAAAAGCGGCTAAGCGATTTAACCCTGCTTATTTCAAAACAAAAATAGGTTAAATCTGACCTTGACAAATCTATGACACATGTCCAACAAATTAGCACTTTCAAATAAAACAGAATAGTCACAATATGCTTTCAGACTTACACGAAACTAGTACAACCAATGAACCTCCCTCAAAACAACGGCGCAAATGGCTTTTTTACGGCTATAATTAACCAGTATCTCGGACCTTTTTCAGCAAAACACATACGTATCTCGAAAAAATAGGTATGCACGATGTTGTTAAATTTCAAGATAATCGGAAAAATAAATTTTTGTCCATCTAGACCATCAAAACGTACCGCTGTGCGACGCACCACTTTCTTTCTAACCGATGACCAGGCCCCTACCTGCCGAGTTATCTCAGCTTAACAGGTTAGATACCTGGCATCAGGGCGGTTGACCGTCTATTTGCCACGTAGCGGCAATAAACCTGATTCTTTTGCTTCGCATGCCATCATTTCTGTAATACTTGCTTCTCGTTGAGCATACTTTGTTTCGGCTGTTATTTAATGTTACATTCTGTTATTTGAACTGCAAATGGTTACCCAAGATGATCTCGTAATTTAGAACCTTGATCATATGGCGAGACCTTCACCTGACAAGGCGCCTCCAGAGTTATAATTCACAGATAACTTGGAGAACATTGCACCCACGACGGATTTTACATGCACCAGTCGCCATTAGCGTACATGATGGAATTTTAGCCAGCAAAGTGGCGAACCACTAAGACAAGTACCCGAGTCGGCTGCTTAGGTTAAGTGCTTTGTTAGTAATCTTTGTGGTTTATTGCAGATTGGGTTAACTATGTGATTTGTCGCCGCACACCTTGTACTCATCATACCAGACAAAATGGAACTGGATGTTTTTGAGTCTAAACGATGGTACTGAACTTAGCTGAAAGAGGGGGCAATTTTGAGGGAATTAAAAAGATCAGAGAATGGCCGAAAGGCTAAGTCGTACCGCTGAAGGAAAAAAATTTCTGCCGAATAGCAAGGCCTACGAGAGCGTTGTAGAGGGAGACAAGAACCCGACTTTCTACCATACCCTACAGATAAAAACTGGCTCCGTGGGCGGCCCCATTAGAGCGGGTACGGTATCTCGTGAGGACAGAGTCCTATTGCACCTAATAAAGAGGTGAGCTGGCAAAAATAAATAAATAAATAAATAATAAATAAATAAATAAAAATTAATAATAATAATTAATAAAATACCAAAATAATAATAATAATAATAATAAAAATTCTTCGCCCCTTTCACTGCCGGCCTAAGTCGACTGTAAAAAAAGGGGGAGGGAAAGAGGGAAGACTGAAAGGGAACAGCATTAATTACATAGCTATGCAATCTTTATCACTATTTGGATATAACACTACTATTGCTAACTGTTATGCTAATTACTTAAGGATATATTAAGGTGCTATCTAATATTACTAGATATATTCCAGACATTTTAATTATCACCAGGTCCTAAATTACTATAATTATAACAAGTTGCATAGTAGTGTTACTCGTATGAACGTCACTATGTAGGTTAAGTGGTTAACACTGCAGATTAGTTAATTAGTAAATAATTGCATTGTAACATGAATAGCTACGCCATTTAAACTTACTGGAATTTAAGTTGCTATTTATAATAATACCTATGGATATTCTATTGGGAATGTTGAAAGTTTATTTCTAGTGGGTAGGGACTGTGAAAAGGGCATCATTCTATTATGGACCTGAGGGAATAAGATTTTAATGAATATCCCGATGATTGATAACCTAAGTGTAATAACTGCTTTATAAAAATAGTCACTTCCAATAAGTTGACATAGTTGGGTAGTTGATATAATCAGTTGTTTGTCATATCCAGTGGTTAGCCGTATCCGGCGGTTGTCTCAGTTGGTGGGTATCACATCCCATGTTATGGTCAATTGGGCTGTTTTTGCTTATAATAGCTCTGAAAAGAATTGCAATGATAACCAGTTGCCTCAAAAGAAAAAAAGAGAGAGATAGAGAGAGATGGTCAGAAACTAGGGATAGTGGCTATAGGTGATCAAATTGAGCTTTAAGGAAAAAAAAATAATTAAGAACCCAATAGTATAGGCAGTAAAAATGTTTAAATATATTTTTTTATGTAAAATAAAAGAATAATAATAATAGATTACAAGAAGATTAACTTACTGTTAAGCCTGAGGGGGTAGTGGTTAGCATTGCATTTGTTATTGTATGATTCTATTGACTCTGTTTCATGATAGTTTGTCTTATTTATGGAACTGAACTGGGCTTTTACAGTACAGTTCAGCTAAACGACATAAAATATAACACGCATTTACTCAGGCACGATTTAACCCCTTGAAGGGCACCGGTATATGTTATATACCACTTAATTTTAATTTCCAAATGCCGCATTCACACCAGAATTTAAGAATCAACTTTTGTTTTATATGATAAACTCGAAGAAAAGCTTTTACTTTGTTTCATATAAAATTGTTTATAAATACCGGTGTCAATCAATCATTTTAACATTTTAGTAGCAGAAGTGCTTTGCCCCTCAAGGGGTTAACCCCTTCAAGGGCGGTGGTTAATTTTTGGACCTCCCAATTTTAATTCTTGAATATCGCAGTGATATCAGAATTATGGAATAAAATTTTCCCTTTCATTAAGTACGCAAAGAAAAGGTTTTACTTATTTTCAAATAAATTTGGATGTAAATTCTGGTGTCAGTCAATCATTTCACAATTTTATGAGTAGAAGTACTTTTCTCCTGAAAGGGTTAAAGCAAAATTTTAATTCACCTATTACCACTTCCAACACATTCAGAGTCAGTATGATCTGGAAATCAGAATCTGGTGAGCCAATCAGTAGGGCTTAGGATATGAGCTGTAAAGGTATTGAGAATATGCATATCACTATATTATAGTGGCGACATATGTGCTTGGCGTATGCTTAGACTGAAGTTTTTATCCAAACTATGGCAAAATTACATTTTCGAACTTAATGATTTCCACCTAAACGAGTTTGATTAGACGAGTGAGAGAAGTAAACAAAATGGTAATAATGGCAAGCTTGCCAAATTGCTTGGCGATTTTTGTCAAAAAGCATATATCATATGTCGTTCTTCTCGTGCACCTTAGTTTAGGCAAGTGAGTGAACCTAGAGTGCTTTTATATGAGAATGTAGACATACGCACAGAGCACACCTCAGTCTGATGTGTTTGTCTAAACTCTGCTAAGCCTACATTCCAGAAATTCGCGATACTCGCCTGAACAAATTCGATTAGATGAGCAAGACATGTTAAAAATTATTAGCTTGATTTTGAAGGAAGCCTCGCTAAAAAGTTTATCTATTCTGTTTTTCCAAAATTCGTCCCAACCAATCAAACTTTACATCTCATACGTATCGCCATTCTCTTATTGAAGGGACTGTAGTGAAACAAGCAGAAAAACATTAGCACAAAGTAGCTTTTGAACAATAATATATGTCTATAACAATAATATGAACAATAATACATATTATTTCTATAATCAACAAGGCTTTTTGATGTGCCCACAACATTTTTCATTTTATAAATGTATATTGCAATATAACGAGTCATGATCGCCCATACATTCTTATATGTTATTGTTTAAAAATATAGTGAACGTTTGACGAGGATGCGAAATTTACCAAGATACTTGGCGATTCGTTGTAGTCTAAAATTGACCCATTAGCCATATTGCAGTGTCCAGAAGTATATAACTATCTACGATAGAAGACATCTACGAAATCGGGTACGAACACTTGCAACCACTCAATATTAGGTCATTAGCTATGAAAACGCCCGATTTGAAAGCAGTTATTTATAATTTAGAAATTCTTAATTCACACCAGAAAATTTTAAACAGAGATTTTCCTTTATTTTATTTGTGGATTATATATTTTCATCTGAGCATGCGGAATTTTTGAGTATAAAAACAGTTTTCAAATCGGACGTTTCGAACTTAATGACCTTGTAGTTTAAATGTATTTCGCACAACAGATTTCGTGACCGGTTGGTTAAGACACCATTCGCAGGTTGTTTGTGAACGTAGAAAATGTACTGGATTCAACTTCCATTGACTCAGTTGCACACTCTTTGTGGGGTCCCAGATGTTATCTTTAGGTCTTCTTTATTTTAACGTGTCTATCCCGTTCATATATATCGAGAACAGTTTACAAACGGGCAGCGTTGCCAGTAGTCTACTTTTTTAATATTCAGATTTGTTGATTTACACCACTTTTTTGAAGTAGTAAAATTTGCCTCATTTAATTACATATTAATTAAAGTTAAAACAGGGGAAATTTTACCTTTTCAAAAAAGTGGTGTCGTTCAAGAAATGTGAATTTTAAAAAAGCCGCCCACTGGCAACACTTGTAGTAAAGCACACAAGTTGAATGAAAGTATTCAATAAACAAACAAATAAACCACATATTTCTAGACGCTGTAACTAATGCTTAGTGCAACTTGCAAGAACTTGCAAGCAACTTGCAAGAAATTCTATGGCGGCGCCGTATAAGAAAATGTAATTTTTTGGCTTCATTATAAAGTAATACTGGTATACGAGATTTCCAAACTATATACTTCTGGATACTGTACCCATACATTATTTTTCATTAATAGAGACCTTCTAGCCCCTAATTATAACGTAGAGTCTAAAATAAATAGTGTGGAAATCGACCATGTCAGTAATATTTAAAAAGTTCAAATATTGAATCCCTTAAATGCCCAACTATGTTGAAATTCGAAGAGTCATCTATGAGATATTTTCTAAAACCGCAATACGATTGTTAGCACAGACGCTGTAGTAATATGGCATTTGCTTTTAAATTTGTATATTTACCGCAGATGTCGCTACGATTGACACTTTGGAATTCAGCATCGTTGCACATTTAAGGGATTCAAATCTTTAGCGTAATTTGGATAGCATATTTCCACTGCCTCATATATCCACTGTCTCATATGGCATCTGTTTACAGACTTGGTTGTGAGAGAGAATGAAACAGATTTTATGCACCTTTTAAATGGGCTATATCTTTTTTTTAAAAATGGATTTGGTTTATTGTGGTCGTGAAACCCTTAAATTAATTCCTATTATACATATGTAAAGATGTATAATTGTTAATACAGGTACTAAAAAAATTTAAAGATAAAAACTTTGTTTTAACACAATGTAACTGATTGGTAAAGTTATACGAATTGAATATTTCCAACTGAGCGAAAAATTGCCCAGGCCGGGAATCGAACCCGGATACTTGGCTTACAAGGCCAATGCTTTACCTGTTAAGCTAACCGGGCGATAACCGGCTGAGATTTTTCGCTCAGATAACCTGTGCGAGAGTAAGGTTATCTGAAAATCCTAGCCGAAAAATCCCAGCCGGCTATCGCCCGGTTAGCTTAACAGGTAAAGCATTGGCCTTGTAAGTCAAGTATCCGGGTTCGATTCCCGGCCTGGGCAATTTTCGCTCAGTTGGAAATATTCATTTCGTATAAAAATTATTTTTTTTATTATCTATTTTGAATTAATTCCTATTACTTTATTTAATTTTTTTGTAAATCAAAATAAATATATTGTGTCTTTCTGAAGATATTGAAGATCAGTGAGTCAACTAGCTGTTTTGATAGTTAAAAAGAATAATGTTTTACAAAAGCATTACGTAAAAAATCCAGTTTGCATAGATTTAAATTATCATGCACTCCTATAATATAGTGCTATAAGTATTACTATCACATAACTTAAAAAAAATAATACTACCCCTGTCCCAAATTAGTTGCTACATTTAGGTTGAAAAATTTGTCTCAAATTAGTTGCTACATTTCAAGTAGTTGGAGTCATAAATAACTTCCCATGCAGTTTAGTACATATACACCAGTAAAATTTTACTACAACTAGTATAACGTGGCACGTTTGTTGCTACAGGCAAGGTTAAGTGGAATAAGAAGTGATGGGGCGATGACAATAAATATGAATAATAATTAAAAAATCACTTTAAAGAAGGAGAGCGTAACTCTGTATTTCAATTTTTACTGCAAGGTTTGAAAAATGATCAGTTAAGCCATAGTGCTATATATGCTACAGCGATTAAATTTAGTGTTCATCGTAAGGTGGCATGGGGTAATAACGCCAGGCGGGGTAATAACGCCAAGTGCTAATATTATATATAATTATGAAATAATCTGGTAAATGACACCCATGTGCTCTGCGCAAAAGCGTTTTGAGTCATATAAATCGCAAAAAACAGCTTCAAGTTAATTTGTTTCATTTTTAGGTCTTATTGTTTTTACAAGCAGCTAAAAATAACGCTTGATCTAAAATTTGCGAGATACGTTTTGTGATATGAAGACTATATTTTTTATCCGGAAATACTTTGTTAATTACTTAAATTTGTGGTACATTTCATGGACTTTCAAAATGTTGTTGAAGATTTTAGATATCTTCTTGAGATAATTTGTAATTTAAAATGTACAGCGCAATAACTATAACGGGGTAATAACGCTAATCCTTGGCATTAACACCCTGGTTTATTCCATACAATGGCCGAGCTACATCCTAAATACTGATTCAAATAAACGCAGTTAAAACTGTGCAATGTTTCTAATAATTCTATTTAAGCGGTCTTTTTTAAGCAAAAAGAAGCTCACGGTCTGATATTCTTTTGCCTCATCCCCCCCCCCCCCCCACACACACACCTTTGTTTTTCTTACACTTTCAGAAATAATTGAACATTTTCAGTAGATTAGAATGCAATTTGTCAATTTCTAAGTTTGTAGAGTTTGTATTTTTAGAATTGGGCAATCTACATGCAATTATTCCATCTTATTTCATAGTTCTGTTTGCATGGCGTTATTACCCATATAGGTGGGTAATAACGCCAAATAGCATTGGTCAAGAAATTACGCCATTACATTTTATGAATACATATCTGTTAATTTTTTTTTTTTTATATAGATAGTCAATGAGTTGCTGTATCAAATCATATATTTGTTTGAAAAATACAAAGTAAAACTGAGCCGTGAAAATTGGTAGAACCTTAACGTGGCGTTATTACCCCAGGGTACCTTATTACAATCTCCTGTTTGAGGAAGCTGACAAAGACATAAAAAATAAATGATAATGAAATTTACAGTGTACGATTTACAAAAAACTGGTAAAGCGGACGAAAAAAAAAAAAAAAAAAAAAAAAAAAAAAGATTTTTCTCAGCAATTGAACAAAATCAAATAAAATGAAGACAATCATTGCGAAGTTTATCATGTGCTGTTGGTAATCCTAGATCAACATTACACAAGATTGTGAAGCATGGAAAGGTTTTGAAGCGTATTTCATAAGCCATTAAGCCAAGTCTAACAGAAAAAAAAACTAGACCCAATTCTATTTTGTTTACAGCATGTTCAAAATAATGGATACTTTTCGGAAATGTTATATCGTATACATATCGATGAAAAATGGTTTTATATTACGAAAACTAGTAATTCGTTTTACATCATCCTGGATGTAACTGAACCTTTGAGGCATTGCAAGAGATTCATTACCAAAAGTAATATTTATGGCAGCAGTTGCAAGATCAAGATGGGAAACGAAATGTCTGATGAAAAAATTGGAATATGGCTTTTTGTTTACGCAGAAAATGCAAAGAGAAACTCTAAAAATCGTGCGAAAGGAACTGATGTGACAAAAGTTGTAGAAATTGTTAACAAAGAAGAAATCCGAAAAATGACCATAGAAAAAGTTTTGATGGAAATACATGAAAAATTTCCCAGTAGTGAAAAATCGAGTTCTATATACATACAACAGGAAAATGGCAAGCCTTATTTGGCAATAAATAATCCCTATGTTACAAAAGAATGTTTAAAAGGTAGATGGAATTTACAATTACAGTTTCAAACTTGAAATAGTCTGGATTTCAATGTGCATGATCCGGAGTTTTTTAACTCGATACAATCATTGCAGTATGAGATGCCGTAAACAATATTGACAATTTAATTGATGCTGTTGAAGTCGCTTTTCAAAATATAGAGGTAGGAAAGCTTGACAATGTATTTTTAATTTTACAAATATGTATGGAAAACATTATGGTGACAGGCGGAGACAACTATTACAAAATAACCCATCTCAATAAGGAAAAACTTCGTCGCCAAAATATTGTTCCGCTAAACCTGGTATGTAATCCCGAAACTATATTTTGTGCAAGAAATTCTTTAAATATTGTTGGATAAAGCGTTCAAAAGATGTTATTTTAACACCCCAGCTTTCTAAATACAATGCGGACGCCTATTACTACTTTAAAATATAAAAAAACATAAAAGAAAGAAGTAAATAAACTTCTTCAGCACTAATAATTTATTTACCGGTAAACCTTATACCTTTTTCCATAAGAATTTTTAAAAACATTAGAAAATACAATTTCTTTTCACGTTACATCACATGCCAAAAAAAAAAATGTCACGAGCATTCAAGGTGAAAGGATAAAAAATAAAATGAAAAAACATGGACAATAGGTTTAACATCCTCCCACCTTTTGATTATACACTATAATCAAAACTTTATACTAAATAAATACATTTACATAAATATCACAAATCGAGTCTTTCTGGAATCTTTATCGTCCTGCCAGATCTCGTCTTTTTGATTTGTGCCTCGTCTTTTGGAGGATCGACATGGTTTTCATGCAAAGTTAGTTTGGGAAAAATATTTTCAGTACAATCAATCGATGACACCTCGAGAGGGTAGATTCTTTGAATGGGCCGAATCATTTGTGAATGAGACGTTTGTAATTTCAAAAGGCGAACTTTTCCATCTTGACCACGAATGAGTTCTGTAACACGTCCTAATGGCCAATTGATCCTTTTTTTGTTATCTACTCCCACCAAGACAATATCTCCTACCTCAATTGAACGTTGGGCTCGTCTACCATTCGGTCGTTGAATAAGAAGACCCAAATATTCTTTTTGTAGCATCCAAATTATCTTCGTCTCTGCTCCCTTAAATTCTTGACTTGTCAATTCTCCTTTGACCTGCTCCTTTGGATTACAAGAATTATATCTAAAACGAAGTATACAAGCAACAAGAAGTACAATTTTTTCATAACTGGAAAAATATCGGTAGTACCAGTTTCTGTCTGTACTTTCATCAACATTTACAAGTAATTTTGTAGATTTCAATTTTTCTTTTTCAATTTCTTCTTCGTTTATGTTTTGACAGGTGAAATTCATGTATTTATTATATTCTTCAGCATCTTTAAGCCAATGTGGTCCCTCCCACCATTTGAGAGACACCAGCTGTTTTGCTTTACACCCTCTAGATGGCAGGTCTGCTGGATTAATTTCACCAGGTATATGTTTCCATAAAATCGGATCACTCAATCTTTTAATTTCTTGAACTCTATTTCTAACAAAAACAGACCAATTTTCTTTTCTGGATATCCATGCAAGCACTGTAGTGGAATCGCTCCAAAAGTATTTTTCCATATCTTCCCAGCCCATTGCGTCAGTTACTGATTTAGTCAATCTAGCACCAATCAAAGCAGCTAAAAGTTCCATTCTAGGTATAGTTACACATCTCAATGGACCGATGCGGGATTTTGCAGCAAGGAGGAATAATTCTATACGATCTTTATTTTCTACCCTTAAAAATATAACAGTAGCATACGCATACTGACTTGCATCGCAAAATGTATGAAGGGTACAAGCTTTTAAATTCTCTGGGATGAATTGAATATATCTAGGAATCTGAATTTCTTGTAAAACATTTAATTCACGAAACCATTCAATAAATTCGTTTTTTATATCACCAGTGATTTCTTCATCCCATGAGATTCCTTCTTTCCATGTTTTCTGTAACATCATCTTGGGACATATCATAACAGGAGCAGTGAAGCCAACTGGATCAAAAACTTTATGTGCAACTGACAGCATGACTCGTTTTGTTATTTTTTCTATATTTATATCTTTTATCCAGCTTACGTTAACTTTTAAAACATCTAGAAATCTGTTCCATTGTAATCCCAATACAGTAGTATCTTCACTATTTTCGCTATTATTTCTGTCTTCTGTCTGTTCCCAACCTCTCAAGTCAAATCCAACTTTAGCCATAAGAGACTTAGAATCGGTAATAAACCTTTCCAATTCTTCCTTTGTTTGGACACTAGCAACGACATTGTCAACATAAAAGCTTCTTAGCATCTGCTGTTTAAAATTGGTGTCGTATTCTTCATCGTTTTTAATGTGATATTCGATGACGGAAGCAAGAAGAAAAGGAGAGCTTTTGACTCCAAATACAACTCTAGTGTGTCGAAACATTTTAATATTTCTTTCTTCTACATCACTCCACCACAAAAAACGCAAATAGTCTCGATCTTCCTTACGAACAGCTATTTGTAAGAATGCTTTCTTGATATCAGCTACAACACCAAATTTCTTTTTTCTAAATCTTAAGAGAATGTCAGGAATTAATTCAATAAGATTTGGGCCACAATGTAAACATTGATTCAAAGACGGGTGATTTTGCATTCTTGCTGATGCGTCAAACACTGGACGAATGGGGGTTGTACTGTTTTCTTTTATCACTGGTCTATGAGGTAAGTAGTTTCCAAAACGATTCATTTCAGACTGTGGAATTTCTTCAATTATTTTATCATCAAGCCACCCTAGAAGCACGTCTTCATACTTTTGATAAAGGTTATCGGAAAGCAACTTGTTCGTAACAGTAATTAATCTTTTCTTGGCTAAACTCAGATTATCTGGTAGAGGTGGTGTGTCTTCTGACCAAGGCAAAGAAACTTCATAACGATTATCTTCATTCATTCTTACTGTCTGTAAAAAATGTTCTTTAACCTGACGATCAATTTCCATTTTAGATTGTTTTTCAATCGGATCATGTATTCCTAGTAAATCCAATTTCCATAAATCGGCGATTTCTGCTTCCTTTACGAACATAGACGTAACTGATAAAGCTAAGTTATCTTTAGATGTATTATCTTGTGGTACTTTTCCCATTAAGGTCCATCCCAAATGTGTTTCTAATGCAACTAATCCTGACGAGAGTATTTCTCTACGACCTGTCAGTAATTTTCCCATTACATCGGCTCCAATCAGTACTTGAATAGATTCAGGAGTCTTACCAACATCCGTCAAAGTGATGCCTTTTCTCGATAATTCTTTAAACCAGGATCCATTTTCTACAGGCAAAACATTTTCACATATAATGTCTTGATCCAATACTTCAAAATTACATTTAAAATTTTCCTTTAAATCACTTAATCTTACCTTGTAGTAACGATGATTATAATCCTTTGTTGTGACTCCGCCAAAAAGAGAATGCGTAACCTTTTCTTCTCGAAGCGGTAGATAGTCCATTTCTTCGGCTAGTTGTGATAAAATGTACGACCTTTGAGAACCTGAATCTAAAATTAGTCGAACATCTTTCTTCTTGTTGTCAGAAAGGATTTTTGCTTTGAGCGTCTGAAGAAATACTTTAGGATTTCTATTAAAATTAGCCATATTAACTTCTTTTCCAGACGACTTTTCTTCCTCTTTCTTTTCATTTGGCTTGTTTTTATCTAGCATTTGACACATCACAGACGCATGTCTTTTATCACAAACGAAACACTTCAAGATAGCTTTACATTGCTTCGTTGTGTGACCCGTTGCCAAACATAAAAAGCAACATTTTTTATCCTTTAATATATTCTGCTTTTCATTATAAGTCATCTTTCGTGCCGAAAAGCATTCTGAACTCAGATGTCTTCCGTTGCAAAAAACGCAATTTTTTCTTAACTCTGGTTTTGAAGTAGTTGTTAAGAGGGTAGCAGCAGTTGGTAAATGCTTAGTAGTCTCGTTGTAACCTTTATTTTTTCTAAAGTTTGCATCATCTTTTTTCGCTAAACCAAAACCTGACACAGCTAAATTAATTCTTTCATCACCTTCAACTTCAGATTTGAGAAACATCATTAAATTATCCAGACGTTCTTTTGCATCAGAACTAACGGGAGTCGTATAGGTTCGATTCCACGCTTTCAAAAAATCAGTTGTAAAACAAGATTCTACCATTGGATATAAAATTGAAGCGCATTTATCAATTGTGACTCCTAGCGTCTCAAGAGCTCGTAAATACGATTCAAGTTTATCATATAACGTTGTAATAGAAAATTTTCCTTTTGATTGAACAGAAATGATTAATTTTAACAATTCTCTGACATACACTTCTACCAAAAGATCTTCCCTGCCGAAACGAGCTTTAAGACTCTCAATAGCTTTGGCATAGTTGGTACCTGTTGGCGGGAAACTATCAACAACTTCTCGTGCTCTAGATCCAGTGACTGTTGCTTGGATCAAATATTGAAATTTATTTTCTGGTGCAATATCAGGATCATTATGAATCTGCTCAAACTGACTCCAGAACGGCAACCATTCCTTTAAATCACCATCAAATTGGCGAAATTCTAACTTCGGTAAAGTAAATTTTCGTTTTGAATTATTCATATCATAATCACTTGAAATATATTCATTTTGTATTTGTCCTTGAGATTGAATTTTAGCTAGTTCCAATTGATGATCTAATTCCAGCTTTCTTAACTCAGTTTCCGATTCTAGCTTTCTTAACTCAATTTCCGATTCTAGCTTTCTTAGCTCAATTTCTTGCTCTAACTTTTCCTTTAATTCTAACTTCTTTAACTCCTCTAACTTCTTTAACTCTTCATTTTCCTTTCTCTCAGCAACAGCGTTAGATAAAATTTCTTGTACAAAAGCAGGATCTTTTTTGTATTCTTCGCTATTTAAAATGATTTGCTTTAGAGTTGCGATGGTGTACTCTTGAGGAATAATTTCCCCAATCTCTTCTGCTACAAACTTCAAATCAGCCTTTTTAAAATTTTTCACGGCTTGAAACATTTTCTTTTGAATAAATTTAATAAACAATCCTGTCGCGGACGCCAGAATGTTGGATAAAGCGTTCAAAAGATGTTATTTTAACACCCCAGCTTTCTAAATACAATGCGGACGCCTATTACTACTTTAAAATATAAAAAAACATAAAAGAAAGAAGTAAATAAACTTCTTCAGCACTAATAATTTATTTACCGGTAAACCTTATACCTTTTTCCATAAGAATTTTTAAAAACATTAGAAAATACAATTTCTTTTCACGTTACATCACATGCCAAAAAAAAAATGTCACGAGCATTCAAGGTGAAAGGATAAAAAATAAAATGAAAAAACATGGACAATAGGTTTAACAAATATCATTTAAAATTGTTTTATTTATGATTGAAATTATCAGAACTTGGTATTTTTTCTCATATTTTACTTTCTGCAAATGTAGCATTTTCGAGAAACTTTTCGAAGCAAATTTACAGGGTCCTCACACTCTCCTAGCACACGACATCTGCTAGGATTCCACAGCCACTATATCAGACAAAAATATTTTCTTCCTAATGAATTCACGATTCATTAGATAGAAGGATAGTTCTATGCGACTACTGGAAGAAGAATCCTTAAAAAATGGGCGTGTCTTAAGATCGCGCAAACTTTGTATTTTTAAAACTAATTTGTTAACTGATTTAAGAAAAGATGGAGAGAATGTTTGGTAAGTAAATGTTATTGATTAATAGCATATCCCCCTTAAATTTCTGAAAAACGTTCAAACAAAATCATAAAATCATTATTTTCGATAATCAGCACAAAAGTATTCAAATATAGCAATTAATTTGGGACAGAGGGAGTAATATAAATTGATTTTGAAATACTTTGCTTCTAGAGACAGTGAACATATATTAGATTGTTCCAAAAGTTTCTTTAGTGTTTTGAAAAAAAAAAAAAATTCATGCAAATTTCGAAAATAGTGAGATTTTATCGAAGAATTTACCGTAATTTCGGGTGTATAAGCCGCAGATCAAACAATTCTTTTTCGACCCAGAATTTTATATGAAACAAATATAACTAGCTGGATCGCCGTAAATACTTGTCTTCAATCATTAAATAATATTTCTGGGTCCAAAAAGAATTGTTTGATCCGCGGCTTATACACCCGAAATTACGGTATGTGCTATTCTGTTCAACTAACTTTCTTCTATCTATCCAGAAGTCTCATAATGCCTTCTTTCCAAAACATTTTTGATTTGATTCCAAAATATCTACCGAGGTGATTTTTTATGTCATTCAAACAGTTAATATTTTTTGGTGAAAAGTATTTTTGAAAGAGAAAAGAAAATAGTAATCAGACGGAGCAATGTCTGAAGAGTAGGGAGGGTGGATCAGAATGGCTCAATAGAACGCAAGGAATTTGTTTTTCCCATTTAAAAATTGTGCGAAAGGCTTACAATGCAATTCGTGTTCTATTCTTTTAGTTCAACTTGCACAACTTTCTGCAAGTAGAAATCTTTTATTCCCACTTTAACGAAAATTTCAAAATAAAAGTACTATAAAACGTGTTTCTTAAAATACTGGTGCGAATAGAGTATAAAAACAGCTGATGGCGGCCGACCTGTTGGAATGTAAAATTGCAAACCACATTTTCAACTGCAAAAAATATCCTTTTTTTGAAAAGATTAGTTCCCACAGCATAGATGACAGTTGGATACTTTATAACAACCAAGAACGCAAATAATCTTGATCCAGGTGGGATAGAATTTAAACTAGAATTGCTGTCGCCAAAGCCGGAGTCCTATAGAAGAATGTTTTGGTCTATATTTGGTGAAACTGTATCTACTATAACATACTTATACCAATCAAACCATAAACTCAGAAAATTACTATTTGCAACAGGACGAGCTGAAGGAAGCAGTTGCCAGGAAACACCCCGAAAAAGTAAACAAACGAGGTATTAGCTTTTATTATGATAACTCCATTACACATGAATTTTTAACTGTCCGGAACAAACGTCTGTATTCGATTGAGGCATTAACCCATCCTTCCTACTCTCCAAACATTGCTCCGTCCGTCCACTATTTATATCTTTTTCTCAAATATACTCTTTACCCAAAACAATTAACTCTTTTAATGACAAAAAAAAAAAAAACCCGCCGATAAGTATTTTGCTATCAAATTAAAAATGTTTTTGAAAGAAGGCGTTTTCAGACTGACAAAAAAGTAGAAGAAGGTTTGTTCAACAGATCTGCACTAACATTCTTCAGTAAAATATGGCCACTATCAAAATTTACATATTTTACTTTTTGTAAAAAAAAGAAATAAACTTTTGGGACAACCTAATATTTGATTAATTTGAATCGTCTTCGAAAACTATTGTAAATTAGATTGAGCCAAAAAAAAAAAAAACAATCAATTAATATTTATTTAATTTAAATTTAAAAAAATCGCATTTCATTAATAGAAGATTAAATTTTATCTACTTTTTTATCGGTTGTTTACTATAATTCCATTTTATTATTTTATTTAATATTTTTGTAAATCACAATTCCAGCAATTTGTAAATCACAAGGAAGTAAAATACGCATTTGAATTGCATTTTGATGACACCTAAAAAAAGTGAATCTGATATATTATCTTGAAGTATTCCCTCTGAATTCGGAGAATTTTTACCTCGAAATATTTGATTTCTAGCGATAGAGAACATATATTTGACTAATTTGCACATTTTTCTAATAATATCGAGAGTTTTCTAAATTGATTTCAGCCTAAACAAACTAACAAAAAAATCCGATATTTAATTTCATTTTGAAAAATCTTTGCCCGTTAACAAAAGATTAAATTCTTTTTTCATTCCATTAATAAAAGATTAAATTTCATCTGTTTTTTTATCGGCTGTTTGCTATAATTTCATTTTATTGCTTTATTTAATAATTTTTGTAAATCACAATTCTAACAAATTGTAAATCACAAGCAAAGAAAAAAAAAAAAAACCTGCGCATTTGAAGTGCTTTCTGAGGACATTTAAGAGGAGCGAGTCAAATAATTTATCTCGAAAAATTCTCTCTGAACTTGGAGAATTTCCCAAGGAGCAATTCTTTTAATCTAAATCCGACTCTTTCTCCCGTTTGGAAAAAGCAAATTGATTATGCGAATGGAACCGGAAAATAACATTTGTTCCATTCAAGTATTTTTTGATGGAATAAGCGAAGTCAAACGAATATATGCAAAGCAAAAAAAAAAAAAAAAAAAAGAAGAAAAAAAAACCGGTACATGCATATATATATATAATAATAAAAAGGCTTCTTTCCACAGAGAGAAAGAGAGAGATAACTGATGTCTGTCATATTCTCTACTGGAAAACAAATCAAATGTATCTCATCGGAATATGTTCTTTTAAAAACTGGGATTCTTAAAGTCTGCCAGAAGCATCTGCATATTTTTTCACCAAATGCCTTCTCTAAGGGTACCATTGAGTTATTGAACAATTGAATTGCATTTACAAAGTGAGGGAAAGATGTCATTTGTGTATGTGTGTGCATGGCGTGCGGAATATAGAACAATTGATTTTTTTCACGCATGATTGATATTCCTAATCTAAGTACCCTGTGTCCTATCCTAACTAAAATCCTATTTTTATTTTCAAAAATATATAAATAGCCTTTCATAAGTTTTTCTCACTGCCTGTTTCATTGATTACAGATGTAATGCAAACAAGTCAACCCCACTCTTCTCATCCTGTGATGGAAATACGAATAAAAATAAAGAGTAAACGTTTATTAGAATTTAAGAATACATCAAGTTTTTTTATGTTATGTTTTGAAGATGTTAATGAATTTTATTTACTGTAAGAAGTTTCTTCAATATAATGAAATTGATTATCCGTTTTCATTCGATATTTGTCTTGTATAGTCATGCATATATAATATATATTTTATATATGTTATTTGAATAACTTTCAAGTGTCTTTAAAAAATGAAATAGAAAAATAATGCATTGCATTTTTAAAAAACTCTCTCAATAAAGCTTTCATGAGAAACTCGAAGTTAAAAAAAAAAAAAAGTACACCGTGATGCAGTGATATGCAAAATCAATCTTCAGTACTATGTCATAATCATTAATTCGGCAATTTTTAATTATTGCAATTCTTTACAATTTATTTAATGAACAGTATCCCGATTAGTTATTTTATTATTGCACATGCAATGCCGGATTATATGAATGACTTGTAAAAGACGACAAATTATCTAATTAATTCAACTATCGTTACATACATTGATGCGTTTCTAGTTATCCTGTATCGCGATGAGAATGTTGATAATTCAGTAGGAAATAAATTTAACCATTGGAATGCTATTGTTAGGCTCGGCTTATTTTTTGCATAATTCCAAATAAATTAAATTCATATCATAACGATCATTTAACCCTTTGAGGGGCAAATCAATTCTATTTTTAAAATGCTGAATTGCTTGCATGACACGAGAATTTAAAAACAAATTTATTTCAAAATAGATAAAAGCTTTTCTCCACATTCTTAATACAATGAAAATTTTCATTTTAAAATTCTGGTATCAATGTTGCATTTCGCAATTAAAACTAAGTGCGATATATTTTATCCAACCGGCCTTCAAGGGGTTAACCCGGTGTGTTTCAGTATTCCTGTATATGGAACACCTAATATTATTCCGAGATGCCACAATGACACCAGAATTCTGGTATAAATATTTTCTATTTATTACGTATGGGAAAAAAAATATTTTTTTAATCTATACTAATAAAAGAAGAAAACATTCTGTCTGTGTGCGTTTGCTATGGCTAGCGAAATCTGCGGCACTTACGAGGCTAAAAATTTCTTGAGAGTAGCCCAAAATTTGTCCTGATGTACTTGAAATTCAAAATTTCAAAATTCTAATTATTAACTGAGTAATTCATTAAAATCCAGAGCTCACTCTCATCAATAATCGCCTTTTTTCTGCTTTTTTCCCTTCGCTTACTTACGGTTGGTTGGTTGTATAAAACTTTTGCAAAAGTATTTAAAAAAGCTGAGACAGAATTAAAGAAACATATTTAAGTGTTTAACATTTCAAAAGCGACTGATTTTTTTTCCAAAGACCTTTAAAGTTCATAGACCGGCAAACTGTCAGTTTAATTGAAGATTTTTTATTATAGCTGTTGTACGTCAGATTGTGTGGTTAGCTGTGATGCAGTAAAATATACATATATATATGAGGCTTTTCTCGCAGTTTTTTAATCATTGATTAAATTTGAATGCATTCTATTTAATTTAAAATGTTATTATGGTTTTAATTTGTTTTTAACCTATTAGTGCCTAGCGTCCCATTTTTGGGACAATTTAAAAAAATTCAAGTAAGAGCATTAAGACCACACCAGTAAAAAGTAAAACAAGTAAACACTTTCTTTCTCGAGACAAAGCCTTCGATAAATTAAGATAAAAGTTATTCTTGCTTTAAAAGTGGTGGAAAATTTCAAAATTTGAATTTTAACGAAGAAAATAATTCAGGCACTAATGGGTTAAAACGAAAATAAAATGGCTGTTTGGCCTACAACTGCTTGAATCGGCAGACGATTCATACACCATAATAAATTATCAAATAGCAAAGTAAATTATATATTAGAAATAGTCACTAAAAGAATAGTAGCAAAGTATGGTTACAACCATAATGTTTAGGCTTATTAACACATAACCCAAAAAAATATCAGGCCATACTTCGATCCGACCAAGACAAAAAATTCATAAGCATAAACCCGACCCGAATCTAAAAATTCCATTTGAAAAAAAACTATGGATTTAATATCTCACCCGAACCAAATCTGAATCCCATAAAAATGTTCAAATGAAGCATAATCTGATCCGAACAAGGAAAAATAATTTTCGTGGACATGCAACCCGACCCGAACCTAAAAATTGCATTTGAAAAAACCCCGAAATATGACCAGAACGAAATCTGAAACCGATAAAAATCTTCCAAAAAATTTATAACCCTATAAGAGCAAGGCAAAGTAATTATGTGGACATAAACCGGACTCGAACCTGAAAAAAACCTGAAATTCGATCCAAACCACATATGAAACCGATCAAAATATTCGTAAGAACCATAACTGGATTCGAGTAAGACAAAATAATTTCCGTGGACATGAACCCGATCCTAACCTAAAAATTACATTTGATACAAAATTGGAACTTGAATCGAACCAAATATGAACCTGACAAAAATATTCCAAAGAACCACACTCGGATCCGAACAAGACAAAAAATTTCATCGGACATAAACACAATCCGGCCCTAAAATTTTTTTTTGAAAAATTCTCGAAACCTGAACTGAGCCAAATTTGAACCTAACAAAAATATTCCAGTGAAGCATATCCTTATTCGAACAAGACAGAATAATTTCCATGGACATACAACCCGACCCGGACCTAAAAATTCCTTTGAAGAAAAATCCGAAATCTGAACCCGACAAAAATATTCCAAAGAAACATAACTGGATCCGAGCAAGGCAAAACAATTTCCATGGACATGAATCCGACTCGAACCTTAAAAATCAATTTGGAAAAATACCTGAAATCTGAATCGAACCAAATGTGAACCCGACGAAAATATTCCAAAAAACCATTACCAGACCCGAAAAGACAAATAATTTCCATGGACATAAACCCAATACGAAGCAAAAAAGATGTTAAAAAAATCCCGAAATCTGAACCGAACATAATCTGAGTCCAGTGAAGAAAACCCAGTAGACAAAAAAAAAAAAAAAAAAAAAAAAAAATTACAAGAAAAGCAATGTCTACGATAACATTTTTCCCTTAAGAAAAAATGAAACATCCAAATTCTCTTTCGTCTTTCTATGATTTTTCCCTATGAGTAAATGAAATATCCCTTTTTTGTCGGGGAACGGGATGTTTCATTTTCTCTTAGGGAAAAAATGTGATGATAGACATTGCTTTTCTTATTTCTTAATTTTGTCATTTTTTTACTAAAAAATATCACGAAGCCCCACTGCTTTTTCTTTTCCATGTTTTTGTACATATGTTCAACTATTGCGTGACACATTTTTTTTCATTCAACTGTGGCACCATTTTGAAATAAACTACTTTAAATGTTGCAGATTTTGGAAATTTTGAATTTTTAACAGGTTATAGCTATTAACAGCAACAATATCTCCGTGCAGTACTATATTATTTAGCTTGTCTTAGTAGCGCACTTTCATATTCTATAAGAAACACTTTGGGGCTATTATAGCTTAAATAAGATATTAAGAGCGGAAAAGGGACAAAAACGTCATTTTGACTGTACTTTGTGGTAACAAAACAATCTAAAATAACAATGCCCCATGGAAACAAATAAGTTTTAATAAGCAGGTAGTGTTATACTATAAGTTTATGCCAAAATAATTTTGGGATGTTGTTGCTTGCCAGAGATATACCACTCCAAAAATATTGGGATTTCATTTTTCATAAAAATGGCATTCACAAACGTGAACTTTGATATTTTCTATAGGGAAGAGAAAAAATTTTCAGGGCTTCAAAATCGCAGATTAATCATTAAATATGATTTACTTCAACATAAAAAAATATCAAGGCAATTAAAAAATACAACAATCAAAACATCACTTTTTTTGTCTGAATTTCAAAATAAGGGCTCTTAAGTACAGTAGATACACGGATATCTTAAAATTCCTTAACACTAGAACCGCGGCGACGGGTCATTTTGACCCGTATCATAAGCAGAGATGTTGATTCGAACCAGAATTTTTTTCATAAAATTAGCCAAAAATAAGCTGGGTAAAAATAATTTCAATATATGATTTAAATAGTTTTAAACGAAAATTCCGGTGAGAAATATCTTAATAAAACTTGAATGAATTTTCCCGCGGTTCTAGTGTTAAAGTCCATTTTAAATGTGAAAAATTTTATTGTCAGTACTATTTTTACCGATGTAAAATGATACTTTTCAACAAATTTTGATTTACGATTATTATTTTACTTGTAAGTTTTAGTTCAAAACGATTTTGAATAATTTTTAGTACATTGAAGAGTTGTTTTAATACATATTAGTTTTAAAAGTTAGAAGCAAAATAAGTAAAAATCAAAACTTTGAAAGGGTATTATTGCACACTGGTAGAAATAATGTTAAAAAAGCATATTCTTTATTAAATAAGCAAAGTCAACCTACTCATTTGGTCCATTGCGTAATTTTGTCTGTTTATTAGATAGACTTATACAACATTTCATTTTTTTTTCTTTTTATAAAGTATTTCGGGATTTTGTTTTGTTTTTCAACTTCAGGGTGCTTTGAATAAGGTACCGCAGCATTTTAATTACAACTATGTTCTAAATTACGATCACAACTTTTCATCAGAGAAGTTTTCACCTTAAGTCTTCCGGTTATTTAAAAATTCCTATGGAACCTCGGTTATCCGAAAATTCCTATGGAACCCCGGTTAACCGAAAATTCTTTGGCCCCATGCTTTTCGGATAACCGAGGTTTTCCTGTATTTATGTACTCGTTTGTCCTTCGATTCACCCTATGTTGCCGCATCTGGCGGATTTTTCATTTATAAATATTAAATCCGCACCAGCAAATTTTGAATATCAATTTTCTTTTATTTTATTTATAGGATATCTATCATCTTATAAAGCAAAATAACTATTGAAACTTATTAGTGAGAATTCGGAATGCCTAAATAAAAAACCAGTCAGTTAAGGCAACACTGAGATTTATCTTGTTTATTTTTTCCTATAATACCCAAGTAACTTTTATTTACTTATAGGAAAGTGCATAAATACTTACTTCATTTTTATGTTCTATATAAATAAATATAATAATTTCACCTATGGTGCCTTTTTAGATACTTTGACAGCAAAGGTTTTCCTTACAATGCTTTTCAGTTGATATGTAATTTACATGATCTGCCTGGTTTAGATTTTTTAAAGTTATTTATAGTCCAAGATCCGACCGCACAAAACCTTATGTCATCGAGTACAAGAATTTTTTTTTTTATTTTTTATTTTATGAAAAAGCAGTAATAGGGGAACCTAATGATCCATGTCTGCCGGAAGTGAAGTGGTGCATAAGCCAAAAATCGATACCACTAGTAGTTGACTCGTAGGCTTAGCATTATATTTTCCTGCACCCAATTTTCCATGCTTTCCAACTTTTTATTGTAGGACAAACAGAATGCAAAACCTACGGTTGGCTCTTGAACTATTACCCTTTTTTAAACAGAGCCTGATACCTCATATTTTGAAAAAAAAAAAAAACACCTTGGGGGGTCTCCTGTCACCAAAAATTAACGCTGTCTCATAATAAATTACCAAACGAAATTTGGCCGCGTTACGAAAATTAGATCGCGAGTTATAAACATTTTAAATTTTTCGACCCTCACCGTGGGGGTCTCATATCACCAAAAATTAACAATGTCTCATAATAAATTACCAAATAAAATTTGGCCGGGCTACGAAAATTAGATCGTGAGTTATAAGCATTTTTAATTTTTCTACCCTCAATGTGTGTGTGTGTGTGTGTGTGGGAGGGGGGGGGGGGGCTCCCGTCACCAAAAAGTAACACTGTCTCATTATAAATTACCAAACAAAATTTGGCCGCGCTACGAAAATTAGATCGTGAGTTATAAGCATTTTAAATTTTTCGACCCTCACCGTGGGGGGTCTCGTGTCACCAAAAATTAACAGTCTCATAATAAATTACCAAACAAAATTTGGCCGCACTTCGAAAATTAGATCGCGAGTTATAAGCATTTTAAATTTTTCGACCCTCAACATGGGGGTCTCCTGTCACCAAAAATTAACAATGTCTCAAAATAAATTACCAAACAAAAATTTGGCCGCGCTACGAAAATTAGATCATGAGTTATAAGCATTTTAAATTTTTCGACCCTCACCGTGGGGGGTCTCCTCTCCCCAAAAATTAACACTGCCTCATAATAAATTAGCAAACAAAATTTGGCCGGGCTACGAAAATTAGATCGTGAGTTATAAGCATTTTTAATTTTTCTATCCTCACCGTGGGGGGGGGGGGGCTCCCGTCACCAAAAAGTAACACTGCTTCATTATAAATTACCAAACAAAATTTGGCCGCGCTGCGAAAATTAGATCGTGAGTTATAAGCATTTTAAATTTTTCGACCCTCACCGTGGGGGGTCTCCTGTCACCAAAAATTAACAGTCTCATAATAAATTACCAAACAATATTTGGCCGCGCTACGAAATTTAGATCGTAAGTTATAAGCATTTTAAATTTTTCGACCCTCCCCGTGGGGGGGGTCTCATGTCACCAAAAATTAACAATGTCTCATAATAAATTACCAAACAAAATTTGGCCGCGCTACGAAAATTAGATCGTGAGTTATAAGCATTTTTAATTTTTCGACCCTCACCGTGTGGGGGGCTCCCGTCACCAAAAAGTAACATTGCCTCATTATAAATTACCAAACAAAATTTGGCCGCGCTACGAAAATTAGATCATGAGTTATAAGCATTTTAAATTTTTCGACCCTCACCGTGGGGGGTCTCCTGTCCCCAAAAATTAACACTGCCTCATAATAAATTACCAAACAAAAATTGGCCGCTCTACGAAAATTAGATCGCGAGTTATAAGCATTTTAAATTTTTCGACCCTCACCATGGGGGTCTCCTGTCATCAAAAATTAACAATGTCTCATAATAAATTACCAAACAAAATTTTGCCAAGCTACAAAAATTAGATCGCGAGTTATAAGCATTTTAAATTTTTCGACCCTCACCGTGGGTGGTCTCTTGTCACCAAAAATTAACACTGCCTCTTAATAAATTTCCGAACAAAATTTGGCCGTGCTACGAAAATTAGATCGCGAGTTATAAGCATTTTAAATTTTTCGATCATCACCGTGTGGTGTCTCCTGTCACCAAAAATTAACACTGTTTCATAATAAATTACTAAACAAAATTTGGCCGCGCTATGAAAATTAGATCATAAGAAACATACGTTTGAGACTTGATATCTTAATATCTGAAAAATACCGCGTCAATGTCTGCCGAAGTCTACCGAAGGATACCGTACCGAAGTTTGCCGAACTAAAACGACGTTAGCCGAAGTGTTAGGTTTTTTCGTTACGGAAGTGTTAGGTTTTCTCGTTACGGAATTTTTAGATTCGGTCGCTGCGCTCAAAGCCCGCGATAAAAGCTATGCAATAGCTTAAAAAATACTTGTGAAATGCAGACCCATCTATTCCAGTTGTATCAGGATCCACGAAGAGAGAACATTGAAAAATATGTATTTTTAGTGTTAGACATTAAAACATAACTTTGAAATTTTCTGTCTGATAGAATGAACCTAACTGAGTTCATTTATAATAGTTCAAACCAAGGTTGCCAATTTGGCCTCCATTTTTAGTCAGAAAATCTGTATTCACATCAGAAATTAAAAATAGTATTTTTGTCACATTTAAAATTACATAAACTTTGTGACTACATAAAAAAAAGATTCTTTTTTTCAAAATTTCCGGTGTGAATTTTAAATTTCGAATTAAGGACAAAGAACGAAGTGGCAACCCTAGTTCAAACTTTAATTCAAATAAACATAAACTTTTGAAAGCCGAATTGCCAGAATCTGCCAAGTCATATTGCAAAGTCGTGGCCATGTTAACCTAAATAACCTTAATTCGAAAAATTCTTAAACCGAATGTTAAAAAAAATAATAATGAATTGTTGATTTTTTCTGTTTCTTTTTATCTCATTCCTTATTTTTCTTTAAAATTTTTTTCCTGGGTTATTATCCATAAAGAAATTTTTGAATTATCAGAAAATAAATAAATAAACTATTTTGGGAAACATCTAAAATGAATTTTGATTGAATAATAACATTGGTTAAGAAACATAGGTTTTTTGTAGAAACTTAGTTTAGTCAGACTAGGGGCCAGGACATAGAGTACTGCGAAAAATTAATGGTCGATCCATGAACTGCTAAAAATAAACGGGTAGGGATATAAACTGCGTAAAAATAATCAGACCAGTTCAAACTTATAGCTTTTACATCGAACGGCACCGAGACCTGTTTCGGAAACTTATGGCAGTGCATTTTTTTATTCTAGATATAAGTATCATTCAGAAAAGGCAGTCCAATTTGTAGATTTTATATAAACAGTGATAAATATAATTTAAAATTAATAAGGATATTATGTCGAAATTGAAAAATAAACAATATTATTATCGTACAATAATTAAATGAAAAAAGAAAAATTTTGCATTTAATAAAAAACTTAGTACAAATAATCGTAAATGTTTGAGAAAATATGCCATTTTATATAAAAAATGTAATAAAGTAAGACTTTTATTACTTGATGTGATCTAAACAATGATAAAAGAAAAATTTGGCTTCATAAGAAAGGAGAGACATTCTGAATGGATTACAATGGTAATATGTATATTAATACGGCAAAAATAAACTGAAATAAAAAAAAAAGATAAAAAAAAACAACACCGTTTTGCCTTTTTAACGAAAAAGAACAAGCGAAAAAAAGGAAAATAAATTAGGAAATTGTGTACGGGAGAATTACTCAACAATGTCGACAATGGTGAAATAAATTCCTGATATCACGGTGGAATAAACTCCTGAAACATCACATTGTGTGCGTCACTTAAATCAGAAGTGTCAATAAATAAAACATCGGACCACATAGTTTCATTCAAGAAGCAATGAAGATGTTTAGAGTCCTTAAACTTAGAAAAAGGAGAAAAGTTACAAATACAGCTTTCGTGAACTGCGTTTTTCTTTTGCATTTTAACACTAGAACTCCCGAAAATTCTACTCAAGTTTGAAAATAATATTTCTCACCAGAATTTTTATTCAAAATTATTTAACTGATTTATTCAACGTAAATTTGAGTGGATTAAATTTAAATTATTTCAAGAAAAATTTTCTGGTTCGAATTGAAATTTAGTTACATGATTGGAGTCGAATCGACTCCACCCGGGCGTTCTAGTGTTAAGAGATTTGCGAGTAGGAGAATTTTGAGTGAATTTAGATATTTTGTACTATTTTGATGAAGAGAATGGTAGTGTTTTTTAAAATATGGCAGGGCAGAAAAAATGTAATTCAGTATTAACCCTTTGAGCTCTGATGGTAGAATTTTCTACCACATAATTTTAATTCCGAAATGTCACAACAACACCAGAAAATCCAACCAAATTTATTTGAAAAAGGTTTAATGCATTTTTTCATGTATATCGTTAACCGGCTTTATTCTTTATAAAATACTGGTGCCAATGTGACATTTGGAATTTTGAAGAAATTTACCCACCAGAGCTCAAAGGGTTATCTAGCTGTTGGTAGAAGGTTTTATTTTCTTTTTGACTCTGGACATTATGCTTTCCCTATTCTATTGAGATAGAGATTACGAATTTGTTTTTGCAATATTTGAAAAGAAGACTATGACAGTAAAGATTCTTATTTCCGCTAACCATAAAGTTTCATTATAGAAAATTTCGTGGTTTATTTTAACGTTGCGCAGTGGGAAAAAAAAAATATTTCAAAAGATGAAAAAAAATGGAAAAAAAATTCGATATAGAATGAAAGTAGTTTAAAATTTAAGTCGGATACTGTAATATTAATTGGTTCTTGAAACCAGAATTTCCAACAGAATTTAATGAACATTTATATAAATACTCGAAAGTTTCCCCTTGCGCAATAATATCATTATGCATATATGATCATTTTATTACATTAATATTAATAAATACTTTTTAGAAAGAGCCGGATCAACCTGTCTTATCCCGTCAGTGAGGTAAGACTGATATTAATCTGAGAGGAAATGAATATTCGATTTCTTTTGAAAAGGAATAAAATATTTACTTTTTCAATTTTACTAAAAAATCTTGGTAAAAAATTTTAAAATTCAAGACTAATGATTTAACATTTCGAAATGAAAGGATAGTTTGAGAAAATGCAGAAAGAAGTTAAATTTTTTTAAAATTAATATGGGAAAAATTATAATCACTTTTGCCCATGTACGTTGTATTGATTGTTTTTTCTTCAAATATAGTTTACTGGCTCTTCATGCATCATTTTCCAATATTTGGTTTTATTCCATGTAAGATATCCGGTCGTTTCAATATTTAAATTTTTAAAATGCAATTAAAGTAAAGAATTATTTCAATGTTACTTAATGGGAAAATTTTCTTGCTAACGATGGCTGCGACTAGCGTCTCTGTAGGCCGTTTTAAGTCACAATTTTAGAGATACAATAGTGAACCATTCGTCTTCTAACCTATAGTCAAGTATTTCGACCATTACTCGTATTGAATCAAAACTGAGAGATCTGGTTTCACCTGGCTATACGATTTTACTCTACTTTACCCTACATAATAATTTTGGTTATTTTTGGAAACTAGGTAAGTTATGGCATACAAATACTTAAAATAGTAAATTGTTAGTCGACCGCACACATTTTCATGCGTCTGTGATAAATTTAATAACTTATATTTGACTAATAACGTTGATTTACGTAATTATTTGATATTTGTAGTTAATAGTCTTTTGCCGTCAAGTAAAGGTATGTTGCAATTTTGATGTCATTTTAATATTACAAAAATGCGAAATTTCTTCTCAAAGTTGCCTTCCGGTTGTATTAAACAAATAATTGCTATATTTAATTTTAATATCCTAAAATTTTTTTGGATGTTAAAGCCTATCAAGATTTGCATGAAAACAGATAGAAACAAATGAAGTTTTCATTATATAATATGCTAGAAAACTCCGAAAAATTCATTAAATTCAAAATATCATATCACGTTAGCCTGGCGTTCCTAAAATTTTCACGTGTTTCTACCACTATTTAAAAAAAAAAAATAATATTCTTTATGTAGTTCTATTGCAGAAATTAAAGGAATCAGCAATGACAATTTTGGATTTGAAATAGTGGTAGGAAATGTAGTAAAATTTAAGAACACCGGCAGTTCTGCATCAATCCTTCATTATAACACAAGACTGGGTGGAATTCTATGGAAAATATTACAGCTTGCAGATCCGTTTCCTAGAAAACTACGTAGCCGATTTTGGTAAAACTTAAAATCCACATTCACTGGATCATGATAAAAAATTTTGGCAGACAGTTTTTTTCTGCGAATGAAACATTTTATTTTAGAGCACAATGTCAATTTTTCAGAAGTTTTCCATTTTTCAGAGTTTTGTTTTTCTGAAATGAATTTAACACTAGAACCGCGGAGATGGGTCATTTTGACCCGTACGCAGTGAAAAGATGTCGATTCGAACCAGATAAGTCTTCTAAAATAATTTACATATAAGCTGCACAAAAATTATTTAAAATAAATAAGTTAAGTAGACTTAAATAAAAATTCTGATCTAAATTATTTTTATAAAACTTGTGTAAAATTTCCCGCGTTTCCAGTTTTGAGCTTTAAAAATTGTCTTTTTTATATGATTTGTGTTTATTCTATACCACAAAAGAAATATATCAAAATCGCTGGAGTACTTTTTGAGATAATGAAAATTTTACCTGAAAAGTACGATTTTTTAAGAGAGACGAAAAAATTAGTCACTTCTAACTTCTGAGAAGCTCTTGTGCAGTTTTATGAAACACATTTATAATATACAAACAGTTTAAAATATACAAACACTTGCGTAAAATTTTGTTTCATTTCACAAATGAGGCAATGTTTTAACCCTTAACGTTTCTATATCATTTTCCACGTAACTTACGGACCAGCATATCTTACGCAAATTATATTCGGTTACCACCACTTTTTTTTTATTTTATAAGACAGACTTTTAATAGTATTTTGACACACGTACATGCTGCAAAGTTTATTTTAAAAGTATGGTGCGAGTAGAATTTAAAGATGGAAAAAAATATAAAATAGCGTAAAATTAATGTGAATGACGTGGCATCTGAGTCGGTGTTCCTTAAAGTTTTCCTTACAAATTTCCTTAAAGTTTTAAGATTACTGTCAGGAAAAAAAGGGCATACTAATGGATTTAGGGAAATTCAAAGAATTTTTACGGCCAAAAAAAAAAAAAAAAAAATTTTTTTTTAGAAACTTACACTCAAATTTTCCCTTAACTTCTTGAAGGGCAATGGGGTAAAGTATATCCTACTTCATTTTGATTGTGAAATGACACCAGAGTGAAGAAAAGCTTTTATCTATTTTGAAATAAATTTGTTTTTAAATTCGGGTGTCATTCTATCACTTCAGCATTTTAATAATACAGGGGATTTGCCCCTCAGTGTTAACAAACATTTGCCGCACATGATACTGCAAGAAGAGTTTGCTTGAAGAGTTTGTCACTAAATATATTTGGACATCACTAATTTTAAACTGCAATATTCGCTTTATTTAAAAAGACAGACATACATTGATTATATAAGACGAATATTGTAGTACGACAAAAGTGGTGTATCTTCCTTAATTTTAGTCTATTGTGTCAAAGCGAATTAACCTCTTAAGAGGTTAAGTTTTTGTCACAGAAGAATGAAATTTTGACTGTTTTACTTGTTAGAGCACGGTATTTTCTAAATGTAACTTACAAGACCCATGATCTATGTTTATAAAAATGTGAATTTAGAACTTTAAAGAAAATAATTATATTTACAGAAATGGATTTTCCTTTGATGAGGCAAATTTAAAAATCTTTTTAATTGAAACCATACCTCTAAAACTAAAGGTTTAGGGATTAACTATTATCATGGATGCCACTGGCGGCTATTTTTATATTATATTCGTGCCACTTTTCAAAAGTATTAATCTTTGAAATACACTTTGAAAAACATGCAATAGAAGTTATTACTAACATAATACTTAATTACGAACATAAAAAAATATTTTGGAAAGAGTGGTGAGAATTGAAAAAAAAAAAAAAAAAAAAAAAAAAAGTAGTTAGCAGTGGAAACTCTGTATTTTTAACTCCTTGAAGGGCGGTGAGATAAGATGTATCCCACATAATTTTAATTGAAAAATACTACATTGACACCAGAATTTTGAAATGAAATTTTTAATTTTATCAAGTACATAAAGAAAAGCATTTATGAATTTTAAAATAAATTTGTTTCTAATTTCTGGTGTCATTCAATCATTTCAGCATTACATGAATAGAAATGCTTTGCCCCTCAAAGGATTAAACAAAAATAAGCGACACATACGCATATATACATATGGTCTATTTATCCATATCCTTTGTTGTTTTTTTTCCATCATAGCGCATGCTAAGTTGCTTGAATATGGCACATGGAGTCTTTCTGACTCCAGTTGCATCTTTGACAATTTCATTTTTTATCACTTAACTGATTTGCCCTTACGCCGCTCGGGTAAGAAGAATTTGCTTAATTCATCATTTAAAGCTTTTTGACACCACTAAGTTTTTTTAAAGTACGATTTCATGCTATTTAATTTCAGAAATGTTTAGACTAAATATTACGAAAATTTAAGCTTAAAAAATTGGTGTTAACCCACATTTTCAGTTTATTGTACTTAAAAAAAAAAGGAATCAGTTAAGGGGTTAATTAAAGGGTTTTCTATATATTTAAGTTTATTAGATTCTTTTGTTGAATTTTCATTTATTCCTTCGTTATCTAATTTCTTTGAACCATTGATTTTCCGATATGTTATAAGGAGCTTAATATTGATATTTTTAGTCTTAATATTGGCAGCATTCGATGAAATAAACTATTTGTATTATGAATTAGTCTTAGGAAGCTCGTCTGAAGAATCCATAAGATATTTATAGTTTCCCATAAAGACATTTTCGATTTACTATCTTTAATTTTTGTATTATTTCTTTCTTTGTTTTTAACAATCGTGATTTTATTTTATTTACATATTTATAATAAAAAATACTTTGAAAAAATATAGCTAAAAAGTTAAAAAAAAATTAGAAAAAAACAAAGTAACTCAGCAAACAAAAATAAAAGTAACAATAGGATATTAAACAACGCGTATATTAATGTGAAAATTGCACATTTTAACCCTTAGCTTTGAATAAAAAATACTTTGAAAAAATATAGTTAAAAAGTTAAAAAAAATTAGAAACAAACTAAGTAACTCAGCAAACAAAAATAAAAGTAGCAATAGGATATTAAACAACGCGTATATTAATGTGAAAATTGCACATTTTAACCCTTAGCACTCCTTTGTCTCCGCTGCGGAGACATCAACTTTACTTCCAAAATTTGTTTCCGGCACCAGTAATAAATGAAAATATTTTTTTTCTTATTTAATCACAGAATTTTTGAAATTGTCTACTTAAAGGAAAGTTCTTTTAAAAAAGTGGTGCTAATAGAATAAAATTTGAATATGAGGCACAGGAGTCCGAAGGGTTAATAGCTTTAATCTTACTTACTTAGTCTCTAAAGAAACAAACGCAGAATAATTTTATTCTATTACTACATTTCCCAACAAACCACTCGCTGCCTGTATGAGAGACATATTAATAAAATTTTCCGACATCCCTACTGTCATAACATAAGCAATATTAAACATGCACGTAAAATGAAAATGCAGAGAAACAAATATTAAGTCCCTTTCCATCAGAGAATAGAAAAATAAATTGATGGGATAAAAGAAAATGTTTATATCTTACACCTCTGATGAGGCATGGGAAAAGTGTGAAAACAAGTATGAATATTTTCAGAATTTGGAATTCTGCCCTTTGAGATTTATTGGGCCATTTCCTTACCACTGAAGTTTATTCTCTAACTAAATCCACTTTCCACTTCCTTTTTTGAAAAATGAAAATGTAGGTGTATTACAACCATCTGGTATTGTCTCGCATCATTTATAAAACACATTCTATGGGAAAACAAGTTTTGCCGTACTTTTTTTTACGGAAAGTTTTATATTTTTTTCGCTTTAAGTGTTTAGTCGCATTTTATTACTTTTCCGTACAGCATCTAGCTTCTGGAAATCAATAAATGTTACATATTTTTTTTTCCGAAAGTTTAAAATTTTTATATCACTCATCAGGTTTTTCCAGTCGATATGTAAAGTTTTGTTTTTTGATTCTGTTAATTCGATATGAACATATTTGTTTTCAATAACGATTAAATCCTCAACGACAGTAACTTTTTTATGCATAAGTATAGGAAAATTTTATTTAGTATATAAGTTTGAAAGACAAATGGCATTATAAAATGTGAGTTTTCATCAAAAATAAGCCAAAGGAGTAAAAAAGAAAAAAAAAAAAAAAAAACAGATAGGCATAAAGAATTTGCTTGATTCATCACTTAAAATGTTTTGACACCACTAATTTTTTTTAAATACAATTTCATAACGTTTAATTACAGAGATGTTTAGACTAAATATTATGAATTTTTTAGCTTAAAAAGGTGGTGTTAACCCACATCTTCAATTTTTTGTACATAAAAAAAGAATCAGTTAAGTTGTTAACAAGTATGTTTTTTTGGCTGTTCACTATGGAAACAGTTAACTTTCGACTTTTTTTCTAGAAATGTTTTCCCATTTTCTGCGTTCTGACAATTAACTGGAAAATTTTGATTTACTAATTCGAAATACTTATCACGAAATTTCTGTCATTAAATAAGGAGAAGATTTCTGTTTAGAAGTAGAGATAACAGTGACAACCGATACGACAGTTACATCATACGCCGTTCGTATTTTTTAAACTGTGCAGAAAAATCCACAAACATTTTTTGAAAATAATGGGTAACTGGGATTTCCATTATTACCAAGGAACGTTTTCTGTAAATAACAGGGTATTTATTAAATAATTCGGAAACGTTATATTAAAATATCCGTTAGCTTCCAGTGAGACACAAGGAATGCTTCAGGTCATTTTGTATGAAGCTCATTGAAATTGCACATTCCAGAAAGAGAGTGTAAATTTTGTGTTATTATTAACCCTTGGCACTCCGTTGTCTCCGCTGCGGAGCCATCATCTTTCCTTCCAAAATTTGTTTTTCGTACCAGTAATAAAGGAAAATAAAATTTTTCTTAATTAATCAGAGAATTTTTGAAATTGTCTTGTTCAAGGAAAATTCTTTTCAAATGGTGGTGCAAATCGAATAAAATTTGTGTAAGAGGCACCGGAGTTCGAAGGGTCAATAAACTAGTATATAACCCCCGTCAAAAATGACGGAATGTGAACGACAAGTCTTCAAAATGTTTAAATCATGACGATTGAATGTAGTAGAGGGAACGAAATGAAGATTGGTATATCATTTTAGGTCTTAGATTCAAAAATAGTAATCTTTTCGAATCTTTTCTTTTACATCTATCCCATGTAAAAAATATCATGCAAAAATATTAAAATTTGAGCGAGATATTTGAAAAGAACACCCCCATGGACTAAACATTGCCATCCGGGTCTTTTTCAGTTAGTAGTGTGGGCTCTTAAAAATATAGAGCAGGGTTTTCAAATGAGTTAAGAGTCCCCCTTAAGTGTATAGCAGAGTTTATTTTTTAAAATGTGGTACACAGAGATTTAATATATGCCCCGCCTCGAGTCAAATAATTTTGTGTTTATCTGCATTTTCTTACTTTCCCATAGTGCAAGGAACATCTAGTATCAAGAACATGTTTTAAGGAATATCAGGTAATTTGTTTTCAACAATTATTCACCTCTCAATAGTAGACATTTATTTGTCTTTAAACATGCATTTAATATTTCAGTTTGGAACATAATTTGCATTACAGGTTCCCTTTTAATCAGATCGCAAATATTAGGAACGAGAATAATACACATTCCAATTTTTCAACATAGTCGGCTTTTTAGACAAATAATAAGTTTTATTCGATACATAAATATATACAGATCTCGGTATGGATTCACACTAGGAAGCAATGCATAAAAAAATAACAAGTGCGAAATTTTTTAGACTATTTTATTTAAGTATGGAAATTTTCAGATTTTGAAACATTACCATTCGAGATTTATTGGGCTTTTCTACACTATTGAAGTTTATTTTTTAACACTAGCCAGGCAGGAGTCGATTTGATTCCGACCATGTGATTAAATTTCAATTCGAGCCTGAAATTTTTTCTTGAAATAAGTTAAAATTGAACCACGCAGATTTATATTAAATAAACCAATTAAATAATTCTGAATAACAAATGTGGTGGGGTAATATTATTATAAGCTTGAGTAAAATTTCCGGGCATTCTAGTGTTAACTAAATCAGTGTTGCCAGATGGGCTACTTTTTTTAAATTCAGATTCTTCTTTGGCACCACTTAAACAAAAGATAATTTACCGTTTCAAAAAAGTGGTGCCAATCAACAAATCCGAATTTTAAAAAAGAAGCCCACTGGCAGCACTGAACTAAATCTACTTTCTTTCTTTTCACAAATGAAAATGTAAGTGTGGTAGAACCATCTGGTACTGTCTCCCTTCATTTATAAAATGCATTTTACGGGAAAACAGGTCCTGACATACTATTTCTTTGAAATGATTTGACTTTTTTACTTTAATTGTGTATTTCATTAGTTTTTGATTGTGTAAATGGTTTCTGGATACAAGTATGTGTTATATTTTTTATCTAAAAGTATATAATTTATGTCTCTTAGAAATTCAGAAATAACAAATTTTAAGTTTCAACAGGTCAAATTTCTTTTTATGTGTGTAAAAATATGAGTTAATTTTATTTAAGGTTTAAGCTTGAGAAAATGAATTTCAAAAGCAATTACAAATATATATATATATATATATGAGTTGTTTTGTCTAAATGGTTTGAAAAAAAGGAGAACGAGAATAACACATATTAAAGTTCACAGGGTATCTTTTGCAACTGCTAATAAGTACACCGATCTGAGATATTCATGAGATATTCAAGATGCGTATATTTCTTATAATTTCTAAGGAGTATGGCACTGTTATTCCAAATTAAACGTCTCTGCCTAATGTTTTTTTTTTTCAGACTAGAAGTCTTTCTCCGTTTAAAGAAACAATAGACTTAAAAATGAGATTTGGTTTAAAGAACGATTTTGTTTTCGTGAAATATAGACAGATATATCTGGAACAATCAGAATCTTTCACTTCTGACGCTTCGTAGAAGTGATATAAAATTTTAGGAACATACTATATATTTAAACAATTGTCTATACTTAAAATGTTCTTTTCTCAAAATTAAAAATTTCTCATTTTTTTAAAAATTAAAAATTTTCTTAATTTTGAAGCATTTTTATCTGCATTCCTAATACTTGCACTTTTTTTGAAATTCATATTGTATATCTTCTACATAATAATAATAAATAAATGTCAGCATAAGAGCTTGCATTTAAGGGGTATTTTAGTATTTAAGTTTACGAGCATATGGAAATATATAACTATTTAAAAAAAAAAAAAAAAAAAAAAAAAAAAAAAAAAAAAAAAAAAAAAAACAAAGCATAATTGTAATACTTTTTCTGCTTATACATTCAATGAACTTTTTCAATTTATGCCAACATATATTGTAATATATGAAATGTATCTCATAAATGAACGTTGTTATATATTAGGCAAAAGAAATAAGGCATGGGACATTTTAAAATATACTAATTTTTTGTCTTATTAAAATACTTAATATACAAAAATACAATAACTAAACATATTTCTAATGTATTAATTTCAAATTTTGTTGATAAATATTTTAGTAACTCTGAAAATTTTCAAGTGAATCTATTACAAGAAAAAAAAAAGGAGCTTGAATGATCAACTGACACCTTAATCACATAGTTTGTGGTATTTTCTACATTGAAAAAAAATCTTATTCCATATTTGTTGCATCTGTACGCAACATGCATATTCATAAGAAAATTATAAAATGTAATAATCAGCTTCATCACTTGCGTTTTCTCAGAAGTTTCTGCGGAGTTATTCTCAAAATGACAAATAGCAAGACAGGAAAATAAATGAAACAGCTGAAAAACATTTCTTCTCGAATTTAATAAAATATACATTATTCATATTTTGCATATATCAAATTATGTCTTATTAAAAATCTGTCTAATATATAATAATTTTTATTCTTTAATATTCTATAAGTATTAAAATATCAATAGTTATTTCATAAAGACAAAATGTCTGCATTTGGGTTTAAATTTCCAAGCTTTCTTGAAAAAGAAAATTAGCAATACAGTAGAACCTCGATTAACCGAATTTCGATTAACCAAGGTTTCTTTTAACCAATAATGAAGTCTGATTTTTTAATTTTTTGTAAATGATCCTTGAAAAATACCACACTGTTTAATTCACTGCTACAAGCTGTTTTTGAAGTTTGCACTGCCCCGGGCTTGGTCTGAGTTCTGTAACCGGCCCGGCAAAATTAGGACGATTCTTTTAACGGGCCGAACCGATAAAAATTGAACGAACCTACCAAGCCGGTACAAAAATTTAAACGAAGGCGACAAAATATGAGCCATTTTCAATTAATAGGATATTCGCGAGAATAAGTATAAATCTGCGTGACAAGCCTATGTTAGTTTGACAACATCGTAGAGATCGGTATAGGAGAGTTATATGGTATCTGAGCCCCAGGCATAATTTTTTCCAGTAGACTCGTGCCGGGTCGTGTCCAGGCTTGCCCCCTTTTTTATCTGCATAGTCAAGTCGAGCCGAAACTGGACATAATCGTTCTTAGAATCTGTAGGACAGGCAATATACTTTGTAAAATATTAATAGCATAATAAAATTCTGTTAACGGAATATTTATTGAGCTGTAAAAAATCTTTTAAAAAATGTTATCGTTTTTTATTCTAAGAAATGTTTAATTCGCGAGCACGGCAAGCTTTTATACAGAGTTTCTATTAACCGAGATTTCCGATATCCGAGGTACTAGCGGTCCCAGTTAGCTCGGATAATCGAGGTCGCTCACTGTACTTACTTATCCCTCATTTTTAACTCGCCCTGTACCAAACGCTTCCTCCACAGATTCGAAGCCAAAGTCAATTGCGAAAAAACGAGAGAAGTACTTTTTTTAAAATTCTTTTTTAAAACGGAAATTTTCTGTCATAGAGCGGAAATTTCTTCAAATGGCGGATATTTTCCATTTTGTCACAGAGAAAAAAGAAACTGACAATCTCAATTATAGGATTTATTCCAGTAGCAGAATTATCAGTAATATTTCCGCTGACTGAAACTGAAGAAAGTATTTCTCAGAGTGCCCAACAAAAATATGCAATAATTTCTTCCGAGTTACCAACGATTCCAAAAAGCTTTAATTACATTTAGAAACTTCAGAAACCAATATGTTTTCGAAATTTGAAGAAGCATTTATAAAAACAGTTTCTTTTACTCCCAATGATTTCGGGTACTTTTCATTATGTATTTATAAGTTTTCTCAAACCAGAATATCGATTTTCTAGAGGATATCACTTCTAAAGTATAAGCATTTTCATGTTCAGCAAATTTGTTTTTACAGAAAAACATTATAGGTTAACAGCATTAATATTAAAGCTAATATTATTTTATTATTCTTCTATATATTAATTCATTTACATAATCGAATATTCATCTGATTAAGAACTATTGGGGAACGTTTTCAAAAATCTGTGGTGGGAAAAAAAATGTTTTTATAATTTATTCTTAAAATTCTAAAAATATATTGGTTTTTGAGGTTTCTGAAGATAAAGAACACTTTTAGGGATCGTGAATAACTTCGAAGAAGTTGATTGAATATTTGATTGAACTTCGATTGAATATTTTCATTCTTGGTTTATGTTGTATTTTCCTAGGTTAAGAAACATTTATTTTTCAGTACATGCTAAATTTCTGCAATGAGTATGCAATGATCATTAAAGAATCGCAGAATCAAAAATAATTCATCTCACTCATAAGATGTTTTCCCATCAAGAAGCAAAAAAAAAAAAAAAAAAAATTAGGATTTGTAATAAAATAGTATAATTACCCAAAAGGAACATAAAGTACAAGCTTCCGATTTCAAATTGATGAGGGCCACAAAATGACATTCCCATTTTTATCTTTTCTCACTGCGATTAAAACATTTTTTAGAGAAATATTTTTTTAATGCAAGCGAAAATCATCATTAATTCCTGAAAATCTGATTCTGATCAATAGGTTGTTAATCAATCATATGACATCCTGCTAGGCTGTCGCTCAACAGGTTGCGCTGCCATGGCGCTTTATTCGTGATTATCGCGATAGCTCAATCAATAGAACTAGTGTTCGGAATTTCACAAAATTTTAGATTCTGTTAGACTTTGATATAAACTAGACTTGATAAGTGTTTGGTGTATATCGCTCAACAGGTGACTCTGCTATGCTGCATTATTCACAATTTCCACAATAGCATACCTCAAGAACTAGTGCATGGATTATCATAAAACATTATATTTTGTTAGTACTTGATATAACATGGTTCTGATTACGTTTTGGTTCAAATCGCTCAACAGGTGGCGCTGCCATGGTGCATTATTCGTGTTTATCGCAATAGCTCTATCTCAATAATTAATGCATAAAATTTTCTAAAACTCTACATTCACTTATTCCCTGATATAAATTAATATTGTTTGACGTTTTGTGAAAAATAACCTTCAGATAGCACTGCTATGCTGTATTTTTCACGATTTTGCAATAATTGTATCTCAAGAACTAATGCATGGGTTTTCATGAAACTTCAGATTCACTTAGTACCTGATAAAAAATAGATCCTGATTAGTTTTTGGTGTACATCACCCAATATGTGGTGCTGTTATGCAGATTTTTTTTAAAGATTTAGCAATAGCTCTATATCAAAAACACTGATTTTAATTAAATTTCAGATACAGTAATAAGTTGACATAAGTTGTTGCTGATTAGATTTTCGTTTAAACCACTTAACCGGTGGCGCTGCTATGCTGCATTTTTCAGGAAGTATTAACATGCATAAGATAGAAGACAGTTTTGGGATTGCCACATCTGACTAGTTTAATTCTGATTACAGGGTATTGTGTACAATATTGTTTGTCGTAATTTCTTAAAAGAACATTCTTTAATGTTAAGAACCCTGCAAATTATACTTTGCAAATTTTAGAACTGTTTTTATTCAAACCTTAATTTCTCCACGAGTATCCGTAATGTTCGGCGTATAATTCGTGGATCTAACAATCATTTTTCGACCCAGAAAATCTTTAAAAAGAAATATAACTTATTAGATCGCCGTAAATATTTGTCATTAAGCACTAAATAAGATTTCTGGGTCCAAAAAGAATTGTTTGATCCGCGGATTATACGCCGGAAATTACGGTACATGGTATCCTTATGAAAATGAACACGGTTTATTACAATAATCTATTTAATCATAATCTACAGTTTGAACACTTTTTCTACATTAGTTTTGACAGGGTTATCCAACCCATTCTTTTTCAATTTGTTGACGATCCCCTATGTGGTTTCAGGAAAAAAGATTGCGGAAGTATATGTCCTGTATGATTCTGTTTACTCACCTGGGGTTTCAGGATATTTCCTCATGTATTTTCTAGATATTCAACAAAACGTCAAAAATCGCAAGGGGACGGTCACCTTTGGCCCTATAGTGTATGTACCGTAATTTCGTACATATACGCGATAACTCGATTTCCTTCCAGAATTGATAATAAATAAGTGACTTACTTCTACTTAGTACTTATTTGACTTCTTTTTTTCAATAAAATTTTCGGTTTGAAAAAGATTTGACTAAGCCGTGGCATATGCTCGGATAATTACGGTATACGGATATCTATGCTTAATTTCCCCAAAAATCTATTCTATTTTATTGATTTGTCATATTAATTTCAAAAGTCTACTACAGTGCGGTGCAAAATGATAGAAACGATAGAAAACCGATAAAATCAGCCTGCGTTTGCTAGTAAATGCTCATATTTTTTGTGTTAAAATTAAATATATAATATTCACATTTATATGAAAGTAATCGTTAACAAGAATTGTATATTTCTTTTTAATATATCTAAAAATATGTATTTTGATAAATTTATGCAGGAGCAAAATGATAAAAATACAGGAAACATTTCAAAACCTCGGAACGTGATTAGCGTTTATGTTTGGCATATCATTTAGAATCGAATTAAAAGAGATTCTAAGCACATTTGTTTAATGCGCATAACATTTGGACTACAGGGTGAAGCAAAATACTTTTTGATTTCGAAAAAGGGCCAATTCTCGCTTATAACAGAATTGGAACGTCACTTCAAGGAATTACTGATAAAATTAAACGTTCAAAGACTGGCATTTTTAATTTCATGCAAAATAGAACTTTTTATGTTACTGCAAAATCTACAGCGAAGCCAAAAATTTCTTTCGAAAATGTTCTGAAAGTTTGATATGAAAGGCAAAGTAAAAAGAATGAAAGCAAATTAAACTGAAAGCCGAGTAAAGATTTAATCATAAGTATAGACTGTACAAAGATTTAAAAAATATATAGATACCGTAATTTCGGGTGTATAAGCCGCGGATCAAACAATTCTTTTTGGACCCAGAAATCTTATTTAGTGATTGAAGACAAATATTTACGGCGATCTAACTAGTTATATTTGTTTCTTAAAAAATTCTGGGTCGAAAAAGAATTGTTTGATCTGCGGCTTATACACCCGAAATTACGGTAATTCTTAAAAATGTACAATCATGCCGGTGTCCGCGTTTAACATCTGACAATAGAATAGCCCGCATTCCATTTGCAGAGAAACACCTGATGTAGCAAAAGAATAGGTCTAAAATAAACTTCAGTCTTGATAAGAAGTTAAATTTCAATATTACCGATGGTATTCATTTATATTGGCATGGCCTTCAAAAGGAAAATCTCGTATATTCTACGCATCAATTAGGTGAAGGCTTCCTAAAGTTTTGTACTATTTTTATCTCGTAAGGTAAGCTTAGAATTTCTATCCGAGAAGAATAAACAAAATAGACATACATATATTAACATATTAGAATGCCATTTCAGAGTGCGTACCCAGGCTGGGTGTTCAAAATCAGCAATATAGTAAGGTTTTCTTCTCCTCGATTCACAGCAGAAAACATTTTGGTTAGATAAGGGGAACATAGTTTTCAAAAGTTAACAGTATTCAGATTACTTGGGCACCCATCCTGGTTACGACACTGCTATTTGTTGAACCTGGGTGAAAAAATTTCCGGCTTTAAAAAAATTTCAACAAGACGATTTTACTCTGAAAAACACACGAAGAAGTGGTTTGCATATAAATAAGAATCTCAAACTTGACTGGTCAGTCAATGAACCAAACCTAAATATCGTGAAGAATGTTTGAGATATTATACAGCGCAATATGTAACGAAAATTCGCCAAATCATGAAGCATAAATGGAAAGCAGATTTAGTATCTGGAATTTCATAGATAATACGGGTTTCTATCTCAACAAACTCAAAACTACGTAAACTCACTGCTACATTGTCTGCTATTGTGCGTTTTCTCAAAATTTGATTTTTGACGACT
Organism: Maratus speculifer; assembly: GCA_964019185.1. Classification (NCBI taxonomy): domain Eukaryota; kingdom Metazoa; phylum Arthropoda; class Arachnida; order Araneae; family Salticidae; genus Maratus; species Maratus speculifer. The sequence goes on from OZ025299.1 coordinate 205,039,240, forward strand.
ATCACCAAGATAAAAAAAAAAAAAAAAAAAAAAAACTATTTGATGGAATGGCTTAATTTTTTTTTTGCATGCATATAACATAATTATCTATAGAATGAATTAAGGATATAACTATCACTTAAAAAAATCATTATTAAAAAATCTCTCAAATTTGAAAATTAAAAAAACCCCTAAAAAATACAACTTTTTTTTCATTAAAAATACTCAAAATATTAAACTATTTAAAACATATTAAATCATTCTATAGATAATGATGTTATATGCATGCAAAAGAAAAAAAAACCATTCCATCAAATAGTTTTTTTTTTAATCTTGGTGTTAGTCGTCAAAAATCAAGTTTTGAGAAAACGCGACTTTGAAATTTTTAGACACAAAAGAAGCCCCATTGGCATGTAATATTTCCACAATTTGCAAAAATCTTCTCCGTTCTTATCATTTTGCTTCCACTGGATATCGAATAAATATGCAACGTACTGTATTATATTTATAACAATAGTTTTAGAAAGCTCTCTGTATGTTTATATTGATTATTTAAGTTGATAAACTAGATTAAATTGGTTTAAATGTTAATTAATATAATTATAATTTTTATTTAGACACATGATCGTCCCTAATATTTTGCACCCCGTTATTTTGCTCCCTTTGGCCATCCACTATATGGCCGAAGGTGACAGGTCACTTTCATTTTTATACGCTTTGTTAAATATTTAGAAAAAACATGTGAGGAATTATTCTGAAACTCCGGGTGTGTAAACAGAATAGTACATTCTACATATTTCCGCGAAGATCTTTTCATGAAACCCATCGGGGACCGTCAACAAATTGAAAAAGAACGAATACCTTTTGGATAACCCTGTCAAAACTAAAGTAGCAAAAGCAATCAAACTGTACATTATGATTAAGTGACTTATTATGATAAACTGTGTTCATTTTTATGAGGATAGCATGTGTACTAGTAAAGAAATTAAGGTTTTTATAAAAACAGACACAAATTTTGCCAAGTTTTTGCTTATAATTTCTAGTTCTTAATATAAAAAAATGATCTTTTCAGAAATTAGGAAAAACAAAATTGTACACAATATCCTGTAATCAGAACCAAAAAATAATAACAATTGTATGAAAAATGAGCTGGTTACTAAATGATACTTCACTGCACATGCGTGAATGCCAACAAAATACAATGCGTATAATGTGTTAGCTAAATTTATAGCTTTATGAATGTCTCAAAAACATATCTTCAAAATTCTGAAAATTATCATCGATAGAATATGCTGAAAATCCGTTGTTTACAAGAGGAAGCAGGGGAAGCAGGATGAGAGGTGTATCCAAATATAGTAGTACGTGCAATAATGTTTATGCTATATTGACGCTAATTAATGGCTATATGGATACAGCCCTCATCTTTTTGCTCCATTTTGGGAACAACGGATTTTGAGCTTATTCTATCGATGATTATTTTCAGAATTTTGAAGTTATGTTTTTGAAACTTTCACAAAAGTTGCTCTGAACATTTATCTAACACATTATGTACATATTTTGACTGTATTTGCGCATGTGCAATGAAACATTATTTAGTAAACCTGGTTTTTTTTCACACATTTTTTATTATTTTTTAAATTCTGATTGTAGAGTCATGTGTCCAATGCCATTTGTCATATTGGTCTAAAAAGAACACTGCAAATTATAAGCAAAACACTTGGCAAAATTTGAGACTGTTTTTATTACTGAGTACTTATACTGACTGTACTGAGTACTTACTACTTACTTGAGACTGTTTTACCTTAACCATTTACAGGCCAAATTCAGATCCAAGCATATATTGAATTATTTTTTTGCACATTTGTGCCTTCTATTGCTTTAGTTAAGGGAGATTAGTCATTAATATGGTGGAAAGAAATCATATACAATTTTCAGAATGTTCCCAATTGGGAACATTGGTCGATTCCGGTTGTTATTTTCCAGTGGTCATTGGCCATTTCAATGATTTTCTGTACATTTTCTCATAAATGGCTGAAATATAACTTCTATTTCAAAAAATCAAGTTATCTCATTCAAAAAATCTATTTCAAAAAGTCATTTTTATGACTGATAATTTTCCAGTGGTCATTGGTCATTTTTATGATTTTCTGTACATTTTCTCATTAATGATAGGAATATAACTTCTATTTCAAACAATCAAGTCATCTTTTTATTATTTCTGCTAATTTTTTCAAGTCAATTTTGATTACATTTAATTTTTAATAAAGTTTTAAACTTAAATTCCCAATTGGGAACATTGGCCTGTAAAAGGTTAATTTCTCTACAAGTATAAATGCTATCCTCATTAAAATGAACACAGTTTATTACAATAAGCCACTTAATCATAATCTACAGTGTGAAGGTTGAGCGTTTTCGCTATATTAGTTTTGACTGGATTATCCAAAAGATATCAGTTTTTTTTAATTTGTTGACGGTCCCCTATGGGATTTCGGAATTTTTTTTTTGCGGAAATATATGACCTGTACTGTTCTGTTTACATTTCTGGAGTTTCAAGATAATTTCTCAAGTATTTTTCTAGATGTTTAAAGAAACGTCTAAAATCGTAAGTGATCGGTCACCTTTGGCCATATAGAATGAGTTAAGGATATAACTATTACTTAAAAAAATCAATATTAAAAAATCTCTCAAATTTGAAAATTTAAAACCCCCCTAAAAAACACAACTTTTTTTTCATTAAAAATACTCAAAATATTAAACTATTTAAAATATATTAATTCATTCTATAAATAATAATGTTATATGCATGCAAAAAAAGGCCATTTTATCAAATAGTTTTTAGCTCACAGGCTATCATAGCCTGAGAGCTTATGTGCCCGCCCGTTCTGTTTGCATGTATGTTCGTTCATTCGTGCGTGCGTACGTGCGTAACGCGATAACTCATGATAAAAATATCCGATCCACTTGAAATTTTGTATATAGGTATATCCTGATAAGGAGCTTCCCTGATTAGTTTTTGGAGTTTATTCGACATATATAAGAAGAGGAAAAGGGGGGCTCATGCCCTTCCCCTTAATTGATATAAACGGGTTTTTCATGCAGAATTAACAGTTTTTGGTCAAAATTTAGATATAGGATCATTCTGATGAGACGATTCCGTGACTGTTATTAGGTGTTCATTGAATAAGTATAAACAGGAGGAACAGGGGTTCTAATGCCCCTCCCCTTAATTTATATAAATGGGTTTTTCAAGCAGAATTGTGAGATTTCGTTCAAACCTCTGAATAGTTTTGGAAGTTTAATGGTTAAGCATAAAAGAAGGGGATAATTCCTCTTAATTTATATAAATGCTAGATGGGTTTTTATTAAAAATTATCCGATTTGCTGTGAATTTTGGATATAGATTTTTTATATGATAAAGCATGTCCTTGTAGTTTAGGAGGTTCAATGATTAAGTGTAAAAAAGGGGAAAGGGGAGAGCTGTTTCCCCTTCTTAATTTTTTTTCGAACGGAATTAACCCTTGAAAATATAAGGCTGTAATGTACAATTAGTATGCGTAGCCTGTGAGCTCAATGCCATCAGTTTAACTGGGCAATATTCTTTTTATTTTTAATCTTGGTGTTAGTCGTCAAAAATCAAGTTTTGAGAAAACGCGACTTAAAGTTGAAATTATATGGGTGCGGCTGTGAAAATGTTGACACATAAATGTTTATAACTCCGTTAAAAATGCAAATATTTTTATGCGGTTTTTTGCATTAAGAATTAATTGAATAATCAAACTAAGTCATAAAAAAATCGATTTTTTGAAAAGTTTTCTATCCCTGAGCCCCTTTAATGTAAATCGCTCAGGTGACTCTTCTACGATGTATTTTTTACGATTTCCGCAATAACATTATCACAAGAACTAATGCACGAATTTTCATCTAACTTAAGTTTCTTTTAAACATTGACACAAGTTGTTGCTCATTAGGCTTTGCTGTTAATCTGTTCATAAATGGCTCAGTTAAGCTGTATTTTGTAGTACTTATAATATCAAAATAGTCATATAGCAATAGTCATGTCTGAAGAACACGGAATAAATACGGAATTTCATAGCTTTAGACATCTCATGATTGCCATAGATTGGCATTTATAATGTATGAGATAGAAAAAAGTTTTTGAATTTGCCACATTCAATTAATTCTATTCGACAATTTAAACAATTACCTATATAATTTGGAAAATGATATGATAAGTAATTGACACAGTTGCACAAGTAGTAGACCAATTCTTTTTCCAGCTTAAAAATCAAAATATGAATGACCGTATGCTACAAAATGGTATATACTATATAGTGTGATACAAAAATCAGGAAAACTCAATAATTCACAAATTAATAAAGTTTGAAATGTGCCAATTATAATATTTAAATATACAAATGCAAGCTGTACAGAAAAATCTTTCTTTATCCTGAACTTTTGAACGTCTGTAGCTACAGTCTTTAATATGGTGTCTACGTACATTATAATGCCCATACGCTGTTTGATGAAGCTGCTTACATACTAGCAACCAAGTATGGACTCAAATAACACATATTGTTGCCCCATCACAAGCAGTTTGTTGAAACCGTTGGGAAGTGGAGGAATTGGGTAATGGTAGGGTAGAGAGTCTCCTCTAATTTGGAAGTATCTGCAAAAGATTCTAAGCAGCTAACGACTGGACCTCTGTCGGACCTTTGTTGGTCTATGATACGGAAGGCGGACATTTCAAACCGTGGGCCAATGTAGATGATAATTTCCCAAAGTTGACCACGCCATTTTGCATTTATTCTAATGTGTCGATTTTCAAAACCTTCGTAGATACAGAAAAACATTCCATCACAAAATTGCACATTACAATCGATTCCGAAATGCACCAAATGCTTGGGCCAACGTTGGATAATTGTTATTCCACATTGCTCCACTGTCGGAAATATTTTTTTTGCTACATCGTTGATTAACAAACCATTTTTCAAATAAGCTTTGGAAAAATTTTGTTATTTTTTATATGAAAATCCATTTATTGTAAAATTTACTTTGGCTAACATTGTCCGGCGTTGGCTAATAGTTGTCTCATGTTGTCTCACAGTTAAAAATGTTCGCTTTGCCATGCAATTGACTAACTGACATTTTCCGAAATTGTTTTAAAAAATATTACAAATGTTGTTCTTCGTTATATGAATTACGTCATAATAGTTATTTTTTAAAGTTACGCAATTAAAAATTTTTATGCAGTTCCTGTAAACATATGCTATCTTTAAAATATAATACTCCACTTTCTAATGTATAAACATTCCACAATAAACCATAAATAGTGTGACGGTTTCTAAAATGAAAAGTTTAGGCATTAGCTATTTGTCAAGAATAATAAGGGATGCCCTGTATAATATTTAAGTTCGATGCGATTAATTATAAACATTTTTGTGTCTAAGCTGACTGTTGTGTAAATTAGCGTTCATAGCTTTAATATTAAAATATATTAAATAACATTATTTAAAATATTTAATACATGTATAATAACATATTAAAGCACCAGATTACAAATGTCTTTTTTTTTTTTAAAAAAAAAAGTCTTAAAATGTCCTACTATTTGCCAAACTAACTCAAAACCTTCGTACAATTTTACTAAATAAATAAATAAAACGACATCCTACAGAAAAGTTTTGTTCAGATGGCAATAAAGCATTGTTTTAAAAACTTCTATTCATTTATTTTTTACCATTATCTAATTATTGCTGATTGACCAATGTGTTGCTCCTTTATTTTATATAAAAAAAAACTATTTCGAATTTATGTCTAGTTTCCATTTATTTCCAGTCGGATTCTTTGGTAGTTTATCTTCTAACATTTAACTTAGAGTAGAATAATATACTTTAAATTCTTCAAGTTCTGCTAACAGTGTGAAACTGATATTGAAACGTGTATGTGCGAATGACTAAAGTGAAATTTCAATTCAGATGTTTATCTTCGTTCGAAATGCTCGAAATTGGAAAATACGTGTCTGCTATTGCTAAGAAATTAAACTTCAAGAAGTTTAATATTGGAAATTCTTTATTTACAAGGAAATGCAGGTAAATAAACGAAAGTGAAGCAACTTAGTGAATGTGCAAATAAAAGGTTGCTTTTTGTTTTAACAGTTTTTGCGTTATAGTAAAATATTATTTAGGCATTGTGAAAATGAATATAAATAATTATTCTTTCTTGATATTTTTATCATGTTACAGTAGGTGTTGCTTAATAGAACCACAATATTTTGATTAAGAGCAAATAACTTCAGCTTACGATTTTAATAACAAGATAATTTAATTTTCATTCATAGTTATTTGATTCGTAAAAGTTCATCTAAATAACACGTAGGTGATATCAGAAATTTCAAAACTAAATATATAATATCAGTTAGCGAATCGTCTTATCTACATCATAAAAAGGGAAGAAAGTACAAATTCCATTTGAAAGGATTTATCTTTCTTTTTTAACCCTCTGACAGTCTTGCAAAAGGGCAAAATTATATTTTTTTTCTCTGCATACTGTTATAAATGCTAAAAAAGGCGATTCTTTCAACAATTTATAAAAAAAACCTAGTTACAAATATGAATGTAATCCTCGAGAGTATTAATTATTGTTCAATGTATTAAAAATTCATTAAATCAATATAATTATATTACTTTAAATATTGTTTGTATTGCAGTGAAACCTGGAGCTCAGTGGACACATTAATACGGGTTTGTCAGTGAAAGGGTTTTGAATGCGGAAAGACACGCTGTCAGGACTGTAACCAGATCGGAGAGAATAGACTCAATCTCTCTTCTATTAACCTCTTGATCCCCTTTACTCTCTATATAACTTTAATAATAATAGCATGCTTAAAATGTTTAAAATTTTAACTTTTGATTACAAATACACTTTCCAATTGTTAAACTATAGAAACATACCATATATATATATATATATATATATATATAAACATTTTAAGTATACAGGGTATCCGTAAAACATTGACCTCGACTTTTATTCCATATTGATCATAAACATATATATTATAACTTACAAAGTTAGATAAACACACTATGATAGAATTTTGAAATTACATAATGGCCTTATTAGATTATGGGACACGTTTTACTTGGGGATATTTTTTGCAAGGGAGCCATATAAAAATTTTAATTTTGTATTCTATAAATTTGATATCCTGAAAAATTTCATTTCATTTCATAAATTCTGTATCTTTTTTTACGTAACTATGTAATTTATAATGTACGGGAGGCCAGGAAGAAATGTCGATGGGAGGCTTGACCCACCCTTCAGTTTTTAGGTGCGTTCGTAATTATGTAAATACGTAGCACCTATAGTTGTCGTTCAGTCCGTCCGTCTGCCCGTCTGTCCATCCGTCCGCATATAACAATCCAAAAGTTACCCAACCGAATCATTTTAAATTTAAAATATGTAATTATTACATAATTTTGTTGAGTCATTTCAAATTTTATGAAAATTGGATGCATAAGCCAATTACAGGGTCAATAAAAAGTATTCCGTTACATTACGGTCAATGCGGAAAAAAGTTTCAAATGCATTTTAATCGTTTGAAATTTAAAATACATAATTATTACATAATTCTGTCGAGTCATTTCAAATTTTATGAAAATCGGATGCATAAATCAATTAGAGGGACAATCAAAAGTATTCGATTACATTACGGTCAGTGGGGAAAAATATTTCAAATGCATTTTAATGGTGTTACACTCATTCGAACATAATAAAATTGATATGCATTTATAAAGTATATATTATAATATACATTTTGCATAATGTGTGGTGCAAAGAACATTTGTTATTGATTTACAAGGCCACACAAAAGAATTCCATTGCGTAATGGTATAGGGAGAACATTGTTTAGTGCGTATTTTAATTGTAATTAACTATTTACAGTTTTATGAGATTGATATATGAGAGTGATATTTTTTAAACTTCGTTATCGTACGAACGCACCTCATTTGCTACGCTTCACGTGCAATGTCTAACTTGTTATATTTAAAATAATTGTAAATTTTGTCAATAGCTGGCAGCCAAAGCTACTTAAATGCTTAAGCAATAATCTTTGTTTCACGAAGATAATTAAGACAGATGTGAAAAAATCAATTATGAAGAGTTTTCAGTGTTTAAAAATTGTAAATATTTGAAAAGTTTTGTAAGCTCTTTTCAGATGAAATACATCATAGTAATTTAAGTAAGTAGTTTTAAGTATTGCAGGAAATATTGAGCTTTCATTCCAAGCATAAATATTCTACAATAACTTAGGCTAAAGACAACTATGTGCTATTCCTTAAAAAGTGAAATGTGGGGAGGCTTGATCTAATCAATGTGAGGGATGGTTGACCACTGTCAAAGCTCCTATAATTAAGTGTTTTTGGAAATATTTTTAGCACATACTTTATATAATGAAGGGTTAATGGTAGAATTTATAAAATAATCTAAATTTATTCAGTAAAGCAACAATAGGATGTAGTGATTAACAAAATAATAATAATAATAAAAAAAAGATTAAAGGAAGATGTGAAAAACTGCTATAGAAGCAAGAGAAAATTTAATTAAATACAAAAGAAAAAGTTGATAGGAACTATAATTTCATTTAAATTGTACCCATTGTAGGTAAATAGAAAGAATGGAAAAGACCAGAAAGAATGAAATTAGCAGTTTTAGGAAATATTAAATGTTCATGATTTGCAAAATAGTATAACATTGATAAAAACACAAGAAAGTTTAGCAAGAAAACTCTTAACAGGTTGAAATTTCTCTTTCAGCAATTTACACTGATAGATGGAAACATACTTGAATACTTTTGCTCAATCCTGTAGTTTACCTAATATCTTTTTTAGAAGCCAGTCTTTAACTAAAATTTAATTAAAACTAAAACACTCTTAAAACTGCTGAAATCACATTTCTAGTAATTATCATCCACAGGCAACCATGTATCCAATTCTTTGCGTAACCCCGTATATCACTTTATTTGTGTTCTACAACCATTTCTTAATAAACTAAATGCCAGTTCTGCGTAAAAATGCATAACTCATTTAAAAATAACTTTAAGTGATTTATACTCATATCCAGAAACATTCACGAACTCTTTTCTGTAAGCCTTGTGTATCAACTATAGCATTTATACTAGAGATGGGAAATACAATTATTTTTGTTTAATAAGTTGCATTGTTACACACTTTCACAAGAAACAAGTTCCAACAACCTGTTATTTTTGCAGCGTACAACTAATTTATGTTGTCAACGGATGTTTTAACACTAGAACACCCGAATGGAGTCGGATCGACTCCAACTACGTGATTAAATTTCAATTCGAACCAGAAAAATTTTCTTGAAATAATTTAAATTTATTCCACGCAGATTTACGTTAAATAAATCAATTAAAATATTTTGAATAAAAATTCTGGTGAGAAATATTATTATGAAATTTGAGTAAAATCTTCGGGCGTTCCAGTGTTAATTAGAATGCCTTTAAACAAAATATTTGAAATAATTTTGGGACGTAAGTATAGACGCCGTTTTTTTTTTCAGATGAATCCACATCAATGAAATCAGTTTTTATTAGTTAAAAACTTCATTTTTATTTGAAAAAACTTACCTGGTTATGATACTTTTAGTTTCATGCATTTTCAGTTTTTTCAGCACTAAAATTGCATTTTCTGTTTAGGGTGATTAAAACGTCTAAAATTCATAAAATTCTAAGTGTCACAATTAAGTAACTTTTAGCTATAGAAGAATAAATTTTTACTGTTTTACTGAATAGAACATGGAGAAACTGTTTCTGATTGAAGCTTATAGGATCAAGACATTGTAAAAAAAAAATTGCATTTCCTTACTGTTTAAAAAGTACCTATTTTAACGTAAATTGGATTTTAAATGACGCATAACAAAAGCTGAAACATTTTAGCAACTAGAACTATACCACTAAAACTGACGGTTTAGATATTAGCTTTTAGTAAACGATAAAATGACCCTGTATAAAAATAAGCACAGTTTTGACATAATTTGTCAAAAAGTGAAAGTTTTTTTTTCATTGCTGTCATATGTATCAACGAATATGCATAAGGAACACCACGAAAACATGAAAATATCATTTATACATTTTTAATCAAATGCAATATAGCAATGCAGTACTAAAAACATGTTTTTATATATTTGCTGGCTAAAAATCTGGAAATTCATTAAGTTGCAAGCATCATATCTCAATAAGTTTTGGTCACAAAAGAATATTTTTATTTTACTTTTTTACAGGTTAAAACAGAGAGAAATTTATATGACCCAGACATTGTATTTTACTTTTTTTATTTCCTAAATATTTAAAAAGCAGCTATTTTAACTTCAATCGCTTTTTATATGATACACAACAAAATATGAAAAATTTTTGCAACTGGAAGTATACCTGTAAAACAAACGGTCTGGAAATTATTTTTTGGTAAAGATTAAGAAAAGACATGCTACAGAAAAATAAACAGTCTCTTAACGTCATGATTTGTAAAAAAAAAAGGAAATTTGATCATTGACTTCATAGCAGCTATATTTATCAACGCCTACCAGAAGACTATTCACAAGAACCTGAAAATAATATTTTTGCATTTTTAATAAAATGCAATTTATCCAAATAAATTTTATTACGATTTTTCAATTAGTTATAATTTTATTAAAATTAAGTGCATGACCAAATAATGCGATGCTATTACCTTATTTACTATGAAACAAAATCACTTAAATAAAAATGTTCCTAGTTCTTATTTTCTAAAAACACAATATTGAGAAATTGAAAAATAAATAAATAAATGTATAATAATAACATATGTAACCGCTTCAAAAAAAAAAAAAATAAATAAAAATAAATATAAATATAAAAATAAAAGTAAAAATAAAAATAAAAATAAAAATATAGCGTTATGTAAAAAAAAGAAAAAACCTATCAAACTCCACGAGCAATATCCCTTTTAAACATACAAAGTCGAAGAAACCGCCACTACTCGGTCAAAAGTATTACTAAATCAAAATAATTCCCAACCTCTGTTCTCCTTTAACCCTTTGAGCTCTGGTGGGTAAATTTCTTCAAAATTCCAAATGCCACATTGACACCAGTATCTTGCAAAGAAAAAATTCAGTTTACGACATTCGCGAAAAAATGCAATAAAACTTTTTAAAATAAATCTGGTCGAATATTCCGGTGCCATTGTGACATTTCGGAATTAAAATTAAGTGGTAGAAAATTCAACCATCAGAGCTCAAAGGGTTAAACATTCAAATTCAAAGAAAACGCAATATGGTCAAAATGGCTGACAAAACTATCTCTGCCAATGCAACGAAGTCGGACTTATTCTAATCCTTTGATAGCCTTTATAAAAAAACACGTTTAACTTTACATTCCAATAAATCTCCTCTACTAAAATGATTTTATACAATACTTATACAATAATTAAAAATACATTTCATCTATCCATCAACCATCATCACTATTATACAGTACTTCTCTTAGAATATATTAATTGAAATCTTTTGTATTTCCCTGTAAATGCTATGTATTTTGTATTATGTGTGAAATAACTTATATTAAGCCTCAGAAATATTTATAAAGTTTATTATACATGAAATAGTTTAATATAATTAAATATGTCGCAAACAATTCCCCTTTCCTTTGCCATTATGTAATAGAAGTCTTTTGTGTGGCCCTGTAAATGAATAATTATTCTTTTGACCGCTTATTTTACAGAATGGATTTTTTAGTTCACTTCGTAAATGCATACCAATTTTATCATGTTTGACAGGGTTTAACATCGTTAAAATTCATTTGAAACAATTTTTTTTATCATATGCCGTAATATAACGGAATAATTTTGACTGTCCTTGTGGATAAACTAATCAGGCTAGAAATTTCATATGAAATAGGATTCAGGCTAGAATAAACCTCAATAACTTTAAAAAAAATTCAGCGTGATACGAGTATATTTATGATAGTTAGAGCGCGGTCAGACGGGCAGACAAACCAAAGTGATGAACACTTTTCAACTTTGTTCGAACGTGTTAAAAATCGAGGCGTAAGCTTTTGGCCTAGTATGGATGCAGAAACTGAACAAATGGTAAATTCTTTTACCAAATACAAAATATGTACTAAGTATAATTCTAAAAGGAATCCTTTGAATTCGGAATCAGAAAACATAAATCATCCAGGTCCCTTTTGTCTACACTGTTAAAAATCTTGTTCTAGTTTGAACCAAAAAAGTTTGTTTTTTGTTCTCAATATCTGCCACCGTAAGATGGTGAAATCTTGAACCAAAATTTGGAGCTCCCATTGAAGCATAGTTCCAATACTTGGAACGAGGTTGAAGTAGGAAGCTCCAAATGTTGGTACGAGATTTCACCATCTTATGGTGGCAGCTATTGAGCACCAAAAAACAAACTTTTTTGGTTCAAACTAGAACAAGATTTTTAACAGTGTACCATTACCTGAGGTTTACAGTGGCTTAAGTAGACTGGGTGCCCGAAATCAGTAATATTGTAATATTTTCTCTCTTTCATTCACAGCAGAAAATTTTCTGGTTAGATAAGGCGAACATAGCTTTCAAAAATTATTCAGGGCACTTGGGCACCTACCCTGGTTACGCTACTGACTTTAGCTGTTTCAAGTGCTAATATTAATCAAAATTGGGAAATATAATGTATCCCACCACATCTCAAGAGGTTCAGAAACAGAAACTGTGACATTAAATAAAATGAAGACTGTTATTTTTAAATTTATGGGAGCAAGCATTTTTCAACAAAAAAAAATTAAATATCTTTGTCTTATTGTTTCAGCGGTTAAAGGGTTAAAAATATATAAGATTAACCAATTGCAAAAACTTCCGTGATTGCGTATCAAGAACCGATTTTACAAACACTAAAAATTGTTTTCGAAATCTCCCCCAAAAGTCTTTTAATGGCAGTCTGTGGTGATCAGTGCGTTAAAAGTTGAACATAGGAATCAAACTACTGCGATTAGAGAACTATTTCGAAATTTTTAAGTAATTAATTTACTTAAAGTCATTCTCCATTCAGAAAAAAATGGTTGAAGCAAGCACTATAGCGAAATATAAATAAATAAAATACAATTAAAAATTCTTTTAATGAAGTTCCTATTTAAAGATGATTCCTACTCAACGAAATTTTCTACCGAATATACATTTTGAAGTGTGTTCCACCAAGATATGACTTGGCTGACCGAATACGTTATAATATACGAATTCATAAATAAGGTAAAAGTCTTTTTTATGTTTCGTTAAAAAAGAACAAATCGTAACACGCTTCGAAAGCGTGTAGTTTTTGCGTTGAAAGAAGAAACATTATTTTTTCGAAACGCCTTCTGGTTTTTTCACTTTATATGAGATATTTAAAAAATATTTTTCAACGGTATGGTGCTTTATTCTATTAATATATGTTTGTTTTATTCTACACGACAGATGATTATGACTTTAAAAAAGTATTTCTGTTTTTAATTGAGCAAATTAACAATACGGATTGAAAATACAGAATTTCGTAAATGATTACACTAAACGAAATCACTTAATAACTGTATCATGAAATTTTTTATTACAGAATTCATTGATTATATACATTGATTGCACTGCAGCTCTCAAAAACTATGCATTATTCATTTAGTTATTAATTATCAATGAAATTTAATTTGCCGCTAAATCACTTTCAAATAATTTAAGTGTCTTCCTTCAAACGTGACGCTCATTTATTATAATTTGTATCATTAAGAATAACAAAGGCGTAAATAATTCTGAAATAAATAAAAATAAAAGCATGAAATATTTAATTAAAAATAAATGTTTCAATTAAAAGCGAAAGTTAATTAACATTCGATTCTTGAAGATGTAAATATTATTGGAAAACCAATATTAATTCTAATGAATATAATTATTACTATTTTTCTTATTATCTCGGGCATTAAAGAAGCTGGGAAATAAAATTAATCGTGCTTGATGAATATCTTTAAAAGCGGTGCACCAGTCACCTTTTAAATTATTAGTAATAAAAATTAATTCAGGGCCACAGACAGGTGATTGAATCAATTTATGTTTATTATTTCTTCTTTTAATTTTTGTTAGTCATGCCAACATTATTATATGGTATCTAAATTAGATGTTAAGAAGTCAATAAACCATTTTCTAAGCACATAATTGTTTGAAATATTGAAAAATTGCGTAATTTAGGCAAACGGAATACAATTTATTTTCCACTGTAAAAATTGAAACAAAACTTTTTTTGCTGCGTAAGAGAAACATTTATCCGAATCCAAGTAACATCATAGTTTGACACTTTTCAGGAAACCTTTCTCTTATCTACAGAAATCATTTAGAAGAGGACCGTTTCACAAGTAAAGCAGCTCATTTCATGCTCATAAATTTTAGGAAGTATGTTTCTTTTATTTTCACGTTTTTCTGGTTTCTGATCTGTTGTTTTCCTGAAATTGTTCGAAGATAATGGAAAGAAATGTTGAATCTAGGAAGATAAATTTTTGAAAACATTTCTTGTATATCAAGAAACGTTTCTGTAATTTTAGCGATATATATTTATCTATATTCTTTGAATGTTAATAACAAAGGAAATATTAAAGAAATCTGTATTATTGTGTGTCTATCTGAAATATCCTTTTCAAATTTGAAACATACTTTATGATTCACAAACCTTCTAATAGTAGACCTGATGAAAGACGTAAATCGTTACTTCCTGAAAATTAGTTTTATGGTACCTTTTCTTGCCGTATTCTACTCAATTCTATACAATATGATTCTTCCGATAACAACCTGTATAACACTTTCCAACAAAGTGTTTTTAAGTTCGGTTTATCTGTCCTCTTACTGTCTGTCCGCGCTCTAATTCTCGTAAATGTACTCGGATTGCTCTAAAATTTTTGGAAGTTATTGACGTTTATCGCAGCACGAAGCCTATTTCAAATGACGTTTCCAGAATGTTTAGTTTATTTATAGGGACGGTCAAAAGTATTCCGTTACATTATGGCGAATGAGGAAAAATCGTTTCAAATAAAATGTAAAGATATTACTCCCTTTCAAAGATAATAAAATTGATATGAATTTACGAAGTGTACTAAAATATCTAGTCTGTAGGCATTCAAAGCAACAAAGCATTTTAAATAGCACATTCTATCCGAGGTACTATGTATTAGCGATAATGGCAAGAAATGCATTTTAATTATGACATGTTTTTTAAATTTCACTATATTTATGCATATTATATGGTGTGTATAAATGCTATAGTTGATATACAGGGCTATACAAAAGAGTTCGAAAAGGTTACTGAGTATGAGTATAAATTACTTAAAGGTGATTTTTAAATGATTTATGCATTTTTATGCTGAATTATATTCAATTTAGTAGGAAATGTTTGTAAAATATAAATAAAATGATATGC
The DNA here is from genome assembly GCA_964019185.1 of Maratus speculifer. Lineage (NCBI taxonomy): Eukaryota > Metazoa > Arthropoda > Arachnida > Araneae > Salticidae > Maratus > Maratus speculifer. The sequence continues at coordinate 205,054,693 of OZ025299.1, forward strand.
AGGGCAACGCAAAGAATTGAATAGATGGTCGTCTATGGATGATAATTTTTGGAAACGTTTTAAGAATGTTCTAGTTTGAATTAAATTAATTTAATTCAAACTAGAACAACATTGGTGCAATATTCCATACCAATATTGGCTAAATAATGGTAAAATGTAAACACCCCAATATTGGTGCTGTATTTCATGCCAATATTAGGTCAATATTTGCTATAAATATTCGCTAAATAATTCCAAATTTAAACATCCCAATATTGGGGCAATATTTCATACTAATATTGGAGTGATATTACACACCAACATTGGTGCAATATTGGCAAAATGTAAACAGTCAATATTGGTGCAATGTTTTATGCCAGTATTGGGGCAATATTTCCTACAAATATTGGTTAAATAATTCCAAAATGTATACATGCCCATATTGGGGCAATATTCCATACCAATATTGGCCAAATAATGGTAAAATGTAAACACCCCAATATTGGTGTAATATTTCATGCCAATATTGGGGCAATATTTTATGCCAATATTGGGGCAATATTTCATACCAATATTGGAGTGATATTACACCCCAACATTGGTGCAATATTGACAAATTGTAAATGTCAAAATGCGAAAGAGTTATTACAAAAATGCCTCCCCATAGGAATAACATTAGCTCGCGAGTGCCTTCGCGGGCAGGGACAGAGGCTTTACAGAATGGCAAACTCACAGATTGCGTTTTCTACTATAGCTTTCAAATTGCTTGTAGCGCCATATGTTGTTGAAAATTTTAACGAATTTCGAAAGTAGTATGCCTGAAAATTTACTGTTGTCCCAAACATATTGCAACAAACGGTGTATCTCTAACGCTGCCCGTTTAATTTTTATTGATTTTTCAAATATACCGGTCATTTTTGAAACACCCGGTATATTTAACTTATGTAAATTTATTAATTTTGTGAAGATGTTATTAATTAGTCTGAATAAGTGAAACAGCAATTCGGTGTTATTGTATTAAAATGTAGTTAATAATTAGAAATTTTTTTACTGCCAACTGATGTTTATTCAAATTAATCAACGTAATTTACTTTGCTAAGCTATTAAAAGTAGCGAAAATTAAGATTAACAAGGTTATTTTATGATAGAACCTTGTTATTCTAAGCATGACACTAAGTTTGAGAATAATATGGTTCTACCAATTTTTTAAGTGTAAAAAAAAGAAAAAAAATCAAAAATATTATTTACGAACTTTGATTTTGTAGAATTTCTGTCTATACCTACACATACGAACTTATTAACGGTAAAAGTGTTTTGCGAAGTTTAACAGCTGCACGTACAGAGCATGCTAATTTTTAACGTGTTTTAAATCCAAAGTGAGCTTTGGTCAGATTGAACCATCTTATTCTCAGGTGACGTATTGTAACAGGGTTCGTAAGCAAGAAGGGATTCAGTGGATTTTTTGTGTTTCAGTATCAGAAATTTCATGAAGTATTGGTCGCTATATCTGCAGATAGAATGTTTTTTTTTCCATTAAATTAGCAAATATTACATTACAAGAATTCTGGTACAAAGTTCTTGAAAGTCCTTGAAACGTACTAATCTGTTTAACAATAAATAATATAAATATTCTAAAATAAGGCTCTTCAACCTTTTTGAATGCAAGCCTTTTGTCAAAACAAATTCTTAAAAGTAATCTTTTCCTTATTTATTCGGGTATGTTTATCTCATTAACTGAAATCATGAACGAAATCTACAATTTTAGAATAGATATTTTATATACTTAGCTGAATCCCCTTTTTTCCACAAAAATATGAAGGTATTTTTAAGCCTTATTATATTGTAATTTCAAATTGCAGGAATATAATATTAATATTTTTGAAAGCATTTCAATTGTTTAAATTATGTATCTGATTCATGAATTCAGTTCATTTTTGTTTCAATTTTTAGGTGCGTTCGTAATTATATAATACGTAGCACCTATAGTGGTCGTTCAGTCCGTCCGTCTGTCCGTCCGCATATAACAACGCAAAAACTATCCAACCGAATCGTTTGAAATTTAAAATACATAATTATTACATAATTTTGTCGAGTCATTTCAAATTTTATGAAAATTGGATGAATAGATCAATTACAGGGGCAATCAAAAGTATTCCAGTACATTACGGTCAATGGGGAAAAAGTTTCAAATGCATTTTAATCGTTTGAAATTTTAAATGCGCAATTATTACATAATTCTGTCGAGTTATTTCAAATTTTTTGATAATCGTGTGCATAGATCAATTACAGGGGCAATCAAAAGTATTCAATTACATTATGGTCAATGGGGAAAAAGTTTCAAATATATTCTATACGTTTGAAATTTAAAATACATAATTATTACATAATTTTGTCGAGTTATGTCAAATTTTATGAAAATCAGATGCATAGATCAATTACAGGGATAATCAAAAGTATTCCGTTACATTACGGTCAATGGGTAAAAATGTTTCAAATGCATTTTAATCGTGTTACACTCATGCGAACTTAATAAAATTTATATGTAACTATAAAATACATATTATAATATACATCTTACATAATTTGTGGTGCAAAGAGCATTTGTTATTGATTTACAAGGCCACACAAAAGTATTCCATTACGTAATGGTATAGGGAGAACATTGTTTGATGAGCGTTTTAATTGTAATTCACTATTTACAATTTTATGAGATTGATATATGAAAGTAATATTTTTAAAACTTCGTTATCGTACGAACGCACCTAATTTGCTACGCTTCACGTGCAATTTCCAACTTGTTATTTAAGGGGAAGTTCAACTTCCAATTAAGGGGATGCCACAAATAGCTTAAACGTTAACCTTATGAGATACGTAATTTTAATTTAAATGAATATAAATAAAATAGCTTTCAAAATGTATGTAGTTATGTGAATATTTTCGAGCTAAATTCTTATATATTCAAAAACTGAAATCATCGACGAAATCCGCCAGTGTTGCCAGATGGGCTACTTTTTAGGTGCGTCTGTAATTATGTAAATACGTAGCACCTATAGTTGTCGCTCAGTCCGTCCGTCCGCATATAACAAAGCAAAAACTACCCAACCGAATCGTTTGAAATTTAAAATATATATTTATTACATAATTTTGTCAAGTCATTTCAAATTTTATGAAAATCGGATGCATAAATCAATTACAGGATCAATCAAAAGTATTCCGTTACATTACGGCCAATGGGGAAAAACGTTTCAAATGCATTTTAAACGTTTGAAATTCAAATTATATAATTATTACATAATTTTGTCGAGTCATTTCAAATTTTATGAAAATAGGATGCATAGATCAATTACAGGGGCAATCAAAAGTATTCCGTTACATTACGGTTAATGGGGAAAAAGTTTCAAATGCATGTTAATAATGTTACACTCATTCGAACATAATAAAATTGATATGCATATATGAAACACATTATAATATAATTTACACATTATAATATACATTTAGTACACATTATAACATACATTTTGCACAATCTGTGGTTCAAAGAGCATTTATTATTGGTTTACAAGGCCACACAAAAATATTCCATTACATAAATCGTATAGGGAGAACACTTTGTTTGGTGCGCGTTTTAATTGTAATTAACTATTTAACATTTTATGAGATTGATATATGTTGCTGAGGAATACTACAAGTCATTTCCTGTATAAAAGAAAGCAGATAGTATTTTCAGGGACGCACGAAAGGTTTTGGATACTATACTGTATCCGAAATACTGTGTACTATTACATCAAGATCTGAATAATTTTAGGTGCGTCCGTAAGTATATAAATATCTAGCACTAATATTCGTCGTTGAGTCTGTCAGGCCATCTGTCTGTATGTCCGTCCGTCTGTCTGCTTGCCCTCACATAACATAGCAAAAACTGCCCGACCTGATCGCACGATATTTAAAATATATAATTTTAGCGTAATTTTGTCGAGTCTTTTTAAATTTAATGAAAATGGGATTTATAGTTTAAGTAGAGAGACAATCAAAAGTATTCCATTACATTACGATCAATAGGAAAAAATAATTTAAAATACATTTTAATTTTGTTAATCTCTTTCGAATATAATAGAGTTGACATTAACCTATGAAGTATTAGTAAAATATACATTCTGTTACAAGCTGTGATGCAAAGAATATTTATTATTAAATTACAGGGCTACACAAAAGTATTCCACTGCATAATGCTATTCGGGTGAACATTGTTTGTATTTTAATTATATTAAACTATTTCACATTTTATGAATATGAAATGCGTTGCTGAGGTGTAATAAAAGTTACTTCCTGTATATTTACAGGAACACAAAAAAGATTTCGACCGCTACACTGTATTCGAAGTACTGTCTATTATAACAGCAACATCTGAATATTTTTAAAACTTCGTTATCGTACGAACGCACCTCATTTGCTACGCTATACGTGCAATTTTCAACTTGTCTAAAATTAGATTCTTGATTCTTAATTGGCATTACTTTTTTGAAATGGTAAGGCGTACTTTATTTAATGACACTATTAATTAAGGTGAAAACAAAGTGAATAGTTCAGTTTCAAAAAAGTGATGCCAATCTGAATTAAAGAATTAGCCCATTGCCAACACTGAAATTTGCAGTTTTAGAATAAAGATTTTGTCTACTGAAATGATAATCTAATTCAATGAAAAACATGCATGGAATCTATAATATTCATTATTTTAAGTTAAAAGAACATAAATGTTTTTGAAAACATTTCAACTATTTGAATTTTCATTGAATTGTTTTCGTTGTGTTTTAAATTGCTTTAATCACAATTTCTCTATGTGTTTCCGCTCCATACATTTTCCCCAATAGAGAGAACTGTGATAACATCATGGGTTACTGAATGATATTATTTATTTTTATAAATGACACAAAATTGTTTTTTTTTCTAAATTTCCTACTTTGCAAATAGAGCTGGAGATTGGGCATGAGATCGTCAAAAAAAGAACCTGGTAAATGTAACTAACTTTAATACCATTTGTAATTTTACATGCTTATTCAATTTAGAGTCACGTGATTTTTATTTCTTAAACTAAAGATGAAATTTAAAGGAGAAGTATTCACCAATTTGAGAAATTAGCAACTGTTGCCTGTTACACATTAAGAGAAAATTATTTTTCCGGCCTATCAAATAAAGGGGACAGTACTTTGAAAGATCAGGTAATAGTTTTTTTTTGTGCGTATCTGTTTAAATAAATGCAATGTTTGGATCGTACCAGGTAGTGGCATTTGTGATAGTTTTAAAATTTCGTTTGAAGCAAAAATAAATTTACAGCATATAGCTACACTTTCTATATATGTAGTTTTAATTGCAAAATATCAAACTGCCATATCCTTTAAAAGAAAGCCCCACCAGTGGCCGAGAGGTTCAGACCTCTCAACTGGTAGACGGCAGGTGCTGGGTTCGAACCCAATCGCGGCTGTCGGCCTAACCGTTCGGAGTTTTCGTGGTTTTCTTCGAACCTTGCGTAAATACGGGTTAGGTTCCCTTAGAAAGACCCCCACGAAGGGCACTCCCCCCTGGTCCTACATCCCATTAGTGTAGATAATCGGACGACAAAAATAAACCAAACCAAACCTTTAAAAGAAATGCACATAAATATATATGGAATTTTAGATTAAATTGTGAGTTATTTAAGAAAGAATATCATTCAAGAAATACGCAGTTTTAAAATATGGATTCTACATTCTGAAATTAATCATTTAATTGAACAAAAAATATGCAGGGAAATTGTAAGCCCTCTTACATTCGTAATTTCAAGTTAAAAGAACATAAATATATTTGAAAGCACTTTAATTATTCGAATTATGTATTTGTCCCATGAATTAAGTTCATATTTGTTTCAGTTTTTTATTTAAAGGAAAGTTCAGATTCTAACCAAGGGGACACCACAAATAGCTTAACCGCTAACTTTATTAAATACGTAATTTTAATTTAAATGAATGTAAATAAATGAGATTTAAAAATGTATGTAGGTGTGTGGATATTTTCGGGTTAAATTGTTATTTAATCGTAATTCTAAGTTGAAAGAACACAAGAGTTTTTGTAAGCATTTCAGCTATTTGAATTTCCATTGAATTATTTTCGTTTTATTTCAAACTGCTCTATTCGCAATTTTTCCATGTATTTTCGCACCATACATTTTCCCCAATAAACAGATCCGTGGTAACATCATGAATTACTCATTAATATTATTTATTTTTATAAATGCCACAAAATTATTTTGTTTCTAAATTTCCTGCTTCGCAAATTGAGCTGGAGATTGGGCATAAGTTCTTCAAGGAAAGAACCCGGTAAATGTAACAAACTTTAATACCATTTCTTACTTTACATGCTCACTTAATTTAGAGCCACGTGATTTTTATTTCTTAAACTGAAGATGAAAGGGTATAGCCGGGTTTCATAGTAAAATATGCCCTTGAGTCAACCACATCGAGTCCTACATGGATCGATAGCCCATAAAAAGTAATTCATTTCTCCCCAGTTTTAAGTTTGTATCTCAAGACTATAGGGTGTAATGACCCTAAATGCCTGTTTTGTAAAAGTGCGCATTATGTCGAAACCACTAAGCAAATTTCAACGAAAAAAATAAGGGATGCAAAAAACCACCATACGAATGTTTTACAATTTTTTCAGATTTTTTTTAAACAAAAGAACAAGTTTTCTAACATTTTTCCTGTTTTTAAATGAACATTTTAACTAAAAATAAACTGAAATTTCTGAGTGACCACCTCAATTTTTTTGCTTGAAATACTATGAGACATGATGCATATTCACTAACAATATCAACTTTCTACGTATGGTGCATCATATTAAAAAAGTCGAAATCATATTCCGGCGGAGATGTGGGGCGTGTCTCGGACAAATTTCACGCCTTCTTTTCAAATTTCACATCTTAATTCACACGGTCTTTTTAAAAGAATGCGTGAAATTTGTCCGAGGCACGCTCCACAATACCGCCGGAATATGATTTTGCCCTTTTTTAAGATGATGCATTATACGTAGAAAGTTGAAATTGATAGTGAATATGCATCATGTCTCATAGTATCTCATGCAAAAAAATTAAGGTGGTCTCTAAGAAATTTCAGTTTATTTTTAATTAAAATGTACATTTAAAAACAGGAAAAATGTTAGAAAACTTGTTCTTTTGTTTAAAAAAAAATCTGAAAAATTGTAAAACATTCGTATGGTGGTTTTTTACATCCCTTATTTTTTTCGTTGAAATCTGCTTAGTACTTTCGTCGCAATGCGCTCTTTTCCAAAACAGGCATTTAGGGCCATTACCCCCCATGGTCTTAAGATACAAACTTAAAACTTGGGAGAAATGAATTTCTTTTTATGGGCTATCGATCCATGTAGGACTCGACGTGGTTGACTCAAGGGCATATTTTACTAAGAAGCCCGGCTATACCCTTTAACCCATTCGTGCCCAGCATCTTTTGCGTAAATTATATTTGGTTGGCACCACTATTTTTAGAAGATTTAAGTTTAGTTCATTAATCACGAAAATGCATCATTTAAATAAAATAATTATTGCTTTTCTTTTTTACCGGTGTCAAAAACAGTGCTGAATGCACCTTCTGAAGCGTCTCTAAAAAGGGACGCTAGGCACTAATGGATTAAAGGAGAAGTATTTACCAGTCTTAGAAATAAGCAATCCTTCCCTTGAACACATAAAGAGAAAATTATTTCTCTGCGTATCAAATAAGGAGGATAATAATCTGGCGAATACGATAATAATTAATTTTTATTTTATGACTGTATCTTTAAATAAATCCATTATTTGGATCGTACTGGACAGTAGCATATGTGATTGTTTTAAAATTTTGTCTGAAGCAAAAGTAAATTTACAGCAAATAGTTACACTATCTATATAGGTAGTTTTAATTTCAAAATATCAAACTGTCAAATCCTTTAAAAGAAATGCACATAAGTATGTGTGAAATTTTATATTAAATTGTCAGCTATTCAAAAACGAATATCATTAAGGATATACGCAGTTTTAGAAAATGGATTCTATATTCTGAAATGAATCATTTTATTGAACAAAAAATAGGCAGGGAAATCTTAAGCCTTATTATATTCGTAATTTCAAGTTAAAAGAACATAAATGTTTTTGAAAGCATTTCAGCTGCTATTGAATTGCTTTCGTTGTATTTCAAATTGCTCTAATCACAATTTCCTCATGCATTTTCGTTTTGCCCTGAGAGAGAGAGAGAAATCCATGAGAACAACATTAGTTACTCAGTGCTATTATTTATTTTGATAAATGCCACAGAACTGTTTTGTTTCTAAATTTCCTACTTTGCAAATAGAGTTGGAGATTGTGCATAAAGCCTTCGAGAAATGAACCCATTAAGTGTGTTTTCTTTACCAGGGCGCATTTTAGAATGAACATCTTCCAACGTGATTTACTTCCATGATCTAATGCCCCAGCTCCGATTTACATTCAAATGAATCAAGCCTGTAACATGCTTTCGTGGAAAATGAAAATCGTGCTCCGAATAAGAAAGAATGAGCTGCTTTCTTCATTCAATATTTCGTCCTCCAAATTCAACACAAGGCTTTTAATTGGATTTTTTTTCTTTAATCACTTGGCATATGTTTTTCGGGTAAATAAAGCGTTTTTCATACATGCGATGTCATATTTTAAAACACTATAAATCGAAAATATTGTACTATGATTTTTTTTATTAAAGAAATTGTCTATTCCTGCAATCCACGTGCTGCAATGAAAAAAATTACCATAAATTAATGGAAGAAGTATAAAGTGTCTTGAAATATATATGCAATGTCTCGTCCTGAAGATTCAATACAAGGCTTTTAATTGTATTTCTTTTTTATTTATATGTGTATGTGTGTGGAAAGGGGGATAGACGTTTTGTGTAACTAAAAATAAATAAGGCGTGTTTATTGTTTGACGACATTCTAAATTACCGTACTCGAAAATTATTTCTACTTTTCATTTAAACATTCCATTATAAAAACTGTTTGTTCCGTTAATTCAATTTAAAACTAGTCATTGGGGACCACCATAATACTTACCCATCATAAGTATGCATACTATAAAAAATGAAAATAAAACACATGTAAACTATTTATAAATGCATTGCAATTCTAAAAAAGAATTTAAAAGTATATTTAAAAATGTTCATACATAGCAATGCTCTATTAATGAATTGTTGATGACCCCATTTTGACAAATTATATAAATCGCCAAACTACTCGTAAATTGTACAAATTGGCATAATTTTTATTTTAAATAACGAAAGAACAAACAAATTAGTTAAAGATGAATAAAAATACAAATAAGACGTCGAATTAAAAATCAGTTATGGTATACAAACACATGTAACGTATTTATTGTCAAGTGCATATGACAATTACGATAAGCCATTATCGGCATTTAATCTTTTAGTTTGGCGATAATTTTTTTTTTTTTTTTTTTTTTTTTTTGGTAGACGAAATAATCAAGTAGTAAAAGAAACATCCTTATAACTAACAAAATATATAAACCTATTAACTAACAAATTACTGACTCGGTTTAACCGTCTCGTTTCCGATTAAAGTATATATTTGAATTGAAATTTGAATGAAATACAGAGTCATGAAAAATCGAAGAGTGTGAAAAATAGGATTATAAATATCTCGACAACTAATTATCCGATCGATTTCATTCTTTTTGCAAATTTTGTTTTTTATGGTCATTTACAGCCATTACTTAAAATAAAAAAAATCATGTGCCTTTCATCAGAAAGAATACTTCGAGAGTCTGAAAAAATAATTCCAGATAATCGATGTTACTGATATTCAATAAGCTTCTTCTCATTATTACAGACTAAGTACACACAAGCTTTTAAGCCTTTATCTCAATTTATTTGGGAGATAGAGTGTTTACAAACAAACGGACAGACAGACAACCACACACACAGACAGACGGACAACAGTTTTTTTTCTAAAAATATGTTTTTCGGGATCTCGAAATCCGTCAAACGAACGAAACCTGTAAATCCGTCAATGCTTTTTCGGTTTTCAAAACGATTGAAAGTCTTACCTTATACTACGTATGACGAGTAAGTAAAAATCTTATATTTTTAGGGAAACTGTCAAGTATGCATCCACTCGACCATTCTCAACGGTGGTCGAGTGGATACAACGGGGGTTGCATGTGGGGTCTCAATGCGGTGTCCAATCTCAACGGTGGCCAATGACTAATTTCTAAACCGTTAGTCATAGACATATACTTCCAATTGCAAAAATGCTTTAAAAAAGGTAAACAATTGTTTTTTAAGCAATTCAGGTCAAAAATTTTTTTTATTGAAAAATTACGAAAATTAACTTTTTATACGGTCCCCCGGTCCTATAAGTGATATTTAGTAAATATTTCCCCTACTCTGACAAGTAAGAGAAAAAAGGTCCCATTCATCTAACATTAAAGTTGACCGAGTTATGCACTTTAACCCATTAATGTCCAAATTATTTTCTCCATTAAAAATGAAATTTTGGGTTTCCCACCACTTTTAAAAAAATAATAACTTTTATCTTAATTTATTGAGGAATTTGTCTTGTGAAAGATAGTGTTTATTTATCTTTCTATTTACTGCTGTGAAAAGTGTTTGCTTGCCCTTTTTATAATCGTCCCTAAAAAGGGACGCTAGGCACTAATGGGTTAAATTTGATTACTTAAACCACTTTTCTGTGGCTGAAAACGGATGAATTGTACTGAGCTTTAACACTAGAACCGCGGCAGTGGGTCATTTTGACCCGTATCGTATGGAGGGATGTCAATTCGAATCAGAAAACTCTTTATAAAATAAGCTAAATATAAGCTGAGAAAAAATAATTTCAATAAATAACTAAAACAGCTTTAAATGAAAATTCCGATGAGAAATATTTTTATAAAACTTGAATGAATTTTCCCGGGGTTCTAGTGTTAAGGGAACGTACACTAAGTGCTTAAAGTATTATAAACGGCGTCCATTTCCCAGGGCTCCCAAATGGTCCGCCAACTGAACATCAGAATTTTCTAAGTGAAATTTTCCTTTTAGATTTTTCTTGAAAATTGCCAAGAAACAAACTTTGGAAGTTAATTCTAGTGCAAATACTGTAGAAACTTATCATGAAATTTTCTTTAAAAAAAATTGATGTTCAGTTCGCGGACCATTTGGGAGCTCTGATTTCCAGAACGGTCCAATGGCTACTTCCTAAACCATTTGTCACAAACATATAATTCCAATTACAAAAATGTTTTAAATGAGGTAAAGAAATGTCTTTAAAGCGATTTAACTGAAGGTGTTACCACCGTACAAGTTTTAAGAAAGTGTTAATTTTAATTAATTAACTTCTAGATTGGTTAAAATAATTTAGGGTGTGAGTTTCAAAATTCTCTTTATCGAAAAAAATCAAATTTTGGGGAATCGCAAAAAACCTTTAAATGCGTCCGTTGGATTTCATTATAAATTTGGAGATTGTAGTGTTACATTAGTGCAGATTGGTAGAGAAAACAAAAGCGATAAGACGAGTTTTAAAATCCATATATTCAATCATATTTTTACATATGTTTTATTTTGTAAGGGAATGAAACTACTTCTTTTCATGATTTTATTTTTAAAAAAACGTATATTATTTTGATAAGCTTTTATTTCACTTAAAATGTTCGTATGCATGTTTTCCGAGTTCAAAATTTGTATTCAAATTTTAATTTACTTCCAAATAGTCGATCGAGGTTCAATTCGCATATTTATTTATATCCAATGACTATGTAATATAAATACTATTTTAGGTGTGTACCATTTATTTATTTTATAGGATTACACTAAATTCCGTCAGGTAAAGTATTCGAATAGAATTTTAGATACGTATAATTTTGTAACAAATTGTGACTGTTGCTTTTCATAATTTAACAAAATTTCTGTTATTTTTTTATTTATATTTTAAGTGCAAGTTGTATATTTTGCTTTAATATGTAAACATAAATATGAATTTAAAAATAATATTGTAAAAATTATTTTACTCTCAATGTTTAATGTTAAATTTTATATCTGACGTTTCATTTTATTTCCAGTAAATTTGTGACTGACCCACTATTTTGCAGCAAAAAAGATGCTTCAACTTTAAGAGCACACACTAGTCACGCGGTAAAAGCCGAGCGCTAATGTAAAGTCTATGGGAGCGTTCTTTTCTAATATCTCGCTTAATTTTCAATATTTTTAAATGATTTTTTTTTCTCAGGATAGCTGAGGACATTCTATTACCGGGCTAGTTTGTACTTTTCTGATTTTCGTTGTAGTTTAATTCTGAGGACCCTTTAAATTTTGGATTCAGTGAAATTCGAGGTGTTGTGCCATTTTTACTCTTATAAAATCTATTTCAGCAAAATTCAGAAAAAATTAAAAACGCTTCACGGAATATTAGTGTTTAAGCTTTCCAATGATATGCTTTCCATATTTCTACTGCAATTAGGCTGAGCAAAATTTGGAAATATTTTGATCAGAAATGGAATAAAAAAAGCGTTTTAATTATATGCGCTCCGCCTCAGCCAGTCTCCGCCTCTCCTGCCCTTTTGAAAATTACAATTGGTTAACACCAATCCATTTTAGCAAATGAAAGTAATTTTTTTCCCTTCATTGTATTTCCTTTCTGTTATTGGTTTATAGTAACGTGTTAAAATAACCTCCCTTATTTCAAGGTTTTGATTTATTTTTTCTACAATTATTGATAAATTTTAGCTAAAATAGTCTTGAAAAAAATCAACGACTTCTAATTTTTTGTTTTTATAAAACTAACGCTATTTTACTATTATTATATAACTATAACTAACTTCCAAGGAAGAAAATTATACATTTCTTTGTATATATATATATATTCAAGTCCATACAAAACAAGGTAGATTTGATACAAATTACAGTAAGCTCCTTTTTAGCAAAAAGGAAATTCTGATAATTTTAAAATATAATTGGAACTTTTGTGAAATACATAGGTAGCATTAAAAGGACAAGGAGCTATATTTGGAATTTATAAATTTCCTTATACAGCTTGCAAAATACATGAAACAGGGGGGGGGGGGCAGGGGTGTGCAAAGAGAAAACTGCGCCCGGAGTAAAGTTCAGTTTGGCACCCCATTCCCTGAACTTTTTCTTGTGACAGACTAAAAATTACGTTAGTAGTAAAAATTTGGCTCCCCCTAAATTTCGATCCCGGGGCAACCACCCCCTTCGTCCCCCTCTTTTTCGCACGGCGCTGCAAGGAGTACATTTTGAGGAGGCTTATTCAACACCGCGCCGTCCGAGGGGGGGGGGCGCCACATTTATACTATCAACATCATTCTTGGGCTGTTACAAGAAAAAGTTGGGAAAGGGGGCGCCAAATTGATATTTTGCCCCAGGCGCAGTTTTCTCTTCCCTGTGTTTTTTTTTTTTTTTTTTTGGTACTATACGATACTAGGCAGCCCAATTTCAGTCCAGTATTATTAAGTAAAACAGTAAAAAAAATAAACATTTTCAGTTCGAAAAACAGTTTTATCAAAAATAAGCAGAAGTTAAAGTTAGAAAGTTTTAAAGATTGGTAATTTTAAAATTGTTGATTAACTTGTTTCAAACTTTAAAGAAATATTTTTTAATATTTATTACTTTTGAGGAAAACGATACACTTTTAACAGTCGTTAAAAATGGGGAATTTATCCAGCGTAATACATTTTATTTTAATATAACATAAAGGTATATTTGCAAAGACAACGAATTGCAAATATTTATCATTATTTATCTATACTAATATTATAAAGAGGAAAGATTTGATTGTTTGTTTGTTTGCATTGAATAGGCTCCGAAACTACTTGACGGATTTGAAAAATTCTTTCGCCGTTGGAAAGCTACACTATTTCCGGTGAACATAGGCTATAGTCGCCGCTTAAAAGGATAAAAATAAAACGCCGGATAAATGAATCAAAAGCAATTTGAGAAACTAAAGGTTACCTGGCCCACTAGACACATGACAATCACTGAAACACATATGAAAATCGTAACTATGCACCCCCCTCCTCCCCCCCCAAAAAAAAATTTTAAACTTTTTAGACCTACCTGATATAAAACCGTGTTTTTTAATTTTTAAAACTATTTAGCAATTACTAAAAAAGGAAAAGAAATGCTGAAACGCAAATGAATTAAAGTTAAAAATAAATCACGAAACGATTGTTTTGGAGTTTTCAAAAAAGTTATAACAGATAGTAAATATTTTAAAGAGTAGTGAGCATCAAATATGGGGAGGGAGGATTTTTTTTTTTTTTTTTTTTTTTTTTTTTTTTTTTTTTTTTTTTTAGGGGGAGCAGTTAAATATTTAAAATTGTAACGTTTTCTACAATTTCAAATGCGGACTGTTTCAATAAGCCTTGGAATAAATATTACTTATTTAATTTAATATAAAATTATAAAGAGGAAAGATTTGTTTGTTTGTTTGTTTGAATTGAATTAAATAGGCTCCAAAACTACTTGACGGATTTGAAAAATTCTTTCACCGTATGAAAGCTACACTATTTCCGGTGAACATAGGCTATATTATATTTTCAAAAAAATTATTTCAAATCCTTATTAAAATGCCAATATTGTAACCCAAGGTGTAGAAAAATGAACTTAAAAAATCTTTACATCGCGTGCGTTGCGAATACTATTGATTATAGAACAAAATAATGTACTACGACTTTGTTAACATGTAATTATCTACAAAAAATGTCGCAACAGCATATGTCTAACTGTTATAGTTATGTCACAATAAGTGTTTTTTATTTTAAAAAATAATTAAAATGCCGTTTCTGTAAAAGCTCTTTATTGTTACTTTGGTATTGATTCTTATCAAAATAAATTACTTTAAAATCAAGACTGATTTAATGGTTGCCGTTTACCCCGCTCGACTAGGCTGCATCATAATGTGTGATATAGGCGTCACTGGGGCACGGGAGGAGAGTCAATGTCAGAGACGGCATTTTAATTATTAGGTTATGAGTGTGTGTGTAAAAATTTATAACTTGAAATTTTTCTTAAATATCCGTGAGAAGTCGGGGCGGGCTGCTATAATCTATATACATAAAGCAAAATCGTGTTAGTTACACCATTTATAACTCAAGAACGGATGGATCGATTTTTATGAAATTTTGTATGGAGGTATCTGACACATTAGATTAACATATAAGCTATTTTTTATCCGACTACCTAAAATGAGGGTAATGTTTTTAGTAGTTGAATTTAATGAGATGAAGTGGTAGAAACAATTTGCGATGTCAGCAGTGGCGGGGGACTGGGCGACTTGCTCTACCCGAAGAAAAGCGAGGGCGGGCGGCTAGTTATAGTATAAAAGTAAAAATAATGAAACTGTAAGGCAAAATATAGCAATTTTTTTAAAGTCTGCTATTCAGCAAATTTTACTCGCTAATACTTTTCAGAATTGTTTCTTCTTTGGAGTTTCTTGTCGACGTTCAACTAATGCAGCTTCTATCGAGCAGAAGGCTTTTGCATGTTCCAAAACATCATTTTACAAAGTATCGTGGACAAGATTTGTCGAGATACTTACAAACTTTACAAGTTCGTATATATTTAATGGGTGACAGTTCAATATAACATTGTAAAACTTTTAGACGATTTTGCAGTTTTTAGCAGTTTTTGTTTGTCCTGGTACAAGGGCAGATCTGGAGATTCCTCAAAAAAGAGGGGGGGGGACTTTTCAGAAATTTGGAGATTCCAATCTCACCTGCAGCTCGTGTCGGGACATTTTTTTTTCCATCATGAGTAGGATCGGGGCTAATTTCTTTCGTTGCAGGTCGGGTTTCGGTCCGGTTTACTTTCATTTTTTGCCGTTGTTCTGGTTAAATACTTTTTTTTGCGAGTCGTGTTTGGGTAAGGTTCAATTCTACTTTGCCGCTGCGGGTTGGGTTGGGGTCCGGTTCTCTTTCTTTATTGCTTCTGGTTGGTATTGGGTCTGGTTGATTTCTATTTTGTGTGTGTGTGTGTGGGGGGGGGCAGGTCCGTAGCTAGAAGTGAACAATAGGGGGGCTCAAGTGAATGTAGGGGGGGCTCAAGAGAATGTAAGGGGGGGCTCATAATTTTTTCTCTTGCATTGCCACAGAAAGATAAAGTTATGCATATTCATATTGTAGGTACTATGTTTCTTATTAAAAAGTGTTCTAATAACTTCATTTTATACTAAGAAAATTATAGGATGATGAAAATTTTGAGTGTATAGCTGATCAAAATTAAACATCATGCTAGCTTCTTATGTGCCAATAGGATGAGGGACGTGTTGAACACACTTATTTTAGATACAATTTAGTAATCCTGCAAAATTGTGAAAGGTGTTCAAGACTAAGTTAGATTTTTGAATAGAATTTTATTTGAATTTTCGGAACAGAAATTCATTGAGTGACCTTGGAATCTTTTCCAGGGGGGGCTCAAAATATTTTAGGGGGGGCTGAGCCGCCCATAGCGCCCCCTTAGCTACGGCCCTGGGGGGGGTTGAGTTGAGTACTATTTTATTAGCGCTGGTTTGGTTTCGGTCAAGTTGAATTCTTACTTTTTTGCTACTGGTCGAGTGGATTTTTACGTTTTTCTTACGGATAGAGTGGAATTCTACTTTTTATTTGCTTTTCTCTGCATTCTTTTTTGTTCCTGTAGTTGTTTTGGGGTGAAATTAATTTACACTATTTTTGGGTTCTGATCTGATTCATAGTGAATTTTCAATCTCGCAAGAAGGATTCGATTCGACCCCATATTTTAAATGAAAGTCTAAATATTTTCTCCGTTATGGACGAAAATAGTTTAAAGAGTATTATAAAAGAAAATATCGAAGATACTATAAAATGAAACTATATAAACGCCATAACAGACATTTCCAAATAGTTAATTATGAATATTTAAGATTTTACATTTCAATTTACATGTTAACACTGCTATTCGCAAGTGTTAACATGTACATTAAAATATCCATACGGAATGTCTCGAATAGAAGATACCCCTATTTAACGAACACTTTTCAACAATTTAGCCATCTTTTTTGATTGATTCCGTTATGAGTAGGGGGAACTGGGGTACATTGATACATGGGGCACATTGATACACCCCCTCTACCGCTCACAGGGTCATTACAGGAAGTTTCACAACAGCTCCAAAAGGTGATGCTAGTGTATTCAACTACATACAGAAAATCTTGGAATGATTCAGTAGTTTGATGAAATGGGACGAGTGATTTATTGTTTTTGTTGTTCAAAAGTAAATTTGAGTTGTACAATTGAAATGCTATTATACAACTGTTCCAGTATTTTCAACCAAAATGAATACTCTCCCTGGCAAGTACAGCTACTCTTTATCAGTTCCTCATTATTTATTGTTAGATATATTGTGAAGTGTTGGATTTGAGACTCATTTTATTCAAAATCGCTGTATGGGGCACATTGATACAGTCTATGACGGGGCACATTGATACAGCCTAAATTCTTTAATAGTTCATTTTTTCATTACCTTTTATTATTTTTTTTACCATAGACTCCTTAATCCAACTTTTTTTTCGCAAAAAATTTCTAACATTAGTTTTTATTGAAGTGTAATAGCTCTAATTTCTTTATATTAGAACATTTTATAGTATTTTTGAAAACAGAAGACGTAGGAACTTACCCAGCATCTAGTGCTAGTAGAACTAATAAAAGAAAAGGACGGCATTCTGGCAAATCTCGAATTTATATCGATTCTCCAGAGAAAAAAGTATTTTCGACATGAGAAATGTTAAGTAAGAAAAACAAACTGCAGAACAGAAAATGATACTTATATTATAAACAGAATTTTTAATATAATTATCCTTTATTTTCTGTTTATGAACCTATTTATAAACAGAAAAACTGGTAATTTTTTCATCTTTCATAAGAAAGAAGATAATGCTGGGGTTGAAGTGCTAGATATGGCAAAGTTACCTCAGCCAACAATCAGACAAGAAACAG
This sequence comes from Maratus speculifer, assembly GCA_964019185.1. Taxonomy (NCBI): domain Eukaryota; kingdom Metazoa; phylum Arthropoda; class Arachnida; order Araneae; family Salticidae; genus Maratus; species Maratus speculifer. The sequence continues at coordinate 205,072,703 of OZ025299.1, forward strand.
CCAGAACATCAGGTCATAATATATTTAATTTTGATTGCTTTAATATTGCTTAAAAAAATTGTGGGTGATTTGAATTTTTATAAATAAATATAAAATGGTTTTCTAACTCATTTTCTATGAAAAATATGCATTGGTATTATTTTGTCGTCATTTTTCTCAAACGTATCAATCTGCCCCTGGGATGGGGCACATTGATACAAATGACTCTTTTTGATTTTTTTAAAATTACATGCAAAAATAATATATAAAACAACGATTGTACATTTTTATAACATACTACACAAGTTTTGCTGTCACCTCATGGGAAAAAAACTTGAATTTTCTACTTTCTTCACACCAAAAAAAATCTTAGAAAAAAACTGTATCAATGTACCCCAGTTCCCCCTATATATTAGATATTTATTTTCTATATAAAAGATAAAATTGATATTAGAAATATAAATGTCGACATTTTATAATTCCACTAAAACATGAATTGTTTTTCTTTCATTTCGATTCTAAATTGACAAGAAAAATTTTGGTCGGGTTTTGATTTGATTTCCAATGGTATTTTCGCGTTCGGATCGGAAGCAGGGCAATACTATACGCTCAGGGGTCAATTTTTTTTTTTTTTTTTTTTTTTTTTTTTTTTTTTTTTTTTTGTCGAATATTTGAAAAATGAAGTTATTTTAAGTGCAATTCTTAGAGGAACGCTCTTTTCTGATTCAAGGGGGGAACACGAGAATCCTCAAGGGGAGCGATTTCAAAATTTGGAGGTTCGGGCAGGAGGTGATATTTTTCATTGCTGGTGGAGATTATTTCTAAATTTTGCAGTGAGTCGTGTTCGAATCGGCTTGAGAATTTTGCTGTGGGTCGGATTTGGGTCAGTTTGACTTACATTTTTCAAATTCGGTTCTGTTCTGGATAAAATTTCACTTCTGAGAGTAGCACTCAGGTTGATTGATTGGTTGGTTGAATGGGGTTTTATGGCGCAAAGTTACATCAGGATATGCTGCGCAAAGAACAAGGTGGGGATTCGAGTTAATTAGAAAGTTTTGTTAGGGATTTTTTTTTTTTTTTTTTTTTTTTTTTTTTGAGTTTGTTTTAGGTAGCTTTCATTACAAAAAGTAAAAAGCTACCTATTTTGTAGTAGGCCGGATAGATTTATACTTTTTTGCTACGGACCAAGTTTGAGCAGGCTGACTTAGGAATAGGTTTTGCACTAAAGAGCAAATACTAGATTTTTTTTTCTCTATAAATTATAACATTCAACTTGAAGATACACATTTTTTAATTCTATTAAAATACATGAACTTATTTTCTTTCATTTCAATTTCAGGTGTTCGGGTAAGGGCTCGATTTGACATAATTTGTAATTTTTGAGTTCGGATTGATATATTATTGGTCGGGTTGACTTTAAACGTTTCGGATTCGGGACATTTCTTCTTTTGGATTTTGACAAATTCGGATCTAGTATAAACTGGTTGATGACTGGATTTTTCAATAGATCAGACAATTTTTTATATGAAAAACTATATGTTTGAATATTGACGAGTACATTATATATATATTCATTTTTCTACTTAAACAAACAAAAAAAAAATTGTTATAATTATATGGGATACCTTTCCCAATTTCCTTCAAATATTAGATTGATTTTGTTTCATTTTGGATTTGTTGATCTGTTTTGTATCAGGCTATTCGGTACTGAATCAGATTTTTTTCTTTTATTTATTTATTTATTTTTAGCGAGCTTGGGTTGGGTTAAAATTGAATTGCTTTTTGAGCCTGGGCATGGAAATTTAGGTTCGGGCAGACCTCTAAAAGAACGAAGTCCACGCCAGGCCTGAAGTGGAAGAAAAAATATAGTGTGGTCAAGTTTTGCAGAAAAAAAGTAAGATTTTCGAAAGAGTGAAGACTTGAGTAGAGGTCTGGACGGGCTGGAGTTTCCAGTCTCGCCCCGGCCCGGTATAAAACAAAATATTCGGCCCGAGCCTGGCCCGCTCGTTTACACTTTTACATTTCTAGGCCAGGCCCGGGCCGTACAGAAATCAGTGAAAACAGTCCAGGCCGAAATCGGCCTGCATCTTTATTTCGAAGCAAAATCAGATTTTTATCATACAATTAAGATTTTTTAAAGATTACTGCATTCATATTTATTGGATGATTTTATAGAAAATTTTTACTGACAATACACAATAAGAACATTAATGATTACTTAGGTTCTTAGACTTTCAACATTCAAATAAAGATGCACTGAAAAATTAATATGGTTTAGAATAAAAGAAAAAAAAAGGAAGTTAAAATTATCATAACTTTAGAAGCTGTGTAATAAAAAGTACATTTATGAAAATACTTCTTTATCATTTTATCAAAGATTTTCTCAAATTTAGAGGAGCTATTTTTTATGCATTTCTGATTTCATTTCTTTTTGGAAACACATGAGTTTAACAGGTGTTTTTATTCAGAAACAATGTACTGGAATGGCGTTATCCATTTTTTGATAAAAGCAAATACAATGCTCAACACACTATATAAAACGCTAATTTTCATGATATTTATGAAAATATTGTGAAAATTAGAGTTTTGAATCGCATTTCCGGAAGCGACAACATGCAAAAGGAGAAAAATCTGAAACCACGTGACAAGAATCTCTTATACCTTAACAAGTATATACAAATATCTTATTTACCAAAAATAAAATATGCTGTTCGATTCCAAATCCCTTCAATAGTCAGGCTTGTCAATTTTGTACCTTTATAGTTAAAAATTAGTCAGAAAATGTGTCAAACTTTCGTGTTGTTCAGAAATGAATTTAAGAAACACTAAGGAGTATATTTCCAAAAAGTACATTAACAGTACGTTAATAGTTTTTATCCCTTTTACAAATAATGTTGTCTGCCCTACACGGCTTACGAATAATTAAGTCTAGTTCTGACCCCGACTATATGTAGAAACACAGTGCAAACCTGGTCTTGACCCGGCTCCAGTTTGCCAAATAATTATTATACCCGTATAGACTCAAAGCAACTGTCCGATGCTGATTTCTACGCTGTACACGTTACATTTATGTATTGATGTTGTTAAACTAGTATCTACTCGTGACGCACATTTATACTTATGGTCGTTAAACCCATATTCATTGAAAATAGACCTCATTTTAGCGTTTTTACCGAAATCTTTATAACACGCCGGCAGGCCCGTTAAACTTTTTTATCGGACTGGCCCATACGGCCTGTTTATTATTATTTTTTTTTGCCAGTCTGATACAGGCCGATGCAGATCTCTAGACCTAAGCAAGCCCTAGTCTCATGAGTTAAAACTGGCCCGGCCCAACCCGAGCAGTGACAGCTTCGTCCAGTCCGATCAGGTCGCACCGTTCTCAATTTTAAACACGATTCATTTATCCTATGGACATCTAATATCATTTTGCAGACCCTTCATTGGGCTCAAAAAGGGAGGGGGCAATCGCCCCATCGCTTCTGGTATTCATCATATTGAAATCTTGCTATTGAATTGCATCTTTTTATATGTCGACAGATGGTTCGTGGGAATTATTACATTGTTCTGCAAATAATAAATTTTGAAAGAAAACTTGATTGTAAAACACTGTAACATTAATAAAGCTAAACTGAGTGTGCGGTATCTTCCTTAAAAAAAAAAAAAAAAAAAAAAAAAAAAAAAAAAAAAAAAAAAATGGACGTCGGGAAACAGATGACCAATTTTAACAGGTTTATTATGATTATATATAAAATGGAATGTTTTTATGGAAATTCTTTTTAACACAGAGTATACACGAAACAGCATTTCATTGCATTTCATGTTCAAAGTAGTGAACATAATTTAAATACGCTAGGGACAGTTTTTCTCCGAAGAGCTTTTTACAACCGAATTCTTTTGTGTAACTCTGTAATTGAATGGCAAATGTTTTTCGCCAAATATTATACCACAAGCATTCTTAAGTCCATTTCAGAAGTTCGTATAAATTTCATTGTTTGTAAAAGAGTAACATTATTACAACAATACATCGCGAAATTATTTTTAGACCAGAGTATAATAGATTACTATGGAGATCCTCTGTGTGTATACTGTAAGTGCTATACATGACATATTTTTTTATAATTGTCTTCCAGAGTACCTCTGTAATGTATATGAATTTCATTACTTTTAAATTAGTATAGCCCTCCTTGAAACACCGCAAATGATTTATCTACATAGATCATAATGTAGCGGAATAATTTCAAGTGATCCTACACATTTCTTATGTTTCTTCAATTTTTTAAAAAGTGTTTAATTTTTTAAAAGTAATTTTTGCTCCTTAAAAAACTTTGTTAGTGTTATGCAGAATTTGCAAAAAGTCCTTAAAAATATTTAAGTTTTCTGTTATTTATTAATTGCAGGTGAAAATCTGAGTTCTCTGAAATTCTGATTTAGAAAAATAATTTATATCACCATTGCCCCCCCCCCCCCTTGTATCAAAATTTCGTTCCCGCCTTTTGCTCTCATCACAGCCTTCAATATTATCCCTTCCAGAAGTATCACTTCGCTGTTTTGCTGTCTATCTCACTGTATCCGTGTTTACACAATATTGCCACTTTGTTGTAACAATAAAAAATCTATCACAAAAACTCCTCCCCACTAACTAAAAATGAGATTTTCCCCTCTCATCCTATTAGTAAATGCCTAGAATTTATTCATTGAAACTTTCCCACATTTTATTTTTTTTTAAGCCCATTTGTTAATGTTTTAAAAGGCAAATAAAAGTAAGTCATTTAAAAAACTTCTCCATCCCACATACACACCAAAATAAATAATTAATAAATTGTTTCTCCCCCCCCCCCAGCTCACAAATTTTATACTTTTAAGGGTGTATTCGAAAAAACGCTTTTCCATCTTCAACAGCTCGAAATTTTCCGATACAATTTCAGACACATTTTTAAACGTAGAAACATGAAATTTGCTGAGAGGATTCTTGAAGGGACGTATGAGGTGCCGAGTGATGTTTTTTTACGCTCAATTCATTAGAATTTGAGTTATAAACAGTTATCTTCTCAGTATGACCCCTTTTTTCGTTCTGAAATCTCCCGCTTGGGAAAAATCGGTTCGAAATGCCGTTTTTGATTGCTTTTTTTGCAATGTTTTGTGCACTTATCAAAGAGTTGACCTTTACGGCACCTTGTGCACTTTCCAAATAAGCGATTTTGAAAGTTTGGTGTATTTGAGAGCAATAATGAGTTCAAAAATAAATCGGAAAATAGGCAGTTTGAATCGAAATACACCCTTAAAGTCATCGATTTTTCTAAAACTTTTACTGTAGTAATAAATAATCAAACATAGTTTTACTCTTAACCCCACAAAAATTTATGTTTTCCCCCTATTTCTCCTTACCAAGTACGTAAAATTTAGTCTTTAAATCTCTTTATTTGGTGTTTAGCCATATTTGTTAATCTTTAGTCATATAAAGTAAGTCATCTAACAAATTCCCTTCATCCCCCTCCAAAATAAATAAATAAATACTTTTCATTTTTTCCTTCTCAGAAATCTCCAACAATTATATAAAGGAAATTTTAAACCAATTATTTATATGATTTACGATATTCGAACGAAATGTGGTAATTCAGCATAAAAAACTTTTTCTAAATTTAAAGGGGGGGGGGCGAGTAGCTACCCTTTCTCCCCCTATACTTATTCAATGAATTCTTAAAACTAATCGCCCCCAGGAGGATACCTTCTTTAAATATTCACGGGCTTCCTAACCCAAGCCACCTGAATGATCTTTCTCTTTTCTTTTTCCTCTGATTTCTATTGTCTTTCTTTTTTCTTTGTTTCACTCTGTGGTTTTTTTTCCCGGAGGTGAGGGCAATTTGTATGAGCCGATATCACTCTGTATATCGATGGAGAATTGTAAACCACCCACGTGTTTGCTGTGTGTAACGTCACGTGTTTGTAGGAAAGAGTAGAATTTAACCGGATTCAAACGCAACCCACAACAAAAAGTAAAAAATTAAACCCGACCAGCAGCAAAAAATAGAAGCGAACCGGACAACAAATTTTGTAAAATGATCGCGGAGAAAACACGAATTTCTTCAAAATATCGTGAAACAAACACACATTTTGTACAAAAATTGCAAAAAAGAACGAACATTTTACCAAAGAATTCACCCCAATAAATTCGGGTCAACCCGAACCCTTCTCGATAAAGTAACAAGTAAGAAAAATAACGCGTTAAGCATTGATTATGAAGCACTTTCCAACACTTAATGAAATCTTTAACAAAACTTTGTTATTTAGGGAAATAATAGTGTATAGCCAAATATACCCAAATATGTATTCCAGTACTTTTGAACAGCTCTGTATTTCATATGTCACTTGATATAATGGGAAAATTTAGTTTAGCAAGAAAATACCCAGTAGCTTGAAATTTATTTTTTAGCATTTTCATACTATCAGATGGAAACATACTTGAATACTTTTGTTCAGCCCTGTAGTTTACATTGTACCTTTATTACACGTCAGCATTAGGCTAAAATTTATTGTAAACTAAAACACTTTTAAAACAACTGAAATCACATTCTCATAAATTATCATTCATAGGCGTCCATGTACCGAATTCTTTGTGTGGCCCTGTATATCCTTTTATCTATATTTTGCAAACATTTCTCAGTAAATTCAATGAAGCTCAGCGTAAAAATGCATAGCTTATTTAAGAACCACGTTTAAATAATCTATGCTCATATTCAGTAACGTTGGTGAGCTCTTTTGGGTAGCCCTGTATATCAACTATAACATTTATACACACCATATAATGTGCATATTTTTAGCGAAATATAAACGCGCATATCATAATTAAAATGCATTTCATCCCTCCATCAGCCATCATCGGACACATATGTGGTACTTCGGAAAGAATATACTATTTGAAATCTTTTGTATGGCCCTGTAAATGCTATGTACTTCATATTATGCAAGACAGTAGCGTATAATTTATATTAAGCTTCAGTGACATATATCAATTTTATTATACATGAAACAGCTTAATATATTTAAAATATGCCACACACAATTTCCCCTTTTACCATTATCTAATGGAATTCTTTTGTGTGGCCATGTAAATGAATAATAGCTAAATTTTCATCTTATATCTCATAGAATGCATATTTTAATATGTTTGACAGGGTATAACATCTTTAAAATTTTTTTGAAACGATTTTTCCATATAGGCCGTAATGTAATGGGAAACTTTTGATTCGCCCTGTAGATAAACTAATCATGTGGATAAACTAATCTTTATTTTCAATAGGGTTCGTGCTAGGGTAAACGTCAATAACGTCCTAAAATTTCATGGCAATCCGAGTATATTAACGATTTTTCCCCATGGGCCGTAATGTAATAGGAAACTTTTGATTCTCCTTGCAGATAAACTAATCATGGTAGAAATTTAATTTTCAATAGCGTTCGTGATAGGGTAAACGTCAATAACGTCCTAAAATTTCATGGCAATCCGAGTATATTAACGATTTTTCCCCATAGGCCGTAATGTAATGGAAAAATTTTGATTCGCCCTGTAGATAAACTAGTCATGGTAGAAACTTCATTTTCAATAGCATTCGTGGTAGGGTAAACGTCAATAACGTCCAAAAATTTCATGGCAATCCGAGTATATTAACGATTTTCCCCATACGCCGTAATGTAATGGGAAACTTTTGATTCTCTCTGTAGATAAACTAATAATGGTAGATACTTCATTTTTAATAGGTGTCGTGCTAGGGTAAACATCAACAACGTATAAAAATTTCATAGCAATCCGAGTATATTTACGGGAGTTACAGCGCGGACAGACAGACAGACGGCCATCCGACCAGACGGACAGACAAACCGAATGTATAAGCACTTTTCAACTTTGTTGGAAAGTGCTAAAAACCAAATCCTAAAGTGTCCCAAATGCGCTAAGCACTGCTAAAAAGTAAAAGTCAACCAGATTAAAAACAAAATGTAGCAGTCAACGAGACCCAAATCTGACAAAAAAAAAAAAAAAAAAAAAAAAAAAATCAGAAATTAACTTGAACAGCAGCAAAGAGTGGAACTCAACCCGACCCAAGTAGGAATTAACCCAGACAGGAGCAAAAAATGGAAGCCAACCGGACCCAAACCCGACCCACAGCAAAAAAGTAAAAAAAGAAAAACACGACCCACATAAAAAAATGAGCTCCGACCCGTGCATTACACTGGAGTACCCAAATTTCTAAAATCCTCCCCCCCCCCCCTTGAGGACTCTCAAGATCAGCCCTTGGTCTTCGCCTCCCTTTATATCAAAATTTCGCTTCGCCTTTTGAATCTGTCATTATCTTCTAAATTGCACCTTACAAAAATATCACTTCGTTTTGTAGTCTACTCCACAATACCCATATTTGTAGCATACAAGTCACTTTAGTATACCAATAAACAATCAATCACAAAATTTCCTCCCCCCCCTCCCCACGACTGAAATTAGGATTTATCATTTTGTTCCTTTAAGTGCAGAAAATTTAGTTCTTTAAATAATTCCCACTTTTATTATTTTTTAAAACCGATTTATAAATATTTTGAAAGGCAAATAAATAATAAGTCATCTAATAAACATCTTCCCCCTACACACACACACGAAAATAAATAAATAATGTGCTTACTTCTTTTTTTCCTCAGCTCACAAATTTTAAACAAACACAAATTCCACCATTTTTTGAGGGGGGGGGGGGGGCATTGCACTATTTTCTCCCCTACCCATATGTCACTAAATTTAAAATCTTTGAAAGTTTTTTTTTTCCATAGGTTTATACATATTTTATTCTAAAAATAAATAATTAATCGTAAACAACCCATAAATATCGTTGTATACTTCCCCCCCCCTCGTTCTTTTGAAGTACACAAAATTAAAAATCTTTAAAACACTTTTAAGTTATATTTTTCGTCCTATTAATAAATATTCAAGAAGGTAAATAAGCTGTCACCTATAAAACTATCCTACTATCTCTCCCCCCCCCCCAAAAAAAAAAAATCCGTTTTTTCCCTCTACCTCCCCCCCCTTCTCAGCTTACAAAATTAAATTCTTTCTTTTTTCTCTCCGTATTTTAATAAAAAAAAATAATTAAAACCTGAAATCCTCCTTCTGCACAAATAATTAAGTCTTTAAATATGTTTAATTTTTTTAAGTGCTAATTATAAATCTCTGCTAACTACAATATTAACAAAATCTTTTTAACTATGTAGGAAAGTGTTAAAAATAAAGCGATAGATATGCATTAAATTCTACACAAAACACATGTTTACATTTTTTGCGTATTGTGTTTGTGCATTTCATACAGTAAAATATCTTTAGAGAGATATTTAAATAAAATATTGGGATTTTCACAACAAAAACCATTCTTAACTGACTGTATCATTTAAAAAACAGTTTTCAGAATTCCCCCCCCCCCTCCTATAGACTTTACTGCTATGTCAGTGCTCAAAATTAAAAATTGTTAGAGCTCCTTGCGGCATTTATATAATGCTTGTAAAAATCATCAAGAATCTAAATTTTCTTCCACCTGAAATATTGACAAAATATTTTGCTTTATTGACTTAACATCACACAACGTTTTTAAAATTTGCTACACTTTTTCGGTCACATTTGTCACTACAAACAATAATAAATTATGTATTATGTCTATAAACGACTAGGCTGGGATTAACACCTATTTCTCCTTTCTTCAAAATTTCTATTTCCTGTTCTCCCTTGCTTGCTTGCTTGCCTTTCCGCAAAAAATAAACAATGTTTAAATATTTAAATTTGTCTAGATATTTTTCTCATAATTTTATTAATTCATTCATCAACCTTCAGTTCTATTTATCTTTATAAGTTTCGTATTCTAAAAAGAATCCCCTCCCCTCTTACCCCCCCCCCCAAAAAAAAATAGTTATTTAAACTACTTGTACCTGTTATCTCCCCCCCCCCTCTCATTCAATATTAATTTTTTATTTTTATTTTTTATTTTTTTTCTAATTGCGTTAAGTAAATAAAATAGTTTTTATTTTATAGTAATCTATCTAAATTAATCATTCGTTTATTTTCTGAAAATCAAACCATTTTAATTTTGGAACGCTAATCGTAAAGAGATTGAAATTCTTTTGAGCTCCGATTCGAATGCATTTACGCAAAGTACTGGGAAATCAGTTGAAAAAAATCCTTTAAACATGAAATCGGCTGGAATTGCACACCTTTGAAGAGAAAAATCGTCGCAGATAATTGGTTAAGAGCATTCTATTTCCTAATTGGATGATTGCATGTCAATCAAAGTAATTTTAGCCCATCCTTCGAATCCGCTGAAAAAGCGCGTCGCCATCTTGATTTGCCTTGGCGTGTGACTAGTGTGTGCTCTTAAACAGCTGTTACTCGGTCAGTTTTAATCGCAGAGGAATGGGACTTTTTTGTCTTACTTGTTAGAGTAGTGGTAAAATTTTACTAAATATCACTTATGGGACCGGGAGACCGTGTAAAAATTTAATTTTCGTATCTTTTTAATATATTTTTTTGATCTAAATCTCTTAACCACTTAATGGTCGCATTAAATAACGGTTTAAAATGCAAATTCATTATTACCACCACTTTTTAGAAATAAAAAATATTCATCTATTTAATGGTAAGTAAAATGATACCAGAACTAAACCAATTATACTATTTTATAAAACTGGTGGGAATCAAACAAAATCTGAATAAAAGCCGTGAAACTTGCAGCCCGTAAATGTCTTGCTCGCAACGATTAAGTGGTTAAAAAACAACTCTTTATCTTATCAAATGAAAATCAAATTTTGAATTGCTTAAAAGGCGCAAATGCCAACCTAGTGAAAAAGATTCCATAGTCGGTAGAACGTCAGTGCGCTATACTGATGGCCCGAGTTCGATTCCCGGCATGGAATCTTTTTCACTAGGTTGGCATTTGCGCCTTTTAAGCAATTCAAAATTTGATTTTCATTTGATAAGTTATATTCAAGGCGCATTTTCTCTCTGGGGAAAAAAAATTTCCACGCATTAATATATTCAATCGATGCTGGATAGAATTTGAGTTTCGTGATTGCCCCAGATCGGTAGCTCGCGGATTATATTCCACCTTGTGCTAAGTTTGTAGCCTTGCCAACATGTAATAGTGATAAGTTCCTTGCTGGGTGTCGTTCCATGTGGTTTAGTCGGTCGAACGTCAGTGCGCTATACTGATAGCCCGGGTTCGATTCCCGGCATGGAATCTTTTTCACTAGGTTGGCATTTGCGCCTTTCAAGCAATTCAAAATTTGATTTTCATTTGATAAGTTATATTCAAGGCGAATTTTCTCTTTGGGGAAAAAAAAGAAAAAAAAATTTCCACGCATTAACTCTTTATCTTTTTTAAAGCATTTTTGCAACCGGAACTATAAGTCTATGACTAAAGGTTTAGAAACTTAGCCATTGGCCACAGTTGAGAGTGGACACCATGTATAAAATATATAAATATAATATATAATAACACAAGTATAACATATTTGGGCAGGTACAGTAAAAATATGCGCTATTTTCCATGAATATGGCATTAACAAGAGTAAGTAGCAATGTGCGTCACAAGCCGATACTAGTTTGACAACATAAATACAGAAATGTAACTTGTACCGTGTAGAGATTGGTATCAGATAGTTACATTGTGTGTAACCTGGGTTTAGTACTTTTTAGCAGACTCGTGCCGGGCCGAGATGAGGTTTGCATTGTTTTTGTACACATAGATGAGCCAGGACGGAACAAGATTTAATTGTTCTGAAGATGTGTCGGGCAGACAACATGATTAGTAAAATTAATAATGACGATAAATAACTAATGTTAACGTAATCTTTGGATATATATACATCTTCATGGTTCTTAAATTCACTTCACAACAATGAGAAAGTTTGACCCATTTTCTGACTACTTTTTAACTATAAAAGTATAAAATTGACAAGCCTGACTATTGTAGGGATTTGGAATCGAATAGCGCTTTTCATTTTTGGTAAATAAGATACTTATATAACCTTGTTGAGATAGAAGGGATTATTGTCAAATTGTTGCAGATTTTATTCCCTTCCTCAGCTGTCGCCTCTAGAAATTCTATTCAATACGCTAACTGTGACAGTATTTTCTTAAATTGCTTGTATCAAAAAATGGATAACGCATTCTATTACGTAGTTTCTGAATAAAAACACCTACTAATCTTATGCATTAAAAAATATATATATATATATTTAGAAATGTATTAAAAGTAGCTCCTTTCGATTTGGATCTTTAATAAAATGATATAGTAATATTTTCATAAATCTACTTTTATTATACAGCTTCAAAAATTACGAAATTTTTAAGTTTCTTTTTTTTCTTTTATTTTAGACCATATTATTTTTTTAATGAATCTTTATTTGAATGTTAAAACTCTAAGAATCTAAGTAATGATTAATATTAATAATGTGTATTTCCTGTAAAATATATTGTAAAATCATCATATAGATATATATGCAGTATTCTTTAATCAAATCTTAATTAGATAGTAAAATCTGAATTTTTTAGAAATGGTAGAAGATGTGTTTAGCCAGAACGGGCTTGGCCGGGCTTGGACCGAACTTTCGAGCTTTACAACGGGCTGGGCCTGGATATTCCGGCCCGTTCAGACCTCTACTTCACATAAAATTTTCTATGCATCCCAGTTTAAAGAAAAAATTCTTAGTAACTTTACAGACTTTTTGATTTACAGTATAAACGTGAAGCTGTTACATAAAAAGTTCAAGGAATCCCAATTTCTTAAAAAAACAAATAAAACAAATAAAAAATAATAATATTTATACCGTTTTTTAAACAGTGTGGGTAGAATATCTAGGTATACAAAGTGAATCTAAACTCTTGGGCAAAACTTTAAGGGTTGACAGTACACATCAAGACAAACAATATTAAATAGGAAACTAAGGATCCTAAACATCTTCCGAAGGAGGCAGGCGCCATTAAAGTTTAGGGTCCAAAATTTCAAATGATCATAAAAAACGGAAAAATTGGTCGATTTGTTTGCGGTTTTTGCTAAAACTATTCTTTTTATCAGCATTTTCTTGAAAATAAATTTTAAAGGTAAATCTCAAAAAATGCCAATAGAGGGCGCTTTAGACATTGGAGTAACGAACAACTATTTTTTGACGTCATTTTTGTATCACATTAAATGCTTTCAAAAGCTTAAACTTAAATTTTGAACTCAAAATCTGATTTATTGGAAGTGGTTAAGTATCGCATAATGAACTGTGTGCAGGAGTTGAAATTTAATCACAGTTCTGTTATTCCGTAGCTTGGTGTCATAGACCAGGCAGAAACTACTACCGCCCTACTCGTAAAATAAACGAGAGAGGGGTAAAAAAATTAAATAAAAAAATTTTCTTCATAAGAGAAATGAGCAATTTCTCCGCGCAAAATAACATGAAATAATTTACAGTTACGTTGTAACGGCCTTGTCACCTTACTGGCCGGCAATGTGTAATACAGAACTATGAAACCTCCAGATGACTCTGTGATCAAAAGTACTATGAAAGTGCTGGTTCTCCGCATTCATTGTGTTTTCGTCTATGACGGCTGTAGGGATGACTGATATGCATTTCATTTACGGCGCTGCAGATGGGAATGCCCTGAAGTCCAGGCGATTGTACGGGGAGCTATTCTCTTCGAGATGCTTACCGAACCAAAATATTTTCGAATGCTTGCATCGGCGTCTCAGAGAAACTATTTCATTTGTCAGGGGGATACTAGGCTTACCAGGAGTGCGAGGACACCAGAACTTGAAGAGGATGTGTTGCGTGAATTTGAGGAGTACCCTGTGACGAACATGCGGGCTGTAACCACCGCCGCAAATGTGAGCCAGAAGATGATTTGGCGAGTGTTAGGAGCCGAATGCTTTTGGCCCTATCATACATAGCGTGTTCACGCCTTGAAAGCAACTGACCATCAGCCACGTGTCGATTTTTCACGATGGTTCCTCCAACAGTTGGATTCGCAGTCAGACTTTGCCACACACGTGCTATTCAATGATGAATACAGTTTCAGTAGAGAAGGCATTTTCAATGCGCGCAATGCACACAACTGCGCGTACATGATCCCACACGTCACTCATCCTCATCCATAGCAACGACGTTTCAGCGTCAATGTGTGGACCGGAATTAACCATGATCATTTGATCGTGCCATATCTTTTGCCAAGGTGTCTGGACGGCGCGGTACATATCTGGTATTCCTGCAAGAGGTGCTTCCAATTCTACTTCAAAGTGCTCCAGCCAACATAAAGGCTGGTATGTGATTTCAACGTGATAGAGCGTCTGCAAGTTTCAAGGTGGATGTGAGAAATGCATTGGATATAGCATATTCAGGATGATGTATTTGACGAGGTTGTTCTATAAAATGGCCGGCATACTTGCGTGACCTCTCCTGCCTAGATTTCTTCCTCTGGGGGCTTATCAAGGGTCTTGCTTAAGCAAGCCAAGTCGATTCCGATGAGGACGTGGTTGCGAGGATTGCCGTCGTAGCAGGCAATATCCGGAAGATGCCTGGGGTATTCGCGAATGTTCGCAAATTCCTCCGCCGGTGTTGTGATGCATGCATAATTGATCGGTTCTGTAACAAGAACCGTCTAAAACAAAATAAAATTTAGCAGCTTATAACAGTGTAACTACGGTGACCTAAGAGAGTAAGTATTGGTGACATTGTGACAGTGTAATGTAAGACATTAAAGAAACTGTTTTTCAGTAAAATAAGGCTAACGTTTATTAACGAAAAATAAGTGCAAGTTTAAATAAAAACATGTATAAATCCAGGTGGAAAATATAACAGGCATAACGTGAACAGAAACAAGTTCAGTTAAAATTATCCTATGTCATGAAATAATATTCAAGTTTAAATAAAAATATGTATAAACTTAGATGAAAATATAACTGGTAAAATGTAAACAGAAAATAAGTTCAAATCTGTATTTAAATTAAAAACATTCTATGTAATGAAATAATATTACTTATTGAATGGCATGGCATGGCATATAACAATACTAGGATAGCAATGAAAACAAAACGGACTCACGTATGGATGACTGCTCTCGACGTACTGAAAGAATTCCCATGATATGGCACACCAACTATTTCGATGAAAAGTCTTAAGAAAACTGAAGATAATAATGTCCACAAATAAATGAGTATGAAGACGTAATTAACAACACAAATGGACTATGACCGCTGGTAAAATGAAACACGGGCGAAGTTGATAAACCTTTTTCCACAATCAAATGTCCAACAATGGATTTAGCGTAATTAAACAACTAGATGTTAACTTTAAAACTTTAAAACTGGATGAATTAAAATACATTTCTGAAACTATATCATATTGACGTTACCATCAATTATCTTGAGACATAACATCACTTCAAAATCCACCGCACAATCTATCTCCGCCGGTTTAAATAGCAGCGGCAATCCGAAACTGGATACGCCCCTCCGAGTTGAGCAAGCGAGTTCCTGACTTGCGATGGAAGAAATGCAAGACAGCCATTTACGAGTTGCGATCCGCGATGCTTGCGGATTGCGACCGAACGGAACGATAAAACCAGGATGAACACACCCATCAGCGACGATCGGAAAAGATAAGCGATTGATTTGAACATGTAAACAAAAGATCGGAAGATTGGAAAAATGCCGGCAAAGAAGAAAGATGGAAGTTGGAACAAAATATAAGATAGTAAGCCATGCCATTTTACAATATTACGATATATATAATTAGAATTATGTATTTTAGAGTGTTAAGGAAGGAAAATGGCTGACAATCGCCCCCCCCCCTTAACACTCGTACTTAAAAATAAAATGGATAATCAACAGATATTGTAAATTATATATATATATAGAATAATGAAAAACATTAGAATATAAACTATCACACTTCGATAGTTACCAGTAAAACAGAAACTTGACATTAACAAGTATAAATGCAACAAATTCAATAACTTCAACAGGGTTAATCAAAAACATCAATTTTCAATAATGTTAATAACAATGTTCAACAATAACAACAATTTTAACAATTATATAACAACTAGATTAACAATTTTTTCATTTCATGAAAGTTCAGTTACAATTGTAACTTTAACGAAAAGTTTTTTTTTTTTCACGTCGAATACAGTTCAATAGCAACAGTCTATAAAGATAACATTTTCCTGAAAAAAAAAACCGTGAAAGATAAGTACAATTACCTCGTCACGTGCAAGTGACTACGAGTTACCTTTACATAAACAATTTAATATGATGATTTTTCCTTTGGTCTTGACTTGTAACAATATTCGAATGAATTTTAAACAATTATACATTTGCATATTTATTCTGAAAGAGAATGATTATCACATAAACGCAAGTTTAGGATAATATAAGGAATAAATATACATGAATTACAATATGAAAATACTTTGATAATATATGAAAGATACATGTTATGCTAATGAGAAAATTTCAATAATGAGAACAACAACGATCATGATCATGATAACGATTATGAATTATGATTATGTTAGTGACATAGTTAAATGACTGTGAGCGCTCACGTGAAAGACAACACAATAAAAAAAATATGCTTAAGCTTTTGAAACGATATACATTTGCAAATGATTTGGCCAATTTAAATATGAAAAAAAAACTTGTTATCTATACTCTTAAAACGAGAAGAAAAAAAAATTTCATATTTACATATGCAATAAAACAAAATACAACTCGATTTTCAACACCACGGACGGGACCTATGTGACATTTCCATTATACAAAAACAGGGACTTACAGACTTAAAAAGAACGATGCCCGCGACAGGCCTTCCTGTGATCAGAACACTCAAGAACGCCGCTACCCCCTGCAGACCACTCTGGCTATTTACAAGGGCACCTCACGAGACGTTTTTCGAGGCTGCTCGGATCCCGGAGGATGAACGATCCTGAGGTCTGACCACATTCCAGCGGGAGTTAAATTGTCCGCGATGTTGGAAATGAGGGTATATCAAAACCTATGAAAAGATATTATGAAACGTATGCACATGAAACAAATATGAAATAACAAGAGTATAATTACATATTCAAACATTTTTCTTCAAAAGAAAAGTACTGAAATATACAAAAATTTCAGTTTAAAAAAAACTAAACTTCAAGGTTTAACATGAAAAGTTAAACAAGCATCTTAATGCTTGACACAAGTTCAAAGGAGGAGGAGTTTCTTTTTTTTTCATAGCATTTAAAAATTATGTATATATATAAATTACTTATAACTAAAAATTACATCAATAAATTTTTTAAGATCAAACTTTTTTAAAGGTTTAGTGAAAATGTCTGCGAGATTAGATTTACTGGCTACGTGTTTAACATTAAAAATCTCTTGGTTTAAAAGGTCTCTAACAAAAAATAATTTTACGTCAATGTGTTTCGTTCTGTAATTTTCAATGGGAGACTTAAGAAAATCAATGGAGGCCATGTTGTCTACTAAAAGTGTTGGTTTAACTTGTGGACCAGTAAAAATATGTTTGTCATAACATTCAGTTATGATCCTACTAAACCATAGAAGCTCTTTGGTTGCTTCTGTTAAAGCCACAAATTCTGATTCCATAGTAGACAAACAGACAGATTTTTGTTTAAAGGCTCTCCACATGATAGGAGCTTTGTCTAACATTAGTGGTTGTCCCCCCATTGATGTCCTGTCATCCCTATTAGCGGCGAAATCCGCGTCGGTGTAAGTTATAAGGTTTATGTGGTGACAAGGTAACCTCAGTTTATAGTGTTTTGTGCTTTGGACATACCCTAAAAGCTTCAGGAGACCATTCCAGTGAACAATCCCAGGATTGCTCTGGAATTGGCTGAAGATATTTACAGCGTACGAAATATCAGGACGTGTCCTGCTTGTTAAAAATGAAAGGCAGCCCAAAACACTTCTGTATGGATATTGTAACATTTCCTGGGTTTCTGCTTCGGTTTGAGGACATTGTGACTTGGAGTATACAGTACCTTTAGTTATAGGGAGTGATGTGATGGGAAAGTTGAATTCTTTAAATCTTGTACAAATATCATCAATATATTGCCTTTGATGAATTGAAACAGTGCCATTCCCATCCTCCTCAAATTCAACACCAAGTAGTTTGCGTGTTCTCCCCAGGATTTTTATGTCAAAATGTTTTGTTAAAAGGGTTAAAACTTCATTAATATGTTTCTGATGGTTACTTAATATTACAAAGTCATCCACATATAGTAATAAAACAACATAATTAGAAAACGAATAGACGCAATTACACCACTCTAACTTTTTAAAACCAAGAGAAATTAAAATCTTATGTAATTCATAAAACCATACTCGTCCACTCTGGTGGAGGTCATAAAGGGCCCTCTGGAGTTTGCAGACTAAATGTTCTTTACCTCTTACCTCGAACCCTGATGGTTGTTTCATGTAGATGTTATCAGAAAGAGGGGCATACAGATAGGCACCTTTTACATCACACTGAGTGTGGATCCATCCGAGACATGAGACAAGGGCTGCAAAGAAAAAGCGAATTAGACTGAAATTAACTACGGGCGAAAACGTCTCATCGTACGTTTCACCCCTGACTTGTTTATAGCCTTGTGCTACAAGTCTCGCTTTATATCTTGCAACCCGTCCCTTGTCGTCTCGTTTGATGGTGAATACCCATCTGCAGCCTAGTGGTTCGGTGTTGGGTGGCAGAGATGTTAATACCCATACTTGTCTTTTATTTATAACATCCATCTCTTCCTTCATTGCCTGTCTCCAGAGTTCCCACTGAGGTGATTTTAATGCCTGCTTATATGTGGTAGGTATGGGGTCTTCTAGTCAGGAACTGGTTTTATGAGTTTCAGAGAAAGAAGTGTGTGGAGGTGTGTAACTAGGACTTGAGCTAGCACTCGGAGTGGACTTTACAATGCCTTCGTACTTATTGCTTCCTTTAAAACTGAACAGTGACGGATTAAATTTTATACCATTAGAATGACAGTAATTTCTTACTTCCTTCAACGATCTCAGACGTTGTGTTTCACCCAACTCGTAATAGTAGACGTCGGTTCTCGATTTGTCAGACCTAGTTACAGGCTTACGGAACCAGACAGCTTCCCTAAGAGTTCTAGTAAACTCCTCGCCATCCTCGTCACTGTCACCCTCAGATGGGTGTGAGGAGGCAGAGTCGGAAGATTTAGAGGTACTCGGTCTAATACTTTGAGTGGGTGGTGCTTCTGAAGTAAATCTGTCAGGTTGAAGGTCAGTCAAAGGGTCTATTTCAGGTGGTTCGGAACTTAGGATGTAAGAGGGTCCCAGATCGCTTCCGTTGCGCTGCTCCGAAGTTGTAAATGGGTTTGTGCCTATTGAATAGCTTGGACCTTGTTCACTGTGTTTATGGATACTTCCGGATACAGATTCGTCACCAAACCTAACATTTATTGTCTCTATTATTTTATTGGTTTCGGGAATCCATACCCTGTAGCCTTTTGTAGACATTGCGTAACCCACTAAAACACCCTTTTTAGCCTTCGGATCGAATTTGGAGTTTCTTAGTTGTTTAGGTACCCCCACATATGCCACCGTACCAAAAGGCCGTAAATGTCTTATGGATGGTTTATTACCACAATAATATTCGAAAGGAGTTTTTTTCTGGGTTTTGTGACATATTCGGTTAAGAGTGTATGCTATGTATAAAACAGCTTCTGGCCAGAATTTGAGACTGAGTTTACTTTCATTGAGTATTGAGCGAGCCCCGTCCATTATTGTTTGATTTAAACGTTCTGAAACTCCATTTTGCTCCGGAGAATATACATTGGTAAATTCGTGTTTTATGCCATTGTCCTCAAAGAATTTAGTGAATGCTTCATTATCGAATTCCCGCCCGTTGTCGCTACGAACTTCTTTTACTTTGGTGCCCAAAAACTTTTCTGCTCTTTTTACGTGGTTAGAAAATACCTTAAACACCTGTGTTTTACTGCATAAGGGGTATACTGACACTTTGCGAGAGAAGTCGTCTGTTATAGTTAGGAAATACTTCTCCCCGTTTCGCCCTGTTATTTGTGTCGGACCCCACAGATCAGTGTGTAGCAGTTCTAGAGGTCGTTTAGATCTTATTTGGTTTATTGGGCGGAATGATGTTCGTCTGTGTTTATTAATTTTACATGTTTCACATTCAAAGTCTTTACATTTAATGGGTGGTAAGCCCCTAACGCCATTACATTTTAGAGTATGTTCAATTAATGTGGAACTGATGTGCCCAAGGCGTCTATGCCAGAGTTTAAAATCATCTTTTTGAACGGTTGAGGCTTGGAAACGTACCTTTTTAGGATTTTGATTACGGTTAGTTTTAGGGTCTTTATTTCTATTTTTATGGTTAGGATCTGGATAGAGGCAGTAAATGCCATCTTTAAGAAAAGCACGAAAAAGTGTGCCAGAATCCCGATATGCCTTGACCCTTCCCTCACCTCCTTTGAACTTGGCACCCATTTTATCAAGTCTGGGACCTGAAATTAAATTATGTCTTAGACTAGGACAATACATGACGTCGCCGAAGCGAACCATTTCCCCATTTATTTTTAAATCCACTAAACCTGTGCCCTCGATAGGGAAAGTAGCACCGTCAACTGCAACAGCCAATTCCTCATTTTTTAACGGTTTAAACTTAACATACAAACTTTTATCTTTACAGAAATGGTGGGAGGCACCTGTGTCAAAGACCCAGGCATCTCCACCACATTTTATGTTACTCAGATTAGATTGTATGAGGTAATTTACCTGGCCTGTTGTCTTACGTTGACGTCGGTTGCGAGGCACATCTTTTCTGGATCTATGACCATCAGATTGAGCACGGACAGGACTGGATACGGAAGAGTCTTTCGATGAATTTCTGGAAAAAGAGGAACCTCTGGACAAAGAAGAATTTCTGGAACTGGAAGAGTCTCTGTACACCACGGAACCGGAATTGGAGGAGTCTCTAGGCATCATGGAACTTCTGGAACTAGAGCTAAGACAGGATTCCTGGCGGGTGACATCAGGCACTCTACACTGGCTCTGTAAATGTCCTCTGCGTCCACATTTGTGACACCGACCTCTAAACTTAGGCTTAAAGGAACGCTTCTTTGAGGAACGGGCTTTGGAGAAATGAGACTGCACGGCATCTATTCTGTCGTCCTCTCTTAGTTTGATCCGGGACTCTTCTGCGACTAATTCTGTAAGAACGCTTTTGAACGTAAATTGTTGGTCTGGCCATCGCAGAATCCCTTGCACCATGTTGTCGAACTTCTTCGGGAGCCATCTAAGCAATTGAAATGTGAGGTAAGTTTCTTTGATTGGCTCATTTATTGCAGCAAGTTGGTCAGCAAGTCTTTGGAGGCGAGCTGCAAACATATCAACGGGCTCTTCAGGTTGTATCTTACAGGAAAGAATTTCGCCAAATAATTGCATATGGCGTGCCCGGTTATCAGGCTGAAAATGCAATTTAAGTTTAGTCCAGGCTTCATGAGGGTCGTCGATATTTTCTATGATTCTCCGGAATTCATTTTCCACATTTAAATACACTATTGATAGTGCAGACCTGACTCTGGATTGGTATTCTTTTGTCGCTACAGAGTCATTTTCATCAGGAGCCTTTTCAGTGCCATTAACTATGCTCCACGCATTTTTATCTAATAGTAGATACTTTACGTCAGCTGCCCAAGTTCCATAATTGTGAGAATTCAGTTTTGTTATGCACACCTGTATGTTAGCCATGGCCATGATTTAAACAGAAGGTATTACATGAAAAAGGAGGAAAAAAAATTTTTTTTTTTTTTTTTTAATTTAAATAACGTACTTAGTAATCAGATAGTACAAAAATTTCTATTATAAATGATCCAAAAAAAACCTTTTTGTATTTCATCTCAATAGGAAAGAAAAAAACATATAGCCTTCAAAAAAAATTTTTTATATTGCGGCCCCCCCCTCTAAAGTGACTCGGAGGTCCAATGGCCGCATACTACAAACAACTGTCAAAAATTTTTTTTTGAAATGTCACCAATTAGGTTATGGCCGCCGTAAAGGGTTTAAAAGCGTATTCGCTTCTGGCCCATAACCCGTGATCGGTTCTGTAACAAGAACCGTCTAAAACAAAATAAAATTTAGCAGCTTATAACAGTGTAACTACGGTGACCTAAGAGAGTAAGTATTGGTGACATTGTGACAGTGTAATGTAAGACATTAAAGAAACTGTTTTTCAGTAAAATAAGGCTAACGTTTATTAACGAAAAATAAGTGCAAGTTTAAATAAAAACATGTATAAATCCAGGTGGAAAATATAACAGGCATAACGTGAACAGAAACAAGTTCAGTTAAAATTATCCTATGTCATGAAATAATATTCAAGTTTAAATAAAAATATGTATAAACTTATATGAAAATATAACTGGTAAAATGTAAACAGAAAATAAGTTCAAATCTGTATTTAAATTAAAAACATTCTATGTAATGAAATAATATTACTTATTGAATGGCATGGCATGGCATATAACAATACTAGGATAGCAATGAAAACAAAACGGACTCACGTATGGATGACTGCTCTCGACGTACTGAAAGAATTCCCATGATATGGCACACCAACTATTTCGATGAAAAGTCTTAAGAAAACTGAAGATAATAATGTCCACAAATAAATGAGTATGAAGACGTAATTAACAACACAAATGGACTATGACCGCTGGTAAAATGAAACACGGGCGAAGTTGATAAACCTTTTTCCACAATCAAATGTCCAACAATGGATTTAGCGTAATTAAACAACTAGATGTTAACTTTAAAACTTTAAAACTGGATGAATTAAAATACATTTCTGAAACTATATCATATTGACGTTACCATCAATTATCTTGAGACATAACATCACTTCAAAATCCACCGCACAATCTATCTCCGCCGGTTTAAATAGCAGCGGCAATCCGAAACTGGATACGCCCCTCCGAGTTGAGCAAGCGAGTTCCTGACTTGCGATGGAAGAAATGCAAGACAGCCATTTACGAGTTGCGATCCGCGATGCTTGCGGATTGCGACCGAACGGAACGATAAAACCAGGATGAACACACCCATCAGCGACGATCGGAAAAGATAAGCGATTGATTTGAACATGTAAACAAAAGATCGGAAGATTGGAAAAATGCCGGCAAAGAAGAAAGATGGAAGTTGGAACAAAATATAAGATAGTAAGCCATGCCATTTTACAATATTACGATATATATAATTAGAATTATGTATTTTAGAGTGTTAAGGAAGGAAAATGGCTGACAATAATTACTGGTGGGCACTTTTTCGAGCAGTTTTTGTGATTCCGCATAAACATTATGCATGTACCATTTCTTACGTGTCAACTTTCATTCATATTACGCACTACGTGAATACATCAAATTGTTTCTTTTTATTTTAGCAGGAGAAATTGCTTAAGTCTCTTATGAATAAATATTTTATTTAATTTTGTCATCCCTCTCTCATTTACTTTACATGTAGGAATTAGTAGTTTCTGACTGGTCTACGACACCAAGATCGAAATAATTAAACTGTGTTCAAGAAGTGTGTGTGTGTGTGGGGGGGGGGGTCATATTTCGACTCCTGAACACAGTTTAGTTTGCGCTACTTAACCACTTATAACGATTTAGATTTTGAGCTCAAAATTAAAATTTAAGTTTGAACTTTTGAAAATATTGAATGAGATACAAAAAATAACGATAAAAAATAGTTGTTCCTTACTCGAAAGTTTAAAGTGCCCTCTATCGGCATTCTTTAAATTTTATTTTTTACATTTATTTTCAAGGAAATGCTGACATAAAAATAGTTTTAGCGAAAACCGCAAATGAATCGACAAAATTTTCCGTTTCTTATATTTGAAATTTTGGATGCTAAACTTTAATGACACCTATGTCTTTCGGAAGACGTTTAGAACCCTTAGTTTCCAGCTTAATAATGTTTATCTTGATGTGTACTATCACCCTTAAAGTTTTGCCCCTAAAAATTCATCTCGTATATGTATACATTATATGACCAAAGGTAACCGCCACTTGTGATATTAGCACTTTGTTAAATATCTAGAAAAATACACGAGGAATTTTCCTGAAACTCCAAGTATGTAAGCATAATAGTATAGGTCATATATTACCATGAAGATTTTCCCTTATAACTCCGTCAATAAATTAAAAAAAAAATATGTGTGCCACTCGGGGACTGCCGCGGTAAAGCTATTGCATAGCATTTTTTATCAACTTATGCAAAAATACCGCGTCAATGTCTGCTGAAGTCTATCGAAGGATACCTTCCCGAAGTCTGCCAAACTGAAACTTCGTTAGCCGGATTGTTAGGAATTTTTCTCGTTGCGGAATTCTTAAATTCGGTAGCCGCGCTCAAAGCCCGCGATAAAAGCTATGCAATAGCTTAATAAATTACCAAACAATATTTGGTCGCGCTACGAAAATTAGATCGCGAGTTATAAGCATTTTAAATTTTTCGACCCTCACGGTGGGGGGTCTCCTGTCACCAAAAATTAACACTGTCTCATAAAAAATTACCAAACAGAATTTGGCCGCGCTACGAAAATTAGATCGCGAGTTATAAACATTTTAAATTTTTCGACCCTCACCGTGGGGGTCTCCTGTCACCAAAAATTAACAAAATCTCATAATAAATTACCAAACAAAATTTGGCCGCGCTACGAAAATTAGATCGCGAGTTATAAGCATTTTAAATTTTTCGACTCTCACCGTGGTGGGGGTCTCTTGTCACCAAAAATTAACACTGTCTTATAATAAATTACCAAACAATATTTTGCCAAGCTACCAAAATTAGATCGCGAGTTATAAGCATTTTTAATTTTTCGACCCTCGCCGTGGGGTGTCTTCTGTCACCAACAATTAACAATGTCTCATAATAAATTACCAAACAAAATTTGGCCGCGCTACGAAAATTAGATCGCGAGTTATGAGCATTTTAAATTTTTCGATCCTCACCGTGGGGTGTCTCCTGTCACCAGAAATTAACAATGTCTCATAATAAATTACCAAACAAAATTTGGCCGCGATACGAAAATTAGATCGCGAGTTATACGCATTTCAAATTTTTCGACCCTCACCGTGGGGGTCTCCTGTCACCAAAAATTAACAATGTCTCATAATAAATTACCAAACAAAATTTGGCCGCGCTACGAAAATTAGATCGCGAGTTATGAGCATTTTAAATTTTTCGATCCTCACCGTGGGGTGTCTCCTGCCACCAGAAATTAACAATGTCTCATAATAAATTACCAAACAAAATTTGGCCGCGATACGAAAATTAGGTCGCGAGTTATACGCATTTCAAATTTTTCGTTTTATGTACAATGTTGTTTGTCATATTTTCGAAAATTAACATTATTTTACATTAAGAGCTCTGCAAATTAAAAGCAAAGAATTTATAAAAATTTAGGACTCTTTTTTTAATAAAAACTTTAATTTCTCTACGAGTGGACATGGTATCCACACAAAAATGAACACAGTTTATTACAATAAGCCACTTAATCATATTTATAGTTTGAAGGCTTTTGCTACATTAGTTTAGACATAGTCATCCAAAAGATATTCCTTCTTTTTCATTTTGTTGACGGTCTCCTATAAAGTTTCGGGGAAAAATTTTCACGGAAATGTATGACCTGTACAATTATATTTACAGATTTAGAGTTTCAGGCTAATTTCTCATGTAGTTTTCTTGATATTTAAAAAATATCTGAAATTGCAAGTGGACGGTCACCTTTGGCCACATTGTGTATTTGCATCTATCTTTCTAACCTATCTATCTATCTATCTATCTCCCTATGCATATACATATAATCTATAGAATACACGTAAGTACTTTTCATCATGTATCTATACACATTTTAACTATAAAACTTATTCATAAGAATCAGTGCGAGGCAATTGGCATATGTTTTTCAGGATGCATATGGAGTTTGAGCACCACTTTTCCAAACAGTAATTTTTCAATTTATTGAGTTGAAGACTTTGAACGATATCCGTGTAATTTCTGAGATTAAATAAGGCGAAGATTTCTATTCGGATAAATTGGTGCTAAAAAGGAAGAACCGTAAGCAATTTTGTCTTTCCATTAACACTAGAACGGCGGAAAATTTTACTCACTTTCTATAAAAATATTTCACATCAGAAATTTTATTCAAAACAGTTTAACTTATTTATTTAAACTATTTTTGCGTAACCTATCTTTATCATATTTCATAAAGAATTTTCTAGTTTCAATTGACGTCTACCCATTGGATACGGGTCAAAATGACCCGTCACCGCGGTTCTAGTGTTAAAAAGAAAAAAGCGGTTTTGACATTTGCCGTCATAGCAATGGCGTAACCAACGTGGACGTCCAAATGCTCTGAATACCGGTAGTTTTTGAAAGTTCTATTCGCCTTACCTAATCAGAACATTTTAGTCTATGAATGAAGGTGAAGAAAATCTTACAATATTACTTGGGACCGTTTTTTTTAAACCTTATTTTCTCTTCGAAGATACATGCTATATTCATGAAAATGAACACAGTTTATTACAATAAGCCGCTGTTAATCACACTTTGCATCTTGATAGCTTTTGCTAGATTAGTTTTGACAGGGTTATCCAAAAGATCTCCGTTTGCTTTCAAACTGTTGACGGTCCTCTCTGGGATTTTGGGGGAAAATCTTCGCGAAAATATGGGACCTGTACTATTTTGTTTACACACCTAGAGTTTCAGGTTGGTTTGGTTGATTTATCTGTGTCGGCCGATTATCTACGCTAGGGATATAGGCCCAGGGGAAGGAGTGCCCTTCGTGGGGGTCTTTCTAAGGGAACCTAGCCCGTATTTACGCAAGGTTCGAAGAAAACCACGAAAACTCCGAACGGTTAGGCCGACGGCCGCGATTGGGTTCGAACCCAGCACCTGCCGTCTACCAGTTGAGAGGTCAGAACCTCTCGGCCACTGGCCTAGAGTTTCAGAATAACTCCTTATGTTTATTCCTAGATATTTAACAAAACGTTTAAAATCGCAAGTATCAGGGTTTTTTTTTTCTGGCACTGTACAAATGAACTGTTCATGCAACCTACACTGTAAAATTGTTACTGTTTTTCTAAATTTTTACACCGCTGATCTCTTTTTTATTTTTTGTCTTATTACGAAGAATTAAGATCGGTTTTTAATTCATGATAAAAAAAAGTCCTCTATTAACCCTTTATGGACGAGCATCTGTTACTGAATTTTTAATTTTTCATCCTTGATTTTTTAATTCAGATATTTATCCCTAATTGAATCGCGAAAATGAACGGATTAAATAAGACAAATTTTACAATAAAATTTTACTGGTGAGAATAATCAAGGATTCTGACATTCTGAGCACCTTAAATACCATGGATACCGGTCGCTCTATCCTAAGGGCTTAATTATCTTAGAAAATTTTATAAAATTTTTACTGCGCCTGCTCCTTGTCGCAAGCTGTTACACTCGAGTGATAGTTCTTCCTACTACACGTGTTATTACGTCACATTTTCTGAAACTATTAATTTAGAGCTAATTTTATTAAAAAAAGTTATAGACGATATTTATTACCTATTGATATAAATATTATAAAACTATTAGATTCTGGTATGCTTTCACTTTAAACTGTTAACAGTTACACAAAAAGGAAAAATATTGTACCTGAATAAATATACATTTTTATGAAATTTAATGAAACTTAGGACGCATTTTTTCATAACTCACCACAAAAAGAATGTTACATAATTATTTCCATGTTTTATATGAGATGCCACATCATAATAATTCTCTCCCCTGCCTCTGTCATACTATGTGACAAGTAGTGTACCTCCTCCGATTTTGAAATGTGACATAATCAATGGACAACATAAAGTGCACTTGGCGAGATCCCACACTAACACAAATTCTTTCGACAATATTATCAATTGTTTATACCATGTTTATACCCATTCGTACGAACAATCTTTCTGTTTATACCTCATTTGTACTAGAGTAATAAAAAGATTTTTCTGAGGGGGGGGGGGAGGGCTGGAGAAACGACCAGCCTCCCCACCTCAATATTTAACAAAATTAATAGTGCCAATCGTTTATACTTCGTTTGTACCCGTTTGTACTTCATTTGTGCTAGAGTAATAAAAAGTTTTTAGTGGGGGAGCAGAAGAAACGGTCAACCACCACCTCAAAAAATTAAACAATGAATACTGCCAATAGTTTATACCTCGTTTGTACCCGTTTGTACTAGAATATTTTCATTTGTACTTAACCTGTACTAGAGATATAAAAAGTTTTCTGTGGGGACCGGGGGGGGGGGAGCTGGAGAAACTGGAAGCCAAAATTTCAATATTTAAAAAAATGAATATCTCGTTTTTACCCGTTTGTACTACCTATCTTTTTGCTTGTACCTCATTTGTACTAGAGGGATAAAAAGTTTTTAATGGGGGGGGGGGTGGAGAAACGGCCAGATTCCCTCCTCAATAAATTAAATAAAATGAATAGTGCAAATCATTTATACCTCATTTTAAAACCACTTTTAGGCGGTAATACTCAGTAACCTTAACGACTTCTTTTGTATAGTCCTGTGTATGAACTGCAGCATTTATGCATACCATATTGTACGCAGGAATATAGTGAAACTTAAAAAAGCATATCATAATTAATAATGATTTTCCTGCCATCATCTCTACTGTACAATACTTTGGATAGAATATACATATACAATCTGAAATCTTCTGCGTGTTCCTGTAAATGCTACTCACTTCTTATTATAAATGAAATAAATTACAATAAGTCTCACCAACGTATAGAAATTTCATCATACATGAAATAGTTTAAGAGAATTAAAATAAGTTTAATATAATTTGTACATTAAGTTTAATATAATTTGTACCCGTTTACACAAGGAAATTTTTCGTTTGTACCTCACCTGTACTTGAGTAACAAAAAAATTTAGTGCGGGAACTGGAGAAACTGGAAGCCCAAATTTTAACTTAAAAAAAATGAATAATGTCAATCGTTTATACCTCGTTTGTACCCTTTTGTACCAGCAAATTTTTCATTTGTACCTCATTTATACTGGAGTAATAAAAACGTTTCATTAAGTGGGCTGGAGAGACGGCCAGCCCCCACCTCAATACTTAAAAAAGTTAACATTGCCAATCATTTATACCTCATTTGTACCTGTTTGAACCAACGTTCTTTTCGCTTCTATCTTTCCTGTACTAGAATAATAAAAACCTTTTAGTGTGGGGTCGTGGAGCTTATTTTAATTCTGTTAAACTATTTCATGTATGATGAAATTGCTATAAGTTGGTGAGACTTATTGTAATTTATTTCATTTATAATAAGAAGTGAGTAGCATTTACAGGAACACGCAGAAGATTTCAGATTGTATATGTATATTCTATCCAAAGTATTGTACAGTAGAGATGATGGCAGGAAAATCATTTTTAATTATGATATGCTTTTTTAAGTTTCACTATATTCCTGCGTAGAATATGGTATGCATAAATGCTGCAGTTCATACACAGGACTATACAAAAAAAGTCGTTAAGGTTACTGAGTATTACCACCTATAATTGGTTTTAAAATGTATTATGCATTTTAACGCTGAACTGCATTCAATTTACTAAGAAATATTTGTGAAATATAGATAAAATGACATAGGGCCCTGCAAAGAATTGGATACATGGGCCTTTATGGATGATAATTTTTTGAAATGAGATTTTAGCAGCTTTAAAAGTTTTTTAAGTGTTTTAGTTTTGAAATTTTAACTAAATAATAATGTGAAATATAGTTAAACTACAGAGCTGAACAAACGTATTTAAGTATATTTCCATCTATTAATATAAAATGCTGAAAAGAAATTTCAGTCTGCTATGCGTTTTCTTGCTAAACTAAATTTTTCCATTATGTAATATATATACTATATAGTCACTTGCAGTTTTAGACATTTTGTTAAATATCTAAAACCAAATACATGAGGAATTATTCCGAAACTCTGAGTGTGTAATTATAATAGTACAGATCATACATTTCCATTGAGACTTTTTCCTGAAACTTCATAGGGGACTGTGAACAAATTGAAAAAGAACGAATATCTTTTGGGTAATCCCGTAAAAACTAATTTATAAAAACGATCAAACTGTAGATTATGATTAAGTGAATTATTGTAATAAGCTGTGTTCATTTTTATGCGAATAGCATGTATACTCGCACAAAAATTGAGATTTTTATAAAAACAGTTCCAAATTTTTCCAAGTTTTTTACTTATAATTTCCAGAGTTCTTAATACAAAATAATGTTCTTTGTTGAAAATATGACAAACAACATTATACATAATATTCTGTAGACAAAATTAAAAAATAATAAAAATTGTATGAAAAATAAGCAGGTTTACTAAATAATTTTTACTGCACATGTATGAATGCTATCAAAATTGCATTTACACATTGTGTTAGCTAACCCCTTAACGCGCAGTGTTGCCGGGTCGGCAACACCTAAAGTTCCCCCTGTTTAGAGACGCAAAAACTCCGTGAATATTTTAAAAACTACTCTAATGACTACTTTAAATATTTCTTATGAGTTCTAGATGGCAGCACCACAGAGATCAAACTCTACTGTTTTTAAATAATAGGTAAAATGTTTTACTGTAATACGCGCTTCACACCAATGCTCTTCTCACTGCGCTTATCAATGCTTTATTATGAGAGGTTACCACTTCGGCAACAGCTGTATAATTAAAATGGTTAGTGCAATCTTTACAAAACAATACCTGTGTACACCTCTAGGCCTATATAGATTGCCTAATTTTTTTTCTTTAAATTCCAACTTTAAAGAGTAGTGAGCCGGAAAGGGCTAAATGTATACAGCTACTTTTGTGAAAGTCTCAAAAACATAGCTTGAAAATCATAGCTTCTGAAAATGATCATCTCTAGAATAAGCTCAAAACCAGTGCTTTAATGACAGAAATTCGTCAATGAATTAAAGTGAGGATTTTTTAAAATAAATAGTGGTAACTCACGGGCTGCACAGATATAAGGAATACAAATGGAAAAGGGAAAAATTTCTAAAATACTTTCTTTTTAGATTTATTGCATGTGAAATAAGACTATATCTGTGAGGAATGAATTAAATGACGATATTAATGTAAAATAGTCTGAAAGTACCTACATAAAGTAAAATATTGATATTGTAGCTGAGTTTTATGTATGAAATTTTGAGTATAATTAGGAAAATGTACCTACATTATTTAATCACAATTAAAGGATGATTGAACAAGTGTGGCTTTTTTAAATCTTAATATCTGTAATAGTATTAACATCCAACATTAGTCGCGCGAGAACACTTGCAAACAAAAGTTAAACCTATAAAAATGTTTTTTAATTAATTAATTTTTTATATATTATTTAATTTTTCAATTCCTTTTCAATTTATTTAAATGAAATTTTCGAACAGAAGGTCTATCTCTGAGCGGTCTCCTATTTTTTTTTTTTTTTTTTTTTTTTTTTTTTTTTTAAATAAGGACACTTTCTTTTTCAGAACCGTCTTCGAAAGGGAAAGTGTCT
Source organism: Maratus speculifer (assembly GCA_964019185.1). Lineage (NCBI taxonomy): Eukaryota > Metazoa > Arthropoda > Arachnida > Araneae > Salticidae > Maratus > Maratus speculifer. The sequence continues at coordinate 205,104,324 of OZ025299.1, forward strand.
TCATAAAATAAATCTGGAACATAAAAAAGGCGCCCGGTTAGAAATTCACCTGTACTATCCTATGCAAAGGAAAAAAAAAACATTTAAATATGTACAAATCCAAACGAGAAATATGAAAGGAGCACTATCATAGGACTACTTTGCGAGTTCTTTTGTGTCACTAGTGTATGCTCTTAACCGTTTGAAGAGCGGTGGGACGTAATATATACCACTTAGTTTTGAATCCAAATTGCATCGTGACACCATAATTTTAGTATAAAATTTTGCTTTCGTAATTATACGTCAAATAAAGCTTTACTTTCCTCAAATATATTTGTTTAAAGATCCTCGTGTCAGTGATTTCAACAATTTAATAACAAAAGCATTTTGCCCCTGAAATTGTTATTCCTTTAAGCTCTGGTGGGTGTTTTTTTTTAATTCTCATTTAATTTTAACCCACTAATGTCAGTTTTACACCAGTGTTTTGAAACAAAATATCTGGTTTCATATATACACGAATAAATAAATTTAATTATTTATAAATAAATTTGATCTTTAATCCCAGTGCCATTGGGCCATTTGCGATTTAAAATCCAAATAATATCCAAATAATTAAATATCTAAATAAGAATTAAAAAGGTGGGTAAGTGTGATTGCACGCACTGATGGTTTCGTTTAATATGTCTTTTGAAATACTTTATCCTTAAACTAATAAATCAAAATTGCTAATTTATAATTATACTTCAAAATCACATTTTAAATATTCTTTTTGTTAATAATTAAAACTATTTTGATTTCCATTTCAATTATAAGAGCTATTTGTGAAAGATATAAAAGAAAATAAATATAAAGGTTAAAAGAAAAAAATAAAAAACAAAACAAAATAAATTTATTGTAAGAGTAATTTATTCAAATAGTAATAAAATTAGTATAAATCCTTAAATTGACAAAAAAATATGAAATTTCGTTTAATAAAATTCCTCTTAATGTGAAAATTTCAACGTCTAGCACAAGCGTTTGAACTAAGAACATTCTCTTTACTAGCAGTATGCATTACTTCCAAGCTATGATGCCTACACGTTAAACGTTGAAATTAAGGTTATCTTTTGAAATTAAAATTGCAAAAATGAACGGATGACGGTGGAATAATTAATTTAATTAAAAGAATAGACTTCTTCAAAAGCTGTAAGCACGCAAAAGTCTCTGATTTATACAGCTTTTGTGTACTTACTCTGTGACGAATAGGATTCAGCCAGATGAACGAAACCCTAAAAACTGCAAACAAAATTGAAAAAAGTATGAAGCGGCTTTTTTAGAGCTCAACTTCTGTTACAAAAAAAAAAAAAAAAAAAAAAAAAAAAAAAAAAAAAAAAAAACCTGGCAAATCGGTGGTTTTGTTTATTTTTCTCAGTTTGTGATATTCAAGTTTTTATTTTGGGCATGCATTTTTTCCCCTAAAAAGCTAACTTAAATGAAAAGTTGCCTCGTAAATATTCCATGAACTTCTAGATACAATTTGGTGCTGGATTTGCAAACGACGGTTTGGGGGGGGGGGGGGTAAGAAATAACAATATGAATAAGGATATACCTAGAAAAAAAGCTAAATGAGCCAAGGAGCATATGTCATATGGTGATAAATGGCTAAAAGTAATATTCAGTGGTGAAAGAAAAAGGGGAACTTGAATGGCCCTGATGGATTTAAGTACTATTGGAATGATCGCTGCAAAGAATCTAGCTGTATATTTAACCGACAATATGGTGGTAGTTGTGTAATGACATGGAGGGCTATTTCTTTCAGTACTCAGACATCTCTAGCATTCATCAGTGGTCATGAAAACTCTAAAAACTATTAAGAGGCACTTGCCAATTCTTCGCAAGTGCCTCGAAGTTTTGGGTGAAGAAAAATGGTTATTTCAACATGATAATGCTTCGATCTATATCTCAAAAGCGACTTCAACTTGGCTTTAGTAAAAAAAGTAACTGTTTTGAAATGGCAAGTAATTAGTCCTGATTTAAACCCTAGAAAATACGTCGGTATTGGGTCATTCCACACCAAATGAGCAAATCAGGTGTGGCTGACATGTCACAGATTTTATTGAAAATCATCATATAATTAGAACACAATCATTTACGAGGAAACGCAAAGTAGTAGAGTTCAGACTAGTTTATTTCAGTATAAAAAAGTACATTAAAGTTGAGACGAAATCGAGGTCTTGTGTACATGCTTGAAATTTCAAGTTTGATTATTTGCCGTAGGAATGGAAAGATTGTAATAAAAATTATTTACACTTAAGAATGAACTATAAGTAACAGATTAGCATAATTTAGTAATTGTATTTTTATTTTATAATTTAAAAATAAATAAATAATAAGAAAAATTGTGGAAAAAATAAAATATTTTAGTTATATGTTTTAAAATGAAGGACACTTATTCGAAATTCAATTTTTTTTGCCATTATAGCTAATTGAATATATTTAATACATCTATAATTTAATTCATGCCTTTTTCATTCCTTTATGAGAAAAAAAAAATAAATAGTGAAAACTGCTGATTAAAAAGTCAACATTTTGTTCATTTTTTTGGAGACGAATAAAAGCTTTTAAAAGTTTTAAACTCTTTGATATTACAGATAAAAGTGTATGTTTTAAGTATACGGAGTTTTATTCTTGCTTTCAGTTTATTTTTGCCTCAAGAATATTTTAAATTTGTATAGAAGAAAAACTATTTTTTTCTTAAAATAACTGTATTTAAATCTTAAATTCAATTAACAAACATAGATGGCAGCATACGTCTATTTTTAGCAAGAAATTTCCAAAAAAGCGCGTGTTTTCAAAGAAAGATTGTCTTTGGAATGTCTCAAATATCAGTTTTTTGAACCCATTTTTGTTATGTTAGAAATTAAAAAGGCAGTATTGAAACTTTTTTAGTGTGTCATGGACTTATTGATTCTTATGTACGTGTAATATTGTTGATGTAGGAGTTGTCCTTTAATTGTTTTTTGAGGTAACATAAGAGGAATAATTATGATTTTGTCATTTTTTTAAAAGTTTCTAAGTTTTTTTGAAGATGAAGGAAATAAATAACAACTTTGAAACTTTTAGAATTCGATCTTCATACATAGTACTACATCTTGCATCAATTTCAGAGATGTTTTTTAAGTCCTTTGATTTTTATAACATTTCAAAAATTTTAAAAAATTACAAAATTTCAATATTTACAACCAATTTTTGATTAATTATGATATTACCAAATTATTGTTACTCTATAAATATAAAGATTGATATCCAGAGATTTCAATATCGTAAAAAAACTTCATTTTTGTTAAATAGTTTTCAAAATATAGAACTTGAAACTTGCAACTTTCGACGATTATCCGCAAGCCATTCTATATCACAAGTTTTTTAAATGTCCAAAATTGATAAAATAATTAATTTTTCGTGAAAATATTGTGCACACATACATTTGAATATGAAATGAACACGTACCTCAAATTTTAATAAAATCGGATTCTATGCAGCCACGGCTTTTTTTACATTTTTGCTCATTTGACGTGGAATGACCCTATTCTCATTCATAGAGTTTGTCAAAATTTAAAGCAGTATTCTTCAGTTAAAGATTTTGAAAAGTGTCATCGAGTATGTATGGTTTAAAATTGAACTAGAATCAATATAGAACCTTATTTTATCGATGGAAGACCATATATTTAAAGTAATTCGGCAAAATGGAGCTATAATGAAGTAATTATATATATATATATATATATATATATATATATATATATATATATATATATATATATATATATATATATATATATATATATATATATATTACTTTTGTTTTACTAAAGACTAAAGAACTACTGTGCTTATACTTTTGACACTCTCATTTTTGATAAATTCTATTATTTGAGATAAATTTTAAAGCATACCGTAATTTCGGGTGTATAAGCCGCAGCTCAAACAATTCTTTTTCGACCCAGAATTTTTTAAGAAACAAATATAACTAGTTAGATCGCCGTAAATATTTGTCTTCAATCACTAAATAAGATTTCTGGGTCCAAAAATAATTGTTTGATCCGCGGCTTATACACCCGAAATTACGGTAAATCTGTTAACTATCTTTTTAAAACGACAATTTGTAGGTCATAAGATAAGGAAAGTAAATTTCAGTCACTAATAAAATTTTATTTTGTGCATAAATTTTTGACACGCACTGTATAAGTTCCCTTTTATCAAAAAAGATTGACATTTTCATGGGTTCACCAAGTACCCTCAACGGAAATTTTTTTTAGATTTGTTAGAAAATAGAATATTGAGTATAAATCTAAATATTGAGTATATCCGAAATACGAATCGACATTTTTTACAACCGAGTGAAAAAATATGAAAGCTGGGAGTCGAGCTGAAAACTTTTTAGTTTATGTTTTCAACGCTCTTACTATTGAGTTTTCTAGACGGACACAATTCCCTGAGACAATAGCATCTCGCCCTTATTGACAATAGCATCTCGCCTTCCATACGGATCGATCAAGAGAATATACCGCAGATAATGGAATTCCATTAAATGATGGATACATAGATACACTTTATTATATTTAATTCAGTTATACTGGATTTGTAAAGGTATCATATGAATTGTCAACTTTTTATTCAAACTGATAGAAAAGTATCCTGGTCATCAGTTGGATCCAGAAAATTTGCCTTAAATTATCAAAGCTACATACGCTACTGAGCTGCATGCGTTTTTTTCACTCAGTTGGAAAAAAATGTCAATTCGTACGACATCCTTACCAATCAAATGAGAAGGGCAAGGTTCGCACACTCCTTGGAATTTCCAAGGACTTTGGCACCACTATTAAAGATAAGAAAATTTACATTTAAATTTTAAACCACAACATTCGCAACCCCCACCTTCATTCACGGATTTTACGATATTTTTCTGCAGCGAAACACTTCGAAAATATTCTTAAAATTTAGTGGTAGAACTGTGCGAACCCTGGAAGGGTCATTGAGAAATGTAATTGAAATGTTTTTCAGCGCATGCATCTGCTAGAATTGTTTATTTTACTGCGAAGGGGTATTTTGGGTTCGAGTTTGAATCTTATTAAGACATGGCTGTTGTGCTGTCCCTTTGTAGTGATATGCAGAGCTGCCAACTTCTACGCCTATTTAAATCTTATAAACATGTTTCGAACCACAAAAATATTTTAATAAAATGTATACCAAATATATTCAATGTTATGTATTACAGAACATATTCTTAATTATTTACTAAACTTTCTGTTTCTAAAGTGTTTATTTGACTATCAATAGGCGTAGTAGTTGGCAGCCATGGACATGTAATGAATACAAGGATTAAAAATTATTCTGACTTGTTGTTGTTTCTGTGTGATTACCTTTCAAGGCAAAAGCCGTAGTTGCTATAAGATCTTGCACTTCCAGACATTCACCTTTTTATGATCGTTACACAAGGCCTTCGCTCTGCATAGCTGCAAAAACAGCGTTACAACAGTGTTTTGATAATAAAATAGAGGAGTTTTATCGCCGTGGGAATCACCTACTGTCAGACAAAGGGCAAGATGCAATAATTAAGGATGGTAATTACATGAATCCATTGGTTCTTAGCATTTTGTGTTCTTAATGTTTCTGTTTTCGCCAAAAAAACTGGTATAACTTTTGTCCTCATCCAATACCTACAGTTTACGACATGTCTAGCCAGTTTTTGAAATGGCCTCGCCTTTTCTGAAGGAGTTTCAGAAAAGGCGAGGTCTCGAAACACAGATTTCATAGGAAATTGCCGGCCAAAAACGTATTAAAATTAGTGTTTTATATAAAGAGATTTTAACGTTTTAAAGAGGGTAATAAATGTAATATGAAATTCTTTAGAAAAAAGTGACATATTCAAATAGTAAAGACCCATGTTCAAGTGCGTTCAGCAAAGTCTCATGTTAAAATAGTAAAGCCTAAATATGTGTACCAATGCTGCCAGTTTAGCCTCCATTTTTATTCAGAAAATCTTAATTCGCGTCCTAAATTAAAACTAGTATTTTTTTGCTCTATTTAATGACAGAAATTTTGTGATTACATAAAATAAAAATTCTTCTTTTGGCATTTCAGGCATAAATTTGAAATTTCAAAATAAAAATGGAGACCACACTGGCAAATTTGATGGGTAATATTGAGTTTGTATTTAAATACTCATAGAACAGAATTTCTTTTTAATCTATTACATTATACCAACAAGTGTTTTCAGTGATATCTGGCAGATAATATTCTAAAATCTTGTAAAGGATAATTGTTTTACAATGAGATTTTTAAACATTTTGTGCAGAGGGTAATAAATAATGTTGCCAGATAGCCCGCGTAAATCGGGGTTCTAAATGTTTTGGACACCAGTTTTATATATATATATATATATATATATATATATATATATTTGTTTTAACTAATTTCAAAATTATCTGCGATTAAATATGGCGAAATAAACTATAAAAAATTAGTGGGGCCCAGAGCATTTTGAAACTTGATTTACACGGGATTGTTGGGAACACTAGTGATAAATGTAACATGAAAACGTTTAGAAAGAAAGACACCACAAGTAAAAATTTATCACTTTTATTTTCTTTCTTGTTTCTTCCTGGCTCTACAATCATAGTTCCCAATCACAAAGCTTATAATTTTCATTCAATTGTTTGAAACTTCATATTTTTAATGTTGGTTTTACAACTGAGCTTTCATACAATTATATCTGATTTCTTTTTTTCAATCATTTATAATTTTTTTAATGACATATATATTGAAGATATCACTAATGCTATTCAAACGCTCAATAACGAGGCACACAACAGAAACAATGATACTGTGGTCATGGATGACTTTTAACAACTCCAATACTTTGCAACTTATTCAATCCGAGTTTTCTCGTCGAGGAAACTCCATTTATTCTTTTAGTCCCAGAACATAAGAATTTCGACCGAGTTGCTTTAGTCGGCTTCATTTGGGACAAGAGTTCTGGAAACTGGACACAACAAACTGGATACATGCACACGCGGGAGAAAGCAAACAGACACCAGATCTCAACGTATTTAAACAGGTTAGTCCAATAACAATATTTTTTTCTCTGTTTCTTTATTTAATAATATTTTCCTTCTTTTAAATGACGACATTTTTACATAATTTTTTTCCTTGTGATTAAAAACCTTGCTCGCAGTTATGAAAGCATGTAAAAAAATTGTTTTATACTTTCATTGTTAGAACATTACACGACACGCTAACAGTAAAAATGAATCATTTTTTTTGTGCTTTATATGAAAACATACTTTACAAGGGGAAAATTATATCCATATATTTGACAACAACAAACATTTCAAAATAAATATACAACAAATAAGAAATATATTAACAACATGCAACCACAACAAGTAAAAAGTTATCATATCTATGTTACTATCTATATCTATGTAACTATATATCTATCTATCTTACATACACACACACACACATATGTAACTAATAAAATTTGCCTCCTGATCAATTATGTAAATCAATATTCACGATGACATGTTTTGCGACGTAATCATTCAGTTATGCACGAGCATTTATCTTTAAATGATATTAATGAAAATGTTTAAAAATAAATGAAAGTTGAATACTCTTATTGGAAACTATCTTTAAATGATATTGATGCATACCGTTTAAAACAAATTAAACAGAAAATTTATGCTTGAAAATTAATCTGATTTTAATTTATTATGAAGATGAACATACTAACAGAGGCATACATAAAAAGATATTGGAGTCAGATGAAAAGTACAATTCTTTCTAGCTGTCTTTTATAGTACATTGCATTAAAAATCAAATGGGATATCAAATAAATCTTTTCAAAAAGCACATATTCCAGAAAAGCTTTTTGAAATTAAATAAAAAAAAGTATTACAATGTCCTTATACTACTTTTATGCTAATTTTTCTAAAAATATAATAAAATGTGTCATCAACCATTTGCCATCAATATAATGTGATCAAAAATTTTCAGATTTACCAGTAAAATAGTTTAAAAAGAAGGGCTTTATTTCAAACGTTTTAAATTGGTTTGAAGTAAACAAAAATATTGGCCTTATGATGTTTTTTAATTTCATTTTTAAGTGATAAAACTAACAGTTAATAATTTAAAATATCTTGAAGTAATACATTTTCATTATTATGATATATAAAACTTGTTTCTACTTTTCAAATGACCCTAATATTTTACAACTTTTTAAAAAGACAAAAAGTTCGTTACACTTTACATTAAAAATTTTAATTGATAAAAAAACTTTCAGTACCCATAAAAAATAATATAAAATAAATGAAGAAAATTCAGCCAATACGATAGCCAAACATGAATTATAAACTGTCTACTTTTAAGAATGTATTTTCTAAATCTAGACACATAGACTTTATTTCTTTAACGGTTTAAAGAAAATATTACATAAATATAAATAGGAAAAAATAGTTTTGAAATTTATTTTTTTATTAAGTCAATACGTCTGAATTTAATGAAACATAAATAATAAAGTTTTAAGAATTTAATTCTGCAAAGAAATTAAATGCAAAGAAATTTTAAATTGCGCTTTTTTACCTTATTTTTTAATAAAGAAAAGAATAAATATAAATAAATATGCAAATTTCTAAATGAAATAAAACTTTCTAATTCATTTTGTTTTACATTAATATTGTATTAGTGCATCTTATATACATGTATTTACAAGATATCATCTTAAAGCGTTAGCATTTAACATATTAAATCATTCGACAAAGTTCAGCATTGTTCCTTACGTTAAGACTTCTCCCAGTCTGATGTTACGTAAAAATATCCAATCCTCTGCAAATTATCTACTTTGGAAATTGTAATACTATGGCCTAAAAGAAATTGCAAAGCTCACTGTTTAAAATAAACATTAGCACGGCACAAGCGTAGATTAGTATTTCTAAAAGTTAGCATAAATTAAAAATATGCATTTCTAAACAATATGAGTAATCAGAATAAATTATGTATTAAAATATACTATTCAAGTCAGTATTATCTGAGATTTCCTTTTATATTAAAAATATGAAAAGTTGCTGTGCGAATAGCGTGTGATGACTTTTACATGACTTTGAAGCTAAGTCCAGTGGAATTATTTGTTATATTGGGGCAATAACTCATTAGTTTATTAGTATTAAAAATAATAAGAGTGTCATATCAATAAAAAAATATAGGAATTTAAATTAGCACTTATAGAATTCCAAAATACAATAGCGAAATTATTTTTCAGAGGCTATTTTTTAATTTATAGTATTAGAAAAGGAAATAATTGAATTTTTTCTTACATATATCATTGGTGAAATAAACAAAATTTAGAGTAATTAAACTGAAGTTTTATACAAATAACTTGCGTATTCTTCGTGATGTGTTTCTTAAAAAACTCTTGGCACTTTAAGAAATTCATTTCGTACATTAAATGTAATTTAAAAAATTCTGTTTTTTCATCGAAATGACTTATAAAAATTTAAAGGAAATCGGAGTATTTTCAATACAACCTTGTATAAAATTGACTAACTCTTGTATTTGTCTGGAAATAGAACTTCTATTATACTGCACTAGGTTTTATTTTAAATGTAGGTTTAGTAAAAAGTAATCATTACAGTGATAATAAATCAAATATTAATGCAAATTATTATACAATGTATGTAGCTAAACGTAAAGTTGTAATTGCTGAAAATTTTTCTTCATGTCTAAATTTTAAGAATTTTATTCTTTAAAACCATTTGTGACAGTTGAGAATATAAATTGTGTTTGATCCAATAGATCTTATTTTCTTTGGATACATAATAAAAATAATTTCTGAAAACAAAATCAGTTCAGTTCTGAAAAAAAAGTTATAGAAGTAATAATAATCAATAGTAGTGTTAAAAAAACATTGTTTGGTGATGAAAACAGCTTATTTTTTTAGTATTTACTAAGACTTTTCTGGCAGCGGTTTATAGTTTTTTGGCAGTTACAAATCAATCATATCCGACGATTTGTTTGAGCATAAGAAAGTAATACTTATTTTAGTAGATGATAACTCATTTCAATTTTATCGAAAGGCACCCTTTATTCTAATTATGCTCTAAGTAAAATGTACATTAAAGAAAAAATGTTTTGGCTAATAATTGTCAATATTAATCTTTAGCATTTATATTTAATTGAATTTCATGCATGTATAAATATATAAAATTCATGAACTGTTTCCAATTTTATAAAAAGGCATTCTGCATTCTAAATTTTTTCTATTTAAAATATTTGAAAAATAATTAAACAAATTACATATATAGTTGCTTCTGCTAATGACTCTCATTATAAATCTAGGGCATTTATATTTAAATGAATTTTAAATCGATATATGTTGAGTAAGGATGATACAAAAACACTGAAAGTTGTTTACTACGCGTAAATTTATTTCTGATGTAAGTAGAGAGAATGACTATTTTATTTTATTTATTGACAAATCTTAAAAAATTCCAATCTTTCTATTAGTTTTTCTTCATTATTAAATGGTGAATGATTTTTATGTTGCATATTTATTTTAGAAATATTAAGAACATAAATTAATATCTTGACAAGAACAAGAAATGTAACAATCTATCAATTAAAGATTAAGAACTATATAATGAGGATAAACATGTAATGTACCTTTCTGATATTTACTGAAAAAATTTCCTATTGTACGAAAGTCAGTCATTGTGTATACAAGCATTTACCTTAAAGAAAAATAAGACAAATTTCAGAATAAGATGATAAAAGGAAAGATAGCTAACGCCATAAAATTTTTAGTTTTTTATTAAATTTAGAAATTGATCGACGTGTTAAAGAAATAGAATTCATTTCTAATAATGCAGAATGTGTTTAAGAAAGTGTTTTGTACGATGGGTGTTACTTTCAAGTTATATACTTTGTAGATGTATTTTTTCAACAACTTAAGGGGAGAAAACGGAAAAAAATCAAACATAATGTAACCAAGTTATAACCAATCAACTTGCCACTGAAACATATGTAGAGTTTTATATTTATATGTTTGAAAAATAATTAAATGAACTTATTTGTGGAACCTCATGAAACCATCGCGACATTTTTGATAGCTTAATATTTTTTCTTTTGAGTACTATTGTTCAGAATTTTATTTTTATATTTATAAAATGAATGCTTTTCTTTTATTTATAGCTATTAAATAATAATAGTCTAGTAAAATCTTTGAAGTTTATCAGTCGTTACATTTAAAATGTATCTGATATAACTCAAATTAATCCTAGTAAATCAATATGAATTTCAATTCCACCGCTATTTTTTTCTTTTGACACTTTTAATTTTCATATAACTGATTTTATTTCTTTTACAATTCGAGACGTATGTCGTTTTTGTGTTCTGACCAAGGCGAAATTAAGATACATGCCCCATCAAGGGAATATCACTACTTTTTAATAGAAACTATCGTCTAATTTAAACGAGGAAATTCCCCATATCAAGACAAAAATTACTATAAAAATAATGGCGTATGTATACCCCTGTTTCTAATAATGCTTATCCGGTTTCTGGTTCAGACACATACGTATTTGCACCGCATTTTCATCCGTAAGATATTATTAATTGTCGAAATTTTATTTTCAAGTTAAGAGATATCATACAGATAATATTTTTAGAAGTATATAATTTCTTTTAATTTATTTTACTTCAAGAATTTAAACATTCCCAGATAAATTTTTATTAATGATTGATTTCTTTTTCCAGTGTAAAATGTTTATATGGTTATGCAAATCTAAAAAAAGAAAAAAAAGGGGATAGACGGATGTGAAAGTTTAAAGAAATGGCAACTTAAATTCTCACTGAAAAGGAATCCCAGTAATTTGAATCGTATATTATTTTTAATTTGAATTATAAAAGCCATTGAAAATAGAATATTTTAGTTGAGTACTGTATCGCTTAATTAAAACCTACTACAGCCGAAACTATTAAACAAGAAGTGATTATTTGTTTAAAAAATATCAGTCTTTTAAAAACATTTTGCAGTTTTTACATTCAGCAGGTGCTATCTATATTCTGAAAGAGATCTAAAATGGTATAAGATAGAAGTTTTTTACCGATCAAAAGGTCACTTTTTATGTTCTATGGGTATGCAATAACTGAAAACAAATTTAATTAAAGCATTAAATAAATACATGCATGTGTGTGTGCGAGTATAACTCATGATAGGGTAAAAGCTTTTGTTTGAGTGCCCTACATGTGGTCTATACTTTTAGAAATAATGGAGAGAAAACTAAGTAATAAAAAGCTATGTAAGAATTTTAAGGTTTAATTTATGTGCAAGTCGTACTGTTCCCTTTCTACCTTGGAAGCCAACTTTTCACCGGAAACAGTAACTTGTAAAACCCACTCTGATCAGTAAACTGAGTTTGTAATGCACCGGTTTGATTTTGGAATGTTATGTATCATTTACAACAAAGGTTAAATCTAGGAACAATGGACTTAGAGGCAAAGACATATACTTAACAGTCGCACATCATATAAATGATCAAACAGTCGTCCAACGCGGACAATTAGTCTGACACACAGACTAGAAATACACAAACATACTTCCATGACACAAGATTCTACAGAGACATTTGTTTTTTGACTAAGTGTACAAATTTTGGGTGCTACGTAGCGAAACAACCTACAAATCACGTGGCTTCTCTACAATCATGTCTATGCTATCAAGGTTCCTACAAACTACTACGTTTGTGTGGTTAGGAAAGTTACAAGTTGCGCGCCACTTTTTATTTGATTTCACTGAAAAATCTTTAGTATAGAGCTATCTACCATATACACAGTATAATATAGTGTTCTTGCAGCAACGTTGCTGTTCTTTTAATGTTTTTAACTGGTTTTATATAAGTTAATATTAAACAGGTATCCCAGAAGGTCCTTTGAAGGACTGCGTTTAAATAAAGAATTTTGTTCAAATATAATGTAAAATAAAGAAATCAAACAATTAATTAGAAATGGAATAAATTGCGATATAGAGAAACGTTTTCGTTTTCTATCCGTCAAGTATTATTTCTCGATTATGGAACACTTTTTTTCCCAATGAAATTATATTTATTAGGAAAAATTACCATGCTATCGTGATGCATCTTAATGAGAGATAGTAATCAACGTAACAAGTATCAATTATGAAGTAAAATACTTGAAAATTTAATAATTTAGAAATAAATAAATTTAATTGAATTGTACAAGTTTAATTATCATTTCAATATTAATAAAATTTGATAATCTATTCATTTAAATCGGTACATGTTCGAAAATCCGACTTCCTGTATTCTAATAAGAGATCTTTTTCCTTGGCATATCCAGTGCGGGGGTCTAGGGGCTATGGATGCCACTTTTTTAAAAGAAAAGTTCCTCTTTTCTAATCACGAGATTTCTAGCAATTAACCAAGCCGAAAATAACTTTACAAAATTAGTGGCAACCACAGCATCTGGAAAACCACACCACGCTAGTCATCGCAACTACGCAACCTTCGCCATTTGTTTGCATAGAAAATCATATCTTGAAGCATGTTAAATTCAATTCTTTAAATTCATATAAGTTTTGAAGCCTTAAAATCTACGTAGTTTACATATTCAAAATTGAATTTACATTATTTTGAAGACTATGTTGTTATAATCAGTAAATAAATATGTAATTCATTTTAAGTTATAGTATTATCATAGCTATTTTTCGAAGCACTATTTAAAAGTCTTGCAGGTCTATTGAACAAATATGCTTTTGGGTTATGGAACGCCCTTATAATGTTACAACTATTAAATGTATTTAAGTATTCTATTTTATATGAATAATATGTTTTGATTTAGACAGTTCTAAAATAGGAACGTTAGTACAATTTCTTCTTAAATTAATAATTAACTTTTTTATACACTTATTTAAACTGAAATTTTAGTGATTTATTATTCGAAATGAAATAAAAAAATCCATTGAAAATAATCTTAATTTTAATATTAAATTTTCTGTTGTAGAACAGATTCTACATAATTTACTTTAGTTGCTCTATGTAAAAAGAAGACGAATACTACTTAATATTTTAAGGTGTGAGAAACAGGATAGCATTTTTTAATCATGTAATTGTAATATAACACTTTAAAATGTCATCACCCATTTAATATATCTATACTTTAAATTTGTAAGATCTATATATATTGCCATTAATTACTTCATTCCACTTGTAATATGTCAATATTAGGTATAAAATTTCATTAATGTCCCAGAAAACTTATTGGTTATACACTACCGATCATGCGTAAGATTCAATTGATACTTCTTTAATTTCATGAATTAGCGAAAATAAAATCCGAGATGTAAGATAAATGTTATAACAATTATCAGTAAAATTTTAGTAACCCTCAATTTACGTATACTTTTTCCAATTACTTTTTTAAGTATACTTTACAAAATTTCAGCCTTGAGCAAAATGAAAAATAAAAAACCTTATTATTCTCTATGCATGAGTAGTGAGCATACTCATTCTTGAAGCTACTCCCTCCATCCCAATGTTATGCATTCAAATTTTGAATTCAGTATGTGCTACGTAAAAACATACTTTGATTCACATTCTTAGATCTAACAATACACAAAAAGAAAATATATTTAGTTGTTTTGATGGCTTCATTACCTATCATGAAAAAGTAATATAATATTTAGACTTTCGAATCTTTATTTTTGTAGTTGTTCTTTCATAACTAACGTTTCAAAGAATTTCTTGTTACACCAGTAATAAAACAAAGAACTTCCTATCATTGAATTTCATTCAAATATTAGCCTTTTTTACACACAGAGAAAATTATAAACAGTATAATATTTTTACATTTTTTACATATGTTTAGAATACAAGGTAACTACATTCTTTTTAAAGGAGTCGGAGACACAAAAATCTTCAAAAAAAAAAAAAAAAAAAAAAAAAAAAAAAAAGGTTGCATTTTTGCTTAAAATAACATTTAAATTAAGTTTCTATCTTTATTGGAACAGGAAATATTAATTTTTTCATTTTGTTTTGTTTTCAAAATTTAACTTTCAAGCAATGGTTGTCATGGAAGTAACTTCTTGTGTAAATACGTTTTTCTTCATGAAGGGACTTTTTCACCATGTCTCCTATTTAAATTGTTATAAGTCAAGAACTGTTAGAGATAAATGGTTCAAACTTAGAACATGCCTTTTTTCAATTGTTTTACTTGAATTTTGTTTCAGCAAATTAAAAAAAAAAATTCAGTTTGAAAATATGTTCTTTTTAAGTACCTCATTAAAAAAAAATTTACTTTAAATATTTTTAATTTTTATATAAATTAATATTTTTAAAATGCTGAATCATAATTGAAACTTACATACTTCTGTTTATTTGAATGAAAAGAAAGTGAAATTCTTTTAAACAATATTTAGAGTTATAATGATTTTAAATTACCCCATTTATTTAATGTATTTTAAATTTAAAATTGTTTTAAAAACATTATAAGAAGTTTTATCATGCAGGGCTCCCAAATTGTTCGCGAACTGAACATCAGAATTTTTTTAGAGAAATTTTCTTTTTAGATTTTTCTTGCAAATTGTCAAGAAACCGCGTTTGGAAGTTGATTCTAGCTCAAACGTTTTATAAAATTTTCTGTTAAAAAATACTGATGTTCACTTCGCGGACCATTTGAGAGCCCTGATCATGTGATTTTGTTTACAAATAATATGGTTATCCTTTACAAAAAAGTTCGAAATTTTAACTCAATAAATAAAAATTATTTCTAAATGTGTCCTGGACACCTTTAAATAATGTTAATTTAAATAAATAAATAAAAAAACGTAGCGAAAAACTGGTATAAGTTGATTCATTCTTGTTTTACTATAATAGAGTAAACAATCAGCGAAACAACTAATCAATCAACAATCCTTGATGAATAAAATACTTCCGTTATTAATTTATTTTTTAATAGCCACATGTCTGATATCTAAGTGAAGTTACACTTTCGTTCCCCCTCTCCCCCACCATTTTTTGAGCCAATAGTAAATATCTGTCCCACTGTAGATTTTAATGAACAAAAAATATATAAATGATACGAAGATTTAGAATCACAAATATTAATTAATTAATTGAAACATTAAAATAAATCTAAGATATGCTAGTTTCACTATTGGTGCAGTTTAAGAAATGAAAAATCAGAATTGGGCCAATCCTCAAAATTAATAAAATGCTCGTTTTTAAATTTGAAGCTTGCTTAACAAATTATTTAGAGTTTAATAAAAGTTTAAAGCAGCAATTTAAGGCAAAATGAGGCATACTTTTAAATAAAGTATGTTTTTTGAAAGAAAAAGAAATTTTCTAAAGGATTTCAAGGATTTTCTAAAACTTCTATTATTTAAGACAACCTAAAAGAAAATAAAATCATTAACTAAACAAAAGAATTATTCTAAGCAACTTAATGAACTGTTAAGTTCCAATCAGATCCCCTATAGTTGTTTTTGAAAGCTATACTAAGATCTTCTTTTTCAATTTGAAAATTTAGTAACTCAGAAGTGCCACATGACTCACTATATGTGCATTTACCTTATAACGGATATTTTATTCACTTAAAAAACATTTTCTTTATTGTTCTGTTCGATTTACAATTAAAAATTCATTTAATTGTAAAACTTCCAGTCTCTATATAAAAACTAGTTAAACTATATTCGAAAGAAAATCTATATTGAAATAGTTTGTAAGCTGATTGTATGTCATTGTTGCTTGGCATATGTTTATATTTATTGAAAATCTACATTGATATTATTCATTCAATTTTTAGTTATTAAGAATGACCCAGACATAAAATTTTGTTTGTATTCTAAAAAGTACGCTATTTACAATTTAAATTTCTTTTTCTGACACGGTGGATATTGAAAAACTTTTCTGTTGTTTGGAAGATCTTGAGAGGAAATTGAAGAACTGGGGACATTTTTGTTTGGGCAAGCAGGGAGGGTTGAAAATATGAAAAAAAAGAGAGACTAATTTGAGAAATTCTTAAGTAATAATGCTGTAATCTTAAAAAACATACAATGTATGACGATTTGCTTTAGGATAACTTGATGTAAAAAGCATATTATCCAATGAAATCCGTGTTAGTTTTTTCTATATTTCATTATATTTCAGCAGTCAGTGTTAGGAATAGCAGTATTGGGATGAAATTTAAGGCATAGTAATCTAAGCAAATTCTATAAAACGGAGGCAAAAGCAATGAAGATTTGTATTTATATATTCAATTCGCAATTTAATAATACATGTTTTTATTTACTATTATAATATATGGTTTTATTTGTTCTATTTTAAAATTATAATCAAACACAATTTGAGGTTCCGACAAGAAAATCTAAAACAAAATGTTACAAAAAAGTTACTGTATACTTTACTTTTCTTTTCGCATTACATATGTCATTTTTTCCATATAATTTATGTTTTATATACTGCTTATCCAAAATAACAATTTCTTTAACTTAATTTCAAATGGAACCATAATGTTGTAACTTAACCCTTTCACTACGGATTGGGTTGGGACATATACGGCCCAATGGACTATTTTTTAATTCTATTCATACCGCTGTTTGAAAAGTAATCACGTCATGAACTTCTAATTTTTTTGTTCAACGGAAATGTACCACAGTTTTTTTATTGTTTACGCTTAAATGTAAAAATAATCTTGGCCGGTAATCAGAGGTTTAATACTAGTAATCGACTTTATACTGTTAGATACTGTTACAAATTTCATTGATTCAGAGAGTCTAAAAATTATAACGGAAACTTAATAAAAATTATGATAGTTTTTACCGCTGTCTTTTTTGATAGGATTATCATTATCATTTTTTGGCTTATAATGCACGTATTACACTAAATGTGTTTAATTTTATTGTTATTAACGCATTCTATTTGTTTTCTATTTCTGCTGCGTATACGCTATTGCCTTTTTACAGTCTGTTTCACAAGTTTAAGCACAATCAGAAAATATCGTTTATTAAATAATGAAATAAATATAAACAAAAAGAAAATATGTGTTTGTTTTATTATGGTAAGTCTTTTAAATAAATTACATATAAATAAAGAAAACATAATTACATATTATGATTTTTAAAAACTCACAAAACTCCGTATTTACACGGTGCTGCAATAATGAAGAAAATACTAATTAACACTTATTATGGTGTTATTTATTAATTGGATATCCCTATTTTCGTCAACTTCAGATATGCGTCTTTACATTAAATCGATCAGTTTTTACAAGATTATTGGTAAAAAAAAGATGATCTTGCTTTTTATATTGCAACATGAAGTTATTTAGAAAAGATAAACTTATTTTTTTTTATCCAAATTCCACTATTTTGATTGGCGCAATTAAAGTAATACGGTGAGGTACATATTCCCGTAATTTATGTTCATTCCAGAGTAATTGGGTCTGGCTTGCTATTTGTGGCATTTCAGACGTGTTTTGACACAGCTCGCTGGCCACATTAAAAAAAAAAAAAAAACTAAAAATGTTCTTATACTCCCTGATGCGCATGCCTATTTATTGTGTTGTTTGATATAATTACGCTAAAAGTAGTAAGGGTTTATCTTATGAATGAATTTCTTTTTGACATCAATCTTTGAATTTCTTGATGAATCACAACACCCGTTGCACGTAACCGATTACGCCTTGATTTTGGTCGAAATTGTTACTTTTAGCATGGAATTGGTGTATGCTTCACTTTGATTGGTATAAAATCGTAAAAATTTAGATAAAGGCGCTTTTCTTTTGATTTCAAATTTTCTCAACGGTAAACGTTTAAAATTCGTTATTTCACGAATTTCGTAACTTTTGGCATTTTAAATAACAAAGGAAAATTGAATATTGTTTTTACACTACTAGCTGAAAACTGCATTTATGCCAACTAATCTGACATTTGGTAATATTTGCATAATGTTCTTATACTTTTGAGACAGCGGTTCTAAAGTAGAATAGTAAAAACAAAGACTATTTTTTAAAGCTAATGTTTTGTTGTAGCTAGTCAGATGCCTTCATTGTATTTCAGTTCGATTATGATTTAAGTATTTATTAGGAAATAATTTTATATTTTTTCCCTTTAGTTTTTTATAATATTTTATTTTGTACTTAAACTTTTGATATGAACTGCATACAATTTTTACATGATTATCTTTCATCAGGGTATCTAATGTTGTCTTTGTTCTCGAAACTTTATTAACGGTGGAAACTTCAAGAATAACGAAAACATAAATAAATCATGCTGCAGAAATTTTATGATTAGCTTTCTGTTGCCTATTTTGATATTGCTTTCTTCATATCTTTTATCTGTGTATATGACGTTAAATTCTTACTTTTTAAAAAGACATGAATAAACTAAACTTCGTGTGTGTTGTTGTCTTTAATCTATAAATTATATATATTTTCTTTGACGTTTTGATGCCTTAATTTGACACATTTGATCAGCTCTAATAATTAATTCTTCTAAAAGTAAATGTAGCAATAAAAGTAAAACCTGCTAAAGGACTTTCCGGGATGCCTATATATTTATCTACATATGTTTATATATATATATATATATATATATATATGTATGTATGCATAGATACACACAACATAAAATATGTTGGCATTTTTATATACTTCTATAGGTATTTAAATTTCTTCGTTTATATACTAAATAGAACGTTGTATAAAGAACACTCTAATTGCAAGTAAAGGATCTTTAAAGTGAATAAACATTTCGTACTAGACAAAGAATAGTTCAAAAAATATGGTCTCCTAACCTCTCATATAAATTAAATATGAATTTCACTTATTTCTAAACATTTGTAACCATTGGTTTTATGTTAAAACATCAACGTTTGAAAAAATCTACATTGTTAAAAAATTGCACTCTTTATAATTTTCAGTCAAAATGAAAAGGTTTCAACTCTAAAGAATATCTGATTTTTTTGTAGATAAGATCTTTGACTAGTACAAAACGTTCAAACGAAATTCTAACTACTGTATGCACTGTACATAAATGTGTCAGCAATTGTGCTCGCATTACTTGAATCAGTTGCTTGTTATTTTGCTTTGAATAAGTACATGTGCATACAATATTATACTATGTAACAAATTAATGAGTTATGTATCTCTTTTAAGCTACACAGTCTGAAAATTCTATTTTTTGACTTTAGCAAACAAAATTTATTTTTTAAAGACAGTATGAAAATATGAGTTTTCTTTTATGGAAATGCGATTTACGAAGAGGCTTATATCCCCAGCTATGTTAAAATAAACTGCTTTTAACATAAAATTAGCTTTTAAATCCCTCTATTTCTCCAAAAATACTCTTTGTTTGAAAGAGAAGCCTAAAGCTGGGGCAGAAGCAGCAAACGAAAGAAAGCGTTATTTCCTTGAGGACAGAAGGGCAATGTTTGAAGTGCAATATTTTACGATTGTTTGCGCATTTCAAAAATAAGTTTCTTTCTTCTCAGATCTACATCAAAAAGTTGCAGAACTTTCGATGTGCATTTATTTAGGGAATAGACGTTCCTAGTCACGTTTTAAGAGTGCAAGTAAATCTACTGATATTAGAGCTTATAAAAAATCGAGGAATATACATCAAAATCTAAATTAATTAGGCACTTCACTTTTAATGTCTGATCATTTGAGAGTAACATATCTAATTAATGAGGCATATAATTTGCGTTTAAAGTAAATATTAAAATATTTAATGTTTCGATATTTTCTTATACTTCCATAGTGCTCCTAAAATAATAAAAATAACTAGTTTATGTAGTCACACTGAATTAGGAAACTAGATATAGAACAAAAATGTTCAATGTTGTGTACAAAATAAAGTAAATGTTTCATAGTTTTAAAGCCACGCGTTTTAAATAAGATATGTTCGAGAGTCATTTAATCGTACCCAATTTGACTTGACCTTGATTTTTTTGCGGAAC
This sequence comes from Maratus speculifer, assembly GCA_964019185.1. Lineage (NCBI taxonomy): Eukaryota > Metazoa > Arthropoda > Arachnida > Araneae > Salticidae > Maratus > Maratus speculifer. The sequence goes on from OZ025299.1 coordinate 205,125,311, forward strand.
TGATATTTTCCGATTGTATTTGAGACTTTTAAATATTACATAATAACTAACAATGACCTTAGTGACAATCGATATCCTCGGGGAAAAAATACTTTCATCATTTGCAGCTATAGAAAAATTTCTACTTAAAAGGCGTGCAGCTAATGTTCAGTGAAAATGATTATTTAGATTGAGAAAAGAAATTTTGGATTGTTCAACCTACAAAAATAAATAAATTAAAAAAGGCTAAATTGAATTCAGTTAAAGCCTTGTTTATAACAATGTTGCTATCTATTAAAAAAATAAAAAATAAAAATAGATCTTAATAGTTCCGTTGAATGGGTTTTATGCACTCATATAATCCTAAAGTTCCTCCTTTTTCAAAACATACATACTCACAATCATACCGAATTTCTATCTTATACTCATCTACTAACATCTAATCTTTCTAGTCTTTATATGAATAAATAAAACAGTGCTATACTAATACAGCACCAATAGAACATATTAAATGTTCCACAGACTTTTCTTTGAAAGGGGGAAAATGTGTTACATTATTCAACTGACGTCGACAGCACCACTTTAATATTTGTTGACACTTTTAGTTTAAAAAACAGGGAATGAATAAAAACACAATTTAGAATATGCTATAATAAAGAAGTTTTATTTTCAACTGAAGAAATTTATGTTGACGATTTTTCGAAACAGAAATTTTCATTTGGCTTTTTTTTTATAAAGTAAAACTCTTAAAAGGATACAACTAGCGGTGACTGTGCAACATAGAATAGGTAATTTGACTAAAACCAAACTACCAAGTAACACAAATCCCCCCTCACCGGGAAATATTTCACTGGATATAGTAACAAAATCTACAAGAGTTCATTTAAGACCCCGCAACAATGGTTCTTTGCTACACAACTAACAAACTGTCTTTCCATTGCTTTCCCGAACTTCAGTTTAGTAAGTTTTAATGGTAGTTTACCCTTTGAGAATCAGTCATCATTTCCATAATGATTAAATTCATACTCCAGTGCTTTGAATATATAGAAGAGAAAATCGTCTCTCGAAGGAGGAGGATGTGTATGCTCCTCATGAAATTTGAAAGTAATCATTAGCATTTTGAACTTTTGCTATGAAATTAACACCTTAGGTAGAAATGAATATACAATTTAATTAGAGAATTTAGCATTTTGGTTAGCTTTTAGAATCTGGATGTATCATGTGCATATAAATATATATATGTATGCAATTTTGAAGCAATGAAATTTTGCGACATATGCTGGTATATTTCGAGAGACGATCTTATTAGAATTTCCCCTCAATGTTCATTGAATATTTCATAACTTTCATATCTCAGTTTTCTTGAATTATCTCCATGTAATGCCGATTGAAAGTTATAAGACAGTTGGCGATGTTCTTCAATTTCATCAGAGAAGAACTTTGTTGCTCGGAAAACAGCTCGTGTACAAAAGTCCTCAAAATCATTTTTAAAAATATTTCAATCAGAAAAACAGCATGCATTTTTTGAAACATTTTTTGAAAAAATTTACCATAATTGAAATTCTTCCATTAACATTTGATTCTTCAGTCCATCCGCGAGGAATTCCACAGCTCAGCTTCTGATTCGAAACTTTTTTATATACGATATACATATACATACACATATATATAGTATTTTGAAAAAAAAATGCGGTCATATATTCTCAAATGGAGAACTACCTCAAATTTAGAGAAAGAAAAACTCTCTAAAGTCTTTCTTTCTCTGAAAAGTTCTCGATTTCAGATTATGAAACCGAAGCTGTGCAGAAAAACCTCGAAATTCTGCATCTAAGTGCAAATCTGGCTGCACAGATCTGTGTCCCGGGTGTGCGATGGATGTTTTATTTTTTGGGGGAATCAAGGTGACTAGAAGGAGCCCACCACACACACAGCCACATGGAGAGTGGGAGAGTGGGACTACTACTGCGCCTGGTACTGCTGCATGGGATAGGCACCAATCATTCCAGGTTGCTGCAGGCCTTGTGCTAACGGGCTCTGGGCGGCAGCAGCGGCTGCAGCAGCGGCAGCTATCTGAGGTTGACCAGGGACGCCTTGCCAGGCCATCTGCATCCCCGCCATCCTGAAAAAAGAAATTAAAAAAATCAAACGAAATAAGTATCTGGAAGCATGTAGTATTTTCTCTTTTGCCTTGAGAAGCAAACTTATAATTTACTCTAAATTTGTGTAGTTCCCGCGTATATTACAATGTTGTTTTCGTTGCTGAGAAAAATAGAGGAACAAAAAGTTTTGGGGACTTAAATCAAACAACATGATTAAGACAGATTGAAACATTGAGTGTATTTCTTCGATTTGTACACCATCTACCCCAAATAGTTCTAATTACCGGAGCAATGACGCAAAACACAACAACTGGCATTCCCACTTTTCACTTTGAGTTTAAGTTATTAATGAAGTATCAGTTTCTTCTAAATTAACCACCCTTAATTCTTTTCTAACTGTATTTCCGCATATCTCAAGTAATTTTTAAGATAGGATTACAAATTTTCTCATTTCGCCGGTAGAGGTTCCACAATTAGTCACTGTCTCGTTAACCTATGCATAATCATCAACTATAATAACATTTATTGAAATTCACACTACAAACGAATACATTTGCAGTATTACAAGAACATTATACAGGTCTCCCAAATGGTCCGCGAACTGAACATCAGAATTTTCTTAGAGAAAGTTTCCTTTTCTTGCAAATTGCCAAGAAACCACGTTTGGAAGTTGATTCTAGCGCAAGTGTATCATAAAAATTTTCTGTTAAAATTTACTGATGTTCAGTTCGCGGACCATTTGGGAGCCCTGCATTATAAGATCATGTTATACAATCCGACCGAACAGAATTGTTATCCATTACATACAGGGTTGTTATAATTAAAGTTCGCCTATTCAGAAGACTCTAGAGCCGGTTCTATGGCTCCAAACGAATCAGAATTTCACTAGTACATAGTTAAAGATATGCGCTCGGCGAAAATCGAAAAAAAAATTAGTTACAATTTTTATCAGTAGGTGGCGTTGCGCCAATATTTAAGCCGATATATGCAGATTCCTTTATTTTCTGGGGATTTTTGAAAGATTCTGTATCTAAAAACAGATGTCAGACAATCTCTTATCTGAAACACAGCATTAGACTTGACATTCGCTCAATCTTACAGGACAGTTTACGCAATGCTGTAGAAAGCACAATTCTGAGAATGGAATGCATTATTAAAAATGGCGGAGGATTCATTGAGCATGCGATTCATTGAGCATGCGATTCATTGAGCATTTCCTTACTGATGAGCGACATGTTTTATTTTTGTTGATGCAGATTACATTACATGAAATGATATTCATTTTTCTGTATTGTTTGGAGTCATAGGTCAGGCTCTAGAGCTGTCTGATTAGGTGAACTTAACTATAACAATTCGCAGTTCGTTGAAGTTTGTTGAAACTTTTAAATTTGTGTGTTTCGTCTGGATTGACTGATATTGATATAACGAATCTGCAAATATCGCCTTAAATATTGGAGCAGCGCCACCTAGTGACAAAAAATTTGACTGATTTTTTTTTTCGATTTTCGCAGAGCGCATCTCTTTAACTATGTACTATTGAAATTTTGTTTCGTTTGGAGCAATAGAACCGGCTCCAGAGCCTTCTGAATAGGCGAACTTTAATTATAACAACCCTGTATTTTTCATATAATGCGATCAGACCAATCAGAATATTATCCACAGGGCTCCCAAATGGTTCGCGAACTGAACATCAGTATTTTTTAACAGAAAATTTCATTATACGTTTGAGCTAGAATCATCTTCCAAACTTGGTTTCTTGACAATTTGCAAGAAAAATCTAAAAAGAAAATTTCTCTAAAACAATTCTGATGTTCAGTTCGCGGACCATTTGGGAGCCCTGTATCCATTACATATTTCTTTAACTACAAAAGACATTCACAACTACATCCATATCTTACACGGGATTCAAACCCTAATCCTCGGCGTAGCAGTAGCAACTTTACCGATCACGCCAATGAGGCGCGAGTACAGCTACATATGATTCGAAATTAAGTGGCTAAGAAAAATGAAAACTTTTATTTATTGACTATTGTGGCATAAAAGCTTCTGTTTTCTATATTGCAATTTAGTATTAAATCTGTGCTTACATTAAATTTATTTTTGTCTACGCAGTTTCTGCAAGAAAAAAAAATATTCTCTCGTTCTGACATCTAAATTGTCGTGGGTCTGATCACACTTCGAGAAATGTTATGGCCGAATGCCTGTTTCGGTTTGCGTGTTAACGGACATTTGGAATATCTTCTAAACTCTATGAGTCAGTTTGTTTAGCTTCCTTGTGCAAAGATAAATGTAGCATCAAGGCATCATATTAAAGATAATTATGGGTTTTAAAACGTGCTTCAACCCTCGCAAAAAAATCTTCGACGTAGCTCCGACCTCATAAAGATAGAAAAAGCAAGAGCGACAAATCATGCGTACAGCACAGATTCTGAAACACACCCCAACCAGAGCCTGATTACTAACGGGGCACTCTCTCCCCAGTAAAATTACATAGAAATTTTCGCCTTGTTTAAACGCACTTTTCGTTCAAAATTGCTATCATGAATAAGGAAAAAATTTCTATTTATTTTTTCTGGTGGGAGAGTGCCCCGTTGATAATCAGGCCCTGACCCCAACATATTTAGAATACCATAACTAAACTTTACCGTTTATTAAGGTAAAAGATGACTCCTAAATGAACGATTTGAAAATGCACAACGCATTTTAAAACCCGATTTCTGTTATTACCATGAATAGTCGCTAAAATTTACGATGTTTTGCAGCGCAATATATGATTTATAGACATGTATCCATACTACATAATACACTGAAAGTTAGTCCAGTTAAACGCATAGCGTAATTGAAAATTTCCACTCAGCAATTTCCACAAATAAACGAATATTTTTGAGATATTTTGAGCGTTGCTGTTTATAGTACCAAGTAATATTTAAAATCAGTTAAATTTAAAAAGGCATACCACATCTGAAAATGCATTTCCATAAAATATTGTTCTTAGTTTTCAATAATTCAATTATGGTTCATTTCTTCTACAGCCGAATTCTTTTGTATCTTTCTGCAAATAAAAAATAAGTTGACATGATTATAAAATCATGTCTTCACAACATGGCGCGAAATTGTTACACTAACTGTGGGGTAGGTCTCAGATACCTTTTTCAACTTTGCGCAAGACTAAGGCTGCGGGCACACACAAAGTTTTTTTGCGGTTAGCAGGCGGCGCGTTTGATGTAAATGAGTTTTTCAGTTCAACTTCAATCCAAGAGTAGCACGGGAATATTTCTCTGAAGTAGGGATACGATAGTGATCTTCCCTAACCATTGTATCTCCCTCGTTTTCCATTGTCAGTAAACCGCATGTGAGAGAAAAGAAAAGAGAGTTCCCGGAATAAAGTTTAACTTCAGAGTAATTCTATCTGCCCAAACCTTCAGGTGTTGCATGTGACAATTAGACTAAGGCTGCGGGCAACAGCACTACTTTTTATTACATTAAAAGAGCAATAAATCTATCTTTGTTTCCGAACGGAACAAAGGTGAAACCTCTTTAAATGATTTTTGAGGGACTGGCCTTACCAAATTGACAAAAGAAGGAAAAGTTTTATCTACCCCATCTTCAGTCGTAAAGCTGTCAACTGATTTCGAGTTCGATTTCTCTCTTGAAGTTTAAAAAAGTTCACTGAAAAAGCAATTTATACATCAAAGCGTCGACACGAAAGATCAAAAATAGCGACGCCTGACCGCAAGAAGTTAGTGCTATGTGTCTGGTCCTTAACTCAATACCTCCAGCTACTGAGACGACGGGAAACATCGCACGGGTAGTTGCTGAGAATCAAACAAAATAAAATGTACCGGGTCTCACAGACCCAACCCCCATGACGCCGGGTTAAAGGAACATGTTTTCAATATAGTAGCTTAAATTCCATGTAATAATCAGTTTCATTTGTTAATTTATAGAAGCCAGGAAAATGACAAAAGTTTACTCAATTTTTATAAAGACTTTAGTCACATTGTTTTCAAAGCCATAACTTAACGATCTTGCTGGTAGCTATGATTTTACCACTTCTAACTTGAACTATACAAAAACAAGAAGAATTACTCTGCAGCGCCATATTTATACCTGATAAAAAAAGGAAATGCAGGCCAGGAAAATGACATTCATTTTCAGTGACAACCATATTTTAATTATGAAAAATTATTTGTAAAATACAGAATTTGTTACTTTCCTCATATATGTGTTTTAAAAAGTACAAATATTAATTTAAAAAAAACTAGAAAAAGTTATTTATACAGTATAGTAGAAGGTTTTATTTTACGCACATCATAGTGTGACATGCCAGAAAAATGACAATCTGAAATTCTAAGTATTTTAATTGCTTTATTTATGTTATTAGAAATGTAATCTCTCTTGAAGATACTTCTAAGGATATTTTTTATTAGAATGTGTCAAAAGAAATTGCATTATATAACATTTAATAGGAGTTTTATTGTTGGGACTGCATTTTCCGCATTTTTTGATAGTCACTTTACTGCTAATTCGTTTTTGGCGTAAATCGCTAAACATGTAGCGCTGATAAGTTGCATTTTGTACGATTTCCGCAAAAGATCAAGCTGAAGAACTAATAAACGGATTTTCATCAACTTCACATTCAGTTATTCCTTGGCAAAAATTGATGTTGCATACATTTTTGTGTAAATCGCTGAACAGCTGACATTGCTATACTGTCTTTTTTACGATTCCCGCAATAGTTCTATGCCAAGAAATAATGCACAGACTTTTACCAAACTTCAGATTCGGTGAAACTTTAATCAATATAGTTTCTGATTATGATTTAGTGTAAGCCCACTGGTTGCCCTTTTATGCTGCATTTTCCCCAATATCCACAATAGTCCTATTTCAAGAACTAATGCACGGAATTTTATGCCTTTAGAATCCTGACGATGGGCATAGATTGTCATTTAATTTTACACTGTGATAGCGATTTTTGAAGTATCAACATGCATGAGATAGAAGAATATTTTAGAATTGCCACATCCGACTAGTTTAATAATACATTTAATAATTTAGATATCGATTGTAGAGAACCCTCTGGGCGCGAGTAATACTCGTACTGGACAGCGTATTTCTTTCTAAGTCTAACAATTTAATTTTGTCCAACATTTCACGGCGCAGGATACTTCTATTGCGAAAATGTTGAAATGACATACGAATGTATTTCAGAATAAGAAAAAGCTACTTTTTCCGGTACATAATAAACAGAAAATATCTATACCAGAATTCTAGTGGTAGTGTGGTATCTCTGAATCAAGTTGACTGTTCTATGTAATGAAACACTGAAAACAAAGGGTTAGAGGAACATGCTTTATATATAGTAGCTCAATTTCAGTGTAATGCTCAGTTTTATTTGTTAATTTAAGAAGCTAGGAAAATGATGTCATAAAAGTGTACTCATTGATCCTTGAAGTCTAGGCCTGTGCGCTCACACAAAAATGGCGGATGTCGAAGGCGGATTTTTTTCAGCATATGTACGGTCTCTTGGATATTCGTACCAATAATATTTAAAAGCTTTTTCAGCTTTATTTTTTTGAGATTGCACAAAGTACAGAAATATTGGTGTACAAATTTACTGCACAGTATAGCAGGAAACCCTTTACTTTCAGTGGCGTAAACAGAGTGGGTGCCCAAATGTTCTGAATACTGGTAATTTTTGAAAGTTCTGTTCGCCTTATATAGCCTATAACAGTGACATGAGAAGATATTCTGCTATGAAACATGGAGAAAAAACCTTATAATATTACTGGTTTGGGCACCCACCCTGGTATACGCCACTGACTTTGTACACATCACAGCGTGACATGTTATAGGAAAATGAAAATTTGAAAATTTAAGTCTTTTAATTGCTTTATTTGAGTTATTAGAAATGTAATGTCTTTTGAAAATTCTTCTAAGATTACTTCTTATTAGAATGTAAAAAAATAATTTGTTCTATGTAACATTTAATAGAATTTTTTTTTGTGCGGACTGCAATTTTCATATTGTGTGATATTATCCCATCACAGCATGTCTCTTGTTGACTGAATTGTGCTACCAAAATATAGATATATATGTCTATTAAAATATTTCTTTGTATAATTGCAATATATTCTACTGCATTCAGAAGATTAATTCATTAAAATGTGGTATATCTATATTGAAATCTAGACACAAGTTTATATACGCTTAATCTAAAGCAGTATATTTGTAAATTTGTTTTATTAGGATAAGATACAACCCAGCTGTTGCACTATTTCAATTTCTCTGCAACAACAGCAAAATTTTATCATGTAAATACGTGCGTCTTCCTTAAGTTAACATCAAAACTACTGCTTTTAAACTTTATAATATTTGTTTTATATTTGGGAAAAAAGTTAGTTGAATCAAGGATATAACAAGCAAAAGCTGACTGATATAGTTTGAATAATCATAAAATTCTAACTTTATAAATACTTTTGACAGATGTGACAGTTTTAAACCAATTAATCATCCTACATTAAAAATTCTGAAATCCCAGATTTCAAAATGCTTAACAGTTCTAATTGACACTGAACTAAATGAATTTTGACGTAGCGTTTAATAATTCTGTTTACTTCGATTTTTATTCAGCGCTTTTAAACATTTTTATTCTAAATTCGATACATTTTAAAATAAGAAACACCATAGGGTCATCAATGTTTTTTTTTTTTACGAGAATAACAAGAACTTGCATGAAGTTACACTAGTCAACAAAAAAATAACATTTTTTATATCGTAAATAATGTTATGGGATTCGTGTTCTGTGTGCTAGAAGTAGTGTAGAAAGTCAAATAAAACATGTCTATCAAGTCACAATTTTATGATACATCAATATTTATTTTTTTACGTTTTTTACACATTTTAATCTTAAACAAATTTATTTCTAATAAAAAAGCTCCATTTTTCATTTTTTTGTTTGTCGATGGTATTTTGCCGTTGAGGTTTCCCTAATTACCGACCAGCGGTAGTCTGCCAACATCGCAGGCTCCATTTTCCTTGATATCGTTTTTCAAAAACAGCTATATCTTGGTGAAATCGCTCCCCGTGTTCATCACTTATAGCTCCCATATTTTCGAGGGAAAAATCTAAATGCGAATTTAAAAAATGATTTTCAAAGACATGTTGCAATTCATTTTATGAAAAGCTTGTAACATTTTCTCAACAAGGTTAACATAATGCGGGATTTATGATTCCCTAAAAAGTTTTCAGTGACTGCAACGAACGATGTCCAGGCTTCTTTTTCTACATCATTTAAGCATGAAGTGAATGTTGGATCTTTTATTACAGAGTTCGCACAGCTCTACCACTAAATTTTTACAGTATTTTTAATGTATTTTACTGCAGAAAAATATTGCGAAAATTGCGAATCGAGGAGGTAGTTGCGAATTCTGTTTCTTAAAAATTAAGTATAAATTTTCTTATCATTAATAGTGGTGCCAGAGTCCTTACAAAATATAAGGAGTGTGCGAACCCTGTATTATTATAATAATCATTTCATTGTTAGTTAGTGGCGTAACCAGGGTGGGGGGGGGAAAGTACGTTGAATACCGGTAATTTTTTTAAGTTCTGTTCGCCCAATCTAATCAGAAAATTTTCTGTCTGTAAAATCGTCTGGTTTTCTTAAAATTGTAATAAACTAACATTAAAATAATTGACCTGTAAAATATGTTCATGTAATGAGATTAAATTTTGATGCTAAAAGCTAAATTAAAAAAGATATTTCAATTTGTTTGAAATTCATCTACTATTTTTAGATATTAAAATACTGTAATCGAAAAAAAACCCCATTAATATTCCGTAATATAGCATTGAATTAAGTACTCAGGGCTCTCACATAGGGCTACCAGGTTTTTCACAAAAAATGGGGGTTCCAAATGCTTTGTAGGCCATTATTTTAAAGAAATTTTCCTTGCCTTATCTAATACCAAGCGGTTAAATATGATAAAAAAAAAAAACTGTAAGAAATTACTAGTGTCCGGATCATTTGGAGGTCTAATTTACACGGGTCATCTCACAACACTACTCCCATTGGTCCGTTTTTTAATACCATTATTTTTAAAGAAAAAATAAACTCCTCATGGTAGGTTTTTGCATGGCTTGCAAGAAAAATAACCTTTAAAGTAAGTATATAGAAAATTTTGCAAGGGAAATCTATCCGTATAAAGTAGACTTTTTTACACTGGTAAAACGGACAAAGTTGTAGCTCTGATTATTGAACGGATAAATTTCATTTAAGAATTAATTTTTCTGTTTTATTCCATCGTAACTCTTTCCTGACCGGAGTCTGTTCTGCAAATTTTATTTCGTTTTTTAAAGTTACCTTCAATTACATAATTTGGTAAATGATGTAATTATATGAGGCAAATATTACTTATTTTAATTTAATTACTTGTGCCCAAAAGAAATTTTACAAAGAAAGATGATGTCAAGTATGACATAACATTGAACCGCAAATGATTAATGATCATGAAGTAGAATTATTAACCCTTTTGAGCTCTGGTGGGTAAATTTCTTCAAAATTCCAAATGTCACATTGGCACCAGTATTTTGTAAAAAAAAAAAAAAAAAAGGGGGGCTTAATTACCTGCATTAAACCTTTTTCAAATAAATTTGGTTGAATTTTCTGGTGCCGAAGAGACATTTCGGAATTAAAATTATGTAGTATAAAATTCTACCATGAAAGCTCAAAGGGTTAAGCTTGGAATTTTAGTTTTGAAATTCACTCAGGGTTTCATCATTCAAAACCATTTCTTAACTAATTTATTAAAAGAATTATATTTAATAATACAGTAAAACCACGCTAATCTGAGCTAATTGGTGTGCTTGTTCGGATTACACGAAATTCCGATAAAAATGGAAAAGAAAAAAGTGCGCACTAAAAAAAGTAAATTATAAGTACTCAATAGTGCAGTAAACATCCGGCATCATAATTTTCGGCATGCTGGAAATACTACACGACTTTCGGAAAAAAAACAGTATTCCTTGTTTAATCACTCATGATGTTTATAATAACCTAATGGAACTTCAGAGTGGGGAATTACGTAATAACCCATTACAAACGGTTCAAAATCACAAACTACAAATGGCTCATTCACGAATTAACAAACAAAAATTTATACACTATATGGCCAAAGGTCACCGGCCACTTGCGATTTTAGACATTTTGTTAAATATCTAGAAAAATACTTGAGGAATTATACTGAAACTCTAAGCGTGTAAATGAAATAAGTTCATACGTTCATACCTATATACAGTTCATACATTTCAGTGAAGATTTTCCCCCGAACTCTATAGGGGACCGTCAACAAATTGAAAAATAACGAATAACTTTTGGATAACCCTGTCAAAACTAATGTAGCAAAAGCGCTATAACTGTAGATTATGATTAAGTGGGATTGTAATATGCTGTGTCTATTTTTATGTAGATAGCATCTATACTCGTAGAGAAATTTGGGTTTTTATAAAAACAGTCCCAAAATTTTCCAATTTTTTTTGCTTATAATTTGCAGAATTCTTAATATAAAAAAATGTTCGCTTCTGAAAATATGACTAACAACATTCTACACAATACCCTGTCATCAGAATTAAAAAATAATAAATATTGTATGAAAAATGAGCAGGTTCACTAAATAATTTTTTTATTGCGCATGCGTCAACTATATCAAAATTTCATTTGCATATTGTGTTAGCTAAATATATAGAGTAACTTCTGTAAATAGTTCAAAAACATAGCTTAAAAATTTTGAAAGTGACCGTCTATAGAATGAGCTCAAAATCCGTTTATCCCAAAGTGAGGCAAAAAGATGAGAGGTTGTATCCATATATCCATTGATTACACAGATTACACAATAGAATACACAATATGGCACTATATTTGGATAAAACTCCTGATTTCTTTGCTTCATTTTGGGCAACGCGTTTTTCCTAATCATGATTTGCCCGTACCACATACGGACATCCATATTCCAATAATTTTTTATCATTCTCATCAGTAATTTTTTAATCTAAATTTTGTATTACTTAATTCGAGCATTTTTCTGATTCAGTTAGACAAAAATTCCTATTTTAAAAAACCAGTGATAAAAGATTAAAAATTCTGTAAAAGAAATGGAAAAATAGGCATTATTTGAAAGTTTTTTCAAAAATGTTGATTAGTTAAATCGTTAAAATAAATTTCAAATTTTAAAACTGTCTGCTTCAGCATGTTTATCAAACATTTCTGCATAATACTACCATTTTTTTCTATTTTTGTATAGAGTAGTTTTTATATTAGTGAAGAAAAACCTCTTGATCGCGTGAAATCCAGGCCGGCGGCGGCGGTGACAGCGTTAGTAACCTTTATTTCAGAACAGAAAGAATTTTTAAACCTTTACAAATTTTTCATTTGCATATCGTGTGTAATAAGAAGAAAATGAAATGTTACAAAAAATTGATGGCATCAGCTAATTTGTGAAATTCTATCGCTTATACAAGTATAGCATTTTTTATGAGATATTTTTAATACATTAAATAAGATTCTAAAAGTTAAGCTCATAAAAAAATTAGAAATTTAAATATTTATCGCTATTAACTTTCAAATATTCATAAAAGCATCCAGATTACAGTTTATAAGTGTGCGCAGAAAATCTTTAAAAAAATTACACTTTTTCCATTCGATGCTGTTAACAATTATAGTTTCACGATAAGCCCTAAATTTACTGAATGTTATTCTGAAAAACAGATTCAAATGTAATTTTTCTGCTCTTTTCCGATTTTAAGTAATAGGTTGCAATATTTTTATTTTTATAAAAGATACATTTTATTTCTCTACTTATTTACAAGCTATTTATGTATTCCTTTAAAGACTGTTCATTTTAAAAGATTAGCATAAGCCTAGGTTGAGAGAAAATTGAAATCTCAGCGGGGAAAAACTGTGTTTCAATTTTAAAAGCATTACCGAAGGAAGAAAAAGCAATGTTTAAATTTTTAGTAACAGTTTCTATTACAATAAAAGCAAACATAATTTAAAATCTCAATGTACGTAAAGCAAAAATTCAACAGAAACATAAAAAGGGAATTTAGAAGCAGATAAATAAAGAAGGAACTTTCCCAAATTCTACATTGGCTTTAATCCTTTAGTAAAAGATGTAGTGTATGTGTGATGCATGCGAAATACTGATTGCATCTCATGTATATTCAGTTACTGCTACAGTTAAGTATATATAATTACAACATATATAATGTGCTTGTAATGTTAAAAAGTAACCAAGATTAATTCAAATTTTATTTTATGCAGCTGCTGACTTAAAATTCTTTATTATCCTTTAGATGTTGTAGGATTAATTACGACGGGCAATTTTAATCACTAACGTGCTTTAAAATTTGTTTCCTGAAAGGTAATTAAATAAATAAAAAAATACGTTATAAAATTGAAGTTGAGCAATTAACCTTGCTTTCATAAAATATGTATAATTATTTATAATTGCTACTGAAGAGAATTGAATTTTGAAGGATTAAGCGATTCAAGTGAAAGAGGGAGAAGTGAAAAATAAAAAATCTTCAATGAATAAAGAACATAATGTGTAAAAATTCTAGCTCATGAAATCTAAAGTCTTAATACTTAAATTGCATAAATAATCTGGATGGGGCGTTTTTATTTATGTCGTTAGTTGTTTTAAGATTGTCTTTATTATATGGACTTTTTTGGGGCTTATCTCGTCTGATTTTCAAAATTAAAATCACAAAATTAGTTTTCGAAAAAAATAAAAACCCCAGTCATTTTCCTTTGTTTAATGTATGATTCATTTTATAAATTGAATTTACAACAAAAGGTTGAAAAGCCGGTTGGATGAGCAAAAAGAATACAAATTAAATTAAGGAAGTATTTAATTAGATTTTTTTAGAATGTGGAATAAAAATTTTGGCATTTTACAGCTATAAGACTTGTTATTATGTTATTGTATCTATAAGAATTATATATTTAGATGTTCTCAGAGTTGCCAAGTCTCTGGCTTTTGAATACCAATACTTTAATACAGAAAATGTTGACTTATTTAATTGGAAAATTTGGAAGATTGAAAAGAACTATCTTTTCTCTAAGATAACTGTGTTATGTAAAAATTCGGAGACTTTGCAAGCATGTGTAAATGTGGAAGTTGTAAAAGATGTTTTACAGAAACAAGAAAAAGTGATTATAGATGGTTTAAAGTTAAATATGAAATTCAAATAAAGCCTTGAATGTAAAGGTATTCTTTTGTCATTAGCTATAAAGTTGATCAATTTAAAATAATATCAAAGCAGTTTTAAAAGAATGTTCTTTAAAATGCTTTCTAGAAAAAAAGATCTTTAAAACTTTTTCAGGTAATTTATAAGATTTTTTTCTGAATTTTTGTTATCATGAGAGGGTCTTCATAGACAATCGAAATGTAAATTTATTTATATCTTGAAAACTAATAATAGGAATGAGCTGTAAACTTATACATCCCTGTTTCTTACGATTGTGATTAACTTTATGTAAAAATGAATGTACGGCATAATTCGTATTTTTTTTAGTATGAATTGATTAATAATTTTCGGGAAGTAGAAAAAAACTGGGAATCAACAGACTGGGAACAATTCCTAGTTGAATTCCTAAATTGTTTTTCATTTTTCAAGTGCGCTACATGCGTTTCCAAATGGTTCAATCAGACATCATATTCCTACTTATTAAACGGTGAAGTTTTAAGCAAATAAAATAATATGACGAAATGGAATTGTCACCTTGTTTTAAACATAAAATATATAATATGAACTTTCAAACGTTCACTGTTTAGCTTAAAAGGCGATTGAAAAAAAGGGAGATTTTATTAGTTTAAAATGTACATTTTATGTAGAATGATATATTGATGTGATTGGAACTGCAATTAATAAAAAAATATATTTTCTCTTATTAAATTTAATACCAGAAACTTGTACTTCTTTTTTCAACTTTAATAATTATTGGCTCGCTTTTTTTCAAAACGAAGTCACGTATTTGTATACATAATCAACAATTAGTAATTAAAACTATCTTTGGACGAAGGGCTTGTATGAGATTTGAAAATAGTAAGATGTAGGGGGAACTGGGGTACATTGATACAGTTTTTTTCTAAGATTTTTTTTGGTGTCAAGAAAGGAGAAAATTAAAGTTTTTTTTCCATGAGGTGACAGCAAAACTTGTGTAGTATGTTATAAAAATGTACAATCATTTTTTTATATAGTATTTTTGCATGTAATTTAAAAAAAATAAAAAAAAGTCATTTGTATCAATGTGCCCCATCCCCGGGGCAGATTGATACGTTTAAGAAAAATGACGACAAAATAATACCAATGCATATTTTTCATAAAAAATGAGTTAGAAAACCATTTTATATTTATTTATAAAAATTCAAATCACCCACAATTTATTTTTAAGCAATATTAAAGCAATCAAAATTAAATATATTATGACCTGATGTTCTGACTGTTTCTTGTCTGATTGTTGGCTGTGGTAACTTTGTCATATCTAGCACTTCAACCCCAGCATTATCTTCTTTCTTATGAAAGATGAAAAAATTACCAATTTTTCTGTTTATAAATAGGTTCATAAACAGAAAATAAAGGATAATTATATTAAAAATTCTGTTTATAATATAAGTATCAATTTCTGTTCTGCAGTTTGTTTCGCTTACTTAACATTTCTCATGTCGAAAATACTTTTTTCTCTGGAGAATCGATATAAATTCGAGATTTGCCAGAATGCCGTCCTTTTCTTTTATTAGTTCTACTAGCACTAGATGCTGGGTAAGTTCCTACGTCTTCTGTTTTCAAAAATACTATAAAATGTTCTAATATAAAGAAATTAGAGCTATTTCACTTCAATAAAAACTAATATTAGAAATTTTTCGTGAAAAAAAGGTTGGATTAAGGAGTGTATGGTAAAAAAAATAATAAAAGATAATGAAAATATGAACTATTAAAGGATTTAGGCTGTATCAATGTGCCCCGTCATAAACTGTATCAATGTGCCCCATACAGCGATTTTGAATAAAATGAGTCTCAAATCCAACACTTCACAATATATCTAACAATAAATAATGAGGAACTGATAAAGAGTAACTGTACTTACCAGGGAGAGTATTCATTTTGGTTGAAAATACTGGAACAATTGTATAATAGCATTTCAATTGTACAACTCAAATTTACTTTTGAACAACAAAAACAATAAATCACCCGTCCCATTTCATCAAACTGCTAAATCATTCCAAGATTTTCTGTATGTAGTTGAATACACTAGCATCATCTTTTGGAGCTGTTGTGAAACTTCCTGTAATGACCCTGTGAGCGGTAGAGGGGGTGTATCAATGTGCCCCATGTATCAATGTACCCCAGTTCCCCCTATATTTTAAACTAATAACTGCTAAGCCTTTAATACTAATAACTCCTTTTAAGTAAGAAGTTGATGTTCATATTATATGTATTACGTTCAAATTTTGTTACAGTATTCTGAATTTATTAGAAAGTGTTTCACAATCTACGATTAGCGCATGACTTTTTTTGTGCGTGTCATAGGTATACTCTCAAATGCAAAACGGTTTCAAAAACTGTTATTCAGTATTAAGAATTTTAATGTTTTGTAGAAATGAAAACCGTCATATATGCTTTTAGAGACGGGAAATATTTAAGTTTAATAAAATTTAAATTATCCTAACTTGTTAAATTTTTGTCATTACAAAGAAAGATTTTACTGTGATAGAGCATAAAATATGATTTTCTAAACATAATTATATGACATTGGTGAAAATAAAAATTTTAAATTTCCTAACTTTTACAAAAATAAATATTTAAACTTTCAATGGCTTCTGAAATGATTAAAATAACTTAAGAAAGTTTACAATTGAAAATATGCTTCTATATTTGTTTAGAAATTAGCTATTCAGCAGCGATAAGAGCACTTTGTATTTATTTACAGAAGAACTACAAATTCCTTTAATACAGATTTCAATTGTGCTTCTTTTATGAAATAGAGTAAAAAATTAGATTGCTGAAATAAGATTAATGTATATGTGATTTATAATAATTATCAGGGTATCTTAAAATATTTCTAAATCTTTTTAATACACTTTAAGATTCTTAAAAATCAATTATTTAACCATTGAAATATCTTTAGAGATTAAAAATTATTTTAATATTTTTTTTCCATATGTTATAAATAAAAGCCTGTGTGTTTAAAATAATTGATTTTAATAGTATTTAGTATTTTTTAGTATTTTAAGTCTGTTTAAGCCAAAACATCTTCTATGGAATAGGGAACAATTTCCGAAAAATAAAAAAATAGAGAATGTATATCTTAGATAGATGAATATCTTATGAATGCTCAAAATAACAAGAAAAATTGCATAACCGGTAATAATATTTTGCGATTTTTATTTTATTTATATACTACAACCTGGTACAATGTTGTGTACTTTGAAATTTTAAATCTAAATCGAGCAGTTTTATAGTTTGAAATAACGCACCGCCAACAACTAACAAGACTTTTAACTATTTTAAAAATTACTGTACATGAAATTTATGATCAAGCTCATAAACATCATACTCATTTCATAAACATTATAATTATAGTAACTGAATTATTGGATTTTAAAGTTAGGAAGTACTTTATGAAATACCCTGTATATATTAATGCCCTTTTTAAAAAAAAATCAAGTTCAACATTTCTAATACCCATATAAAATAAAATTTCATTAATTCAATTTTCTTGAAACATAACAATAAAAAATACAAAAACTCTTATTCGCGATATACTTCGCGACTATTCACGGAAAGCTTAAATGTAAAGCTTTGATTATTAAAGGTAACATCTTAAAAGGTATAAAAAATACGTACCCGAAGCCTTGACCATAGTACTGTCCATAAGGAACTTGCATGCCTTGAATGAACTGTCCTTGAACTTGGGGGAAACCTTGAGGATACCAATAGCTCATTTGTTGGTATGGAAAGGTATACTGCGCCGCTAAGTTCTGCAATGATAAAAAAACAAAAACAATTCTGATATATTCGAAATGCTTAATTTTTAAATGTAAAGTATCTTTAAAACTGAAATATGTTTACCTGAAAATAACGAAAATATATCTTTTTATTAAAAGCGAGTATAAAGCGTTTTAAATAAGTACTAATATTAAGGTTGCAAACTGCTAAATATTTATTGAATGTTTTTTAACCATAAATATATAAAACATATATTTATGTCCATAAATGTATAAAATTTCTGATGTAGTCGCGATGAGAAAGAGGAAAAGTCATATCCAAATTTATAATGTCTATGCTTTGTTGCCAGGGTTGCCAGTCTGTCCAACAATTTTAATCCGAAAGTTCAAATTTATACAGTAAGTTTCAAAAGTAGAATTTTTAATTTCATGGTATCGCGCACTTCTCTTATTAAACAAAGAGTAAAATACTGTTCCTTATACCTGGCATGGACTCAAAATTTCTTAATGTAAACTAGCAACCCTGCTTTCAGCGTATCTCGCAGTTTTACCACTCTCCTAACACAGACGACTAAACCCTGGCCGTCCACATAACGCAAGTCTCTTCTGATTGGACCGTAAGATAGTCCATTTCTATAAAAAAATCTAATAATTGTAGCTCGATGAGCATGCGCTGAAAAGGGTCTTTCTAGAGTATAGAGTTGCAAACAATTATCACGTGTATTAGTTTGTTGTTATATTTTCCATAAATTTGTCCATTTGAACTTCGATGTCAAACATGGAATATTAAATTTCAGTAAGCAAATACGTTCCAATGATCCAATGTTGCAAGAGAGCAAAGTTGTTTTGCTACAGCGCATGCTCATTCAGCTAGAATTGCTTAGATTTTTTTTATAGAAAAGGTCAGTTTTACGGGCCAATCAGAGAAGACTTGCGTTATGTGGACGGTCAGGGTCTAGTCGCCTGTTCTCCTAACCATGTACGTCTGACTGACTATACTTCGAGCGTGCGCAGTACGTTTTAAATTTGTTATCGCTAACTAGCCTTACATTCCTATGAATAATAACATAGTTATAATTTTGATGTTCTGCTGTTCTAATTCCTCCTAGGCCAATATTCTTCGGGGTGGAGGTTGGGAATTACTTTTAGTTAAATAAAAGAAAATTTAACCACTTAACCGATCAATATTTTTGGAAAAAAACTTTCAAACAATGCTTATCTTTCATGCCTTTTACAGAATTAATCTTTTATCACCGGTCTTTCAAAATAGAAATTTTTGCCTAATTGAATCAGAAAAATGCTCGATTTGAATAATCCAAAATTTACAATTAAAATCTACTGGAGAGAATAATAAATCATGACTGGAATATGGATGGCAGTATGAGGTATGGACAAATCATGATTGGCAAAAACACGTTGCCCGTACGATGTACGGTCAAATCATGGAAGCGGTTAAAGCAGGTATTGAAATACCAAAATTTAAGGTTTATTGAAAGTCAAAGAATATATCATTTATTGAAATTTATCGAATGTAGTTATTTTGTCTATTATTAACTTGAGGATAGACAAAGTAAGAATTTAAGAAGACATTTGGAAAATGTCGCAATACAACAGAAGTACTAAACTCATAACTTGACAGTATATACAGGGTATCCCAATTAAGAAGTTACAATCTTCGGTAAAAGGTAGGATACACCTAGACGACTCGAAATCACATTGGAATATTGGGACGGAAACGCCTTTCTGATAAAGTAAGTGGAATCATTTAAAAAATCATTTTACGAAAAGGTTCCTAAAATGATAAAATGATTGATTGCCACCAGAATTTATAAACCAACTTCTCCAAAAGCAAAAACTTGTATTGTTATACTTTCATTATAGAAGCAAAATTTTAATAAAATACTCTTGATGTAGATTATAAGTTTGGAATTAAAATTAGGTGTTCCTGGCCGTTGGATCGCTGTGCTTGAAAGGGTTAACAGTCTCTCTAGAAACTTTGCGTCGAGAACACTGTCCATCTTATTCGCTGACGCCACGCTAGTAACACCAGGGTCCGGTATTTCCAGTGGGCTACTTTTCTTTAATTCAAATTTATTGATTGGTACTACTTTTTTGAAATGATAAAATTCACCCTATTTAAAGGCATAGTAATCAAGGCGAAAATAAAGGAAATTTTATCATTTAAAAAAATTGGTGCCAATCAAGAAATTTCAATTAAAGTAAAGTAGTTTAATGGCAACATTGCCAGGGGTAACAACCAGCTTTGTGTGATCCAGCCTTTAAAGTGCCTTTATTGGTTCAGGAAAGCGTTTCCTATGCAGGATTCCTATGTTGTCCCGAGTCATCTAAGTGTACCATACCTCCCCTCGAAGTTTGTAACATCTTAATCTGAATATAAACACTTTTAGTGCGAGTCTTGGAATTTCAAGGTTAGGAAATTTTTCAGTACCGGTATTTTCTTGCTGAAAAACGTTTTTTAAATAACGCGAAACTTCACGCGTCTAACCTAGATTTATTTTTTTTATAAAATAATGCTGATATTTCTCATGAAAATCCTCAGCTTTGTATGCATATATTTTTAACTAATGATTTCTTTTCTTCGGAAAAGTAATACCTATTTGTAAATTTTAAAGAATGGAACACATGTTTAGAATAAATTTCTCAACAATGGTGGATAGAGCTTTATACAAACTTTGTACTGCTTCAATATTAAATGTTTAAACATATGTGAAGTAATAATAGTAAAAGTAAAGATATATACTTTCAGTACTACATGCAGGTAATAACAAAATTAATTGAAAGGTAAAATATTAATGATTGGAAACACATGTTTTATTATTATGACGTTATACCCGAAACGGGTTAATAGTAATAGTAATAATAATAATAATAACAATAAACTGTAATGTTACTGACTTAGTGCTGCAAAAATGCTATAACTATCTTTGTATACTCGTGTTCTTAATTTTTGTTTTGTTATCAAATGCGTTTGTTTATTCTCGAGAACTATAATATAGAAAAGTTACACAGGCTTCGTACTCCTCAAGAGATTTCATGTATTTCAGTACCAGAAATTCCTTAAAGTGCTGGTCGTTATATCTTAAGATAGATTTTTTTTAATTAAAAAAGGCAAATAATGCTTTACGAAAATTCTTCTAAAAAGTTTTTGAAATCCTTGAAGTGTGCGAGTCTTGTTACACCACTGTCTGCGTTAGCTATTAACACTAGAACCGCGGGAAAATTCATTCAAGTTTTATAAAAATATTTCTCACCGGAATTTTCGTTTAAATCTATTTAAATCATATATTGAAATTATTTTTGCCCAGCTTATTTTTGGCTAATTTTATAAAAACATTTCGGGTTCAAATCAACACCTCTGCTTATGATGCGGGTCAAAATGACCCGCCGCCGCGGTTCTAGTGTTAATGAAGTGCTATGAAAATAACTATTAATTCATCGTGGACAGGTGGATCGAAACAGCAATAGCTCCCTATGGAGATTTACTGCGCATGCTCATTTAGTGCTAAAGTGGTAATCCGGATTGGCAGTGCAGCTTTAAAAAGAATTGCCAAATACACAGCCAAATCCAGTGTCGATTTATATAAAATTTTTAGCTCCGGATTTTTCCATTTATAGAATATTTTTTACTCCGGATTTTTCGGTTAATTCAAAATCGGGATAACGCATGCGCGGTGATAGTGTTCGTAGGGAGCTATTGCTGTTTGGATCCACTAGTTTCATCGTGGTCCTAGAATCAATTAGCTTAAAATTCTAGCCACATAAATTATATTGCTAAATAAACAATATATTATAAAGAAATGAGTAAATAAAGTAGACATGAAGTTCTAACCAAGCAGCTTTGGACGAAATGATAATTAATTAGGCTACTTTAAAAGTACAGTGTGATAAATTTTAGATTATTTATATTAAAAAAAGTACATTTTGTTTACATTCTTATCTGGTCTGACTAACTGATTAAACCTGGCTGTGTTTGTCAGAATTGATAGGGGGCTTGTTTTATCTTTCTTCCTCCGTAAAACTTTGCTTGATATTTTCATTTTTATAGTTTTGTCTCGTTTTACAAATAGATCTTAAAAGTGACAAACAGCTGCATGTTTGTAAGATTTATTTGTTTTGGAACGAGAGAATGAGGGTTACTTGAGCTTATTTTAATAATCATGCTTTCAAATTAATTTTCTTATGATGTTTAAATTATTTTATTGACTTGAGGATATGTTTTTTGATTAAAAATAGCAATATATTTTTCAGATGGTTTTATTTTATACCACTATTTATTGTTTACTAAGATTAGTGAGATGAAGGTGTTATAATATATATGTATATGTCTTCTAATGAGATTTTCATGTAAAATTAATTTTTCTAATTGAACATGCTCTCTTGTAACTGCGCAATCCTTCAAAAACACCCTACTCCATGCTATTTCATTATAAATTGTCACAGAGATAAGCGACAAGAATCATTCGACGCATATTGGTTTCTAAATACCGATTATGAAAGTTTTTGAAAAAGGATTTATTAACATATTACACGCCATACCAACTTTAGTTTTCAATTGATAGCATCGACTTTTTAAAACTGTATTTCAGTTTCAATTCATCCTGGAAAAATGTTTAGTTTATATATGTTTTCTTAAAACTTCTTAGAGTTATCAATGAAAACGCATTAGAGGTTTACCCATAAATTTTGAAAATTAAAATTAAAACATTAAAAAAAGAAGTACTTAGATCTTTCAATTAGCTACTAGGTGATGCTCAGTTTTTCCCTATTTCAATCAGGTCCTGCTTTTAAAAGAAATTCAAAGGTTCCCCTGTTATACGCTTAAATATTTTTTTATTAATTATGCAAGTTTCAGTGCAGTCAATAATGCCTGAGTACGATGATTTAAAAAATTAAGTAAAATGTCAGATCTAAAATAGGTGGCATTCAGACATTTCAAGTGTTTGAAAAAATAAGACATTTTGAAATTGTTTAAAAAAATAAGACACCAAGTGTGTCTTTTTTGAACCATCCGTTTTAGACATACAAATGTCTCAATTCCAGACATTTCAATAGAGAGTGCTATAGACAGTTTATTTTTGCTTTCACTGTCGCGTCCGGGAATTTTGTTCAAAATGACAACTTTGACAGCATTTTCTAAAAGTTCGTCTGCTTTTTCTAAAAACTAATCTCATCATCTGATCATCTTATGATTGTTTTTCTGCCCGATCGAAATCATTAGACGCACATTCCATGAAAACTTGCCATGTCTGTCACATGCAACGATTTGCGGCTACCAGTATTTTAGAAAAGAAAAATGTGGCTTATTTTATCAGAGATTCAAGCTTCTTCATCAGTTGAATAGGGCGAAGGAAACTTTTCGAAAATAACGATGGCGAACAAGCATAGCAATTTTTAGCTGTGTGACAGACATGACAAGTTTTCATGGAATTAACCTAGAAAGAAAAAAAAATAAATGGTTGAATTACAAATCTTCACCTTTGGCGTTTTGTTTTTTAATACATTTTTTAACGATCAGAGAAGTTTGCTTTCTCCTCCTTCATTCATAGCAAAAAAATTTCTGGTTAGATAAGGCGAACAGAACTTTTAAAAATTACAGGTATTCAGAGCATTTGGGGGCTCAACCTAGTTAAGGCACTTGCTTGAGCTTTTTCATATTGAATATATTACTCCAGAGTTTATAGATGTTAAAAGTAATAACATTATGAAAGTATTCTGAAAATTCTAATACAGTGCAAATTGTACTACTCATTAATGCTTCAAGTTTCATATAATTTTGTTAATTACTAATAAAATATTTTTTTTGTATTAGCTAAAGTATCTAATTTGCAATGAATATTTTTATTGCATACTTATACATAAATCCATTTCGTTAAACCATTAATCGCTGGTATTACGTTGACGTAATGGTAAAAATGCTTAAAGTATTTATCAAGCTACCACTATTTTTGAGAAAAACAATTTCCTTATTTCCTAAGCGTAACTTTGGCCATTAACACTAGAACCGCGGAGACGGGTCATTTTGACCCGTATCATATGGAGAGACGTCGATTCAAACCAGAAAACTCTTAATAAAATAAGCTAAATATATGCTGAGCCAAAGTATTTTTAATACATAACTTAAACAGTTCTATATGAAAATTCCGGTGAGAAATATTTTTAAAAATCTTTAATGAATTTTCCCGCAGTTCTAGTGTTAAATGAAGCGAAGAATATCTTTCAAAATCTGTTGTCGAAAACGTTTTTCAGATAAAACGATTAAAATCACTATATTATAGTTTTGGCTATTAATGAGCCGCATCTTAACCCTTCACGGCGTAGAGCACTTCCATTGTGAAAATGTTGAAATGACCGAATGACACCGAAATTTACGTAAGGATTTATTTGAAAAAAGTAAAAGCAATTGTTCCCGTACATGATAGCTGAAAAATATTTATACCAGAATTCTGGTGTCATTGTGGCATTTGGGAATCAAGTTGAGTGTTCCATATAATGAAACACTGAGCCACGAAGGGTTGTTAATTTAAAGAAGGTAGAAAAAGTAATTAAAATATTAGTTTGTCTCAAAAGTTTCTTTCTTTTTTTGACCAAAAATCCCAAGCAAGTTTCGAAAATGATGAGATTTTATTGGAGAATATCTGTGTTATTCTATTCTGTGAACCTTCTATATTTCAATGCCTTCTTTTCAAAAAAGTTTTGATTTGGTATCAAAATACTTACCGAGGTGATTTTTTATGTCATTCAAAATGTTAATTTTTTTTGGTGAAAAGAATTTTCGAGGGAAAAAATCAAATAGCAGTCGAATAGAGAAATGTCCGAAGAGTAGGGAAGGTGCGTCACAAAATCTCTATTACACGGAAGGAATCTGTCTTCCCCAGTCAAAGATAATCTCAAAAGCTTCATTAGAAATTCATGTGCTAATCTTTAATTCAACTGCCACAATTTTCTGAAAATAACAATCTCTTACTCGTACTTTGATAACATTTGCAAAAGAAAGAGTACAACAAAACGTGTTCTTAAAAATATTGGTGCAAATAGAATATAAAAATAATTGCTAGTGGCCAACCTGCTCAAGTAATGTTATCGAGCAACTTTGTAAATTGCATTTTCAGCATCAAAACGATCATTTTTTGAAAAAACTGGTCCCATGGACGACAGTTGGATATATTATAACAAACAGGAACGCAAATTATCCTGATCCAGTCACGATAAAGTTCCCATACTTGTATCTAAATCCGGGTTCTTACAGAAAAAAGTTTTGGTTTGTATTTGGTGAAATTAGATCTACTACGAGCAACTTCCACTTAACCAGACCATCAACTCTGAAAATTACCAGTGGCAACTAGATGATCTGAAGGTAGCAATAGCGATGAATCACTCCGAAATAGCAAACAAACGAGGTATTATCTTCCCTTATGACGACTCCACTCCACATATATCTTTGATAGTCATACTCCTTGCATTTGATTGAGGTATTTAGAACCATCCTCCTTACTCTCCAGACATTGCCCCGTCCGACTACTATTTGTTTCTTTCTCTCAAATATTCTGTTCACCATAAAAATGAGCTCTTTGAATGACATAAAAAATCACTTAGGTAAGTATTTTGCCACCAAATCAAAACAGTTTTGGAATGAAGGTATTATCACACTACCAGAAAGGTAACTGCCTTTATCAACATTTCCATGCTTTATTTTTTTGCAAAAAAAAAAAAAAAAAAAAAAAAAAAAAAAAAAAAAAAAAAAAAAAAAAAAACGGAAGACACTTTTTGGATAACCTAATATTTTTTAATTTCACATAATTTTGTTTTTATTTCCTCGCAATAAAATTATTTACGTTGTCAAATATCCTGGTTTTCGCAACACAATACCGATATTAGTGTTAAGGTCATGGTATCCATAACTTTTATTAAATGTCCTATGTTTAAACAAACTCCTTAATTATCCCTATTTCCATAAATTCAACTTTAAAAAAATGCATAAACGTCGATGCTTCTAAAAGAAATGTTGAAGAAACTAAATTCCACTTATTTAAAGACGTGTTCAAATACTTCACATAAAACACAAGAATATATATTCAGAAGACTAGTACGAATAAATAAAGGAACTTAAAATTTAAGCCAAATCTTTTTCTTTATTACAGTATCTTAAAAATAAATAAATGACAAATTTAGAGAACATGATTTTAAGAATTGTTAATATTAACTCCTTATTTGTTTCAGCATTCAAAAACTGTAAAAAGAAAAATAAATTTATAAATAAGGAAGTAAGGGAAGTAAAAAAAAAATTCTATATATATATGGATACTGGGTGGTTTGAGGTGGGGTGGGATGGGGGTTACAACATTTACAGGCTGTGTGCTAGTTTTCAATCACTGATATCCAGTCATCTGATTTTGATCACTGTTGTCTGCCCATCAAAACAAATGTATACATTTCAAATATTTTTTCCGTACAATTTTTTTGTATCAAGCTTGTAACTCCATTTTTTTTGTGATGATGAGATTTGATACCTATTCTTGTATATGTTATTCCTTTTTTTTATTGACAAGTAATACCATTAATGTGTTCAAAATCTTCACATTTACAGATATACTTCGAGCAAAATAATTAAAAGTAGAGAACACAAATCACACGTATTTCAATGAGACACATGCAAAAACAAAAATTTTCCTGGCATGAAATAAAGTTCCCCTCCTGCGATATATGGTCAGAAATAAAGTTAGTAGGGAATTTTACACTGAAAAAATTTTGTTATAAAGAAGACATTCTCGACCACTGATAAAAGATATTTTACTTTACAATGAGTTTGTCAAGAAGTTTAAAATTAGATTATAATTGCATTTTTAGTTTTAATTCTAAAATGAAGTTAGCTGCTTTGAGCAATTTTTAAATTCTTAACTTAACTGAATGCGTATGCGAAAAAAATACATATATGAAAATTTTGATTATATGCATTGAAGTAAACCGTATACCAGAAAGTATCTATATATATATATAAAAAAAAACATTTTACGTTTTTTTCTATCTTAGAGGTACAATCCAAATATTTATTGAGTATTAAAAATGATCCAACATACTTCTCTGAGACAGAAAATAGTATACGTTTTATGTAGGATTTTCATTCGTATTTAGAAACCATACGAAAAATAGTATTAATGTTATATAAGAAAGAATATTGATTGCCATAAGCATTGATGAAGGGATAATATCTGATCTGAAGATTTTTTTTATCTGTATCCAGTTCTGTACAACTTAAATACTGGAAAAACTATTCTATATTACTGTGACAACAACTGCCATTAGGCATATTCTCAGTGTAAGGTTACTAAACGGCAACTCTTACTTTTGAACAGTAATATTAAAAGAAAAACATTTTTCATGCGTTTTATTTTTATATTGTAAAAACAGCATAGAAAAAGTATCAGTGAAAGTTAAATTTCGATCGTTGTACTTATTTCAATAATTATTTCTAATAAGAAGAGTAAAATATGCAACTACATTGTACAAAAAGACAAATGTTTCTTAATATACCAAAATATAATATAACCACGTGCGACAGTATACAATAGCCTCTTCCGAGTTACTCCCACGATTTTGATAAGCGTTGTTTATCTTTAACAAATCTCAGGAACAACAATATTTCCCAGATTTAAAAAATCATTAAAAAATACAAGGTTTCTTTTCCTGCCACTGGTTTCCAGAAACGTTTCCGAATCTTTTTTCTAGTATATGAGTCAGTTTCCTCAAACCGGAATATCGGTTTTATAAGTTATGAAATCTCAATTTTCAAATGCGAAACTGAATTTATGCATTTTAACCCTTTGAGCTCTGGTCGGTAAATTTCTTCAAAATTCCAAATGTCACATTGGCACCAGTATTTTGCAAAGAAAAAAAAATCGGTTAACGACATACGCGAAAAAAAAATGCATTAAGCCTTTTTCAAATAAATCTGCTCGAATTTCCTGGTGCCGTTGTGACATTTCGGAATTAAAATTAAGTGGTAGAAATTTCAACCATCAGAGCTCAAAGGGTTAAAGTAATAAAAAAGTATTAATTTTATTGTTTATGATAAGGCTATAAACTTATCATGTTTCTCCGTAAAAACATGTTTATTGAAAAGAAAATGATTGAGAATTCCGAAAAAATTATATTCCAGGTTCAGAAAAAGGATTAATATTCTATAAACACAACTTTGAAATATTTTCGAAAATCTGTATCTGCAAAAGAAACTTTTTTATACCTACTTTTTAAAAATCTTGAATATATATTTGTTTCTGAACTTTCTAAAGATAAAGATCACTTTTCGGAATCGCCGGTAACTTTGAAGAGGTTAATTGTATATTATGATTTTGCTTATATTATAGTTTTGCAAATTAAGAAACATTAGTCTTTTTTTCAGTGTATGATTCTGCAAACTTAAAAATCAAAACTTATAACACAATAAAAAAGAAATTTTCTAGTGAAGCAATGTTAAACTTATTTCCTTCTTTCGAGATAAGCATTTTTATAAACTTTAACACAGAAACTTGAAGAATACAAATAGAATTAAAATGATAATCCTATTTTTACGAATAAGATTTTTGAAATGCGATTACATCTTTATTGATTTTCATACGAGATCGTTTACTGTGAAATGTCACATATTTCGGCAGTCTAGATATTCTTTTTTAAAGATAGGGTAATTTAGATTTATAAAGCTTCTTTATAATTAAAAAAATATTCTTCAGAATGGTTTTTGAATACATTTTTGCCATTAGAATTCAGACAGGTCTGTACATTGAATTATTATTAATTCACTTAAATGTTTCAGTTGTTATTTAAAGATATATAATTCATTCAGGGTTTGTATGCTGCAAAGGATTCAGAGGATTTAAGGGGTTTGAAGACCAGAATTAAGGGTAAAGTGAGGGTATTTAGATCAGCCACATTAAAAAACACAGAATTCTTTTCATTCGTCATGTGGCGTATTAAACGTGCCATTTCGTTTGTCTAAAGAATATATGAGGACCCCAGAAGCCAAGGGGCATACCGTAATTTCGGGTGTATAAGCCGCGGATCAAACAATTCTTTTTGGACCCAGAAATCTTATTTAGTGATTGAAGACAAATATTTACGGCGATCTAACTAGTTATATTTGTTTCTTAAAAAATTCTGGGTCGAAAAAGAATTGTTTGATCTGCGGCTTATACACCCGAAATTACGGTAAGTGACAAAAGTGAAAAAATTGAGTTAAGAGCACAGGGTATCTGGAAATATGCTTTTTTCATTTCAGGTAAAGAAATATAGGTCATTTTCTGATTATTTGGTGAGTTATAGTGATAAACCACTTTTTTCGAAAAACAAACAATATTGATTAATTATGCATTTAAAGAAAATTGCACTCTATTTTTTTAAACAGTTATTGAAATGATAGTTCAAAGATTAGAATGCAACAAGCAGATGTTTTCTATTTCAATTTAGTCAATTGTTATTGATGTTCCAATTTAACATCAATTACCTTTAAACTCAATTTACTCCAAATCGACATTTTGTCACTTGTATCCCTTGGCTTCTGGGCTCCTTATATAATTTTAATTTTCTGAATGTTTTTAAATACATTTTAAATAATTTTCGTGTGATTTTTTTAACAAAATGATTGTTCTAGAGTTCTCATTTTAATTTTTAAGTTTTTCGTTGCAATTTTTCAAATATATTATAATTTGTGGACATTTACTGGATAAGTTACATTGTTTTATGATAATGTTAATAATTTAATGCGTATAATTTAAGTTTTAACTAGTTACATAAGAATTTCTTAGAAGCGATCTTCTCTTGCATTATACATGCCTATAAATTTACGCAAAAAAACTTAGAATTTTACACAGGATCGAAGTTTTACATAAACCAATATTATTGACTTGAAATTATTGGAATAAACCAATATTTTAAGTTCTGATATTTAGAACAAGTGCGAAAGAGCGTAAGAAAAATAAGATCAATGAAAGATTACATCACAGTTTATCAGCTTAATCACCCAAGCATCAAAATTCTGATATTAAAAACATTTGATTGAAGTCAGAACTTCAATGAAGCAAGAAAGTTATGAAAAGTCTAAGATCAAAGCAACATGGAATTTCAAGATGCCATAAATAAAAAAAAAATTTTTCACTATTATTCACATGACGAGAGAAGATTGAAAAAAATCTAGAAAAAAGTAAAATCTTAAAAGTCCTTTTTTATACAATGGATGGATATTTTCCTTAAAAAAGTCAAAGCATGAACATTTTTTCACATAATCATTGAAATATAATAAAAAGAGTGAATGAATATACATTTTATGAATTAAGCCTAAGTGCGGAGCATGTCATTTGGCAGTGCATTTTTTGTCATAAAATTATTAAAAACTGTAAAGAAGATGAAATTACAAAAAATAAGCTGTACAAATTTAAACGTTTTTCTTTAGTTTTTTTCATTTTTATCTCTTTTGTTAAATGAAATTAAAGCTAATTATTAGTTAGAAAGTTTTTATTGAATGTATTACATTGGCAATAATGACTAGTTCTGCTTATTGCCTGTAATATTTCTTCAAAATAGCAAAGTTAAATAAAGAATTTCTAGAACGATATTAGAATAACATAGATTAACAATTTTGTAATTCTGAAAAAAGCAAAATTATTCGGAATTTTTTTATACTTACCAGTAATATGTCAATAAAATACTAAATTTACAACGGTTATAATTTCATATTACTGTTTGTTTTAAGCACAATTTCTTAGTATTCATTATAAAAACTTTCTAACAAACTCTTTCTAAACTTTGAAATTAATGTCGTGCGAAATACCTATTTTGAATTTTAAATCTATTAATTTAGAATGTCCTCTTTAAAAATTAGCTTTTGAAATGGGCAGGAGAGGAACTTCTTACCTGTGACAACATTGCCAGGAAACCTTTGTTTTCAGCTGCTTCGACAGACAAAATTTCTTGCTAAAAAAAGGAAAAAAATCACTTGATCTATGTTTGTCAAATTTTAAAAAAAGTTCATTTCACTGTTTCATTTAAATATATAAAGCATGACTGAAGTGTCTAATTTAAAGGCAGGTAAAGAATTGATTTTTTTTCTTTTGTCATGGAATCATGTGGTGACAATTATAGCCATATATTGTTAAAAAGTATTTTTGAATTACGAGATGTATAACAAAAAGATCCGAAAAAAGATAGTTGCAAACCATTGTAGTTGTCCTGCTAGAGTTCATGGAGAAAAGAGATACATGGAGATGAAGTTTGTAGTAAAGATGGTTTGCAATATGATGCGTGCTACCACTAAAATTTAAATGCCCTCTTTCGGACCAAACAAACTAAATACGGGGAACACAGACTGAAATTTCTCACATAAACCATGCATTTTTACTTTAAATGAAAATATTCTGCTTGTATTTAAGTATCCTAATGCAGCATTTCATTGTATTTTCAATTAAAAACTGTATTACTAAAACTTTCTTTTCTGCGAAAGCATGTGGTTGTGTTTGGGCCGAATGTAGCGGATTTTAAGTTTAAATTTTTGGCGTCAGCTCCAGCCACCATACTTCTTCTCTATTCTTTCTCTTTACTCTATGTTAGAATTATCGCTGAGAGATAGATGTAACAGCGCAAGTTCATTAAATCATTTCTTCAATTGTAGAGGTTACAGATGTAAATTTATCGAATTCCAAACGTTCATTTCACTGTTTGATTTAAATATATAGGATGTCCAAAGAGTCAAAGACAGATAAAAAATGCATTTTTTGTTTTTTAGTCATGCGAATCTTTGACCACAACTGTATCGAAATACTGTTAAAAACTATTTTCTGCTAGCGAGTTGTAAAGTAAAATATTTTGAGGAAAAAATAAATCAGAATAGTTATCATTCAAATGTTAGATGCGTCGTTAAAAAATAGCAGTAACAGCGCAAGTTTATTGAATAATTTATTTGATAGGAGGGGTTAGCACTAGAATGCCCGGAAATTTTACTCAAGTTTCATAATAATATTTCACACCAGAATTTTTGTTCAAAATTATTTAATTGATTTATTTAACGTAAATCTGCATGGCTCCAATTTAATTTATTTCGAGAAAAAAATTCTGACTCGAACTGAAATTTAATCACATGGTCGGAGTCGAATCGACTCTTTCCTGGCGTTCTAGTGTTAATGATATATTAACACTAGAATTAAAAAAAAATAAAAAAAAAAATCACTTCACTCTTTTATTTAATTATAAGTCGTTCAGAACTGAAAGGATCAAGTCCATTTAAACACGTTCGAGATAAACTAAGTTTATCTCGAAGTTTATCTCGTTATATTAACACTAGAATTAAAAAAAATTAAAAAAAATCATTTCACTCTTTTATTTAATTATAAGTCGTTCAGAACTGAAAGGATCAAGTCCATTTAAACACGTTCGAGATAAACTAAGTTTATCTCGAAGTTTATCTCTCTAAGTTTATCTCCTTAATTATATATTTTTTTAATTTGACTGAAATGTACTCGTACTATTGCTATCACAACCATCACAAATATGGGTTGATCGAAATACACGCTGAAAAGGTAAACTTATGCAGTTAAAGAAAATAATCAGCTGAATTTATTTCAAGAATGGACTTGATCCACTTCAGTTCTGAATGCGTCATATATAAAGGATAAGGAAACCCCTACTCGTTACTCTTGTGATGGTTCGAGCAATTTTTCATAAATAATTCCAATTGTTTTATTATAAAATCTAATTAAGGTAAAAATTGATATAACCAGCTAAATATTGTGTACCACTCACATAACATGTATCTAATTTGTAACAAAAATAATTTTATTTGTCTGTGTAGTAAATCAAAGTTTTATTACTCTAGTAGCACTCTAGTCACAAGAGAAACAAAAAAATTGATTTATTGTACAGATAAGCAAAATAATTTTTTGTTACAAACTGGATATACAGTGTGTGTCAAAAGTTTAAGCAAAATAGCAATTTTAAAATAAAGCATTAAATATTACCTTTACTTTCAATATCTGACTTATATATGTTAATAATATCTATTTTTACACCATATTCATTTAAATTAACTTTTAAGTTTTATTTCAAACCATGGAGTTTAAGAATAGAAGAAAAATGACCGTGTCAAAAGTTTAAGCACAAAATCGTTTTTATGCAAATTTTACAGTCTGACGTAAACGGTTGCGCACGCAAACAATTTTTGGGTGTATAAGAAGTAGTCAGGTGTTGTTTTTGAGTTAGTACAAAATGCCCAAGTCAAAAGAATTTTCAGAGGAGGAGATGATAAAAATTTGGAGTATGAGAGTAAAATGTAATTCTGCTTCTGAAATTGCAAGTGCATTAAAAAGGTAAAACAAGGTATTCATCAAATTTTGGCTCGTGATAATGATTTTAAACGAAAAGTTCGTTCAGGACGGCCTCGAGTGTCTCGTTTGAGCGAAGATAGCCGCATCAGAAATTTGGCTTCAACTGATAATTACTCCTTTTCGGAAATAAAATATGCAGTTGGAGAACAAATATCGAAAAAAACTGTTTATAGCAGAGTTTTGGAATTCAAATACATCAAATACCGTAAAATGGCTCGATTACCGTGTCTCAAACGACACCATAAAGAAGCTAGATTACAATGGGCCAAAGAGCATATGTCATTTGGTGAAAAGTGCCTGAATGTCATATTCAGTGATTAAAAAAAAAATGGAACCTAGATGGCCCTGATGGGTTTAAGTACTATTGGCATGATCTCCGCAAAGAACCTAGGAGTGTACTTTGCCGATAACATAATGGTAGTTCTGTAATGGTATGGGGGGCTATTTCTTTCAATGGTCAGACATCTCTAGCATTCATCAGTGGTCGTGAAAACTTTGAAAACTACCAAGAGACATTTGCCAATCATTTGCTTCCTGTTGCCGAGGTTTTTAGGGGGAGAAAAATGGTTATTTCAACATGATAATGCTTCCATCCATACCTCAAACTCAACTTCATCGTGGCTTAAGTCGAAAACAGTGTCTGTTTTGAAATGGTCGGCAATTAGTCCTGATTTAAACTTTATAAAAAACATGTGGGGTATTCTCATTCATGCAGTTTATCCAAATGGAAAGCAGTATTCTTCAGTTAACCCTTTAACGATCATGGCATTTTCATTGCTAAGATGTCGAAATAAATGAATGACACCGATTAAAAACAAATATATTTCTAAATAAGAAAACGTGATTTTTCACATACAAAATAAAAGGGATATTTTTAGATAAAAATACCGGTGTCAGTGTTGCGTATCGGAATTAAAATTTTGTGGTTTCGCGGGGAAACCAATGAACATTAAAGGGTTAAAGATTTGAAAGATACCATTGAGAACGCTTGGATTAAAAATGAACCGGAAACAATACAGAACTTCATTTTAACGATAGAAGACCGTATATTTAAAGTAATTCAGCAGAAAGGAGCAATAATCAAGTATTAATTTTTTTTATTCTTGTTCTGCTAAAGACTAAAAAACTACTGTGCTTACTTTTGACACACTCATTTTTGTTGTTTTGATAAATTTTATAGCATGAATCTGTTAATTATCTTTTTAAAACTACAATTTGTAGGCTATGTGAAAAGGGAAGTAACTTTCACCTATTAATAAAATTTTATTTTGAAATTTTCTGTTGTGCTTAAACTTTCGACACGCACTGTATGTTATGTGAGCGGAGTACAATCGTATTTAACTGGTTGCATCATTTTTCTTTGTAATTATATTTTGTAATAAAATAATTGTAATTATTCATGAAAAATTGCTCAGATGGTCACTAGAGTAACAGTGGAAGTTGCATATCCAAAGTGTGAAATTTAAAGACAGGTAAAGAATACATTTTTTTTTGTATTGTCATACAAACACGTCGTTAAAAGTGTAGCCATATATTATCAAAAATGGTTTCTGCTAGCGAGTTGTAAAACAAAAAATATCGACAAAAAATAATTAATTTAATAATCGTTATAATTGTTTTGTTAGAGGCCTTGCTGAACATTCGTACCACTGGCGTAACTAGAGTGAGTCTTTCCTAGTCAAATGAGTTAATAAGCCAGTCAAATATGTTAACAATTTGCCTGGCAATTTTGTATGCTTTTATCATTACATACTTTATGTTCTGTAGTGTGCAGTAAACGCTTAAAACGAAAGAGTGCATTTGGCTTCTGAGGAAAGAGCTATAATTTATTGGATCATGTATTAGTTTTGTATTTTAAACATTTTACACATCTTGATTTAAATTGCTTGTTTAAATCACTCATCTTGATTGAATTTGCTTAAAAGCAACTCGGTAACTCGAGCAGTTTCAACTTTTTACAAGAAGCTGACTTCCAAATTGTGAGATAGTGGATTTCGGCTCAATTTGAGTTATTTTTTGACTGAAGTTTTAACCCTTTCCGGCGCAGACAAATTCTGTTCGTAAAACAGGGATGAGAGCGCTCCGACCAAAATGACCGATTACTACCACTAAATTTTATTAAAATGTCTGGGATTATTTAATGACAGAATTTCTGAGAAGTTATAAACCAAAGTATACTTCTAAAATTTATTGGTAGCAATCGGTCATGTGGGTCGGAACACTCTCATATCTGGTAAAATGAGAAATTGTTGACTGACACCGGAATTTACAAAAGACTTTTTTAGAAATTAAGAATTCCCTGATTTAAGCTGTCATTGTAAAAGTAAAATTTTACTAAAATATTTTTGGTGCCGATTGTAAGTTTGGAATTAAAATTAAGTGTTGCCGGCGTGGTAACACTGCGCCGGAAAGGGTTGAGCAATAATTTTCAGTTACAGTTACAAGCAAGTTACTTTTATTACCATTTCAAACTATGTTGTAATATTATATATAATCCGCACTATTCTCATAGTGCAGATTATATATAATATTACAACATAGTTTGAAATGGTAAAAAATGTAACTTGCTTGTAACTGTAACTGAAAATTATTGCTGCCTGTTATAAATCTGTATTTTACAACTTATCGGTTTATTACATGAGGATTTCTCTTCATATTCGCTCCTATATCAATGCATTTGTACATACGGTGCTGCTATTTACATTTAGTAATCCGATAGTAAGATTTGTCTGGGGGCTCGCCCAAAATAACTTTCATAATGACATAATCATCTGAGACGATATTCTAGTAACAGAAGCCAAAAAATGGTCTTTTTTAGCATAATTTTAATTCAGATTTTCTTTTCCTTTTAACTTTTTCGCGACGCGAGCGTTTTGCTTAATTTTTAATCTTTTACCACCGATTTTTCAAATAAGAAAATTTTATGTAATTGAATCGCAAAAAATGCTCCGATTAAATAAGGTAAATTTTACAATAAACTAGCTGGATGTGCCAATCCCAAAACTTTCTTCTATCTCATACGCACATTTTAATATATATAAAAAATAGTTACTCATTTTAATGCTTTAATAATTTTAATTCAATACCATACCAACTTTGATTTTCATCTTAAATTTCTGCTTCAATCAATTAATCGGAGTAAAAACGAATTTCCGTATCTGCACGAGCCGATGGACAATAGAATGATAGGCAGATTTTTTTTTTCAAATTCAGGGAGGACCTACTTGCCTTACCAAAAAATAATCATATACAAAAAATTTAGTTCCGTTCCAGAACTAACTTCATACACTTTTATGCGCTGCAATATTGAAAATGGCATAAAATTCGCTATTGCAGCGCCCCCTTCCGGCGATTTTTTTTTCAGATTCAGGGCGACCTAACTATCCATAGTCAAACACATACACAAAAAATTTCGTTCAATTCGATGCATAACTTCATATACTTTTGGTCGGTACATTATTGAAAATGGCACAAAAATCGTGATTGCAGCGCCCCCTTCCGGCGGATTACTTTCAAATTCAGGGCGGACGAACTGGCCATAGTCATAGACTTACAAAAAAAATTTGGTTCAATTCGATGCATAACTTCATATACTTTTGGTCGGTACAATATTGAAAATGGCACAAAAATCGCGATTGCAGCGCCCCCTTCCGGTGGATTTTATTCAAATTCAGGGAGGATCAACTAACTACAGTCATACACAATCACAAAAAATTTGGTTCAATTCGATGCATAACTTCATATACTTTTGGTCGGTACAATATTAAAAATGGCACAAAAATCGCGATTGCAGCACCCCCTTCCGGCGGAATATTTCAAAACTGAAGGAAGTCCTGCTTGCCACAGCCAAAAACATTCACAAAAAAATTTTATTCAATTCTATGCATAACTTCATACATTTTTTGATGGTAGAATGGCGACATACACACACAGACACACAGACAGACAGACATTTTGTAAAAACATGTTTTTTGGAATCTCTGACCCCTAAAACGTGTAAATCCGTCGAAAACCGGAAGTCAAAAAAATTTCGATTACAATACTTTCTTCTGTTGAAGAAAGAAGAAAGTAAAAATATCTAGTGATCATAATGAAGGACTCTGAGCACCTTAACCCTTTCCGGTACATTATTCTCACTCCGAGCACACCTAATTTTATTTCCAAACTTTCAAGTGATACCAATAATATTTTAAGGAAATTTTGCTTTTACGATGAAAGCTTAAATTAGGGCATTCCTAATTTCTTAAAAATCGTTTTTAAATTCCACTGTCAGTCAATAATTTCTCATTTTGCGAACACAATTTTTCTGTGCCGGAAAGTGTTAAAAGAAACGTATGCCGGTCTCTCGTCCCCAAGGGATTAATAGAGAGCTTTCTTAGGTCATTCTAGATGATGCCTTAAAACCCCGACATTGTCCTCTACGCCTGTTCTCTTTTACGGAGGCAGAACTTCTAATTTAGCTGCATGGACAAGTAGAGGTTATTTTCTATGTATTTGTTTGCGCTGAATCGAATAAACCAGAACCAATTTGATACATTTAATCGTTTTGGCGTTATAAGAGATTAAAATGTAAAAAGAGTTTTTATGTGTTATTTATGATGAAATATGTTTACGTCAGAATGTAGAGAAAAGATTCATATGTTACATGTTCCAAATTTCTCCCTCCCCCCCCCCCCAAAAAAAAAAAAAAGTTATTTTTTTTTTTAGATTTGCAAAGAAAACTATTATCTAAAACAGGAGTCATACGTTTCAGGGAATTTTTCATGTCAAATATCAAAAATTGTTTTTGTAAAATAATAAATATTGGTTAAACGCCCCAAATCTCGCCTTACTTAAGGAGAAATTTTCTATAAGAAAATACTGGTACTGAAAAATTTAATGATCCAAATTTTCAGGACCGGTACTACCACTACTAAAGTACACTAAAATTGTGAAAATAATTGAGGAGATAATTAATTTCCCTGGTGAAAGTGTTACAGTGGAGTGACAGTCAGGGCTACAGAGTTTGTCAAGTCAATGTACTTATTATCATTCGAATCAATTTATTTTATTTTTTATTTTAAAACGAAGAACAGAATTTTTTTTCAGATAAAAACAACTTTATATCTGAAAAAGAACGAGTACATATACAGTGTAGCCAGTGGGCTACTTTTTCTAAATTCAGATATCTTGTTTGGCACCACTTTTTTGAAACGGTAAATTACCTTTTGTTTTCGCCTTAATTATCATGTAGTTCAATAAGGCACATTTTATCATTTATAAAAAGTGGTGCCAATCAAGAATAATGAATTTAAAAAAAGTAGCCCATCTGGCAACACTGTACATATATTGAATTTACTTTATAAAAAAATCTTTCAGAACTTTGGGTGTAGGCTATTCTTATTTTTAAAGTAGGCGCTTAAACACACTTATGGAGAGAAAAAATAGAAATTCTGACATTTCTACTTACAAAGAGTGATTTTCAAATGCAATTTTTTTCATTTTTATATATATTTAGTCGTGAATAGGGACAGTTGAATTTTTAATTGAATTTAATCACGATTAAAAATTATTTGAAACGTAAAAATTTATTTTAGTTTTCCTCTAAAATTTTTATTATGCAAATACATGATAAAAGTTTTTTCTTTTCTTTTCTTTTATCTGTTCATTTATTTATAAAAATTCTTACTGAAGACATTCTACTATTAAGGTTGGTTGGATGTTGAAAGCGATAGGGTCATCTTTTGCACACGTAGACTAAACAAACAGGGACTTCTATTTAACCCTTTGAGCTCTGGTGGGTAAATCTTATCAAAATCCCAAATGCCACATTGGCACCAGTATTTTTTAAAGAACAAACCGATTAACGATGTACACGAAAAAATGCATTAAACCCTTTTCCAATAAATTTGGTTGAATTTTCTGGTGACGTTGTGACATTTCAGAATTAAAATTATGTTTTAGAAAATTCTACCATCAGAGCTCAAAGGTTTAACTCTTTGAGCGGCAAGCAGCTGCGTTTGTGAAACTCTGAACACCCACCGGAAATTTGGAAAAAAATTATAATAAAATAAGGAAAAGCAATGTCATGACCTTTTTTCCGCTAAAGTTAGAAAAGAAAAACTTAATAAAATTTTTCTGATGAAAATCTTCATTAATCGTAGGTGCGATATGATATAATCCACCGCCCTTCAAGTTGTTAAAGTGGAATCTTGTCCCCTATATACACATCCATTACTGATTGGGATTCGAACACTGTACCTCTTGTCTAGTAATCAGTGCACTAACCATTAGATAAACAGGTAGTGGTTTTTTAATATTTATTTTCAGAGTTCCTACCTAAAAATTAGAAACGGAACCATAACAAGATCACTCCTGTGTTTGTCTGTCACAGCCATTTTACTTTTTAACTATATAATGTGAAATGTTCAAATTGGGGGGAAGAAACGTAGAATATTGACCTACATATTTACAGATTATTAAATATTCATAAATATATTTCGGAAAAATTTAGATCCAATTAAGATACTTGATAAAACAATCTTTTGAAGATCAAAAGTGATAGAATAATTGAAACATTTCACAAACAACTCTTTCTCCTTGGTTGTAAGCTGATGATGGAAATCAAACCGCATATTTTCGATAAATTAACTGTTCACATGATTTTAAAACATCCCAATATCTGGCGTTGCTTAGATACTGTTCGGAACATTTCAAAAGTCTGAGAATGTGATATAGTTAGATGACTTGTTAAAAGGCAAACTTAAGATCCAATCGAAAGCGAATCGGAATTAATTTGCAAACTTTGTAAAAAGGATAATTACTTACACTGTAAAAAATGTTTGTAAATTTTAAGGACATGTACATTTACATTCCTGAAATAAACACCCCCCCCCTCCTAACTCATTAAAAAAGTATTGTCGAAGAAAGTTACTGGTGCCGAACGATCGAAAATAAAGTCTACTTTTAAATGATGTACATAAAATTTGCTTAGAGGGCCATTTACATAATAAAACAAATCCAAACTTCATTTTTTTTCAATAGCAATACCTAATTTTAACAAAATAGTTAAAATATTCGGTTCAAAATATGTCTAGACACCAAATTTCAAGTCATATAATCGATAAGTTTTTGAATTATAAACATTTAAAACTTAGTGCTTCTAATGTTAAATTACATTTTTATATTTTTATTAATATCTCCTGAAATTATACTACTAATGTGCTATTTTTTGTGTAGCAATAATATAAAAATAACCAAATATAAATACGTTGAATATGCATATTTTACAATTTTATGATATGAATTGTGAATTATGAAATAAATATTCGAAAAAAATGTGAATTTCAACCTATAATTTTTTTTGATGGATTTAGATTTATTAAGTCCTGCTCATTCGAAAACCCATAGCTTCCAAAATTTCAAATTTTTCTTGCAAGTAGTTTTCAAATCATGCTTAAAAAGGGCAAAGTGATGGTTTAAAGGGCCCTCTACAATAGAAGTGACTAGAATATTTGAAAATTTTTATGCTATCCAGTAATGTAGCAGTCCTCAATGACTACTTGAGTGGCATCTGTGATGACTTGATTGAGAAGAGGGCTCTTGGTCAACAATTGAGTTATCGAACTTCAATTGGAATACCGTCCCTAAAATATGATCGTTTAAAATAATTAATTTCTCAGAAACTTGTCGAACGAATTGCATAAAAATTTGTTTCGGGTCTAATCGAAGGGCGTAGAGTCCATTTATGCTGTCAGAATTGAGTACTGCTATTGAAAAAAAAATAAAGTTAGAGTACCGTAATTTCGGGTGTATAAGCCGCGGATCAAACAATTCTTTTTCGACCCAGAATTTTTTAAGAAACAAATGTAATTACTTAGATCGACGTAAATATTTGTCTTCAATCACTAAATAAGATTTCTGGGTCCAAAAAGAATTGTTTGATCCGCGGCTTATACACCCGAAATTACGGTAATTTTTACTATGTAGATAGCCCCCTAAGCAAAATTTATATGCATTATTTAAAAATAGACCTGCTTTCTAATCGATTGGTAGCAGTAACTTTTTTCTACGATGATTTTTTTACAGAGTTAGTGGGTGGGGAGGGGGTATTTTTCTTCCCCTCACGACTGTAAAATAATAATACTGTATATCTATTTTTTTCATTCTTTTCGGTATGAATACAGTATTTTAAATGTACATTAATACTTAAAAATGGAGTATATGTACCATTGCATTTTTTTAAACTTCATTTATACCGTAAAATAATTATGTGCTGGTAAATGTATAGGATAGCTATGTTTAATTATTATATGAATTACTAATATAAATTCCGTCTCCACCAAATTAAACTAAAAACAATGTTTAACCCATTAGTGCCTAGCGTCCCTTTTTAGGGACGCTTCAAAAGGTGCATGTAGCACTGTTTTTGACACCGGTAAAAAAGAACAGCAATCTTTATTTTATTTAATCGAAACATTTTCGTAATTAATGAACTAAACTTAATTCTTTTAAAAATAGCGCAAATGGCGGTGGGCGCTAATGGGTTAAATATATTTTTGTTGGGCTGTCGGATTTGTGCTTATTTGACATTGGGGTATGATATTTAATCTTTTCCAAAAAAGTTGAAAGTGTTTATGATTTCGGTTTGTCTGGCCGTCTGTCCGCGCTCTGACTCGCGTAAATATCCTTGGATTGGCATAAAATTTTTGTGCGTTATTGAGGAGTATCCTAGCACGAACCCGATTGAAACTGAAGTTTCTACCATGATTAGTTTGTTTACAGGGACAGTCAAAAGTTTTCCATTACATTACGGCGTATAGGAAAAATCGTTTCAAATGAATTTTAAAGATTTTACACCCTGTCAGATATATTTAAATTTTTTATATGCATCTACGAAGTGCACTAAAATATGCATTTTGTAAAGTATGAATTTTGCAAAGAATAGTTATTATTCATTTACAGGGCCCCACAAAAAATTTCATTACATAATAATAAAGGGGGGAATTGTTAGCGACATATCTTAATTAAGGTAAAAAATTTCATGTATAATCAAATTGATATACGTCTCTGAGGCTTAATATTAATTATTTTATGCCTAATACGAAGTACACAGTATTTACAGGAACACACAAAATATTTCAAATCGCATATTTATTCGAAGTACTGTATATTATGGATGATGGCTGTTGGATGGATGAAATGTATTTTTAATTATGATATGCGCTTTTAAATTTCACTAAATGTATGCATATTATATGGTGTGTATAACTGCTAAAAGTTACACAATTCAGATATACAGGGTTACACAAAAGATATAGGAAAGTTTTCTTAATATGAGCGTAATTTATTTAAAGGTGGTTTTTAAATAAGTTATGCATTTTTACATTGAACTGCACTAAGTTTACTAAGAAATGTTTGTAGAATATAGGTAAAATTATATACAGGGTCACGCAAAGAACAGGATACGTGGTCGCCTTTAGATGATAATTTCTGGAAAATGTGATTTAAGTAGTTTAAGGAATATATTTGTTGGAACTAAATTTTAGAAAAATACTTTCGTAAACTACAGGGCTGAACAAAAGTACTCAAATATGATTCCATCTATTTGTATAAATTGCTGAAAGGAAAGTTTCAACTAGTTAGGGATTTTCTTCCGAATTAATTTTTCCCCATTATGTAGTCTATATATCAACCGACAGATCAAATACAGAGCTGTTCAAAAGTATTGGAATACATATTTGGCTATGGACAGTAATACCTTATTTCCCCGGATAACGAAAATTTTTAAAGATTTTAGAAAGTATTGGAAAGTGTTTCATAATCTATGCTTAAAGCATGATTTTTCTATATTGTTATCAATAAGATGGCTAGCCCAAGAAAAGTCCTCTATTGCATCATGGGAGGGGGGGGGGGCTTCCATGTATGCGTTTGTGCTGTCCGTATATTTTCAAAGTTATATATGATGATTAAATTAATTCAGATAGGTTTTCGCTTATACGACACTGAATTTGCATTCTCCTACCTGCGATCTCGTTTTCTTAGCCAACGCGCACAGACATATTTCTTTAATTAGTATAGATTCGCAAACTATTTTACTTAATTAATGTATATTTGGAATGAAAGAAAATCAAATTTAACAAAAAATGTTTCATACTTATGAAATAATACCTAGTTGACCGTTTGAAAATAAAATGACTTTTTTTTATTCTTTTCTGTTGGATCATTTAAAAACAATATTTATTATTATTATCATTATTATATTTTTAATAAAAAGTGTATCAAAGTGATTAAATGTGTTATTTTTTTTACTTTTATGTGGAATACGGATCTACTTAAAATATAAAATGTTTGTAAAAAATAAAAAAAAACCTTTCTCCTTCTTTTTTTCTTTTTCTTTTCTTTTTTTGGTAATATGAAGCAATGTTTTCAGAATTGGTTTTCATTTCGTAAAAAAAAAAAAAAAAAAAAAAAAAAAAAATTCCAATTTTGAATAACTGGGATGATAGCTAATTATAAATAAAAAGATCATTGAAAACAGAGAAACTTTTCTCCTC
Source organism: Maratus speculifer (assembly GCA_964019185.1). NCBI lineage: Eukaryota > Metazoa > Arthropoda > Arachnida > Araneae > Salticidae > Maratus > Maratus speculifer. The sequence continues at coordinate 205,169,314 of OZ025299.1, forward strand.
CCCCCCGCCCCACATTTTACGTTGGATCATTTAAAACATTATTTTCATTTAGCATATATGTTTAAGACCTAGCGAGTTTTAATAGAAATTGAAAGTCTTTGTTTTTGACCCAAATAATTTGATTAACACTAGAACCACGGAAATTTTTTCTCGAGATTCCTAAAAATAATTCACACCAGAATTTTAATTTTAAACTAAATCATTTATTTATTTAAATTATTTTTCTGCATCGTATATATAAATTATTTTATAAAGAATTTTCTGGTTTGAATCGACATCTATTCATTTGTTCCGGGTCAAATTGACCCGGTTCCGCGGTTCTAGTGTTAAAAAAGTTAAAAAAAAAAGTTCCAATATCAGATTATGCCAAAGCAGGATCATGTGATATAAGTGATATATGTGATATAAAACATGTGTTTACACAAAATTTCTGTCTATCATCTGTCTATTCGTATGTCCGTATATACGCATTGTATCGTCAAAAGGTGCATGAAATTATGCATAGAAATGATCGAAACTTCACACATTTTCGAATAAGGACCTCAGATCCCATGTAAAAATAGAACTTTACTTCGGAAGATGGCGCTACGATCACGATTTTTCTGAATTTTTTTATAGTTATACATTTGTTGCTCATACAGAAACACGCTATTTGCATCTCGCTAAAATGGCTAATCTGAAGCAGCTGACGTACAATAAAATAAATATCCATATTGATTGTATTCAAATTTATGACAGAGATTAAACTCGTTTTTACTCCGGTTAGTAAAATAAGCATAAATTTAAGGTGAAAATCAAAGTTGATGTGGTATTGAAGTATTAATATTGCAGTATTAATGTACATAATTACTTTTTGAAATATTAACACATATGGGGAAAAAGAAAGTTTTGGAATTGACATATCCGACTAGTCTCACTTAATTTTATTATATTTAATCTTAAATGCTATTGTTCTTTTTTTCTGAAATCTAATTGATGTTCTACGCGTATTTTATTTTTCATTTTTAGTATTGTGCAAGTAATATATTTTTGGATTTATTTCGATCGATCGTATTATTACCGTAATTCCCGGCATATAATCCGCGGTTAAAACAATTCTTTTTCGACCCATAAATTTTGTTTAGTTATGAAAGTCAAATAGTCACCATGATCAAAAAAAGTTACGTTATATATATATATATATATATATATATATATATAAAATTCTGGGTTGAAAAATAATTGTTTCATTTGCAGAAATTTTCATTCGCCGGAAATTACAATATTCTTTTTCGAGGCAATTCTGGAAGTTACCAGAGACTTTCTTCCCGCGTTTTTTAGAAACCGAATTTCTCAGTTTTGATTAATCCGCCATCATTCCGAAATTCGAGGCTTTGATTGGGTAAAATCCATTTGTAGTGCACGTTTTTGGTCTTCTCCGAAAGGATTTAACACCAATGCGGAACGTCGGAACAAAACTTTTGCAGAGATATTGTTTGTTAAAAATAGCCACAGCATCAGAAGAATGTTTCCTGATTTATCCAATTTCACCGTCAATAAGATTTTCATGAAAACTCGTTGTTGATTAGTTAGAAAGTGTTTCATTTTTATTTGAGGAAAATGTCAATAAAGAAGTTGAACATAACCTGTTTGATTTTTTCCTCAGGAAAATATTCAGGAATGTTTGACACTTGCAATTATTGTTTTTGATTCGCTGGCTCTACACTGGTATGATTCTACTGTTACTAATTGTGTCAGCTTATTTAATTTAATGCACGCTGCTATGTCTAAGTCATACGCTGATATGGATGCATAATAATTTTTCATTGTCTACGTCATCATTTGAAGTACATCATTTGTTATAGTAAATTTTTTTTATGTCTGTTCACAGAAATAAAAAATCGAAGTAATCAAATTTATGAGAAATTTTAATTGTTGTATGAGGTGTGCATAGTACATAGATTTTAAGGTTTTTTGAAACAAACAACTTTCACCTCTATCTAGGCCACTTCTATGTCTGATATAAAACAACTCATTTTCTAATTAACTTACATTTTAAATTAAACACGAGTGTGATTACTTTTATGTGGAAATTGCAAAACTTACATGACGATTGCAATAACATTCGAAAAAAAAGAGGGGGGGGGGGTTAAAAAGTATTTTTGTACATTTTGTAAAAAATATCGCAGTTATTTTGTATTCCATATTGAAACACACTATACAAGCATGGCAGCATGCAATAATTTTATTTTCATAGAGCAGTGGCGTCCCAGGGTGAGTGCCCAAAACCAGTGATAGTGTAAGATTTTCTTCTCCTTGATTCATAGCAGAAAATTTTTCTGGTTAGATGAGGCGAACAGATATTTCAAAAACTAACAGAATTCAGAGCTTTTGGGCTGGGCACCCACCCTGGTTTCGTAACAATAAAGCTAGGATTTTTGTCATAAAGTTATATATATATATATATATATACATTACCTTTTAACCATAAATGAATCGGTGATTGTTAAAAGGAACTAAGTCCATATTGTGACATTTATCAATTGAAGATGTTTAAAGTATTTTTTTCATGTCTTATAAATTTCTCCCCTGTAAATATGCATAGGTCAGAACTCGGAGTGAGTTTATTTCTTAAGAAAACAGTCAATAAACGTGAAAAAACATTGAAACCAGCCTAAAATGAAAAATGTCAAAATATGGACAACTATTTTCAATGAACCGTGATTCATTTTCAGTAAGAATATTAGTAAAATTGAAATACGAATTATACGCTTCTATTTTTAAACAAATGCGCTATTGAGCGCGTGTGAGAGTACGATAGATTATTCTGAGAAAAGGCTGAGAACCTATGAAAACAGGCTGAGAACTTTAAAACATGTATTCCATAGTTGCCAACTCTTCCGCTTTCTTGCACCACAAAAAATTTTACATAATTTTTTGCCTTATTTAATCAGCAAATTACGACGATTTAAAAAGGTAAAATTTACTAAATAATTATTGAGGTACAAAAAATGTGTAAGATGTTGGCAACTATGATTTAATCGAGTGACAAGAATTAAGATTGATTAAGATGTGAAAAATATTATGAAAATGTGTCTGATTTTGACTAAAATTTTTAATGAAACGCAGTACTAGGTATGCGTAAGAACAAAATAAAGACATTAATTTGAGCACAGACCTACTACTTCGAACATGTAATCTAGTGAGAATAAAGGTTGAAAGGGGGATAAAGATTCAGATAAATCGACATATTTTTAAATACTTACTATTGTTATAAACAGTTTGATAGTTTAAAATTAAAATATATTTCCTTCATTTCATTTTATCTTCTTTTTAGTTGGATTTTTAAAATGTAGTAATAATATTTTTCTCATTTAAAAAGAAAAATAAAAGTCCGGATCTGGCAAATTTAAACCAAATAATTAAAATTACCAGAAAAATTTGAAGATTTTTGTGCCAGCTAACGAAAAAATTTCTCTGTTCATGAATTTTTGATAAACTTATAAAAAATATTATAATTAGTTATTGAAAAGCATGTTTCAGCAACTTTAGTATAATTTCTAGCGTGCTCATTTAAATGAAAATGTCTATTATACAATTTTAATTTATCTGCATTTTTTTAAACTTTTCCATTTACAAGTTATATTAGCAGAAATATATTGTATGTAAAGGAATAAAGAAATTCATCACTTCTTTATTTGAAACAATATCAAAAATAAGATTTATTACGTTGTTTTAAAGTGCTGAATCCCATTCTATAAAGATTAAAAGTCATTCATGATAACTGAGGAAGAGGCAGATCTGTTTGACTTCCGGAGCCGTTGAAAAGTTGAAAAGTCATTGGAAAAGTAGTCCGGAAGTAATTGCCTCAGTGATTTGTAAAATACATTATCACAGAAGCAATAACTTAATAAAAATCGGTTTGTACTGTCTATTTTAGATATTACAGTTAGTCAATTTGTGTAGCAAAATATTTATATGGACAATAAAATTTCAGAAAAATTTACATTTAATGCGGCTATTGGGATTAAGAAATGCTTAGATACTAGGAAAATTAGAAAACATTTTTCAGATTAAGCATGGGGCTTTTAAGATGAGTTCCCTCTAGTACGAATTCGCGCCAATTAATATTTCGTATACAGAGTGTTTCATTACCAGACCGATAAACTTGCAGGAGGTGTAGGGGGCACAGAGACGACTCGGAATAAAATAGCAATGCAGGGTCCAAAATCCCGTAGTTGCGAGTTATAATACAAAGCAATGCCGCCAGTGGGCTGCATTTTAAAATTCAGATTTCTTGATTTGCACAACTTTTTGAAAATGGTAAAATTCACCTTATTACATAATATATTAATTAAGATGAAAATAAGGAGAGTTTGACAATTTAAAAAAATTGGTGCCAATCAAGAAATCTGACTAAAACAAGTTGGAAATTGCACGTCAAACATGGCAAATGAGGTGCGTTCGTACTATAACTTTTTTTTTAATATTAAGATTTTGATGCAACAGATGTTAAACTCTTATGCAAAATGCATGAATGCCAAATATGATACGATTGTATACCTTAAATTCAGTAATACGAAAATAATGACTCCTTATTAAATAAATAATCTAAAAAACTTTGTAAAATCACCATAAAAAAGAAAATTAAACAGGACGCGTTTCGAGCTTCAAAAATACAGCTCGTCTCAGCTCATCCAAACATGTGTCACAAGGGACAGAGTGGAAAGTGGAGTTTTCCACTTGTTTGAAAGTGTTTTGTTTGAAAGGCTGCAACACTCTTAAAATGCATTTGAAACATTTTTTCTCATTGACTTTTATGTAAGGAAAAACTTTTCATTGTCCCTGTAATTAAACTATAAAAGTTCATAAGGAGTTTCATAAATTTGAAATGACACGACAAGATTTTGCGATAATTATATATTTAAAATTTCAAAGCATTCGGTTCGGTAGTTTTTGTGTTGTTATATGCGGACGGACGATAATGATGCAGGATTCATTAGGGTTCTGGATTTTCCAGACCAATAAATCCTTCGGTAGAGTATTTTATTATAGAAAACCTGGTCTTAAATAAGTAGAAATTTCGCAAATTTGAATTAGATTTATATTTTTACACACAAATATTGATATTTTTCTTGGACAATAACGGAATTCTTACGAATTCTATGACAACATGCTGTCGCAACGAATGCAGAATTTACGTGTTTCAAGGTGTTTTATAAAATGCATTTTTTGTGTAAATCTACGGCAAACATTTCATGTAAGCACCTTCTGTCGATGAATTTTTGAATTAAATCGTTCTTTTTTGTTATTAAAATTATCCATTCTGTCTCTGATCACAGTCGTGCTAAAAATATTTTGATCACATTTTTTATTTTAAAATTAATTATTAATTTTAACGAATAATTGACGCATCCCATATTAGCAAATATGATGAAAAGATCAATAAGTATTTGCTAAGTGATTTGATCAACTAACTTATTACCTTCCTTAGAGCTTTAACTAATTTTTTATCTAATTAAAAATTCTTAATAAGGGTATATTATAGATATTACTTGTGTTGTTTCAAAAAACCACAATTTCTAACAAGATTCATTGATTTTCCTAATAAATGCAATATTTTTTTCATTGCTGTTACGGTTATTTTAACTGGACATCTAAAAACATAAATCAAATAATGCAAAATTTAGAATGGATAAATGAATAACCACGAACATGTTTGCCGTGTCTGGAGACCCGTGTCCCTGCAAAGGGGAACCCTGGTAATTGAGAGAAACCAATACATTACTTTGGCCATTACTTTAGGTCGACGAGGGGCACATATTTGTTTCGTATGCATCCACGACCTGGTTAGGTGACCTTGTCATTTTCTGTGGACCAAGAATGCGGTTAATTACTCTAGTGATATTCCTGTGGAGTTTTTATCAAAAAATGTATTTCAATTGTTTCCAGCATGCTCAGCAATAGCTAAATTTTTTTTCTATTAAAATATTTATAATGCGCGCATAGACCCTGGTTAGCTTTAGTGTGCGAATGTGCACCCTTTGTTGGGTTTGATAGCCCGTGGTGTGGATGATCGAAACCTTTTTTCTTTTTTTATCGTAGTTCATTCTTCTATATCTTCTCTTTCTCTGATGCAAAAAAACTCTTAGGAAAATTAGTTCTCTTTTTTTTTTGCGTTTAAACTTATCGATAGTAATAGTGATACGAATTGACATTTCCAACGGAGTGAAAATTGCCCAGTCCAAGAATCGAACCCAGATGCTTGGCTTACAAGGCCAATGTTAAGCTAACTGGGCGATAGCCGGCTGGGATATTTCGCTCAGATAACCTTATAGGTCATAACATCTGGTCTGTCATTTAGACATCTCGGCATCAGAATAAACCGCAGGTAATGAAACTCCATATAACGATGGATACTTAGATATACTATTATTTTAACACAATCAACAGATTGGTAAATTTATCATACGAATTGATATTTCCAACTGAGCGAAAAATTGTGTTAAAGTAATAGTATATCTACGTATCCATCGTTATATGGAGTTCCATTGCCTGCGGTTTATTCTGCCGAGCTGTCTAAATGACAGACCAGATGTTATGACCTATAAGGTTATGCGAGCGAAAAATCTCAGCCGGCTGTTGCCCAGTTAGCTTAACAGGTAAAGCATTAGCCTTGTAAGCCAAGTACCTGGTATCGATTCTCGGCCTGGGAAATTTTTCGCTCAGTTGGAAATATCAATGCGTATGAAAAATTTACCAATCTGTTGATTGTATTAAAATAATAGTAATAGTGATAGTTTCTTCAAGCATATTTAACCTTTTCTCATTCTGAAATCGCTCCATTCTGTTTTGGAAACAGTGAGTCACTAAAAAAAATGCAGTCCGGTGATATTCCTGTGGAGTTTTTATCAAAAAATGTACTTCAATTGCTTTCAGTATGCTCATTAATCGCTACATTTTTTATCTATTTAAGTTCATTATTTTCTTGAATATAAGTCGCGGTGGAATATCTTGGCCAGACGAATTATTCCTTATAGAGAAAGAAATTTTATGTAATCGCAGGGATCAAAATGTTACTGATGTACGGAGAAACGTTATTCGCCAGAATGAATAAATGTCCAGCGAGCACCTCATTTTAATCTTTAACTGCGCAAAACTAGCTGAAAGAATAAATGCAGCATATCTGTAGAGTTGTTCCTCTATACCAGGGTCCGTACGTGTACTAGAATTTCAAAATCAGGAAATCCCTCGTTACTAGAATTTTCTTATGGAAAATCTATTCTTAAATAAGCTGAAATTTCACGCGTTTAAACAAGGTGTATGTTTTTATAAAAATATACTGTGTATAACCCAGGGTTGGCAAAAACCCGGGTTTTTGCACAAAAACCCAACCCACCAGGGTTTTTCTGGGTTTTTCTGGGTATTTATGGGCTTTTCTGGGTTTTTGTGGGTTTTAGTTATTTTTCGGTATATTTGTATATTTAATAATATATGTGTGTATTTATTTAAAATATACTTATTAAGTTGCACTTTTTAATTACATCTGACCTATTTATTCTAATTAATATTATTTATAATATCAGTTAATAAATTTATTCTATTCTGATATTAGTATTAATACTAATATCAATAGAAAACTTAAAACTAATATCAAAATAAGTTTATTAACTAATATAAAATAATTTTCATACTATTAATAATTCATGTTAATACTATTATTAATACTATCATTGATTATTATTAATGCTAATAATTATAGTATTATTATAATTAACTTAATACCATTTTAAGTGATAAAAGTGAGTTTGTATCACTTTTAAATATATTTTAGTTATCACAATGAATGATTAATTTTATTTTTGTAGTAACTATAATAATTAAAATTGTTATAATGATTAGTAACTGTGATAATTAAACTCACTGGCTTTTTCTGCTGGCGGGGCTGGTCCTTTTAAATCTCGAAGCGAACAAACTTCGAATCGGATCTTCGCTGCCTATGCCACTGAATAACAGGTCAAAAGCATGTACTACTGGGCCCCTCCTTTTAAACAAATCTCTAATTTAGATGCACATCTCATACCGTATCTCCGCTGCCTACAACACCATGTAGAGGATCCTGCGCATACACAAAATGATCCTTCCTTTTAAATAAATCTGTAATTGATATGTAAATATTGTGCCGAAGTTTCAGATGCATACAAAACTGTATAGCAGGCATACTGCTCACAAACTACAAGGTAGTGCGCTATATTCTCAACAAAAATATATTTGAACTAAACTCTGTTAAACAACCTATCTGTAGACATATACATTTAAGTCGAGGGAGTGGCATTTTAAGGCAAGAAATTTAGATATTTGCAGAAATTATTACAGAAAATAGCAGTATTTGATGCAGCATTCTTTTTTATAATCTTTTATCGTATGTTATAATCTAAGCTATCTTAAAGTTTGAAACAGATCAAGCAAGAATTTAAGATTTTTACAAAAATTAATAATAAACAATAGTGGTATTTGAGGGAAGGAGTGTTTGAAATTAAAAAAGCAGCTAATAATTATATTTTCAGCTCTTGATGAGCTGCAAAAAGATACAACTACACTGTCATGTTCTGTTAAGATTTGGAGAAATTTGATGGAATCAGAAGAATTCAAATAACACAAGGAAATTATGCTGAAATGCTACAGACAGAGCATCGGGACCGAGCATTTTTAGCTAATATAATGGATGCAAATTTTAGATGGGAAAGGCTTAATTTAACAAAAGAGAAAGAAACTGATGAATGGATAATGCAGTATCATTCAGAGTGGTTACCTGTGATATTGGCATTATAAATTAAAGACATAGACTATTTTCCAAAATCATTTTTCTCAGAAAGTATTATGTCACAATTTTCAGCTTCAAAATGGTGGGAAATTCTTAAAGAAAAAATATAGAAAAAGAAAAACAAGTTAGATTTTGATTTTTGCAGTTTTTCCCAATCTCTGTATTCTGTTCTATCTAGCTGTGCTTCCATCAAGAGGATTTTCTCTACATTTGAATTCGTATAGTCTAAATCACAGAACAGACTAGATTCGGAACAGTGTGAAATTAGTAAACAATTATAAATATTACCATAAAAATTAAAGTGAATATGATTTTGATTGGTAAACTATAAAAAAAAGATCAATTATAGTTATTTTGTATTACATTGCATAAGTTCTTTGAAATATATTTTTAGAAAATAAGAAAATTGAAAAAATAAATATTCTGAAATAAACTATCACCTGGTTACCACAAATATAACTGTCTTTTATTATTATTACATGATTTTGTAAAAGAAACCACCTAGGTTTTGGGCTTAAAAGGAAAATTTGTATTATACTATTAGAGGGATTTGCCGATTTAGAAATGATTTTTAGCAAAAACCCACTTTTAACAAAAACCCAGGTGGGTTTTTGTTGGTGGGCCCGCCCAGAAAAACCCGGGTGGGTTTTTCTGGGCTGGGCTCACTTTGCCAGCCCTGGTATAACCTGAAAAATTACTGTACCAGTACGAAACCTGTATATGTCTACAGACTTTGCGATATTTTCAATGCCAATGTTATGATCAAGAAAGTATTTGTCGTCGGTTCATTAACCCATTCGTGCCCAACATCTTCTGCGTAAATTTTATTTGGTTGGCACCACTATTTTTAGAAGATTTAAGTTTAGTTCATTAATCACGAAAATGCATCATTTAAATAAAATAATTATTGCTTTTCTATTTTACCGGTGTCAAAAACAGTGCTGAATGCACCTTTTGAAGCGTCCCTAAAAAGGGACGCTAGGCACTAATGGGTTAACTGTGAAAATTACGCTGAAATCAGTCATGAAACTAAATCTTCGGGTGAGATTGAATGTTATATGTTAATTTTCAATAAAATTATCTAGCATATTCTCTTTACTGTCTTAAATAAATCTATGAAAAATAGAATTTGTCTTTTAACATTTTTCAAGATATTTCGCATCCCGAAGCACGCAGAATTATTGAATATTGAACGATCTTAGTAGGTGTTTCCCATTATAGTATTAACACTAAAACACCCGGAAAGAGTCTATTCGACTCCAATCTTGTGATTAAATTTCAATTCGAGCCAAAAAAAATTTTTTGAAATAAGTTAAATTTAAATCTCGCAAATTTACGTTAAATAAATCAATTCAATAGTTTTGAATAAAAATTCTGGTGTGAAATATTATTATCAAACTTGAGTAAAATTTCCGGGCCTTTCTAGTCTTAAAATTCAAAAAGGCTTTCTGTCATGTCAGCGTTCAGACGCCTAGCTTCGAATTCACAACTGCTGGCTCAACCTTTTAGTATCTAACCACCATGCTCCTCAATGAAAATTTTTCGAACTGTTAGAATCCAATTATCTAAAAAGGATGCATGATCTTTGAATTTATTGACAGCATCATATCACCCCATCAAAATAAAGTATTTACCTATCAGATTGATAAACTCAACCTATTTCTTGAAATACTCGGTTTGTTAAAACTACCAAGGAAAACAAAGCTAAACCATTAGGCCTTGGCACGTATTTTTCAAAATTTTAAGTACTGTAATTTCCGACATCAACAAATCATTTTTCGACCCAGAATTTTTAAAAATAAAAATGTAATATTTTGGATCGCGGTAAATATTTTACTTCAATAACTAAATAAAATTTCTGGGTCCTAACAGAATTGTTTGATCCGCAAATTACACGCCGGAAATTATTGTACTCCAAACAGCTTTACGCTATGCGGGAAAAGCTATAAAATCTGTCTTATAACGATATCTTTGCGAATAAAAACAATGTTCTTCAAGATTTCGCACCAGCGTGGTCTGGTTTAAGATTATTAGCATGTTTATTTTTAATATCTAAGTCTTAAAATGAATTAAAATGCATACATTCTAATTTAAAGTACCATATTATCTTTTGATTTTTATTATATAGCTATTTTTTTTTCAATTTCTGTTTAAATAACTAACTTATAAAAAAAACAATTATTTTGGTGTTTATATCCAGATATGGATTTGTTCAATAAACCATAACAGCTGACCAACCAACTACCTAAGTAATAAACAACGACGGGTAATCATAAACACAATATTGCGCATACTCAACTATATGAAGGGAATATTCAAACTGTTTGTTGCTAGTTGTTTAACCCCTTTACTGGAACTTTCTTTTCCGTTCAATAAATTGAAAATAACGGATACACCACAAGGTTTTAAATAAAATATTTGTAACATTTAATCCAAACATTTCCGCCTTTAAATAGTATGAAATTATTTTTTAAAAAAATGTGGTGCCAGAAAGCTATAAATGATGAATTAAGCAAATTTGTCTTGCCCGAACGGCGTACGGGTAAATCAGTTAAGGGGTTAAAAGCAGCAGCCTACTCTATTTTATAACTTACGGTTTAAGGTGATAGGTAACATTATCATGATTTTTATGTGCTTATCATTATATCCAAATCTTTTAAAAACATACCTGCAATTTTATTCACTTTTATTTTGAAATCTTAATAATAAGTAATTGTGACTGCATATAATTTGGACATTTATTTTAAAGAAAATATTTAAACTTACTTAAATATTGTGACTGAATTTTAATCATTAAATATGTTGATAATTCAGTCGTTTTTCATTCATGCTTCGAGTATAAAAATAAATCCATGAAAAAAGGATTGTTCCTAATGCGTCTGGACGACTTGCTTTTATTATAAAGGAGCAAAAATTGAAAAAAAAAAAATAAAACTTATGAAGCGGGAACTTACTTGTTCTTCTAATATACTTCCTTAAAAAATGTGCTGATATAGAACTACTTAATTTGCATTCAAGCACTTACCGAATTTTTGTCAAAAGAATCATTATTGCGATGACTCACTCGGCTAACCTGCATACCATATGTTTCGGCTATTTATGAATACAATTTCCTATCAGAAAATTTAATTTTTCACTCAATTCAGAATTACATAATAAAAATTACCATGCCTAAGAGAATGTAAAATGTGTCATTCAAAGGCTTTCAGCCCGCATCCTAGTCCAAATTGCCAATTATGTCTTTTTATAAATTCAGGAATTCCAAATTCTTTATTCCAGTTTAACAACAGAAATTTCATGATTACATAAAGTAAATTTTTTTTTTCAAATCGAATATTTTAAAATTTTAAAAAAGGCCAAATTGCTAACCTTGATTCTAGCATATGACTTTTTTAAAATTATATTCGACTGCTTAACTCGGGGCAACTTGTGCCTTGTCTGACAGACGCCGGGTGCGTACTGTTTTTACAATAGTCACCACTATTTTTATAAAAGTAATCTTCAACTTATTTTTTCGTAGGAATTTTAAGATTTGTGTCCGACTAAATGGAGTGATGATTATTATTTGTAGTTACTGCTAATAAACTAAAAACTGTTCGTACATGTTGCCACGGCGAGTTCTCCAGGGTTAACCCCTTGAGCTCTGCTGGTAGAATTTTCTACCGCATAATTTTAATTACGAAATGTCATAATGGCACCAGAAATTTCGACCAAATTTATTTCAAAAAGGTTTAATGTATTTTTTTCGTGTTTATCGCTAATCGTTTTTTTCTTTGCAAAATACTGGTGTCAATGTGACATTTGGAATTTTGAAGAAATTTACAACCCAGAGCTCAAAGGGTTAATAAAATTTGTTTAAGTAAGCGTCCAAGATTAAAGGAGAGGTCCCGTCGGTCCAGGTCATACGCCATCTAGCGGAAGAGCTGTACTACAAGAGGATTATTAAGAATTTTGTAATTTGTTTTCTGTGAAAGGCAATTGTTTTGTTGCTATAAAATATTACTTTTAAAAGTTGCGTAGAATAAAGTATAAATTATAAATATTATTGTAAATAAGTATAGAATAAATAAGAGAAGTACAATTAAGTATTAACATAAAATTATAATAAGATGAAACATTATTTAATTTTGTAATACAAAAGTCGCTGATTTAAATATGTTCGATTTTAATTATGTTTTTTAATGTAATGAATGATGTAAGAACAGAATTTCAAGTCAATTTAATGATAAGTTTTTGAATAATAACCATTCAAAATCTAATGCTTTTAAAGTTAAATTATATTTTCATGTTTTTATTTATTTCTCCTGAAATTATATTTTTAATGTGCTAACTTTTATATAGCAATTATACTAAAATATCCAAATATAAATATGTTGTATTTCCAATTTTTATAATTTTATGATATGAATTATGAAATTAATATTCGAAAAAAATATGAATTGCAACGTAGAATTTTTTATGGATTTAGTTTTTTAAATCCTGTTTTATAGAAATGCAAAACTTCAAAATATTTTTCCAAGTAGTTTTCAAATTACGCTTAAAAAACGGCAAAATGATGGTTTAACCTCCTTCGCCACGAGAGCTTTTTACGAAATTTTTAATGCTTTGTCACCGGTTTCTAAAAATAGAAATTTGTGCCTTATTAAATCAAGAAAATGCTCCGATTAAAAAAGGCAAATTTCAGTAAAATTTTACTGGTGACTATAAACAAGGATTCTTAAGCCCTTTTTGCGACACGTATACGCGTCGCTCGTCCCCAAGGGATTAAAGGATCGTCTACGATAGAAGTGACTAGATATTTTAAAACTTCTTATGCTATTCTGCAATCTAGCCGTCTTTATTGACTGCTTGAGTAGCGCCTAATTTGCCTTGATTAAGAAGGTTACTCTCTCGTTCAATAATTGAGTATTGAACTTCGAATTGGACAGAACCCGTAAAATATGCTTGCTTTAAAATAATTAATTTCTCAAAAACTTATCATACGAATTGCATGAAAATTTGTTTTTAGGCTAATTGAAGAATGTAGAGTTCATTTATGCTGTTAGAATTGCGTACTGTTATTGAAAAAGCAAAGTTGGGGTTCGTTTTAATATGTAAACGGCCCTCTAAGCGAATTTTATACACGCTCACTTCCAAAAGTTAAGCACGGAGAGGAAAATGCTAATTTCCTGAAGCCAATCAGAATTGAAGAGGATGCAAATCACTGAAGAGGTAGATGGAAGTTGGCAAATATGTTAGGTAACAGCTAATCGCGCTTTCATGTCAAGAAATAGGCAAAAAGGGCAGTCTTATAAGAAGCCAGCTTTATGAAGGGTTACAAAAGTTGATTGTAAGTGCTGATGGAAGGTGTTTAAAACTTTCGTACAATTTGTTTTGAAGACATACGTGTTTCTATGACTTCCAGAAGACGAATGGAAGATTCTGATCTCTGGCGTGCTGTCGGGCGCATTGAAGCAGGACAGTCGATCACAGATGTTCTTTTCTCGGCATTCATCATTCTATAATTTCACGTTTATGGGAACAATTCCAAACCACACAGACAGTTGTCCGAAGGCCCGTAGTCGGTCGCCCAAGGGTTGCAACCCCGCGGAAGATCGATATATTGCTATTGTAGCCAAGTGGATTCGCTGAGCGACCTCCACACGTGTGACATCTATAGTTACAGCGTTCATTGGTAAGGCGATATCTGCACTACTGTACGCCGAAGATTACATATTGTTGGATTGTACACCCGGGTACCTTGAGTTTGTGTTCCTCTATCCGTCCAATCAAGAGGGGCACGATTAATGTGGTGCCGGGAACATGTCAATTGGACTGTGTCTGACTGGGTCAATGCCATGTTTACTGATGAGTGAGGATTTGCTCTGCAGTCAGATGACAAGCGTATAAGGAACAAGGAATACGCAATCAGCCCCAAAACATCACCCGAACATCACGCATTCCGAGGCGGAAACATTATAGTGTGGGCAGGGATTTCATTAGGATACTGCACCGGCCTGCACATCTTTAAACTGAGTTCTATGACGGCTGTTCGGTATCGAGATGAAGTCCTAGAACCCATTGTGAGATTGTACGCTGCAACAGTTGGCCCTACTTTTGCTTTAACCACGATAACGTACGTCCCCATAGAGCTGGCATCGTCAATCGCTGGCATCTTCTCTCGTCTGGAGAGTGAAGGTATGGCGCGTAGGGCGTGGCAAGCGTATTCGCCATAAAACCTTACGCGACTAAACCGCCATGACTTTAATCCCATTGAAAATCTTTGGGATGCTCTCGGCCGTGCTGTATGTTTACGTTTCCCACCTCCAGCCATTCTTATTGAGCTGGAAACTACTCTACAAGAAGAATGGCGATTGCTTAGTTCAGCGGTGGTTGACCACCTAAATGAAAGCATGGTCACAACGTGTAAACTTTGAATACAGATGAGGGGGGGGATCACATACCCTATTAATGTCGTTTTTTTCAATTTATGCTGTTTATTTTCACTTTATACATAATTCTGTTTAAGTCTCCTGTATGTCATTATCTGATAAAAAATAAAAATTTAATATTGTTTTCATTTCTGTATATAATTATTGATTTTATTTTATGCATAAATATATATGCTACTTTCCTGCCGAATTTTGTGTCAATCAAAGCAGTATTTGTTGATTTTTTTTGCATTTTACATCTTCGTGCTTAACTTTTGGAAGTGAGTGTACATAATTTAAAAATAGACTTTATTTCCAATTGTTTGGCATCAGTAACTTTCTCATACGATAATGTTTTACAGGATTAGTAGGGAGTGTTTCCTTTTTTTACTTGACTGTACTATCAAAGAATGACAATAGTTCCAGAACTCAACAATTTCCTTTGAAGAAATGCGAACCAACATTATATTACTTCTAGTGTGTTAGGTGAATCTCAGTATAACCATTGTTTATTTCGACAAGAGTTCGACAGTGCACAGCAGTACAATCTAAAACAAACTGCATCTTCTCGAGTGAGATAGTTACATATAAAGCTTATAGAAAATACTACTCGACACGTCCGAGAAGGGTAAGTGAAAGAAGTCACGAAAATTGGAGAAACATATACGATTCTTAACTACTTATAATTATCCCCCTAGAAAGGGTAATAGATGACACACTTACCGTAATTTCGGGTGTATAAGCCTCGGATCAAACAATTCTTTTTGGACCCAGAAATCTTATTTAGTGATTGAAGACAAATATTTAAGGCGATCTAACTAGTTATATTTCTTTCTTAAAAAATTCTGGGTCGAAAAAGAATTGTTTGATCTACGGCTTATACACCCGAAATTACGGTATATTTAAAGAACCACCATCTAAATATTAAGCCTATGCACTGACACAAAAATGGCGGCTGTCGTAGTCTGGCTTTATTTGACATTTGTACAATTTCTTAAATTATAATACCACTATCCAATTAAATATTGAGAAGGGTAAATTAAAGATGTCACCAAAATTGGAGAAACATCAACGATTCTTAATTGCCTATAATTATCCTCCTCTTCCTAGAAAGGGTAATAGATGACACACTTATCTCCAAAGAACCACCATCTAAGTATTAAGCCTATGCACTGACACAAAAATGGCAGTTGTCGTAGACTTGACTTTATTTTACATTTATACAATCCCTTAAATTTTAATACCACTGATGTTTAAATATATTTAAACATTTTCTCAGAGTTTAAATAAGTGAAATAAAACTTGTAGATAATAGTGGTGTCCAAATTAAGGAGCCCGTACAAATGTTAAAAAAAATCTGCCTACAACAGTTTGCGTTGCAAGTTTCGCCTCTACTTTTCTACTAAATTTTCGGATTATCACCAGAAGATGCAAAAAGTAAAATTTATTCAATGTGGCGAACTTCGAGTGACAGCTTAGAGTAAAAATTCTTCTTCGAAAAGTTCCGGGCTGAAGTCGAAAATTCGGGATAAAAATGGAGGTCAAATTGGCAACCCTGATGACAATCACAATTATAATTCAGCGTGTAGATTTAGTATTTAGGGGACTATGTCCAAAGGGTGAAATTTAAAATAAAAGAAAATAATTATTACTAAATTCTATCAACCCATTTGGAATGGAATACATTTACATCATTAGACATGTATTATATATAGATTTAAGGTTTAAAGGAAATGAAGCAAGGTTCTTAAAAACTGTTCAACATTACTAAACGAACAACGTTTGAAATTAAGTTTGAAATTCTTATTTGTTAATATTTTGGTTGGAGACAGCCAGTTTTCATGTCTTAATGCTAGAATGCCTGGAAGGAGTCGATTCGACTCCGACCATGCGATTAAACTTGAATTCAAGCCAGATATGTTTTCTTGAAATAAGTTAAGTTAAACTGCTCAAATTTACGTTAAACAGACATGCCAACCTCCGGCTTTTTAAAAATCGAACAATTGCACTTCCAACCAGAATTTTTTTGATTTAACGAAATTAAGTAAATTTCAAATGGCCTTCTGAGTTAATGGTAGACATTTCTAATTAAGTAAATTTTCTGGTTCAAAGTACGTTTTCATGATTTAAAAAAAGCCGGAGGTTGGCAACTCTGCGTTAAATAAATAAATGAAACATTGTTAAACAAAAATTCTGGTGTAGAATATTATTACCAAACTTGAGTTAAATTTCAAGGCGTTCTAATGTTAATATCTAATATATATGAGAAAAAAAAGATTTTTTATTTGTGAAAATGGTCAGATTAGAAAGTTGTCGGCGGGCTGGTGGTTTAGGCAAATAAAAGCATCCACACGGGTAAATACAATGATATTCTAAGAGTTTTTTAATAGTGATAAAATTTCTTAATCTTTAGTCTTAGTTTATTGGTGATGACATCGGTGATAACACTCCTCCACAGAAATCATGAAAACACTGTTGATGTGAGAAAATAAATAAGGATGACAAGCACGCACATCCAATATAAAATGAATTGAGTATACATAGACAGAACTATGGAGATGTGTTTAAACTTTCAGCAGACTCAGAATGTGTTTCTTTTGTTCCTTTCTCATATCTCCTTATTACAATTTGATAATTAGACACTGCAGTTGCAGAAGAGTGTCAACAGCTCTTGATCTACTTCTAAATTTTATACCAGATAAATATTAAGCAATTTTTAATGTAAGAAGAGATTATAATTTTCTAATTCTCACAAAGAATTGGCTCAGCAATATATATTTCTCATGTATTCATTTCCTCGTGTCATAATTTTATGCAAATACATTAACAGTGCTTAACAAAACACACTCAATACATTCAGGATTTATGTCATCAAAGTCGTAAACAGTGCGTCATACATGCGAAATATGAAGTTAAAGTGCAAGTACAATAAATTATTCGGGATGTCTATTCGTTTCGTAACTACAACAGATGTTTTAAACACGAGCCTGAGATGGTTGTATTTTTTAATTTCTGATAATTGATTTTTGTGTATTTTCTTAATTAATCCATATTCAGATAAAGCGACCAGTACTTTACAAAATTTCTGGTACTTAAACACCTAAAATCACCTGAATTCCTTTATGCGTACGAACCGTGTATTATGCTTTTTTTAACTTCAACAATCTCTTTCAACGACTAATCAACATTAACAAACACATTTTTTCTTATAAAGTCAAAAATATGACTCATACACTTTCCGCTTGAGCACCAGTACTTTTATGTAGCAAAATGTGGCTTATAAAATTGCGACATTGCAAAAATCGTGTTTTTCTGTAAGAAAAAACTGGTGTAAAGTAATTTCCGTATAATGCGCGGATCAAACAATCATTTTTCGATCCAGAAATTTTCAAAAATAAAATATAATTTGGTACATCACGATAAATATTTGGCTCCAATAACTAAATAAAATTTCTAGGTCCAAACAGAATAGTTTAATCTGCGGATTATGTTCCGGAAATTACTGTACTTAAAATCAGAGAAGTGTGACTGTAGAACCCTGAAAAATCCTTATATTATAATACCAATATCACTTCTATAAATAGTTCTATACTAAGCAAGATATTAGACAATTAAGATCATATTATCAATATTTAAATCTAGCGTTTGAATTATTAACAACTTAACCCTTTGAGCTCTGGGGTGTAAATTTCTTCAAAATTCCAAATGTCACACTGGTACCAGTGTTTTGCAAAGAAAAAAAAACGGTTAACGAAAAAAACCGGTTAATATCGATAAATTTAACCGACAAAATTAAGCACAAAGGAAAATGCACGTTCTCAAAAGTTTCCAGCCAAATGTTTGGAAAAAAATGGTATTGTAATAGAAAATTACAGTGATCAACAACATTTACAATTAGTATTTTATCACCGTACCCTTAGTAATAGGTACTGTGGCACAGCAGCGTGACATTCATGCAATTAACGCTTAAAGATTGTCTATGGTACGTTTTTTCCCCATTTCTTGCATTTTTTTGGAAATTTGAAATTTGAAAGTCGGAATATTTATAGTTCCACCAACGTTTGCCAACTTCTTTCTAAAGATTTTCTGTTAGCACTAGAACCACGGGAAAATTCATTCAAGTTTTATAAAAATATTTCTCACCGGAATTTTCGTTTAAAACTAT
This sequence comes from Maratus speculifer, assembly GCA_964019185.1. Classification (NCBI taxonomy): domain Eukaryota; kingdom Metazoa; phylum Arthropoda; class Arachnida; order Araneae; family Salticidae; genus Maratus; species Maratus speculifer. The sequence continues at coordinate 205,188,692 of OZ025299.1, forward strand.
TTAAATCATATATTGAAATTATTTTTGCCCAGCTTATTTTTGGCTAATTTTATAAAAAAAATTTCTAGTTTGAATCAACATTTGTGCTTATGATGCGGGTCAAAATGACCCGTCGCCGCGGTTCTAGTGTTGAATTGATGTCGGATGTTTGGGCTGACCATTTCAAAAGCGAAATTTTTTTGTGCGAAAGCCATTGCTTGTCGAGGCTTGCATACATTCTTTAAGTCGTTATCATTTGAGTTTGAGTGAACAATGCTTTGAGGTCTATAGCAGAGATGAGATTTCCGCTTTTTGGGGCACCAGTATAATTTTAGAGAAAATGTTGTTCTCTTAAATCAGAAAAATGTTCCGATTAAGTAATATAGCATTTTCTCTAAAATTTTACTGGTGTTCAAAAAAGCGGAAATCTCATCCTTGCTATAGCTACAATGGTTGTTACCTCGAATGATCCATAATGCACAGAAACAAATACAGAACACTTTATTATTACAGGAAATACAGTACATACATTTTAATACACATCACAGGGGCAACACAGACACCCATGCCGCTAGCTGGACTCGAACCAGGGTCCAGCGGTGTGGGAGGAGCTGACGCTACCAAGCCGTTATCATGTGGAAACAAATAGTTGCGACCACAATATTTCTTCTAATAAGACAACAAAATAATCTTACGAGATATCCTTCTACATTGCATCATTCATCAAGCAGTGGCTTTGAAATAACGGGCGGACACTTTTTGAAGAACATACTCCCGACAGCATAACGTGTCCTCCGCCATGCTTCATTGTAGGAATAACCATCGGTTGTGTAATTTACTTTGTTGTTAAGTCATTGGATGTAGAGTATGCCATCCCTCCCAAAACTGTTTAAAATTCAATTGATGGGAAAACAGTACTTTTGTCCAGTTTTCATTTGACCAAACTATGTATTTTTGAATAAACTCCTGTCGGGTAAGTTGGTTTTTTTCCTATTTCTGAAAAATTTTTGAACATCGACTCTTCCATAAAGTTCTGCATCACGTCAGCATCTTGACTCGGTAGACCGACTTATTTTAGCAATATTTTCATTCCGTAAATCGCGGGATATTTCAGCGAAATTTCTATGCGGGGTCATGAATTGTTTTTCCCCTGATAATTCTGTCACCAAGAAAGTCATTTTCCGGGGTTTCCCGGACCTCTGAAAGTCCTGAAGTCCATGGCCATCTTTATATAATTTTTTAATTTTGTTCACAGCGATTTAACCTATTGATAACTTTGCCACAATATCTCGAAAAGATTTGCTCTTTAGTGACAAATTAATCACTCATTTAGGAACAATAATTGTTGAACTTTTCAATTTTGAAGTTAAACTGAGCTATTCACGTTGATTTATTCACAAACATGACCAAAAAACACTTTAACGATCGAAAAAAAAGGAATGATGAGTGGCCGGAAACTTTTGCACACGCGAACTTCGAATTCTATCTCTTTGCATGAAGCGTCTTCAGTGTCCAATCAAAATGATCACGTGGCCAAAGGTAATTCATATATTCCGAACTTTTGAAGCAATTGTGCTTCTTCGCTGAAACCTTCTGGCAAATAAATCAAAGGAACTAACTAGCCGGAAACTTCGGCCACTGTACATGGCTGCTGAAAGAAATTAAACTGCTGCTCAAAGTATGTACGTCGAATTATACCCTGGCAGGAATCTGATAGATTGTTGAACATTAGAGGGTCTTCATCTAAAGTTGTGCGCGATTGGATCGTTTTATGATATGATGCAACCGCGAAGTAAGATACCAGCAATAAAAGATATTTCAGGATTTCTGCAGTGGAAATAGCAGTATTATGCACAGCAGACGATAGTCCATGAACAACCTCGAAAGCTGTTGGAAGTGCATTGAGTGTGAGCCATTTCCTTGCGCATCCCTATACATGAAACGCATGTCGGCAAGCTCCGCATTAGTGAAACGATGCATGTTGCTCAAAATCTGTACGGGGGATAACGATTTATACCAGCTAAATGCTCTCATCCGCTAAATTCAACAGCGCAATCTACTGCCTCAACGCTGCTTTTCCGCCCACACATTTCTATACAAAATCTGCTTATTTATGTCCCATCTATCATCCCTTACATTTCTGACACATAATTTTGAAACACCCTGTATACATTTAAGAGGTGCGCATTATTATTATTGTATTATTTTACATCCAACTCCATATTTAATATATGTTTAACGATCGTTCAGTAAACAAATAGTGATAAATTATACTTTTTCCATAGCTAAATACATTGTTTTTAAAAAATATATAATTTTGATCCCTCCAATTTTTTAAAGGCGTTCATTACGACATACGTTCACATTCTTTTATAACTGATTCATATTCTTCTGTATTTAAGCTAAAATATACAATTAACTTAAAACGCAATAAATATCCTAGTTGTTTAAATATTTGCTCACGTGGAAAATTTTTAGTGCAGCCGCGTAAATATCACATTGTATTACTAGTCTCTTTTCAGATTACTGAATTCCTGAAATAATGTTGAATGTTTATCAAGAACGTCACAGGTAATTTTAATTTGTACTCAGAAACCATGAACTGAAATGCATTTATTGTGATATCACTGTATAATGATCGAGCATAACAATAACCTCTTGTGTGCTACAACAAAGTTGTTTACAATGCAAGTAACACAGAATTTTATATACAGTTCTGTAATCTAAGAAGAAGGAAACTCTAATTCAATATAAAAATAAACTAAAATAAAATACTTTGTGATATATTTCACCTTTTTTAGTGCTATAAGGATTTTAAATAAAATACTTTGTGATACATTTCACCTTTTTTAGTGCTGTAAGGATTTTAAAACGTAAAAAAATGTTTTGGGGATGAAGTTTAAATGTGTGAAATGAAAAAGGCATATAGCAACCACTAAAAATTTGTAGCCTTTATTTTTTTAAATTACTGTCATACATTTTTTTTTTCTCGTACAGTAAAATTCAGGAAATTTTAAATCCAATGATACTTAGTTTTGAGGTTTTTAGTAGTATAGTATCACAAATACATAACATGTTATCTATTGATTAATTGTAAAATTTGAAATAATAGAAATGGATATATTATTTTAATGTTACCTCCAGATAGCATGTGTTGAGGTGTGTAACCCCTGACAAAAGAAACTTAAAAAAACTTATCCTGATTAACACCAAAACTTTATTCTTCACTTTCCTAGCTGCAAGAAAATTCAATATTTGTGGTTTGGCTCATCCCTTTCTACATCTACTATGTACACGTAATGAATGTGCAGGCTTTTTTTTAGACTAGAACCTTAAACTTTTATTATTATTCCTTGAGAACTGCTTTAGCTGTACAAAAGCAATGTCATGATTTAACGTTCGAGAAGAATTATTTTTATTCGCTTGCATCAGGGCTCGAAAAATCTACATGCCCGACATCAGTGTTGTTAGACGGCGACTTTTTAAAAATTTGATTGGTACCACTTTTATTAAAGGATGAAATTCCTCTTGATTAATATGTCATTAAACTAAACGTAATTTTACCAATCCAAAGAAGTGGTGCCAATCTGAATTTTTAAAAAGTCGCCCTCTAACAACACTGATGTCGGGCATGTAGATTTTTCGAGCCCTGGCTTGCATCATCTGTTATTTTTTTATTATTATCCAAGAAGTACACATTAAAGATTTTTAGTAGATATAAAAAACATAATAATATTATTATAAATAATTCTATTTTTTTAACTTCACAGTAAGTACGATTTCAGTGAACCGTATTGTAGCTGTTGCTCATTTCGCATTTAATGATGATGGGATTCGGGGATAATCTAAGCTACTGAGTACAGGTAAGAAATATCTTTTCTTGTTTTATTTATATCTCAATTTGAATTGTGAACTGAAAAGAAAAAATACGCTCACTCAAATAAAATATAGATAAATATTTTTTCAAGAGCATGCACATTAGCAGCAAAGGGCATAGCCGGATAAGCATTGGAAACATGCCTTTCAATTAAATTTCTTGATTTTTTCCGCATGTGTGGCTGCTTATCTGACAATGTATTTCCCTTTTTATCACCTTATAAATATTGATATTTTATGAGATAAAAATATTTTTTCGATTTTTTAAAAACCTCATTTTCTCAAACACTACCAAACCGAATTATATGCTATTAATTGAGTTTATATAGATTTCAAAGATGCATATCTGGGAGTTTTTGTATAATTTTCTGATCGTAAAAAGTATGTGAAAAAAGTGATTAAAAAATTTAGAAAAAAAAATCATATCTTATAGTTGTCCGAAAATTACCATTCTCTTGTAAAAAATTCCTCATTTGTGCCCGCATATTATATAAAAATTTCAAAAGTTTGCGTTGGGTACTTCATATAAATATTTACGAAAATATGTATAAAAAATATTATAACGCCTTTAAATTCATTTAAAGGCGTTATTTGGGGCGGAGCTATTTAACTTCGACATCCGAAGATTTTTTGGTACAATGTCAACAGAGAATGAGCCAACTAATAAATTATAGATTTCATTAAGCATATAAGCCATAATTTTCAACACTATCGATACTATTTCGATATTGAAAACTGGTGTTTTGCTTTGGAGACAATAGAGAAAAATAGTTTTGCCTAGAAAACAACAACATTCTTCGGTATCGAAATGTAACGACAGTTATATAATGATTTTTATTCAAACATTTTCACCACTTTTAAGGAAGGATAATAAGAATAAGTAGTTATTCTTTTTAGTGCGCTAATATGGATGATTCATAGCTAGATTTAAAACTTAATGAGTTCTTAAAATTCTGACGTATTATCTGGAATGTGTAGTAATAGGCAATTTTTTATTCAAGATTTATACTACTAGAATTTTTTTGTTTATCCTTATGGTAGATTACTGTGGCTGTTTAATTCGAAGATAAATATTAGCGAAATATACATAATTTGAGTTAAAAGAAAAAATAGAAAGCTGATAACATTAAATGATATTTTGTACTGAAAAATATATTTCTGTAATTCTGAACCGTTTAATATTTATTTTTTTTAATAAATAAATATTAGTTAAAAAAAATGGAAAATTTACTAGGAGATTAAAATATTGTAAAGACATAGCTAATATTTTTTTAATATAGTATAAATTTATATGCAAATACATAGTCGTGTTCAGTGACTTAGGCCACACTTTAAAAAACAGTTACTTTTTATGGGGAAAAAAGCTGACACTTGATAATGTATTACATTATTTTATACATAAAAATAAATAAATAGTTTTTTTTCTGTAACCCCCTTTTTCCCCCAAGAAACTACCACAGCAATCATTATTTCGAATTATCATTCATAGATGACATAACAAATAAAAATCATTCACTAAAACGAATTTGTTTCTGATCGCGGAATTTAGCAATAGCATACGCTAGCGCGTCTACACGAAGGAAAGCAGAGCACATCCTTCATGAAAAAGCTTGAAACTACTAATTATAATTTCTGTTTATAAAAACTGGTGACAAACCTTTTTAATTAAATTGTTTCTGATCACGGTCATTACATTTTGATATCGAAGAGTGTTGTTTTGTTTCTATACCAAATATATTCTTTCATGTTCTTGTATACCACGACAACAACAAATTTTGAAATTGAAACTGTATCGCCAGCATTGAGAATGATGCCCATGTGTTCATTAAAATTTAAAAACCAGCAATTCTGTAAGTTTATGTTCCCAAAATTTTTCAGGCGTCGAAGATGAGGTGCCCCGCCTCAAATAACGCCTTTAAATGAATTTTAATATTTTTTATACATATTTTCGTAAATATTTATATGAAGTACCCAACGCAAACTTTTGAAATTTTTATATAATATGCAGGCACAAATGAGGATTTTTTTTAACAAGAAAATGGTAATTTTCGGACAACTATAAGATATGATTTTTGTTTTTGTAAATTTTTTAATCTCATTTTCACACACATTTTACGATCAGAAAATTATACAAAAATTCCCAGATATGCATCTTTGACATCTATATAAACTCAATAGCATGTAATTCGGTTTGTTAGTTTTTGAGAAAATGAGGTTTTTAAAAAATCGGAAAAACATTTTTATCTCATAAAAATCAATATTTATAAGGTGATAATAAGGGAAATACATTGTCAGATAAGCAGCCACACATGGGGAAAAAATCAAGAAATTTGATTGAAAGGCATATTTCCAATGTTTATCCGGCTAGCCCTTTGATTTTTTTTCTGATATTATCTTGTCATGACAAATTTGACTTGGAAAATTCGCAGTGAATCTACCGCAAGTTAGCCCATCACCCATTTACATGAGTAGTTAGTTGAAAAATTCATGCAAAACTGTCTTTAATTTACGAAAGTGACGATTGAAAAATATCCCTCTGTTAAGAGGACTCTCGATCAGAACATGAGAAGAAATGGCAGAAATTAGGTACTTCTCCAGTGTTGCCAGTGGGCTACTTTTCAGATTTCTGAATTAACACGTCTTTTTTTAAATCGTAAAATTAGCCTTATTTAATGACATATTACCGTAATTTCGGGTGTATAAGCCGCGGCTCAAACAATTCTTTTTGGACCCAGAAATCTTATTTAGTGATTGAAGAGAAATATTTACGGCGATCTGACTAGTTATATTTGTTTTTTAAAAATTTCTGGGTCGAAAAAGAATTGTTTGAGCTGCGGCTTATACGCCCGAAATTACGGTAATTAAGGTGGAAACAAAAGATATTTTACAAATTTTAAAAAGTGCTGCCAATCAAAAAATCTGAAATAATAAAAAAAGTAACCCACTGGCAAAATTGTGCTTCTCAAAGGTAAGACACACATATTGTTACTAATATGGAATATTATTTTCGTCGACTGGTTAAGTTAAAGAACTCAGTAAAATGTATTTATTATTTTAACTCTAAAAATGCAGTTATTTTTTGTCACGTAACATTTTATGTATAATCTACAACTTATTTCTTTTAAAAATTCTTTAAAATAAAAGAGTTACCGTAATTTCGGGTGTATAAGCCGCGGATCAAACAATTCTTTTTCGACCCAAATTTTTTTTAAAAATGAACGCTACTACTAAGATCGCCGTAAATATTTTTGTTCAATCACTAAATAAGATTTCTGGGTCCAAAAAGAATTGTTTTATCCGCGGCTTATACACCTGAAATTACGGTATGTTCATTTACTAACATATATTTACGTCTTCGGGCCTTTTAAATTTATAATGAAAATTTTAATTATTAAATGAATTTTTTGTCAATATTATTCTAAAATATCGATTTAATTCATATTTATTTATTTATTTCTGCTTTTAACCCTTTTGATAGCTTACACAAATTTGATTCGGTTGCCAGTGCCAGTTTTAAACGCTATACTTATCAAATACCAACTAACAGTAGAATTTAATGGTAATAATGTTACTTTTACTTATTAAATGTGGTAAACCTTCTGACGGCACATATTTGTCAGTGCAGATACATCAGTAGACCTGAAGAGGTGAAACTTATAGTTTAACAATAGTAAACAGATAGTGTAGCACGATAAGTTTACTACTTAGCAATGAATTTGCAGTATTTTTGACAAGAGAAAGCTAAATTTTCTGCTTGCTTGTAATGAATTTACAGTATTTTAGTCATGGCAGAACTAAATGTTCTGCTTGTTTTCCGTAAACTGTAATACATTTGAGGCAGCAAGAATTTAACTTGTACTACAAGTTAGCTGGAAATTCAAAGGCTATTGACTTCAGCGTTTGCGCTATAGTCTCATTATGAAATTATCAAACTGAACTGATCTCATTATCAAACTGAAAGTCCTACGTGGGACTACCTTAAATTTTCTGCAAACTGAAATTGCTTACTCAGTGTCCTTAGCAGTTGAGTATTATACTTAATGACCATTAAAAAAGCGAAAATAGCGAATGTGCTATGCTAACCAAATCTGTCAATTAATTAAAGATCATTGCTTTAAGGCAACTAAATCTAAGAAAATTAAAAGAATCCATGAATCAAAGTTACCTCATTTTATAGCAAATTGTTTCTGCTTTTGAATAACAGCGTACTTGATTTTGTTCACAGAATCCTTCATAGGGAATTAAAACGCGATTTTTTATCTGACTCCAATTAAGGTGCATTTATATTATGGTGTTATCACCTTAAACTTTGGCGTAGTTCGTGTTAATCCTTTGGATTCTGTAGATTGAATTTCTTTAAAATACCCAAATTTCACATTGGCACCAGTATTTTGCAGGTAAAAAGAATCTGTTTATTATACACCCTCCTCCTCAAAATATATATATATATATTTATCCTCTTCAGACCTAAGGTACACAAATGTGTACCTCCATTTTTTTCATCATAAAAACTAAACTGTTCGAATTTTTTGCATTATTACTATACAGCTGAATATTTTATGCATTAAAACAAAACCAATAAATGTCAGTACTGATGAATATTTCTTCATAAAATAAATATTATTTTCATCCGAGTTTCGAAAATACCTTCAAGACATTGTGGCCAAGAAAGTAAGAAATATTCAGGATTATTTAACTTAAATGCTTTACAATAAAAAAAATTGAGGATTTGTTGAATATTTACTTGTTTAAAGACCTTAATTTTGTTATTGCGTAAATTTATGTTGCTGATAGTTAAACTGATGTTTTAAGGGAATTAGTACTTTTATATCCATATTTGTAAATCTAAATTACCAGTCCCCTGAAGTACTGATTTCACAAAAATGACTCTTTCTGTCATCTGTGGTGTCATTTCGATTATGCAAAAGCAATAAATATATATTTGTAGAATTATTTTATGCTCAGGTCTGAAGAGGATATTGATATACCGTAATTTCGAGTGTATAAGCCGCAGCTCAAACAATTCTTTTTCGACCCAGAATTTTTTAAAAAACAAATATAACTATTCAGATCGCCGTAAATATTTGTCTTCAATCACTAAATAAGATTTCTGGGTCCAAAAAGAATTGTTTGATCTGCGGCTTATACACCCGAAATTACGGTATGTGATATAATTATATATATATATATATATATATATATATATATATATATATATATGTGTGTGTGTGTGTGTGTGTGTATTTAAATAAATTTGCTCGAATATTCCGGTATTCCGGTGCCAATGTAACATTTGCAGATTATAGTTAAGTTGAAAGAAATTCACCTACCAGAGCTCTAAGGGTTAAATTATAAATCCCAACCAATCGGAGTACTCTGTCGTTTGTTACGCCGTCGCTGATTAGTTTGGGACTTATGATTTAATGCTAGGAGCCGCATACCTAGAACAACAATACCACCATTATGCAAATGCACCGTTAGTGTCCATGTCTGTTTAATTTTTGATAGGACTTCAATTTATTAGCGTATTTTGATTTTCTCGGTGTCCGTCATTCTTGTTTTTGCTGTTGTTAATAGTTGTCGGTTCACCCTTCCATATCGTTTAAGAGCTAATCTTGGCTAAAATATCTCGTTACTTTCTTGTAGAATGTTCCAATTCCAGTTTTCAAGAAAAAAGAAACGGTGCAAAATATGACCATAAATAAACAAGAGTTGTGCTCCTCTCATTCCTTGTGTTATCTGAATTAATGGATACAATATTAAAAAGTCCTTCAGGCAATGCCGGGAGGAAGAGGTAGCTTTCATATACTTATTTATTTTAAATTAAGCTATATTATTGAAATGTGCTAAACTCAAATTAGTGGAACACGATTATACAGGGTGTTTCGCTACCAGACCGACAAACTTTGAGGGGTGATAGTAGAGATAAAGACAAACATTATTAAATAGGAAACCATGGGGCGCAAACGTCTTCAGTAGGGGCTAGGGGCCATTAAAGTTTAAGGTCCAAAAATTCAAACGCTGATAAAAATTAGAGAAAAGGGTCGATTTGTTTGCAGTTTTCTGTAAAATCATTCTTTATATCACGATTTTTTAATTTTTTAATTTTAAAGGTTAAGTTCGAAAATTCTCGATAGAGGGCGCTTTAGACTTCAGAGAAACGAACAAATACTTTTTGCGGTTCTTTTGTGCATGAGGTTGAAATTATTCTAAAGTTTAGACTTTAACTTAAATTTTAAGCCCAAAATCGGAAACATGGAGATCGGTTAACTAGCGAAAATTTAACTGTGAACCGAGGGGGAGATTTTAAACGCTCATAAACATTGGACAAACTAATCGATTTTGTTGCGGTTTGCGTGTAGGTCATTCCCTTGGTAATTATCTTATTCAAAATGACGTACAGCTGTGGTGTTCTCATTTTTTCATACAGGGCGCTGCCGACAGATCTCCGACATTTCAAAGGTATTACTCCTGGGTGTTTTACTCCCAGACCAACATGCTTCCAGGAAGTGTTAGGTATGCAAAGACGACTCGGAATCATATAGGAATGTAACGTTGAAAATGACTTTTTTGCGAGTTATGGTTAAAGGAAGCAGAGAAAAAACAACAGAAACAAGCAGAGAAACAGCAACACGTTCATATGACATAAAACAGTTTATTTAAAGGTTTTACTAGAAAAGATGTTCGAAATTACGACCAGAAGTAATTCGACATACTTGACAGAGGCGTCACATGTAATTCCTCACGCTTTGAAAGATTCCTGGAATCTTTGATAGATTTCCGGAAGCTACAGAAATACGAGCTGCTAAGTCTTTAATTGATGGTACGGGATTCTCATACACCTAACTTTTCATGTGACCCCATCAGAAGAAGCTCATACTTGATAGGTTCGGTGATCTGGCAGGCCAATAAATCGGGCCACCACGACCTATCCACCGCTGTTCATATGTTACGTTGAGGTATCGGTGAACATCATTGGTAAAATGTGGAAGAGCCCGATCGCGCTGGACCCACATAGAGCTGCGCAACGAGAGAGAAACTTTCACGCGCATTACCGTTCAGCGCCATCTACTGCAAGAAAATCGTAGCGCCATCTACTGTCGCTGTCAAGTTTGCCGTATTTTTTCTGGTCGTAATTTCGAAAACTTTTTGCAGTAAAACCTTTAAATAAACTTTGTTCTGTCACTTTAACATGTTGCTGTTTCTCTGCTTGTTTCTGTTTGTTTTCTCTGCTTTTTTTTAACGTAACATGCAAAAAAGCCATTTTCAACGTTACATTCCTGTGTGATTCCAATTCATCTTTGCATCCTCTACATTTCCGGGAACTATGGTGGTCTGGTAGTAAAACACCCAGGAGTAATACCATTGAAATATTGGACATGTGTCGGAAGCGCCCTCTATCAAAAAATGCGGACATAAAAGCTGTACGTCATTTTGAATAAAATAATTGCCAAGGGAATGACCTATATGTAAACCACAACAAAATCGATTAGTTTGTCCTATGTTTATGAGCGTTTAAAATATCCCCCTCTGTTCACAGTTAAATATTCGCTAGTTAACCGATCCCCATGTTTCCGATTCTGGGCTTAAAATTTAAGTTAAAGTCTAAACTTTAAAATAATTTCAACCCCATGCACAAAAAAGCGGCAAAAAGTATTTGTTCGTTACTCTAAAATCTAAAGCGCCCTCTATCGACAATTTTTGAACTTAACCCTTAAAGTTAAAAAAATAAGAAATCGTGATATAAAGAATGATTTTAGAGAAAACCGCAAACAAATCGACCTTTTTTCTAATTTTTATCAGCGTTTGAATTTTTGAACCTTAAACTTTAATGACTCCTAGCTCCTACAGAAGACGTTTGTGCCCCATGGTTTCCTATTTGATAATGTTTGTATTTATGTCTACTATCACCCCCCAAAGTTTGTCAGTCTGGTAGCGAAACACCCTGTATAAGATTGAATACTAGGTTTTGTCAATACTGAATATTAATAGGAATTTTTAGAAGTTAGTCATTTTTTGTTAAACCTGGTTTTATTTTAAGCGGTTTATAGGTTCGCCAAAGTCCACGATATCCATTTTAAAGCAACATGATGGATAAAACAAACGAATGAGCTTGGTCGAAGTCTTTATTCATGTGAGCATGCACACTCACATCGAAATCAATTAATGTATACGAGTGCTTTCGCGGGCAAACTGATATTAAAAAAAAAAAAAATGTCACCCACATTAGAAATTCAAACAGCTATATCCCAGGCGTTTTTCAAGGCAAAGACAAAGCAAAAAATACTCCAGAATTCATTATTAAGATAAATAGTTTAGAAAGAATCTTTTTTCAATTTCTAATTTTTTGTTTGTACATCAATATACATTTAAAAGATTTTTGACAAACTTAAATGGTCGCCATTTTGAAACAAGATGGCGGATAAAGTTGGCCCGTGAACTCGGTCAAGACATTGGTATGTACCATGTACACACGGAGTTATATCGAAATCAATTTATAAATATGCGTATTATCGCGTGACAAATTTCAGACCGTATCAAAATGTCATCACACTGGAAATTGAAGGTGCTAAAACTCAGTCATTTTTCAAGATATAGATGAAACAAAAAATGCTGTGGAATCTTTGTATCAAGGTCAAAACACAAAATCAAAACACACAAATCTTTTTCAATTTCTTACTTTTTTACACCTAATTTTAAAATTTAAATAAAAAAAATTAATATTCCGCCATTTTGAAACAAGACGGCAGTTAGAACTGGCCAACGAACTTCGTCCAGACATCGGTATGTACTATCTACGCACCAAGTTTCATCCAAATTGGTATATAAATACGTGGTTAATCACTTGACGAAAACCAGATCATTTTAAAATGTGAGCAACACTAGAAATTAAAACTGCTATAACTCAGCCATTTTTTAAGATACAGACGAAACAAAAAATGCTTTGGAATCTTTGTATCAAGGTCAAATGCACAGAAGAAAATTCTTTTTCAATTTCTCTCTTTTTTGTACCTAATTTTAAATTTTAAATTAAAAAAAATTTAAATGACCGCCATTTTGAAACAAATTGGCGGATGGAACTGGCTAACGAACTTGGCCCAGGCTTCGTTATTTAATATGTACACACCAAGTTACATCCAAATCGATTTATAAATACGCGTGTTATCCCTTGACAAAAATCAGATCGTTTCAAAAAGTCAATCATAAGAAAAATTCAAAGTGCTATAACTCAATCATTTTTTAAGATATAGACAAAATAAAAAGCGTTCTGGAATCAGTGTTTAAAGATCTAATACATAAAAAAATTCAACTTTTAATTTTTTTCGCATTTAATTTAAAATTTAATTTTTTTTTAATTTTTTAAATGACCACCATTTTGAAACAAGATGGCGGATGATGCTGGCCAACGAACTCGGTCGAGATATTTGTATGTACTATGTACATACCAAGTTTCATTCAAATCGGTTCATAAATACGTTAGTTATAGCATGACAAAAATGATATATATATATATAACAACATTTGAACGGAGGGCAGTTTTGGGGTCTGAGGGTCATGATCGGTGAAAATAGACCAATATTTTCTGGAAGTGCTTTCCTCCGGACGGCTGCAATAGGTAGCTCTTTACTTTTTGTAATGAAAGCTCCCTAAAAGTTAAATATGGAATAAGTACAAGCACTTGAAAAGGCTAAACAGAATGGTCTACTGACGATTCGATAGATGCAAGAGATTCAGATGCTTAGTTAAAGCTTAATATCTACTAATAAAAATATTTTTTTTAAATTTACGAAACTTTCTTTAACACTTTGAGCTCTGATGGTTGAAATTTTTACCACTTAATTTTAATTCTGAAATGTCACATCGACACCAGAAAATTCGACCAGATTTATTTGAAAAAGATTTAATGCATTTTTTCGTGTATATCGTTAACCGATTTATTTCTTTGCAAAATAATGGTGCCAATGTGACATTTGGAATTTTGAAGAAATTTACCCACCAGAGCTCAAACGGTTAAATAAAAATATTTTCCCCAGTAACGGTCTTCTTATTAATTGAGAATGTGTATGTTACTTGAAAAATATAATGTCGTGTGGCATGGCCGATGGCGGCAATATGATGGCAAGCCAGAAAATATAATTTATGCATATCATTTAACAGTAAATGTTATTGTTAATGTTTTTGAGAAATATTACATCACTGCAGATAGATGTCTTTTCCAAACGATTATTTATAAAAAAATTAATAAGAGATCAACGAGAAGTTTTCTTTTTTCCCACAACTGCACGTGTGAATAATTTTTTTTTCCTAGGAAAGACTAAGCATAAACTTTCTTACGTATGATCGTGATTTTGGAATTTGGACATTGAAATATACTGGATTAGTATGTAGAAGTGGATTTCTATTTTTCCTTCAGATAATAAATTAAGCCATGACTACCTTCTTTAGGAGCAAATAAATATAAGCTACTTTCCTCAGGTGAAGCATAGCAGTGGCGTAGCCAGGGTGGAATTACAAACTCTCTGGATATCACTAATTTTGTACAGTTCTGTTCGCCTTATCTAATCGAGAATTTTTGGCTATTAAGGAAGACAACGAAAACTTTAAAATATTATTGGTATTCAACGCATTTAAACCCCTTCCTAGCCACGTCACTGAAAAAGAGAGTAATTACGCATAAGTAAAAGGAAAATACTCTTTCAAAATTGATTAGAACCAAGTCTGAAGGTAGAATAAGATTGAACTTTTCTCTGTTAATTCCATTCATGTAAATCTTAGATAGAAAGTCACTAGTTGCTCTAAATATCACAGTTAATCGATGTGGCATCACAAATGAGCACAAGTATTACAGTCACAACGGCGACCAAAATGTGATGCTTTTGTCGTCACGTTACGGCACTTATGTGATCGTGACTTCCCAGAGAAGCTAGCGAGATCGATTTTTGAGCTATTTGCATTTCGTCATAGAAGTCGGAAATATTGGTTTCAAAGTGACATTCATTGTGGATCTCATTTGATGAAAATGTGAAACATAAGATTGAACTTTGGTCACGATGCAGTGGAGCAGCCAGGGAGGGTTCGAATGACTTGAATACCAATAAAATTAAAAAATTTTCTTTGTCTTCATTAATAGCCGAAAATTTTCCTATTAGATAAGGCAAACAGAACTGTACAAAATTAGTGGTATCCAGAAAGTTATGATCAACCCCCACACTACCACCCTAGCTACGCATCTGTAACGATGTTTTCAAATTTTAGTTACATTCGGGTCACGGTGCTAGTTAGGTAATTGCTTCCGAAACTATAATTGTGATTTTCCTTATTAGTCGAGGAAAAAAGGAGATTCTCTTTTGAATTTTTCACAGAATTTGTTTTATATTTTTAAGGCAATTTAAGGGGGCTCAGGGGTTGAAAACTTTTCAAAAAATCGATTTTTTGTTATGATCCAGTTTGATTATTCAATTAATTCTTAACTCAATGCAAAAAACCGCATACAAAATTTGCATTTTTAACGGAGTTATAAGCATTTATGTATCAGTACTTTCATAGCCGCACCCATATAATTTCAACTTTAAGTCGCGTTTTCTCAAAACTTGATTTTTGACGACTAACACCAAGATTAAAAAAAACTATTTGATGGAATGGCTTAAATTTTTTTTAAATACGTATAACATCATTATCTATAGAATGAATTAATATAGTTTAGATAGTTTAATATTTTGAGTATTTTTAATGAAAATAAAGTTCTATTTTTTAGGAGTTTTTTCAATTTTCAAATTTGAGAGTTTTTTTAATAATGTTGTTTTTGAGTGATTGTTATACAAGCAATTCATTCTATAGAGTAAAGTTTCCGGATCATTTTAAAGCAAAAATTAGGTTCTTATGTCAATTCAACTTTAAGATATCTTGGTGTTGGTGATGTAACGCAATTTGTTTTCGAAAATTGTGTTACACAAATTTTGCTATATTTCTTATTATATTACATTGAAGTACCGTAATTTCGGGTGTATAAGCCGCAGACCAAACAATTCTTTTTCGACCCAGAATTTTTTAAGAAACAAATATAACTAGTTAGATCGCCGTAAATATTTGTCTTCAATCACTAAATAAGTTTTCTGGGACAAAAAATAATTGTTTGATCCGCGGCTTATACACCCGAAATTACGGTACTTCATTTTATAATTTTATAAGACTACAAACATACCTTTAAAATATCAGAAAGTTTAAATTGATTACATTGAATACTTCTGTTTTTATATGGACTCGAAGCGAGAGCTCTGTTTACATGTTTTTCCGTATCGATCACCCCTGAGCCCCCTTAACGCTGTTACATCTGAGGAAGAAAGCCGCGAACTAATTGCTATGGAAATTATGATTGTTATTTTATTTGTTATCTGGAGGAAAAAATTCTTTTTGTATTTTGTATCCCAGTGTGTTTAACCTATAACCATCTTATTGATACTATAATAGTATCCAAATATGAGAATAGAAACTTATAATATAATATTTGAAAGAAAACGACAACATAAATTAGAACAAAGTTTTGAATTCAAAATAAATCGTACGTGTGTTTACTGAAAAAATACAGAAAAGTATTATGTACTAAAGTACAGTATTAGGGGCTAAATATAGATATGATTTTTAATAAATCTCTAACTCGCTCGAAAAGTGATACAATTAAAAAATTATTCATTTTAAGCATTTTTTCCAATAAAGCATCTGACTTAGGTGCGTCCTGATACAGGAAAAATGTTATATCTATCTGGAATATTGCGCTAGATTGCACTACGTGTTAGTTACTATCACACATAGGGGTTACATTCAGTGTGTGATGAGGACTATTTTTTAATCCTTACTATCTCCTTTATGTATTGATTCTAAAAGGCTTTACGCTTTCATAGCTTCGTACAGAAATAAGTGCTGTAGTTTTACATTATAGTATTAAAATGACAATCTTCTTTTGCTTCGCTTGTGAAATATAGTATCTTTTTTGTTGAATGATTTTCCATTTGGGTGAGCGTTATCTTGCTTGGAAAATACAGGGTGTCCAATAAAAAGCGCTAGAAGGAGACTTCGTAATCTACTGACTAGTGAGAGAAGCACAAAATACTGTTGAAAACCACCAAGTACAACACTAGAGACATTTATGATGTGGGTGAAAGGGCTTTGCAAACGAAGTTCAGAATAATGTCGAAAGACATGTGATTCAGCATGGTATTTTTACCAGAAAAGTGTTATTACATTATCGAAGTTTATTTTTCTGACAAGAAATTGTTCAAAGAAATCCGTGAACGTTTTCGTAAAATGTCTCATGGACTGTATGCGCTGTGAAACTAGTAATTAACCAAATAATACAAGTATTTCTTAATAATTATAAGTGGGTGGGTAAACAATTATTGTCCCTACTTTATATAAAATATTTATACTACGATGCTTGATGTAGACTATGAAAGCCTAATGCCTTTCATGCCTATATCCCCAATTTCAGAACCGTAGCTGCTATATAAACATAGTTTTGGAGGTAGGGGTGAAGTTTTAAATCCCTATTTCTTGAAGGATATTTTTAAAGCAGGGAGAGGGGGGAAAAGCTGTTTCGGAGCTTATAAAGCCAGATTCGTGTCAGTGGATGACACATGACTACATCACTATAATACCGAGTGCAAAAGTCTGTAGCCATGTCTCATCCAGTGTTACAAATCTAGCCCTATAAGCTCCAAACCATCCTTGCACCCCCGTTTCCCATCTTTCACTGTTCCCTCAAAAAAAAAAAAAAAAAAAAAAAAAAAAAAAAAGTTAATATAGCAGTTATGGTTCTCAGAATGGCATACTCAGAATTTTATGAAATAATACTGATTGAAGTACTTATGTATGTAATAATGGTTCAGTCAAAATTAGCGACGGAATCACAGAAGAAAATATGTAAAAAAAAATATATATATACATACACACACACACACACACATATATATATATATATATATTCGAATATTTGGCGTGAAAAGACGAAAGAGTCACTCGATTTGGCGAGCAGCTCTTTTCCTCGCCAAAAGCCAAAAGCAAACGATCATAATGAAACTCAAACCTGTTGGATATTTAGAATGCGTGTAAATGGTATTTAATGAAATTAAACATAAACAATGAAAGAATTTAATATATTATATACATATATGTACATATTGTATTACATATATATTACTTGTTGAAATAATTATTTAATTAATCCCTAGAAAAAATATTTTCATAGATTGAGAAAAAATTATCTTCATATATTTAAGCATATTCAAAAAATAAAAGCTAGATGTTTCCATAGCAACAAAATCTAATCGACATTGCTCAATTGAAGTTTGAGCTTGAAACAATTTTAATTAATATAAATTATGAATTTCGTTTTAAATCTCAATTTTTGATGATTAAATTTGAATTCAAATACATATAAATATCGATGTAACAAAATTATACTTAAAACAAACTAAAACTTACAAAATTAAAGTTATTTAAAATAAATTTATTAAAACAAGTTAAAAATGAAACTTTTTTTCCCTTGAAGTGTATTTGACATAAAATATTTTTTGAAATTACATTCCATCGCCAACAGGCGATAAATCGCCAAATAACGAAATTTTCATTATTTTTTTACGGTTACTGAATGGAGGTTCTGCCGATTTTTTTTTCTTTGTATAAACTTATATATCCACATGAGAAGAACATTCTGTAAATTTTTCAGATTTTTTGGGGTATGCCCGTATAGAGACCTTCCGTGTAAGACAATAGGCTTCAATATTGCACATCAACCCATCTCAGTACATATACTTTATGTACACAAGGGACAATAACTATTGAATCACCCCACATACAATAACCTCAATTAAGGAAACAACATTTCGTGAACATCATTAAGTACGTATCAAGAAGTTGTAAAATGAAAATTGAAACATAGATTGGAGTTCATAAGAAATAAATCCGTTATTAAAATGTCTGTAATTAAGAGAAAAATCACTTGTGTTCTTTTTGTTTGCTTTGGGCATATCTTGTCGTTTTCTATTAAAAAACATAGATTTCGTCTATTTAACATTAAATACTAATACTTTTCTCTAGAAGAATTGCATGAAAATGTAAATCTGTTGTAGAATTTTTAAATATGTGTTATGCACTTTATTTTTCCTTGTAAATGCTTATTTTTAAATTTAAATATATGTTCAAAAGTTTTATCAATCTTTTAAGAATTTTTAATTTTTTATAATATATTTATGCGAGTAACTGATTATATGCATTGACAAAAACTATTAATTTCTAAATAAGATCATCATATTTTTATAAAAAATTAAAGATTTTCCTTTTCAGCATTTATATTTTAAGAAAGGTATTCCGTTTTGTAACAAGGAAATTGAAACAATGTTTTGTAATACTTACAAAATTAAAAAAAAAAGAATTTCTTTTATTTTTAAACTGAAGGATTTATTATAAGAAAAAATAAAAAAGGTAACCATCAAAGGATATGAGTTTTAATATTAATACCTTTAAAAAAGTTCTGATTATATAAAAACAAGAAACTTAAATGAAAAATTCATATGATTTCTAGATATTTCTGATTGAATTTTCCAATAAGCACTTTTAATTTATTGAACTTTGAATTGCAATCGTGAACTTTTATTTAATTAGAAAGACACACATGAAAAGAATATTTACATTTATATCGGTTTCGGTTCTTAAAAATGTAGCTTAAAAAATATCGATTTAACGTCTTAAAATTTTCAGAAAAGAAATATTCCGTTTGAATAAAAAAACTCCATACAAAATATTACTGTGAAATTTGAATGTAATTAAAATGGTTTAAAACGAAAAAAAATTATATTTTACATTATTTTTTCTTTTGATCATTATTTGATGCTCCATTTTCTTACTTTTCAATTTTTATCAAGTGATATGACTTTATATAATAATGTATCTTAATTTGTGACTCGTTTAACAATTCTATGTAATTTTAAATTAAACAAAATATATACAAGTTAAACAAATTGCGCATTGCACATATTTGTTAAAATATCATATTTTATATCTGAAAGAATAATTTACTGAATTCTCTAAGACGAAGCATACGCTGAGCTTATATAAAAGGGTGAGAAGAATCAGAGCTACACAGTTTTTTAACTTTGTAACTCCTATAGTAGAATACGTACTAGAAATTCCGCAGTTCAGACAATCAAAAATCACTCTCGAAAATTTCAAAAATAAATTTCGATTTATTTAAATACGGCATCCCCGTTATTAAATAAAGCAAATATTCTTATTTTAAATTTCTGATGTGAATTTAGAATATACGAAATATAAAATCCACTAAATTCAAAACACCGTTGGTAGCATATTTGCTACCATGGACAGTAGAGGGTTTATTTATGGACGGCTGTAGTTTCACCTATTAAAGTGGGATCCTTAATTATTCCAGCGATTAAACAAGGTGACATTTTCAATATAAAGTAGGGGGAACCGGGGCACGCTGATACGTTTTTTTTCTAAGAATTTTTTTTTTTTTTTGGTGTCAAGAAAATAAAAATTTCTAGTTATTTTTCCATGTGGTGTATTTTTTCAGCAAAACTTGTTTAGTAAGTTATTAAAATGTACAATCGTTGTTAATTGTAGTATTTTTCCTGTAATTTAAAAAACAAAACCAAAAATCATTTGTATCAATGTGCCTTATCCCTGGGCAGATTGATACACCTCATAAGGCACTTTGATACGTTTGGGAAAAATGGAGACAAAATAACACCAAACATATTTTCCATAGAAAATGAGGTAGTAAACCATTTTATATTTATCTGTAGAAATTCAAATCACCCACAATTTATTTGTAATTAATTTTAAGCAATCAAAATTTTTAAATGTATAATGACCAGACGTTGTGGATATTCCTTGTCTCATTGTTGGCAGTGGTAACTTTGTCATATCTGACACTTTAACCCCAGCATTATCTTCTTTTTAAGGAGAGATGAAAAAATTACTAGGTTTTCTGTTTATAAATCGGTTTATAAACGGAAAATAAAGGATAATTACATAAAAAATCTGCACCAGATGGGCAAAGATGCAACAATATACTATATAGCCAGAGAAGCAAAAGCTTAACACCACCTCTAAACAACGGATAGTCAAACCGACAAGTTTCTCCGTGTTTCAAAATTTTCTCACCCTTTTTTCCGATCGTAACACTTCGGCGTTACACCTCGAGGGGACGCGACTTCTGTACCTAAAGTGTTGTGCACAAGATGTACCTCGCGTAGAGGACTACACATGGAATGGATCGTAAAAAATCGTTCCATAAATCAGATGAAATTCCGTACATTAGGTCGTGAGATACAGCTGTTGCGGAAATCGTAAGGTATGCAGCAGCATAGCAGCACTAGCTCTTAAGAGATTTACATAAAACCTAATCAGAAACAATATACTTCAAGCTATAATTGAACCTAAAGTTTGATGAAATTCCGTGCATTATGTCTTGAGTTATAGCTATCACAAAAATCGTTATAAATAGAGGATAGTAGAGCCACCTGCAGGGTGATTTATTCTAAAACCTAACCAGCTCCAATTTATGTCAAGATTTAACTGAATATGATATTTGATTAAACTTCACGCTTTAGTTCTTGAGATAGAGTGCCCAAAAAATGTGTGTCACGTACAAACAGGCAAACACACGGACAGGTATTTTCTGAAAACAGTCAAGTCATTTCAAAAGCTTCTAAAACGCATAAATCCGTCGAAAAAAGGAATGAAATTTTACACGAGCCCTGTACTTTATTTTGCTAAATATAGAAGAAAGTGAAAACAATTATTATTTAAATGTAGTAATTTAGAGAAAATATTTAGTACGTATAATATTGTCCGTATACAATTAAGTAGTCTTAAAATCTAATTCAGAAAGATGAAAAAATAATTTGCGCATAATATATGCTTTTGATACAGAATATTCCTGTGACGGTTTTCCTGTTACATATAATCATTCACCCCCCCCCCTTCAGAAAACTAACAATTAAATTTTGTATTTTACAATTTTACCTTGTGATTCCCCCTCAAATAAATTCTTTTGTAAATTCAAGCTTACATTTAAAGTTGGACTTCTATGCTTATTCACCCTCTCACATGTTATTAAATTAAATTAATACTTTTAAAAATCCTCTTCAGTTAAAATGAAAAACATTATTTCTTTCTCATGCCTTTTCTTTATAGTCCGTTTTCTAACTACATCCCGTGTGCAATTTTATGATTAAGTATAGTGAGTGGTCTCATTTTGTTCCTTATGTCTTGTAGACTAAGAAAAGCGATGGTGGACATCTGGGACCCGCGACTGGGGAGGGGGAGGGGGAGGGGAAGGGTTGAAAAGTGCAAGGGGAAAATATTCCATTTCATAAAAAATAAATAAAATTATCAATAAATATTAATGTTTAAAACATTTATAGATTAGGAAAAATATTTGTGGACATCCAGGACCCGCGATTGGAGAGGAGGAGGGGAAGGGTTGAAAAGTGCAAGGGAAAAAATTCCATTTCTTAAAAAATAAAGACAATTATGTATAAATATTAATGTTTAAAACATTTAGGATTAGTTAAAACATTTGTGGACATCCAGGAGCCGCGACTGTGGAGGGGGAGGTGTGGGGGAGGGGAAGAGTTGCAAAGTGCGAGGGAAAAATTCCATTTCATAAAAAATAAAGAAAATTATTTATAAATATTAATGTTTAAAACATTTATAGATTAGGAAAAACATTTGTGGACATGCGGGACCCGCAATTGGGGAGGGGGAGGGAGAGGGGAACGGTTGAAAAGTGCAATGAAAAAAATTCATTTCATAAAAAATAAAGAAAATTATGCATAAATATTAATGTTTAAAACATTTATAGATTAGGAAAAACATTTGTGGACATCCAGGACACGCGACTGAGGAGGGGAAGGAGAAGGGTTGAAAATTGCAAGGGAGAAAAATTCCATTTCATAAAAAATAAAGAAAATTATGAATAAATATTAATGTTTAAAACATTTATAAATTAGAAAAAACATTTTTGGACATCCAGGAGCCGCGACTGGGAAGGGGAAGGGGAAGGGGAGGGGAGGAGAAGAGTTGTAAAGTGCATGGGAAAAAGTTCTATTTCATAAAAATAAAGAAAATTATGAATAAATATTAATGTTTAAAACATGTATAGATTAGGAAAAACATTTGTGGACATCCGGGACATGCGACTGGAGAGGGGGAGAGGGAGGGGAAGGGTTGAAAAGTGCAAGGGAAAAAAATAAGTAATAAGAGTAATTGAAAAGGAACTGAGTGGTGATAAATACTAAATGATACAAATTTTGCAATGCTAAATATTATTTATTATCTTTGTTTTGTTATTCTAAATTATACATCATATACCTAAATAGTAAAAACTTTCAAATTTTAAACTGCAAGTAAAAAACTTCAGAACAAAGTAGGATCATCGGTATCACTGTCATCATAATTTACGTCATCAAGGCCTCAAACATTATCACATTTATCAGTCTCACCCGAGCATGAACACATTTCAGTTACAAGGTGTGACTATTTTGTGAACATTTTGTGAACATTTGTGAACATTTACAGGATGCTACACATCTTGACTTGACACACGAACAACGCACCGATTAAACCATTGTTCGTCCAGTTCTTGAGGAGCACATGGCATGTTACACATGACAGGTAGGTGTTCTTTTTCCTTTATCATCCAACCAAAATCAGTTGGGGGTGGAATATTAGTTTTTAAAAGGTATGCTCTTTGCAGGCCCTTATTACTGCATGGGCAAATCGGGACTTTGCCGATGGGCCCCGGACCTTAAGGGGCCCCCGAAATCCATACATTGAATTATAAAATATTCACTTTCTTTTCCCAATTCCATTTCCTCCATATGTTGAAGTTATTAAAATCATCTTAAAGTAGCATAACAAACTGCTAAATTTATATAAAATATTTTTGTTTTGTACTAAGGGAAACAAAAGGTGCACTTTTACTAATTAAGGTATTTATTTTAGAATTGATGCAACTAAGAATTTTCTTCTATTTATATCCAAGGTGCGAAAATATGTTTATGCATTACACAAACACAATGAGTGACCATCAGTTCTATTTCAGCAATGTTGCATTGATTCGAAAGGGGCCCCGTAATTTATCTTTGCCCAGGGCCCCAATTAGTCATAATCTGGCCTTGGCTCTTTGCCATATTATTGCTTGGTAATGAGCTCTTCTTATGGCTGGGTAAAGGGCGGATTGAGTTGGAGGCATATTTGTTCCTTCAGCTTGCTTTTTTTGTAAATAACCACCATCTTAGCTCACTCAATGTTTTAATGTTTAATTTTGGCATATACACTGAACATATGTATTCTTCAAGTGCAATATATGTTTCACTCTCAAGGATATCTGTTTGACCTTATGCGGCAAGTGCTTTCAGAATTCTGTCCTCAGCATTTATGAAGCTCTTCCAAAAACTGTTTTTTGATTTACCACTGAATGAACCAGTGGTGTCAGATCCTGAAAGAGAATGCAGTCCCACTAAAGCTTCAGATCTTTTTTCTTGCACTTTTCAACCTTTTCCCCTTCCCTCCCCCTCCCCCTAGCCTAGTTGCGGATCCCGGATGCCCACTATTGCTTTTCTTATTCTATAAATATATATATATATATAATTAAATGGCACTTTTTTTCTTGCCTCTTTCAACACTTTCCACTCCCCTCCCCTCACCCCTCTTCCTTTACCTCCGTCTTCCTAATCACAAGTCCCGAATATCCACCAATGCCATTCTCATTCTATAAAAGTTTTAAACTTTGATATTTATGCATATTTTTTTTAAACAGAATTTTTTTTATTGTCCCTTTCGAATTCCTCTCCTCCTCCTCCTCCTCCCCAGTCGCGAGCCTCGCATGTCCATAAAGGTTTTTTCCTAATTTATAAATATTTTAAACATTCATATTTATATATAATTTTCTTTATTTTTTATGAAATGGAATTCTTGTCCCTTGCAATTTTCAACCCTTCTCCTTCCCTTGCCCTCCCCCTCCCTAGTCGCGGGTCCTGGATGTCCACAAATATTTTCCCTAATCTATAAATGTTTTAAATATTAATATTTATGCATAGTTTTCTTTATCTTTTATAAAATGGAATTTTGCTCCCCTGCACTTTTCAACCCTTTCCCTCCTCCTCCCCTCTCCAGTCGCCTGCCCCGCATGTCCACAAATGTTTTTCCTAATCTTTAATTGTTTCAAACATTAATATTTATAAATAATTTTCTTTATTTTTTATGAAATGGAATTTTTCCCCTTGCACTTT
Organism: Maratus speculifer; assembly: GCA_964019185.1. Lineage (NCBI taxonomy): Eukaryota > Metazoa > Arthropoda > Arachnida > Araneae > Salticidae > Maratus > Maratus speculifer. The sequence continues at coordinate 205,213,861 of OZ025299.1, forward strand.
GCAACTCTTCCCCCCCTCCCCCTCCCCTATCCCTCCCCAGTCGCGGCTGTTGGATGTCCACAAAGGTTTTTCCTAATCTATAAATGTTTTAAACATTAATATTTTTGCATAATTTTCTTTATTTTTTATGAAATGGAATTTTTTTTGCCTTGCACATTTCAACCCCTCCCCTTCCCCTCCGCCTCCCCAGTCGCGGATCCCGGATGTCCACAAATGTTTTTCCTAATCTATAAATGTTTTAAACATTAATATTTATAGATATTTTTCTTTATTTTTTACGAAATGGAATTTTTTCCCTTGCACTTTTCGACCCTTCCCCTCCCCAGTCGCGGGTCCCAGATGTCCACCATCGCTTTTCTTAGTCTACAATACATAAGGAACAAAATGAGACCACTCACGATACTTGATCATAAAATTGCACATGGACCTATGAAAAGCTGTAATTAGAAAACGGACTATTATCTCTTTATTTTCACATAGAGGTAAGTGTAACAATAATTCTGAATTGCGTTGCAATAATTATTTCCAGAATTAAAGAAATAAACGAAATTAAATGAATGCTAGCGTCTGCACGTTTTTACTATCTTTTCTCATGTAGCTGCGGTTTAAAAATTACTTCTTTGTTTCAACTCTGAACATCCTGGAGTTATCTATCATTAAAGTTCCCAGACTGTGTGAGCCATGCAGTGGTTTGTCCCCTCCTTAAAGTTTTTCTAAAGCATACGTGTAATACTTTCACACCCTCTTGGCCACAAGAATTTTGCATTCTTACAACCCTAAAATAGTGCTGCTGTATATGCAACATAGGCTTGAGCGCGAATGAATCTCTGTAATTTTTGTCTAAGCTTGTGTGAACTCTGCACCCTCGCCAGCAGGCGAGTATATGTACTTTGTAACTCACTCTCTCCTTGGATTCCGACGATGTATGTAAGACGGTCATAAATTTGATTGAGGGCCCCCTGTGCTACTGGGCAGGATTTCTCCCCCACTGTACAAGCTTTGCCTCTACAATAGTAAATAAATTCTTAAAGTTTTGTTTATTAATGTTGGAGTTTTTTTATTCATGTCATGCGCTAGAACCTGGGTACCCCACTGTCAACCAATCGTCTTTACAATTCCCTCTTATTGTTACACGATAGGTGATTCCTAAATAGTTATTTTTTGCGGTATAGTTCCAGTTTAAAAATATCAAATCTTTTTCTTTCTCATTTTAAAAGACATTTATTTGAAATTGTTGCTTGTTAAAAAGTCACATAATTTAAATATTTGTACCGTCCGGTGGCTTATAAATTATATTTGAAGCCTTTTCATCTTGCTCTAAAAAATAAAACAAAATAAAATCATTTTTGTACAACCGAAATTTACTAAGCTATAATATTTTAGATTTTTTTTTTAATTTTCAGCGCATTTTGTGAGTTAAATGCATTTCCCGTGTTTATTGCCAAGAAAGGGTAAAAATTCATAAAAATTAAATAATCAAAACGCGGTACATTTTGGCCGCACAAAAATGACCTTTTTTCGTTTTACTTGTTAGGTAACAGGAAAAATTTGACATATGTAACTTAATAAGTGCAGAGACCATATAAAATTTTAAAATTTACAATTTTTATAAAAGAGAAATTTAATCTGACGTAAAAAGCATTTAATATGATTAAGAACAGCGTTCGACACAGATTTGTAGATGAAAATGTATGTTTGAAACTAACATTTACGAATTAGCTATACTGTTAAAAATCTGCAGCATTTTATCCAGTCATTTGACCGTTTTCTACAAACAAAGTGAAACTACCGTCTTTTTACGTTATTCTGAACTTTTTATTACCAATTTTATGGTCAGAATAGAGTTAAATTACGTTTATGTTACTGGTTTTTCAGAAAACGGTGAAATGACTGTACAAAATGCTGCAAGATTTTTAACAGTGTATAAAACAACGATCAAGCAGGACATCCTGCAAATCAAAAATCATTGTTTTTCATTCTAATAAGCATAACCGAAACATACTAATAAGCCGAAATAAATGAAAGTTTATTGTAATTATTTCAAAGTATTCGAAATATCAAAATATCAAAGAAAGTAGATTTGTAACTGTATTTGTAGCTGAAAATATGTGTCTGAAATTAACGAATTACGAATTAACAATTGGACAACGATTAGAAAGAACACCGTGTATATTAAAAATCGTCGTTTTTTATACTAAACAGAACTTAATGAAAGTTTATTGTAATTGTTTCAAAGTAATCGAAATACTGAAGCAAAAAATTATCTTTCTCCCTCTCACCCTTAAAAAAGAATACAAAAACGAAACATTGTGATACATTATTTATAAACCATTTATGTAGATAAATCGAGTTATCGACACCCTTTAATTTATGTTTCTGATCTTTAAAGGAGCAGCCTGATAACGTTGAACAAGGAGGGTACCTTTTGCATATTGGTAAATCGATTAGAGAGGGAAAATTATACAGATGCATGTTTTCATCATAAGTTTAAGAAAAGTTTATGCTTATTCGATACATTCCATTCATTATAAACTAAAATGAAGACCGTGTTTTATAAAACAGTGACGCTTAGTTTTAAAATGCTGTTTTAACCCTTTATGCTTCGATGTACTTCTAAGTACCATTAAAGGAAATTTAATATAAAATTTATTTAACCTGTCTTAAAAAAAAGTATATTTTACTTTTCATATAAAATACTTTTTTCGGTCACATTTAGAATGCACAAAAATCAGTTGAAGCTAAATATTTTTTAAAGTGATTTTTTTCCTTAACCATTTGAATAGGTGTATCTTCTTTCTTAGTTAACAATATACGAAATATTTGCAATTACAAAGCCTTTCCCATTTACATATTGCATTAAAATACATTTATTTACCACTATATTTTTATAAGAGCTGGGAATAACTTTTAACAGTACTTTTTTGCTAATTAATCTAATTATTCTTCTAAATATTTTACAAAACAGCTATAATTACAAATTTACTACAGCAGTTTTAATGAAAAAACATATCTAAATTTCAATTTAAAATTATCTGAATTTTCGAATTTAACAACAGACATTAAGATTGAGTAATTTCTTTATTCATAACTTGAGCTATAAAAGATTAAAATAATACCGTTTTTTACATGTATAGGGACTTATGGTCACGCGCTTACTCTGTCAAAAATACAAGGCGTCTTACTTCAGCCTGAACTTGGATTTACGTTTGTGATTTTTAACAACAATAAAATATATTTTACAAAACTTGCAGTAGACATCCCATTATTTGTGCAAAATCTAAAGATATCACGAAAAGGGGTGAAAGTGACTATCATTTGTATCCAAACAGAGCTGATCTAAACGAGCACTATTTCAAAATGTTATCAAAGAATACTTACAGTATCACTTTAACTGCAATGTTCTTTCCTTACTTTTAGTAAGTGGGAGGACCGAAAATAAGTTTCTCCTGGCGACTGTAGACAGAGGTCTGTATGAAGGACAAAACATATGATGAAACATTAAAGATAAGACGTAACTTTACTTTTCTACATAAGTGCCAAGTGAGTTGAGACATTTGCCATACCCCTTTACAAGCTTCAAAAAGACCTCCAGGAAAAAATCAGGGCTTTACGTACGAAAGAAGCGTTGAACTGTTGGTGTGATTTCGGCATTGATTCCAAAGCTGTAGTCAAGAATTGCTTTAGTCTATAGTGGCCGTCTACGCCCGTCTAGGTCTCGGTCTGTCCAACACTTGTTGATGCCTCTCTGTGGAAGTTATGGGCCAGATATGATGTCCAAACAAAAGGTGCGGAATAGTGCCACCAATTCAGTGAGGGGCATTATCAAGTGTTGGACAGATCGAGACCTGAACGCACTTGCAGGACCACTACTGACGAAAGCAATGCTTGACTACAGAATTGGAAGCAATGCAAAAATCACACAAGTAGCTCAACGCTTCTTTCGTACGCAAAACCTTGATTCTTTTCCTGGAGGTCTTTTTGAAGCTTGTAAAAGGGTATGGCAAATGTCTCAATTCACTTGGCATTTACGTAGAAAAGTAAAGTTACATCTTTAATGTTTTGTCTTTCATAGACATCTCTGTTCACAGGCGCCAGGGAAAACTTATTTTCGGATTCTCTCTTGTAATATTCGTCCGTTACAGACACTTTAAGAATTCGCTGAAATATCTTCATTCTTGTTACACCTATCTATATAAACCCGCGTTTGGATTTGGAGTGAAACGCTCTGAATTTTTGACTAAATAGATATATTCCGATCTCAAATTCCTATACGAAATTGTCTGTTGTAGTGTGTTTCACCTTCTCTCAAAGTTTGTATGTTGAGCTTCGAGATCCTGATTTCTGTAATTAGTAAAAGAATTTACTGAAGATTCAGTCAGGGTTCGTACGCTACAAGATAAGCAGGATAGTTTAGGTGATCTAGCAATAGAAATTTTGTAAAGTACTGGTCGCTATACCCGAAGATAATATTTTTCCTCATTAAAAAAGGCAAAAACTTGCTTTATGAAAATTCTCATAAAATGTGCTTGAAAGTCATTAAAGTATTTTACAAGTGTTTTATAAGCTTTTGCACACTGAAAATTTTCTTTGTTAATTTCATCGTTAGGACATCACTGCAACACGAGCATAGCCTTCCGAATAATATATTTACGCACTGCCACAAAAATTGCGGTTGTCGGAGGGTGATTATTTTCAGAGTTTGCATGAATACTTGAATTTTAATACCAGCATTTTAAAAAAGTATTCTAAAAAGTTCAATATTTTATAAAAGCGTGTCGCCTTAGTTTACAGCAAAAGAACAAAAGAAAGAATACGGTTAGAAAATGCTGGTATTTATTTCAAGGAACTGTGTAAAAATTACGCGTGCAACAGCGATCATTTTTTGTGTCAGTGCGTAAGCCTAAAACTCGGGGATTGTATGCAATAGGTTAACTGCATGCTTTTAAGATGAGTTTTTTGTGATTGTAAAATGTACGTCTGATACACGGGAGTGGCCCGACCCACCTTGAGACTTAAGCCCACCTGTTGAGGCTGCTGGTTGTTGGGATCACCGGCTTCTTTACCCCAGGAACACTTCACTGTTTGGCCGTTCACTTCTGTGTTGTGGGTGGCCACAATTGCATGCGTTGCTGCTTCTTTCGTGGCAAATCTGAAAGGACATAAAAAAATGTTTTTAGACTATGTCTAAAATCAGTATAATAAATGTTATTTCAAATCTTGAGCTGAAGCCCGTTTAGTAGCACTTTCTCCAAATAAAACCTTTAGGAGATTGCAATAAGAAATTATTTGGCGCAGTAGATCAACTATGATAATTTATTATGTAATATTTATCTGAGCAAATTTTCATATTTTGCACTGATTTTGGTAAGCTATCGCCATCGAAACTAGTTTGCAACACGTAAAAATGTTTTGGTGCTTTAAACGTTGTTTTGTATCTACTTTTGTAAACCTTTTGCAGTATTTTTCTAAAAAAAACCACCCTTTTCTAATCTCAGAATACTAATATTAAATAAAAAGAAGATTACTGGTCAGAAATAGCGGTATTCAGGATTGTACTCCATGGCACTTAGGTCAATTTCTCAAACATTTCCTTTTTTATAAAATGGTCTATGTTTTGTTTATGTTGCTTTTTTTGGTTAGCGTTTGAGAAAGTTTGTCTAATTGTAAGCACACAAGGATTATATAAATATTTAATTTTCATAACTCTCACAAACTAACTATTTTCTCTTAAAGGGCACTGCCTTCTGATAAGACAATGTATAAATTTATAAATTTACCCTCCATACTCCGCTAACATTTAAAAGAGGAAAGTACTTTTTTCGCTTTAGAAAAATATTTTTATCATTTTTAATTTAAGCAATCTGAAAATCTTCAGTCAACTACAGCAAGAAAAGTAAGGAAAATCACGAAAGCAAGCTGCGAAATATAGTATTCTAAAACTACACCACAAGTGTAAATAGATAGGATTTGTGAATGACGCAAAAACTGTAACAATGTTCGCTAATTCTCTATCTTTTTAAAAGAATTATGTTTATTTATTTATATAACTTATTATTTCATTCTTTTAAATTTATTTTTGGGGGTTAAGGTTCTGAAAGAGAGAATTAATGTATATGTAAAGAAAGAATTGATGTTCCATCTTTTATTTACGATGCATGCAATCACATTATCTATTTTCTGGCAAAGAAAAATTCATCTAAAAAATCCCATATTATATTTAGTAAAGACTAACACACTGAGACATTGCATTAATCGCTTTTTCACGCACAGTGCTTCCATACACTGGGAAAGAACACCAATGTTCTTAATACAGATAACTATAATATAATCTTTAATGAAAATACAAAATAGTCTCTTCTGAAATACCCGAAAAGATTTTTTTGCCTTCAGAAACCAATATTTTAAAGATTTAAAGAAGATTTTGTGAAAACATGGTTTCTTTTGCGGCCATGGATGTTTCGAAACTTTTCTGAGTATTTTTAAAGCGTATTAATCCGTTTTTCTTAACATAGGAAGATAAATTTTCTAAATATAGGAATTTTGGATGCTACAGGGCTCCAACTGGTCCGCTTTTTGAAAACAAGTAATGTTTTAGAAAAGAATTCGTAATGAGTTTCTGCAACAATTGCAGGAAAAACGCTGTTCCTTGTTTGTTTCTACGAAACTTATATGGAATTTTCGCTAGATAAAAGCGGACCGAGTGGGAGCCTTGGTGCTGTCTATTCTCAAGTAAACATTTTTGTATTCAACATACGCTACTTATAGATAAACATGCTAAAATAACAACAGAGATATTAATATCAAATTTGATATTATCTGCAATCATGCATACACCCAATTACGCAACTGAACAACATCCTAAAAACCGACATTTCAATTTGAGAAAATGAATCAGTACTCTGTAAAAATACTCGGAAACGTTTCAGAAAATACCTCAGGGCAAGAGAAATTGCGAATTTAAGATTTTGTCTTTAAATATCCAAATTATAATGCCTTCTGAGGAGTCAAAACATAAAGAATAACTTTCGAAATCATAGCTAATTCAGAAGAGATTATTATATATTATCATTCGCAGTTACATTATATTTTCCTACCTTAACCCCAGGGTTCGCACTCTTCTACCACAAAGTTCTAAGAATATTTTCGAAGTCTTTCACTGCAGAAAAATTTCGTAAAATCTGTGAATGAAGGTGGGGATTACGAATGTTGTGGTTTAAAAATTAAATGTAAATTTTCTTATTTTTAATAGTGGTGCCAAAGTCCTTGGAAATTCCAAGGAATGTGCAAACCTTGACTTGACCCTTTCAAGAGCGGTGGTCACTCGGCGTAAACACCCAATTTCAATTCCAGAGCTGACAAACGGCACGAAGTACATTTTAATAAAATTTTGCTTTAATAATAAGATCATAGAAAAGAAAGTTTTTAATTTCTAAAAAATGCATTTTTAAATTCTGCTGTCTATCATTTATTTCATAATTTTATGAACAGAATTTCTATGCTCCTGAAAGGGTTAAGAAACATTTGTCTTTTTTTGCGATGTATATTATTAGAATAGCTCTCAAATTTCTTGCTCAACAGGAACCTTTCTGACACATTTTCTGAGTCCTTTTAAAATTTAACTGCAAAATAGTGTCAGACCTGATAATTGAATCTATTTATAGCATTTTCTAATTTTTTTAGAAATAAATTACTTATTAATGCTACAAGAGATTCTTGCCATGTGATGTCGAGTTTTCCCCTTTTTTGAGCTGCCGCTTTGGAGACGGCTCAAAATGCCCAATTTGATATTATTTTATGAAAGACATTGAACCCTTTCGCAAAAAGAGAAAACGCCATTTGATTACGTAGTTTCTGAATAAGAACATCTGCCAATTTCACGCATTTCTGATAAAAAATGAATTAAGAATCGCGTCAGAAAACAGGGTAGATGTGCCAGTAATGGACCCCCTTACGGAATTTCTTTAAAAAATATTTTTTTATTAATAGTTATTATTATTATATTCCAATTTTTTTCATATTATATTAATCTTTCAACAATATTTAACTAATCCCACAGTTACATTTCCCAATAGAAATAAAAATTTAATTTTAAATAATAGAAATACATCAATACGTAATGGACACCCCATGTTCCAGTTATGGGCCACTATACAAAAAATAACAGATACTTGTTTTTTCAGTTGTATTTTGCTCCAGAACTTAATGAAAGCATACTAATAAAACAGAATATTAAAACTTAAGTTAGAAATTCATTACATTAAAGGATTTATATAATGAAAAAACACAAACAAAATATTTAAATTTAAGTTATGAAATTATTATAATCATGGATTGATAATGTGGATATAAAACAAAATATTAATGATATTATTAAAAGTTTATTACATTAAAGGATTTATATTGTAAAGACATAAAACATAATATTTAAATTTAAAGGATTTATAAGATAAAGACAATGTTTTACTGAAATCAAGTTTAGATAAAATAAGGCAATAAAAAGTCTCCAATCTTCATTCATATCATTATCCAAATGATTTGCTGTGCAAATATGAAATATAAATAACAAATCTTCAATTTATCATCTCTTTCCGATGGTCCAAACTATTCAGTATGAAATTTTAGATTGCATTTAAAATGATAAATGTTCTTGCACTATCCAACCATTTTCAGATAGTCATATAGCCCATCAATTTGGCACAGATGGATTCCACAATTTCCCTTGAGAAATGCTTATATGAATATATTATCACCAATGGAACAATCTCACTATTTGCTGAAAAACATCCCATAACAGTGTTTTGTTCTTTTTTGTTATTCGGTACTACATAATACACATCTTTAACTGATTTTGGGTGCCAAAATTTTCCCTGTTTTAAAAGCACAAAAAAAAAAAAAAAAAAAAAAAAAAAAAAAAAACAGTTTTAACTGCATTAAAAATTCTCCCCGTATGCTTTAGAATTAGGAAGAAGATATTATTAATATCTTCTTCCAAATATGATTCTACATTTCTGAACCAAGTTAAAACAACTTATTTGTAACGGCACATCTAGATTTTGTCAAATGTTCTGCTTGTTTTATGTGCCAAATTTGGATGTCTTCTTAAAAACAACTATTTATAAAGAAATTGCCTTTATTAAATTCTGGCAGGTAAAAATTAAGTATTAAATTCGATTATTTAGCTTTTCAGTTAAATCAAAATATTTTATCTCTATTGAATTTACACTTTTAGTATGGGTCACTTGGGTGGTCCATTACTGGAAAATCACGAAATAAGCAATCCAGTAATGGATCACCCCTCCTAAAATCATAAAAATAAATAAAATTTTGTAAATGACCATTGGTATATGAACTTGAGAGTTTTATATTACAATTCAAACAAAAACATTCAATTTTTACAAGAAAATAAAGAATATATAGATTAAGTTAGTAAAGTGAGCTCTTAGCATGTTCATTAAGCTTTTCAGTAAAACTGCGAAACTTTATTTTCTGCTTTCTAATTGCTTTGATGAAAAGTGTAAAAAAATAATCTAGATTATAGAGCATGCAAGGGGGAGCTAAGAAAAAAATTATAAAAACTTAACTATCATTTATTATTATTTTATAAACTAAAAACTAGGAGGCGGCCCATTACTGGCACATCTGCCCTTGTTCTTTTGGATTTGAGTAGAGCTTTAAAACATCGCATCCTGGTAACATGTCAATTTTTGACTCTGATAATATATATATATATATGGAACTTATTCTGTATACTTTATTATACTTAGCATATTGTTTCTCTGGTTGACATTCAAGTAAAATAATTAATATACATATGTATGTATATTTAAATCTCTCTGCAAATATTATACCAGGGTGCTTAAATTAAATTAAGTAAATTAAAAATATATTGTTAATTTATGTAGTTTTCTTCTGTTTCTCAGCGTTTTAAGTATTGATTTTTCAGTGCAAAAAATGACATCAAATGTCAACACAATGTCAGACATTGTCATTTTCAAATGTCAGGCATCGACATAATATAACTTTTAATGTAATACAAATAATGAACAGAGTGTTATATTTTATTAAAATGCATTGCAAATTAATCAGTTAATTTAACTAAACGATTTACTTCTAAGAGTTTTTTTTTATTGATTTATAGAAATTATCAGATGTTTTTAATATTTCGGGAATAAATGAAACAGATTGGCGCCTATATTCGAGTACCACTGTTTAAAAAAATGTATGTCTTTGGTCTATTTAATCACAGATTTCTCCAATTTAATAAAACCAAGACAAATATTCGGAAATTTTGCTTGTCACATGTACGTATATCTACAAATGCTGTGAAAAGATAAATTATATGATGTTATAAGGCATATAATGTTACAGATTAGACTTAAAAAAATATGTATGAAAGTATTAATCTTTAATTTAAAACGAACTTTCGAAGTTCTACTCAACTTTTCTTGTTAAATTCCTTTCAGATTAATATTGCTGAAGCATTAAAACTTATTATGAGAACAGAAGATAAAAAAAACGTAGAATTAAGTTATAAATATGCGTACAGAGTTAAAAAATATAGGTTGATGAAATACTTTACATGTTTTTAGTGTAAATAAATGCAGACTATTAGGAAAATATATATTGTAATAAACCTTTCACGCAAATGTTTGCAAAAAATATGCAGCTGTAAATTCCTGAATTTATTTATTATATTTATTAAATGGAAATCTTTTGTCCTTCCTAAAATTTTGAATTTATGTGTAATCTTATTCTGATACAGTACATCAGACTTTTAGTTATAACTACCTTTTCAATTTTATAGATAGAAAACCAACGATTATAAATGCACAAATAAAGTATGAGAAGGTAGCAAATAGCTATTTCGAATCTACTATCGAGATTCTTCATCAGTGCAAAACTCAGCGAGCTAAAAAATAGCAAAACTGACAAGGAAGGTCTCCATACGGGCATACTCAGAAAAATCTGAAAAAATTACAAAATGTTCTTCTCATATAGTTATATATGTTTATTAAAAAAAATTTCGGCGGAACCTCCTTATAACGTCCGTAAAAAAATAATAAAAATTTCGTTTATTTGGCGATTTATCTCCGGTTGGCGAAAAAACGAAATTTTGAAAAATACGCTTTTACGCTTCGAATACTTTTTAAAGAAAAAACTTTCTATGTTCAATTTATTTAAATAAGTTTAGTTTAAGTAATTTTAGTTTTGCATTTTTACTTTACTTTAAGTGTAATTTTGTCATATACGTTTATATGTACTTATAACAAAATGAAATTAATATATTTTATCATTTAAAACACAATTTAAATTGATTAAAATTGTTCCAAATTGAAAAATACACTGTTAAAAATCTGCTGCATTTTGTTGCAACGCACTCCCTTGCTTGTATAGAAAACGGTTACTTGGCCGTGAAATGGAGCTTTCTCATTGGTTGGAATAGAGATATTATATACAAGCGGTGGAGTGCGTTGCAACAAAATGCAGCAGATTTTTAACAGTGTATGACACGGTGCTATGGAGCATTCTCATTGGTCAGAAGAGAGATATTCTATAAAAGCAGTGGAGGGACGTTGTAGTAAATGCTGCAGATTTTTAACAGTGAAGTGAATTAAAACCAATTTTCAGATTCGTTAAAATCGTCTGCTTTTGGCGAGGAAATGCACTGCTCGCCAAATCCCGCGTCGCTTTCAGCTTTTCACGCCAATTATTCCAAACTATTTTATTTTTTTACATATCTGATAATGTAATTCCGCCGGTAATTTTCACTGATCCTTTATTACCTACATGAGTAGTTTAATTCGTATTTTTTTCAAAAAATTTTGAGTATGCCCCCAATAGAGACCTTCCTTGTGAGCAAAGAGACAGAGAGACGCAAGCTTATATACTTGATATGGGAACAATCCCGCCTAAAGAAAAGCAACCAATTAGAAGAAAGCAGCCAAACCAACTGGGTGGACAAGTAGCGACATCTATCAGAGAACAAGCAAAACAAAAACTAAAAAGCGAGTGAAAAAAAAAGTATTAAATTAAAGATTTCCAAATATTTGGAAATTATTATTATTATTATTACTACTTCCAAATACTTCTACCTTCTCATACTTTATTTGTGCATTTATAATCGTTGGTTTTCAATCTATAAAAATTTGTGCACAAAAGCTTTATTTGCTATTTTAATGTATTTGGCGTCAACGGGTTTTTATTCCACTATTGCTGTTTTTATTTTTATTCTCTTTGCTATGTCACAAATCAATAGATTTTGTAATTTACGGCTGAAAAACTATAGGTTTTTGGAGCACTTACATTTTCTACGTGACTGTAGACGCAAAAAAGTGATTCCTAGATTTATTTCAATACGTTGTAATTTATTTAATTCAAGTAAGATAGATAAGGTCTTATTTCGTTCTAAATTAGCTCTTTTAAGGGCTTTGATTCAAGAGGCTCGCCAGAAAATTGCTCATATAAAGCGCGAGTTATATTACTTTCATATCTCTCTTGGTAAATTCTTCTCCTGATTTTGATTCTATAGACAGAATTTCATGGAATAGAATCCTCAAAGCTTCTTCGATTCATTGCGCAGTTCTAAAAAGGAAATTTAATACGCTTTGTAATAATTCTTTCGCCAACAACTCTATAAATTTACTTTCTCTTAACAAAAATGCTGTTGTCAATCTTTCTAGTGTCGCTTTAAGTAATAATCAGCTAAATGTTCTAAAATTAAACAACAATTTCTCTGTTTCTGTCCCTCCTTCGTTACCCCGTCTGATTGCTCCTATTGAAAGAGCCTTTAAGCATAGCGCTATTTCTCCTTCTCAAAAAGAGTCTATTAGGCATCTCATTACCAATATTGTTGATATCAATTCGAATGTTTATAAGCCAAATCTTAATAGTTCAGTTAAACATTGTTTAAAAAGTTTGTGTTCTGATCCGAATTTGATCATAAGGCTGACAAAGGTGGTCAGATTGTTGTTCTTGACAAGTCTTCATATTTAGAAAAATCCCATAAATTAATTAATGTTGGTCCCTATGTGGATATCTACAAAGACCCTTCCTTTAAGGAAATTGATACTATCAAATCTGCCATTAAGTCTTCACACATTATTCCTGCTAAGTTAAAGAGTTCTCTTATTCCTTCAATTGGTCATTGTGCCAGGTTTTATACTTTACCCAAGGTCCATAAACCTGACTTCCTTTTAGACCCATTGTTTCCAGTATCGGCTTCTTATAAACTTGCAAAATATCTTGTTTCCATATTTTCTCCTCTCTCAAACAGTAATTCTTTCACTGTTAAGAATTCTTTTGAATTTGCTAAGAAACTTCACAGTTTTAAGCCACAAGGCCACATGATGGTTTCTTTTGATGTTAAATCATTATTTACTAATGTTCCTGTCGTAGGTGCTTTAGATTGCCTCAAGAAAAGGCTCTGTGAATTTCATTTTTCCTTTTTCGAAATCGAGGATCTCAAAATACTTTTGTATTTAACGGGAATTTCTTTCGTATGATTGACGGTTTGGCTATGGGTAATCCTCTTAGTCCGACTTTATGTGATTTGTACATGCATTATTTTGAAATAAAATTGTTTGAAGTCTTAAAATTTCCGTTCTATGTTTGTTACGTAGATGATACCTATGCTTTAGTTGAAGTGAATTCAGATATAAATCATATTCTCTCTGTCATGAATTCTATTGATTCTTGCATTCAATTTACTTTTGAAACTGAATCGAACAATCGCCTTTCTTTTCTGGATGTTCTTGTTATTCGCAATGAAGATAATTTTCAGACTACTGTCTTTCGCAAACCTTTTGCGGTCAGTCTTCCACCTCACAGATATTCATCTCATCCTCCTAACCAGAAAGTTGCGGCTTTTAAAACTTTTGTTTTCCGGGCTTCCAATATTTGTTCAACTCCTCAGTTACTCAGTGATGAACTTAATTATCTAAAAGCTATTGCTGTTGATCGTGGTTATTCCCGTAATTTTTCTTCAGCCACCATCATCCATAAATGTCCTTCCATTCTTGATCTTGATTTTTGGGAAGCTTACCACATCATAAAAAATTCTCACTCCTTAGTCAATGACTTATCTAGTACTCCTTATTTTCCAAGTATTTGGAAATCTTTAATTTAACCCTTTGCGGCGCAGTGGTTTCATAGATATACCACTTAATATTAATTCCCAAACCCCACATTGGCACCGGAATTTTGTTTAAAAAAATTACGGTTTATTGAATGCGTGAAATATAGCGCTTTCTTATTTACAAATGAAGTTGATTTCAAATTCCGGTGTCAGTCGTAAATTTCAACACTTAAGCAATGAATATGTCCTGCGCCGCAAAGGGTTAATACTTTTTTTTTCACTCGCTTTTTAGTTTTTGTTTTGCTTGATAGATGTCGTTACTTGTCCACCCAGTTGGTTTGGCTGCTTTCTTCTCATTGGTTGCTTTTCTTTAGGCGGGATTGTTCCCATAGCGAGTATATAAGCTTGCGTCTCTCTGTATCTTTGCCCAGTTTTGCTATTTTTTAGCTCGCTGAGTTTTGCACTGATGAAGAATCTCGATAGTAGATTCGAAATAGCTATTTGCTACCTTCTCATACTTTATTTGTGCATTTATAATCGTTGGTTTTCTATCTATAAACATTTGTGCACAAAGGCTTTATTTGCTATTTTAATACCTTTTCAATTATTTTGGCCTCCTGTTTTTCGATAAATTTTGTGAGTAATATTTCTTGAAACTTTAATCTATTTAATTATTTTACTTAACTAAGATAGCATTTACTAGTATGGAAAATTTTGAGGATGAAACTTTCTGTGTAATATAGAATATTAATGTTGGACAATAAATTCTAATGAGAATTTCAATTAACCAGATAGTTTAATATGTCCATTCTCATTTCTAATTCTAACTCACACGTAGATGATAAATTCGTTTTAATCCAATTCAGTCTTGTGATTTGTAATTGAGAAGATTAATTCCAAATTGCCATTAATGTCAAATAGACTAGGTACCAAAATTCAACTAAATGTCTATTTGACATTTAGATCAACAAGCTTTACCGAAGTCATTTAAAATTCACACTATTTAATATTTCATCTAAGAGTAAAATGACTTTTCCATGCTTTCTATACATCTTGATGTAGTTTTACGCATATGAATTATACTGAGTGTTAGAATAGACTTGATAGCATTTCAATCTTCTCCTATCAAAATCAGAAACATAGGGTACGTGTAAGAGATTTTTCAAATGCATGTTTTATTGGAGTAGTTGAAACCATTATTTGTGTTAAATCTTTAAATTAAACCTATTAAAACATCTTTATTTACCAGTTCATTAATTAATGACAGTTTTTGAACGTATGTAAATTGTTCACGAGGAACTGACAAGGGAACCCCTTTTGGTGTTGCTCGCACCTAGCATTGGAGACCTGGTGCATATTGAAGCCTTATACCCCCCCCCCCCCACCCCCCCACCCCCCAAAAAAATTATGGAGAACCAATAAAAGTTTTCTGATAAAATCATATTTTATATATTTTTTGAACACTTTGTTTTTTTTTATTATTGAATCTTTATTTGTTATTTCACGCCAAAAGTGAGTTCAGTCGCCAAATATGGCACTATGAAGTTTTCGTTTGCTTTGAAACTCTACTTTTGTAAATAAGCCAACTTTTTCCCCACCAAAAATGTCAATATAATTGTTCAAAATCAAATTCGTAGATTTTTGAAGCAGCTTTTAAGCTTTTTTCAACACTTTATTATTAACTAATTTATATTTTTAAATTCTTTTCTTTCCTTTCTTGCTTTTCTTTTTTTGTAAACTATGTTAATAGTCTTTTAAGCAGGGCTCCCAAATGGTACGCCAACTGAACATCAATATTTTCTTAGAAAAATTTTCTTTATAGATTTTTCATGCAATTTGCACGGAAATCATCTTAGGAGTTTCATTCTAGAGCAAATGCTGTAGAAACCTACCATGAAATTTTCTGTTAAAAATATTTCTGTTCAGTTCGTGGACCATTTGGGAGCCTTGGTTAATTCATCTCAAAAATAGCAATTTTAGAAAGTTATGCTGAAAAAAAAACGAAAAAAAAAAAAAACCGAATTTAACAGAATTTGTTTCCCCGTTTCTCAAACTTTCTAATATAGGGCTTTAAATGCACCAAACTGCAATGCTAGGTGCGAGCAATACCAAAAGGGGTTCCCTTGACAATGTAAAATAATGCGTATCATATAGAGCACAAATAAATAACAAATTTCTTCAAAATATTTTTTTTCGTTTTAATGAAACTAAAAAATGGTAAATAATAACAAAGTTGCCAAGTCTCCGGCTTTTTGAACACCACTTTTATCTTAGAGAAAAATAAGTCATTTTAAATCGTCAAAATGTTCCAATTAAATAAAACAACATTTTCTGTATAAAAATACTGGTATCCAAAAAGCCGGAGACTTGGCAGCTCTGTAATAATCATTTTATTTCAAAACGACTTTTTTAATTTCCGTAAAATTTAATTCACTTTGTATTTTGTTGCCAAATCATGAACAAAATGTGAAAAATAATTTAAAAATGAATATGTTTTGATTTACGTGGTAAAACACGAAAGATTAAAACTCCACATTGAAAAATTCGTCTGGCAACACAATTTTCCTTTTCCATTTACACAGTGGTAACATTAAATAAATAAATTTGATAGTTAGTAGAATCAAGTGCATTCTTTTAATTATGCACTGTGACTATGCAAAATTCTCTCGTATCATATATGAAATGTCCATAAAATAATGGATAATTTACCTGTAATAATTTATCATCTTTTATATAGGTAGAGAGAACCGAAAATCGAGATTCTCAGAAAACACAGACAGGCAATTTGGGTTTTATTCCCGGAGACACTGTATAACATGTAAAAACCACAAGCTCTTGTTAATTTACATACTTGAAAACTGAAGATGGCTGTGGCTTTTTGTCCATTGTCTAAGCAAATTATTACACACTCTATGCAGGAGCATTGTGAATTAGCGTAGAAGCTAGATATTTTTCAAAAAATATCGATAAATTCATTGTTATGAACACTTGAAATTAATTGAAAGTTCTTTTACTATATCTATATATTTGAATGAAACGTATTACGTAACTTGTACGACATAAAATAATTCTTTACAGAGAATCTACGGGTAATCCATTATCTTAATTTTTAGTATGTAAAATTACAGAGATTATAATAACCGAGATTCTGTTAAGTAAAAGAGAAATTATTCGGCAAATTTACACTAGAAATTAACGTCGATAAAAATACTCACGACTCTGTAAATTTGTTTTTTGATAATGATTTAATTTTCAAAATTAGTGAAACACTCAAATTTCAATGAGCTTCAAAGCATCAGAATTTTTCGAGTAAATTTGGTCCTCTGTATTTTTTAATTGTCACACAATTTTTTTAACCGTCCTGGATTTTGAACCGGAGATCATTGGACAGGGGAAGAACACCTCACTGATTGATCTATAAGAGCTGTTGATTTTGAATACAAAGTGTGTGTCTTTTATGTTTCACCGGAAAAAAATCTATTGTGCTTTTCAAAAATTTCATATATTCGTTCGGAAATTCGCAAAAGATTTATTTTAATTTATTTTAGAGCGATAAATAATTTTAAATCTACATTTTAAAAAATCTATTTTAAGTTTTTCACAAATTTAAGTAATAATAATAAGAAAATTTGAATGAATTTTCATTCATTTTTCATTCAAAAATTTGAATCTAATTCATTTTTTACAACAATAATATTTTAGAGAATTTTTTGAAATTGTCGCCCAATTATTTATTTTTTAATGCTTCAATATTGTTTCAGTAAGAAATAAGAGAAAAATAATCAGAAATTATTTAAAAGTGTTTTTTTACGTTTTCATTATTTTATTCATTTTGTGTAACATGTTTTTAGAGGATTAATATATTTTTTATTCATTTACCAATGAAATAATATTAATAACAACAGCATTCAAATAATAACAATAAAAGCTTTGAAATAATACTATACAATTTATGTTTAATATTTTTATGTTTCTGGCATATAATAAAGTGATTGTTGATAGTAAAAATCCCAACTAATTCCTAGGAGATGATTTTTTCCTTTCTAAATTATACTAATATGGAGAGGGTAAATCTCGATAATCACAGGTTTTGAATATTTTTGTATATTTTGTACGGTAGAGACCCCTTAGTCTCAGGTTTAACGGATTTTATTAAACGTTCTCGAAAAACAGGGGAATCTAATATTATAATACAACTTAAGTACTTACTTTGTAATACAATCCTTGCGTTGGCGTAGCTCATTCTGTAGAGCGTTAGATCAATGATTCGCGACCTCGGGTTTGACCCCGTTCTGCGTTACGTTTGTCTTTCTTATTTTTCGTTTTATAAATATGCTTGTAATTATAGTTTAATAAACACATTGTTAATTAAAATTTGTGTATGAATTATAATTTTAATGTATTTATTTTTAATTGTAACTAAATCTTTGCATAAAACGCCATAAAACTTTTATTTTTTTTATGACTTTTAAATTATATTTTAAATATTCTTTTAAACTGTTAATTTTTTAAAAATTACTTGTAAAATATATTTCATATATTCATTGTCGATGTAATGATATCCAACAATTGTGTTAATTCGTGAATTTAAAGAAACACTATTTATATATTGCCTCAAAAAAGGAAGTAGATACGATGATAATGCTGCTATATTTTCAAATTAAGAATCATAATTATATTAAAAAGTAGCATAAGAATTAAATTACTACCACTTTTTTGCATATTAAAGATTTTTAATTTTGTAATACGTATATGCTTCTCTTTGAATTATTTTGAGTTCACCTTTATCTTCCTTTTGCATTTATTTTTATTATTGCCACAACTAGAAGGCGCCACAAAAGATTTGGGAATCTTCGCTAATCAAAATAAATCCAATTTTTTAAAATTTTTTAAATGTTGAGAAAAAATGAATAATGATTAAAAAATCAAAAAGGTAAATAAAAATGTAAATATTTAAATTGTAATTAATATACTTTTTAAATTTTAAAATTGAGATTTTTGAATTATACTTACAATTATATTTATAAAACAATTAAGGAGAAAACAAATGTAGCACATTTCGATCATCCAGTATTTTCATCTTATTCCTTTCCTTTATTATAAGCAATACATAAAGGATGTTTCTTTAAAATCACGATTTACTACAATTATTCTATGTCATTACATCAATAAATAATAAGCGAAAACATTTTAAAAGTCATTTAAAAAAATTAACCGTTTTATATAAATATTTAGTTACAAATAGAAAAAAATACGTTACAACTGTCATTGATACACTATTTTTCATTGATAATTTGTTCATTAACACTAGAACGCCGGGAAATTTTGCGCAACTTTTATAAAATACATTTAAAACCAGAAAAATATTTTGAAAATATTTAGTTTATTTGTTTAGTCCATTTCGTAGTAATTGATATATAACTTATTTTTTGAAGATTTTTCTGGTTCGAATCAACCATTAGCCCAGTGACCGGTGTCGAATTGACACCTTCCCGGCGTTCTAGTGTTAAATTTCTATTACAAGTATATATATATATGGTCTGAATAACTTTGGATGTATTTATAAAAGTATATATATATATATATATATATATATATATATATATATATGACATAGCACGTTCCGGGATCAAACCCGAGGTCCACGGATCAATGAGCTAACGCTCTAAGGAATGAGTTATGCCAATGCATATTAAAAAACTATATCTTAAAATATATATTAAAAAAGTAAGTAGTTAAGCTACCGTAATTTCGGGTGTATAAGCCGCGGATCAAACAATTCTTTTTGAACCCAGAAATCTTATTTAGTGATTGAAGACAAATATTTACGGCGATCTAACTAGTTATATTTGTTTCTTAAAAAATTCTGGGTCGAAAAAGAATTGTTTGAGCTGCGGCTTATACACCCGAAATTACGGTATATTTATTATATTAGACCACCCCTGTTTCTTGAGAATTAAGGAGCGTTGTTTAAAATCCGTTGAACCTGAGATTAAGGGGTCTTTTCTCTACAACGTATATAAAAATAATTAAAATCTGTGACTATCAAGGTTGGCCCTGACCTTGTAAAATAAAGCGCAAAATAATATGACTGCGTTTTTTTTTTTTTCACTGGACAACCAGTGGCGTAGCCAGGATGAGGGTCCAAATGCTCTGCATACCGCTAATTTTGTAAAGTTCGATTCGCCTTATCCAATAGGAAAATTTTCTGCAATTAATGAAGGTGAAGAAAACTTCACAATATTACTGCTATCCTTGGCATTTGGATCAACCTTCTCCTCCTTGGCTACGCCACTGTGGCCAACCTGTATTATGATGGGTTATATTTAATTTTCTTTTAACTTATCAGTTTTAGTGGAATCACAAAATTCCCCACTTTATTGATAAAGTACACTTTAAAAAAAATCTGTAAAGGTACTAAACATTTTCTAGGAAACTGGGATTCCAAGAACTTTTCATGTTATGGTAACAGGAAAAATCCATGTAACCGATTCTAAAACTTGAATTTGTGCTGTTACCGTTACATGAAAAGTTCTTGGAATCCCAGTATCCTAGAAAATTTTTAGTACCTTTACAGATTTTTTTACAGTGTATATGGAGTTTGTGCTTCATATTAATAAAATGAAAATAACAACAAATGATTTTAAGAGATTGATACATATTATGTTTACACTTACCTAACAAAAGCATAGCCTTTATCTTTAAAAACCCTGATTTCTTGGATAGGACCAAAAGGTGTAAACGTCTTTTGCATAAGTTCCTCTAAAAACAGAAATACACATTTAATATACTTTGCTGTACATAAAAGTAAAAGAAAATAATAAATCGAAAACATGAGCTACTGAAATTTGAAAGAGAATGCTTAAAGTAGCTTTATTTGTCGTCAAATGATGTATGGAAATAAATCTTACAGAATAAAGTAATATAAAACAAGCACTGAATAATACATAACTATGTAGATAGGTAATAAATGTACACTCAGTAAAAAAAGAAAAATTGCCCCATATATTTTAATCAGTAAATAAATTCTAAAAAAAAAAGAATTTACCGTATCGTCTAGAAATTACATTTTCTTTCAGTTTATGTTAAAAATAAGCTTATGTAGCCGTCTTCATATATACATAATGTAAAACTTTTTTTAACTTTAGAAAATTTCCAATCACGTAGTAATGATACCATATTCGGATGTTAAGGTAAGTTTAAGTATAGGTTACCGAAGGGCTATCATTCTACGATCTAGTTTAGGCATTATGACGATTTAAAATTTTTAATAGTCGCAAAATGAGTTGTAACGCCTTTAGTCAGGGATGCAAGCACTGCGCCAGAAATGACTATTGGCATTATTAATTTTTTAAAGTATTTCTCATCTTATTTAATGACAAGATTTCTGAGATTAGAGAAAGCAAAGAATATTACAAAATTCTAATGATTAAAATTAGCTATTTTTGGTGCAGCGCTTGCACATCTGCTTTAGTTTTTAAAACATAACTCAAAATCTATTTTGCGATTTGAACTGCAATTTTTATATTTAAAGCTTCAAGAAATGGATTTCTGTTAAAAAATTCATATTTTACAAATCATAATTTTTTCGAATATGTACTAATTTCAAAATGCATATATTTTGAAATAAATGTTTAAAAAAAATATTTGTTTTTTACAAATCTTTTTTTCTACAATTTAACGGAAATCGATATCTAGAAGCTTTAAATATTTCAATCCAAATTTAAAGCTCATTCTTCCAAGCAAGTTATGACTTCTGCTTAAAAAAAAATTAACCATATTCCAATTTGTTTTGAAACTATTAAATTAAATTAACCTTTATTTAAGTGTCCAAATTTGTAAAACGCCATAATTTCTAAACTACATTACCAAATTATTTCGCGTATGGTATCCTAAGATAACATTTACCTAAAAATCTAAAATATCATGTCAAAATTTGGTGCGTGTATAAGTTTTATACATTTTTAATATGAAGGCGTACGTCAAGGCTTATTTTTTACAAGTAAATAGAAAGAAGAAATAACTTTTCAGTAGCTGACTGTTTCCTTTACTTTCTGGGACAATTTGATGACTGAATTACATGTGCTAATTTCTTATTTTCCTGTCCGACTGTACATATGCTATGATCTGTATTTTAGGACGGGATTATAAATGTACCGCGGGATTCAAAGATAACAAAATAGCAAAAAATTCAATAACTCCGAAAGAGTCGACAATAACCCAGTTACACACATACACAGAAAGACATGGGATTTTTTGACTTTAAAAAATGTACGTGTATAGCTGAATTAGCAGGGCTCCTAAATAGTCCGACAACTGAACATCAATATTTTTTAGAAAAATTCTCTTTTTAGGTTTCCCCTGAAAATTGTACAGAAAACACCCTCAGAGTTTGATTCTAGTGCAAATGCTGTAGAATCCTAGCATGAATTTTTCTGTTAAAATATATTGGTGTTCATTTCGAGGACCATTTGGGAGCCCTGCTTTTGTCGTCGACATCTGGCTCTATAGTAGTCCAAAGCTTCTAGTTGTTGTTTAAGCAATCGTGTGACAGGAATTATAGCAGAAATATTTTTCAACGCGCTGCATAGTATCTTGTCATATCTGACAATCATTCTCACTAGTGGTATATCTGTCAAATAAACAATTTTGAATTTTATTGCACAAATTGCTAATACAGTTAAAACAACACTTTTTGATGGACATTATAACTAATTTGGCAGTGAAAATTTTGTAATTAAAAAATTTCTTATGACTTTTTGTACATTTCAGGAAAAACTGTATCATGAAACAGTTTATACTTTGCGAATTATTGAATTTTTATTTTTTTATTTTTTTGAGGTTTTTGAATTACCCAATATTTAGGGTGATTGTTTGAGCGATTAATAAAATTTCCACAAGACACCTGCTCTACATATTTTAGTACATTATGTAAGTTGCCTAGTTGTACTTAGAGTGCATTGAAAAAAGTAATATAGTTGCAATGATAGTAAACTTTATATCAAAAATATTGTACAAAAAATACAAAAAACGAGGTGTACTCTTAGTTGTGATTTTTCCCGTTGTAAGTGAAATATTGCTAAAATAATGTAATCAAATTAAGATTTTTAGCCCTCGGCTCTTAATTATATCGCTGATTAGTAATTGCATCATAAATATTCCTTTCACGATCTTATGAATATATTCCTGTTCTGTGTGCCCGTTAAGCTATAAATAGACACTATCGCTTCTGCGAGAATTTTTATAACAATTTTCTGATTTTTTTTAAATTTCACCATTAATTTTCTATTAACATTGTATTTAAAAAAGACTAGCTAAATTGCGTTACAAAATTTACAAGATAAATGCATATATTAAGAAATGTTTCAGTTATCTTATGTATTAAATGATTGTGATTTTAAGAATTTTTGGACTTCCATAATAAGTATTGTAAAGGAAAAAATTAAATATGTATATTTATATATATTTATAATTAACCTGCAGAAATGAAGTTTATCATCAATGAGCATTTTCTCTTCTTTCAAAAAAAGTTTTTGTAATTTTAATTTGAATATATTTATGGTAAAAAGTTAATTAAATCCAATTGATTTTTTAAATCATCAGATTTTAAAATTATATAATTTTTTAATTTTATAATTTTTTTACAATAGCGCGCGTGTTTTTTGGTGTTTTTTTTTATATCTCTTTGTCGCGTGTCCTTTGTATTGAGCGTGAAATAGTTTGAAATTTTTATTTTTAGTTAAGTTTTAGATCATGGTCTATATTTTAATTTAATTTTTTGCAATAGAGCGCGTGTTTTTCTTTTTCTTTTTTTTCTTTTTTTTTTTTTTTTGTTATTTATATCTCATTGTCGCGTGTCATTTGTATTGTCCGAGAAATATTTTGAAATTTTGTTTTATTTATATTATGACTATGGAACTTATTTGACAGTTCCGAAACATGTCAATGTATTTTATTTTTACTATAACACCTTTCTTAAGAAAAATTAAAATTGTTATTAAAATGTTGAATATATTTTTTCTTTTATTTCCTATAAAGATAATTTATTTATATACATATACACTTTCTGAATATTATTATTTTTAAATTGAAACAATGAAACTATCAATATTCACAAAAATGGTATGCATCAAATTTCATGGGATTTCATTAAAATTTAGACTATGTGATGTACCTTGGTATTTATATTAAAATAAAGCTTCTTTTAAAATATCACATTTACTCGCGTATACTTGTGAAAATTTGTTACAATTCCTTCAATGGGAAAAATAGACGGGGCGAAAAATTTGCAGATTTTCTTTTTTTAAACTATTTATAAATTCGAAAGTTTTGATTGAAATTTTCTAAGGCAAAAGACTTTAAATAATTAAAGAAATTTAAGATAATTATAACAATTAAAAAATAATTAATTAAAAAAATAAATTACAATTTTAGTAGTTACTTTAATGGCATTTTAACCACTTAACCCATTAGTGCCTAGTGTCTCATTTTTGGGAAAGTTTTAAAAAATTCAAGTAAACGCATTTCACACCAGTAAACTAGTATGTTGTGGCCATCACAAAACTTTCTTCTATTTAAATCACGTCAATTCAACCTTTTAAAAAGTGCAAATAATTACATTGATTTAGCGCATAGGTATATATGTGTATGTACATATATATATATAATTTTTGTTTCATTATCTTAATTTTCACTCTAACCTTTTTAATTTTACTGTATGTATTACGTAAAACTAATTCTATTTAATTTTCCAATACAGCTCTTTTTTAACTGTGTACATGATCAATTTCATTTTAATATATATATATATATATATATATATATATATATATATATATATATATATAATGTTACGGAATTGTGAATAATGAAAACGTTTAATGCAGGAAAAATTTATTTACAGCATTCATTACATTTCACAGAATGCATTTAAATAATCAATCAATGTTACATCAAAATGTAGCAATGTGTACCTTTATTAACATCTAATATTTGGTATAAATTTATTTGGCGCATTTATTACTACATGATATAACCTAGTTTATTATTTAAACATAACATTCAAATTGTTTTAATAATAATATATTTAAAATATAAAAAACCAGCAGACTTCTTACTGTACTACGCATTTCTGCAGCAATACTTATGTCAAAATATATGCCACTCTAAAAATGTCTGCATTTTGTTTTTTCTTACATTCATATATGTAAAATTTATAAAGCACATTGCAAAATTTTTGAATATTTTGTACAGCTATATGCTAAGATCATTATGAGTAAAAATTCTTTTTAAGCATAAATTATTAATCGTATTTATTACATATATTGCCAGATTATAACTACACTAATATATAGAATATTATGCATAATGTTTTATATATTTTAACGTTAGTCTGTGTGCGTCTATTTACACAAAATGTAGCATAGCAGCGCTACCTATTGGGCAGTTCACACCAAAACCTTATCAGTGGCAATGTATCTCAAGGTATTGCGGAATCTGAAGTTTGGTGAAATTCTGTGCATTAGTTCTTGAGATATAGCAATCATGAAAATCATGAAAGACGTGGCATAGCAGCGCCACCTGCAGGCATATTTACACCAAAACTTAATCAGCGTCTATGTATATCAAGGTCTCTCAGAATCTAAAGTTTGGTGAAATTCTGTGCATTAGTTCTTGAGATATAGCAATCATTAAAATCATGAAAGACGCAGTAAAGCAGCGCCACCTGCAGGCCAATTTACACCAAAAACCAATAGGCACTAATTCATATCAAGGTCTAACTGAATATAAAATTTTATGAAATTTCGAGCATTAGTTCTTGAGATAGAGCACCCATAAATGTTTTGTCACATACAGACAGACAGACAGACAGACAGACAGACAGACTCACAGACAGACATTTTCTAAAAATAGTCAAAACGTGTTCAGGACCTTCTAAAACGTATAAATCCGTTGAAAACCGGAAGTCGAAAATTTTCATGAATCCAATACTTTCTTTTTGTAAAGATAGAAGAAAGTAAAAATGAGTATAAATAAATACTTTATTTCTCGAGACAAAGTCCTCGATAAATTAATATAAAAGTTATTCTTGCTTTAAAAGTGATGGGAAAAGGCAAAATTTGAATTTAAACGAAGAAAATAATTCAGGCAGTAATGGGTTAACTGATCAATATTTTTGAAAAAAACTTTCAAATAATGCCTATTTTTTCATGTCTTCTACAGAATTTTTAATCTTTCATCACCGGTTTTTCGAAACAGAATGTTTTGCCTAATTGAATCAGAAAAACCCACCAATTAATTAATCCAAAATTTATAATAAAAATTAACTGGTGGGAATAATAAATCATGATTGGAATATCGATGCCCGTACGTGATGTGGGCAAATCATGATTGGCAAAAATACGTTAACTCTATAACGTTTGACCGTATGGCACTTTCTAACAAAGTGGGTCACTCCAAATTAAAAATCTAGGGTAATTTTTTTTGGGCATTGTAATTT
Source organism: Maratus speculifer (assembly GCA_964019185.1). Taxonomy (NCBI): domain Eukaryota; kingdom Metazoa; phylum Arthropoda; class Arachnida; order Araneae; family Salticidae; genus Maratus; species Maratus speculifer. Next base: position 205,240,434 of record OZ025299.1, read on the forward strand.
CAAAGTATGAGTAATATGGTCAAATGTTTTAATTTATGCTAATTAATGTACTTCAATGAGTACTAATACTTCACACATACGTAGATGCAGCAATTTTGATTATAAAATCATCTGCATGCTTGATTCAAATGAAAATAGAAAATCGTATGATAAAAATAGAGAGAATGGGTTAGGCTCCGTTCGATACACAGGACTAAACTGAAAATTTCAATAGCACTCCGTTATAATAATTTCGGTTATAACAATTTAAAATCCAATTACGTTATTTCAGTCATTCCCATAAATGCTGCATCTGAAAATTACGCATTTAATTATTATTTTCAAATCTTTCTCTTTCTTTTTTTTTAAAGAAAAAGCAAAGGTTTTGAGAATTATACGAATTGATTATTTTCTTTTTGGCCAAAATTTTCTTTCAAAAGTACGCAGACCTTAAATTATACGGAGGCACTAATTATGCGACTAAATATGGCAATTCCTTTCGATTTCATTTTGTGTCATCTGCATAATTACAAGAAAACTACTAATGTCGTTTTATCAGCTCTTAAAATTTGTTGCATAAATTTTGAAGCGCAAAAAAGAATGTCGGCTTACTCCTCCCTCACCCCGCTGATGAGCAGTACCATCCCTCTACTATTTTTAATTTTTTTTTCCACATATCGTCAGAATTTGTACCCAAGTAAAGCAAAACTTTGAGTTTTAAATTATGTATTTATTTGAAATTTTCAACCACCTAGGAAGCCTAATTTCTCAGATCTCTCTCAGGATATAACATCTCCTCAAGGTAATTGCAACATTAAAGAAATGTAGGTCCTTAATCAAAAACTTGAATTCCATTCATTTCATAATGACTATTAAACATAAGTGAGCTTTGTATATATTTTTTAGATGTTCAAAAACGATAGATTTTAACTGTTAGGCATATAGGCTAGAGGCCTGTACTGTCCAAAGTTTTAAGGCCCGGGCAAATGAAACCAGGCTTTTTTTTAAGTGCTATTATTTCTTGACTAACAATACCCAACAAGTGAAATTCGTTTAAAAGAATATTCCGCACACATTTCTTTCAATAGTAAAACATGTTTCAGTTTACACACACACACGCACACACACACATATATATTCGCAAGCCATGAAATAGGAATAACATATATATTAATTGCTTATACAGATGCATTCAAATGAAGACTCATTAAAAATCATAATATTGTTAATAAAAGCGTAATTCTGAAAAAGAAAAGAAAAAAAATTCTCATTAAATTATAAAAGCTAAACGATTTCGTCTGGTTCTGTTACACAAATGTACAATATCATCATTGTCGAAAAAAAGGCATGACCGCTATTTTCCCGAAAGAATTATTTCTAGGATTACTCCGACCCGAATCTGCAGAAAATTAAACTTGAACCTGGCCCAAGACTAATGAAGGAAATAAGCCAGGGCCCATGCAGACTTTTAATTTAGACTGCAGAAATTTTAGTCGGACTCTTGTTTAAATTGTTTTAAGAAATCCTTTAATTTTGTGTTGAAACTAAAATCACCATTCATAGATACGTTTTTAAAGAATTTCGAGCTGAAGTTTATGATCCAATAATGGATGGAATTGAGGAAAAAAAACATTGAAGCTACTGTCTATAATATATTAAGTAGTCTTCAAACTCCATAGTAATATAATAATAATAAAATTTAGATGAGTTGGCCCACACATAATCGCCCTATTTCCTATAAAAGAATCGCCGTTTATCACGCCATGTAATTGCAGTCATTTTTTTATATGATATTGTGCCAAAAAGGCAAAACATAAAAAGAAAATGCGGATAACAGTAGATGACTTAATCTTTAGGAAAAAAATAAGATTGCGTGAATTTTCATTATTGTGCCAGTATTTTTAGAATAGTTTGTTCCATACCCTTGTAGGAATATAGTTTGTATTGTCGTCGTAACAACGAAATACGAGTGATTGATTGATTTTTGACGTCCGATTATCTGCGCTAGGGATATAGGACCAGGGGGGAATGCCCTTCGTGGGGGTCTTTCTAAGGGAACCTAACCCGTATTTACGCAAGGTTCGAAGAAAACCACGAAAACTCCGAACGGTTAGGCCGACAGCCGCGATTGGGTTCGAACCCAGCACCTGCCGTCTACCAGTTGAGAGGTCCGAACCTCTCGGCCACTGGTGGGGCCCGAAATACGAGTGAATTTTCAAATTCGTGTACAGGAGTCTGGGTACAACGCGTACCTATAATGCCAGTATATGGGCATTTCCATGAGCATTTGTCGTGTAAGTCACATTATTAGTAACTTAAAAATTGTTTGTCACCGTTATTTTTGAAAGGTTTGCATGGCCTTATTCAATTAATGAAATAACTCTAGTAAATTAAATCACATTTTTTCGTTCTAAAATACTGGTTTCCAAAATCATAGTATGTGACTTACACGACATGTGCTCATGGAAATACCCATATTAAAATAGCAAAAAAAAGCCTCTGTGCTAAAATGTTTAACCTTCCGTCTACCAGACAAAACACCCATTTATCTACGGCAACACCTAATTTTAATTCCAAACTTGCAAACGGCACCAGTAATATTTTAATATAATTTTGCTTTTACAATGAAAGCTTAAATTAAGGAATTCGTAATATCTAGACAAGTCCTTTATAAAATCCGGTGTCAATCGACAATTTCTCATTTTACCATCGACACCAGAAATATTGCTGTCGGGTCCAATGGACCCGTCTGGTAGACGGAAGGTTAACCCATTAGTGCCTGGCGTCCCATTTTTGGGACACTTTAAAAAAATTAATGTATACGCTTTTGATACCAGTAAAAAGAAGGATAAATAAATACTTTCTATCTCGAGACAAATTCCTCAATAAATTAAGATAAACGTTATTCTTGTTTTAAAAGTGGTGGGAAAGTGCAAAATTTGAATTTTAACATTGAAAATAATTCAGGCATTAATGGGTTAAAGATAGAAAACCAACGATTAGAAATGCACAAATAAAGCATGAAAAGGTAGTTAGCTACCTAAACGGCTGTTTGATACCTTTTCATGCTTTATTTGTGCACTTCCAATCGTTGGTTTTCTATCTTTAAATATAATACTAGTATCTAATATTTTAAGATGAAATGTTAAATTCAGCAATTGTTTGAATGATGTTCAGCAAATACACTGAGACAAAATATTATTAGAAAAAATTAATATATAAAAATATTGCATAAATTAGAATAAATTCATATTTTAGAAATGTGTAGTAAATGTATAGAAGGGTTGTTTTTTTACGAAGACGTGTATTTTGGCATATTATATACCTATTAAACTGAAAGTGATTATAACGAATGAAACTTTTGCAGCATCTGTAGCATTTAAAAAATCTGATATAATACTATTGAATGTTGTATTATCTCGCATATTTAATAGATGAGTAAAAAATAAAATTATGATGTATGTATTATAATTTTATGTATCTAAATATGATTTGATAAAAAAAGAAAATCTAGAACTATTTGAAGTCAGTTTTATTCTTAGAAAAAAAATAATTTTGTGGTGAAAATCATACGCATTTGCAAATATTTTTAATGAAGATATATAATTACACTCAATAAAATAAATTCATCGAAAATATTTCACTGTTTTTGATGTATGTGAAAAATATTTATTTAACTTTTGGTAAAATATAAACATAACAAATACGTTTTCAAAATATTTTAATTTCTCTTTAGTTATTCGACTACTCAACTGATTTGCCTGCACGTCGTAAGGGCAAGAAGAGTTTGCTTGATACATCGCTTAAAGCTTCTTAGCATCACTGAAATTTTGAAATATAATTTCATACTATTTAATAGCAGAAATGTTTAGACTAAATATTATGAATATTTTAGCTTACAAAAAAGCGGTGTTTGTCCTGTGTTTTCAATTTATTGTACGCAAAGAAAGAATCAGTTAACCCGGGAGAACGCGCGCTTACCCAGGGTATGAATGGCTTTAACTTTGCCACCAATAAAATCATATTATAACACTCACTTTATTAAGACGGAGACAATTCTTACAAATTTTGCGATAAAATAAGTTGAAGATTACTTTTAAATAAATATTGGTTACAATTGTAAAAACCACACGCACTCCGGGTCTTTTAGGCCCTGCGCGCGTCCTCGCGGGTTAAGTGGTTAATATAATCTTAAGAGACAAAATAGTAAAACCATTCTTGTCCTCTAGTCTTGAGAGTGGAGTGGGGATTTAAAGTACACTGAAAGACCATGGGAAAGTATGAAACTGGTGCGTTAATCACAGCTACCATTAGGAAATTTTCGTGTTGTTGTCATGGTTAAAGACCAATAATTTAATTATTTGACAAAGGGTAGGCTGAAATCATCGGACGCCTTGTAAAGAGCATTTCAGAAGCGGCTAAGATGATCAAGTGTTCGCATGCTGTGGAAGTTAATATTTATGGAAAATGAATTACTGATGATGATAGAAGTAGTATGCGCCAAAGTATTTGTAGTTCACAGTGCAGAATGAACACCGTATTCTCTCGCGTTTAATGAAGCACATTTGAATACTAAATTGAGCTCAATTAATATAAGGAAAAAAGAAATGGTTTGGATCCCATAGGCAAATGAAAATCGTTATGAGTAGAACTGGCGCTGTAGCTGACTTATCAAGCTTCCATTGCTGATACCACTACATTGCCATTTAAGTTATCACTCGACAAAGGAGGATTGTCATTGGACCCCCGAAGAATGTTCTGTAGGTCAAACAAATCCTGATTCCTCTTACATTTTATCAATATCGGCGACTGAATTCACTGGAACAGTTGCTGTTTAAACGTATGGCGAGAGCGCGCAGACTAGTGCAGCTGAATTATGCAGTGAGAGATTTTTACATGATCAGCACATGATTGTGTGTTATCGAGGACAGCACCATAAAATCAGCAAACTACATAAATGTCATAAAATGATACTCCCTGTCAGGCGACGAAATTTGAATCCAGACCGTTTTAGGAGCATGACAGTGTGCTCAACCGATTATATGCCTGCATATTTAACTAAATTTTAACTTAAATAACGCTACAAAAGACGAGAGCCTGGATTACTGAAATTTCTAGCATTTGCTTTATTGCTAGCATTGTTTAGACATAAAAATCGTATCATATGTTTAAACACAGGATAATTAACAGACTAATGAAGTTTTAGGTTGATAGCAACAACATTTTAGCTTTTCATTGTAAGAATCAAACCTCTTTCGCCAAGTTTAAATGAGGGGATCTAAAATCTCTGATTTTCTTTGCATTAAGGCACTAAATAATTTTCTGTAATCTTTTGTTAAACTTTTATAAAGATAATACACATTCAATCAACAAATCTAAGAAAAACTTTTTCTAAATATTATATACAAAGTGAAATTTTTGCTATTTAAATTCAAATTTCAAGGGCAACGAAAGGGTGAAAAAATATGATAAAAAAGTAATTGTTGTTTCTAACTTCAAGTTTATTCTCAGTCAATAGTGAAAAAAAGGGCTGTTTGAGGGGCTAAATAATTAACTCTAAATGAAAGTATTTTTTCTTGCTACATAATGTTTCAGAAGTCTTGTTGTTTGATTGTTTGATGACTGGCGGTCATCATCATGCGAGTTATCTGTATTATCTTAGACTATAAATAATAGAAAGATTCCTCTCAGAATTTTAAAAAGGCTAATGACAGACAAGGCTAAATTGAATTCGTGTGGATCAACATATTAAAATAGTTTTTAAAAAGCCTTTTTTGACTACGATTAAAATTGTACATCATGTTAAGAAATAGGAGAGGCACACCTGTTTCTCTAGAAGTCATTAGAAATTGCTTGGATGTTACTCGGTTAAAATAAAGGTGTTCAATATCAGACGATAAACTTATTTTGCAATTTTCGAAAGTTGACATAGCTCGTATACACGCAGTGGAAAAAACTAAACGAGAGGTTGATTTCGAATTTTCCATTAATGCTCATAGAACTCCATTCTAGCACCATTGCTGGATGGATTCACTTAAAGTATTGATTAAGAAAGTCAGGTTGAGGAAAATGGAATACTTGGTACTGGAAGGCTATTTAATACTAGAACCGCCTTTAGGGGTCATTATGACCCCTGCCAAATTGAAAATAGCCAATTCGAACCAAAAATTTCTGGATAATATTTGTTAAATACGTGCAACACAAAAATAGGCTAATTAAATAAGTTAAATAAGTTAAATAGTTTTAAATAAAAATTCTGGTGTCAAACAATTGTTATAAAACTTGAATAAAATAGCCGGCGGTTTTAGTGTTAATCATGCTATCATTCAATCACATTTTCATATTCGGTGAAGACACAGCTGTATTTCTCGTGTCTGGTAAGCGATAATTAATACTATTATCAATAGAGTAAGTATAGCTAAATAATTTTTATTAAACCTGATGATTCTACAAAAAATAATTTAAGCTTGTTATTTCCTTAGAGTTAGATTTGACTTTTTACTAACAAAAGAAAAATATGAAATGTTGAAATTTTTTCCAGATTATTTGTTTCCAGTATTTAAAAATATAATATCTGTAGTCTGAAGGATTGAGAGACTCTCTTTCTGGGTAAATAATGAATATTTATAAGTAGATGAAAGCCAGACATCACACAGTTAATTCATAAGTCATGAAATATTTTCCAATATGCTATGTAGCTGAGAAATATTGCTTTCAATTAAGCATTTTTATCATTTGAGCGCCTTTATGCACCGCTGTTTGTAGCTAGCCGCTTCCAAAAGTTGATCATTTGGATTCCTAAATAATACCTGTAACTTCAAATTCGCTCGTTATGGGGACAGTGGACCTTTATTTAAAGGGGAGCGTCACAGGTTTGAAAAATCCCCTTTTAACAATAGATGGCGCTGAATTTCACTCGGAAAAGGCAATAGAGAATTACTGCTGGCAAACCCCGTTCGGCAGTCTAAATACGTCACTTCCTGTTCAAATCGAAACTCCGGTGAATAAGTAGAGAATTCAGATGTTAGAGGTAGAGAAGGAATGGGTGTAATTTAATCTTGCAAGGATCTTGGCTTTTTTGTTGCGCGAAAGGATAAGGGTAGAATAAAAAGAAAAAAAAGGTTGTTAGTTGTTTAGCTATTCGGGCCAGGGGTGTAGGTACAGGGGGGGGGGTGAGACGCCCTCCCCCCATATTCGGTATACTCATTTCATTCAGTAAATTCACTTTCGTTCAAAAATTGCATCATTTCTCGTTTTTTTTTTCTTCTAAGAAATAAAAAAAATATTTTAAAAATATTACAAAAGCTATAACAATGTCAAAATATATTTTAAATATTTTCATAATACTCATACCCCATTTTCACAATACTTATTACATTCGGTAATTTCACTTTCGTTCAAAAATTGCATTATTTCGTGCAGTTTTTTCGCTTGTAAGAATTTTAAAAAATATTACAAAACATAAGACAATGCTAAAACATATTTAACATTATTAAATAGCTTTAGAATACTTATATTTCACATTCGGAAGGCTCATAACATTCGGTAATTTCATTTTATTCAAACAGTGCATCATTTCGCTCTGCATTTTTCCTTTCTAAGATTTTTTTTTATCAAATTTATTACAAAGCATAAAAAAAATGTCAAAATATATTTAAAACTATTAAATATTTTCGGAATACTCATACCCCATGTTCGGAAAACGCATTACATTCGGTAATTTCCTTTTTGTTCAAAAATTGCATCGTTTCGTGCTGTATTTTTCCGTTCTAAAAACGTTAAAAAATATATTTAAAAAACTAATGACACATAAAACAATGTGAAAACTGATGGACAAAAATCGACAATATTTATTAAATATTTTAGAAATACTCATAATATTCGGTAATTTTACTTTCGTTCAAAAATTCCATCATTTCACCTGTATTTTTCCTTTTAAGAAGTTCTTTATATATATTAAAAATTATCGCAAAACACATTTAAAACTATTAAATATTTTGAAAGTACTCATATCCACATTCGGAATATTACATTCGATAATTTATTTCGTTCAAAAATTGCATCATTTTGCCTGTATTTTTTCTTTGTATGAATTTTTGAAAATATATTAAAAAACTATTCCAAAACATAAAGCACTGTCAAAACATATTTAAAACAATTAAATGTTTTAGAAATACTCATACCCCACATTCTAAAAACTCATTACATTCGGTAATTTCACTTTCGTTCAAAAATTGCATTATTTCGCACTGTATTTTTCTCTCCTAAGAATGTTTAAAAAATTATTAAAAACATTATTACGAAACATAAAACAATGTAAAAATTGATTGACGAAAATTGTCAATGTTTAAAACTTAAATATTTTCGGAATACTCATAACATTCGGTAATTTCACTTTCGCTCAAAAATTCCATCATTTCACCTGCATTTTATTTTTCTAAGAATTCTTTTTAATATATTAAAAAATTATTCCAAAAAGGTATTTAAAACTATTAAATATTTTCAAAATACTCATACCCCACATTCGGAATACTCATTAGATTTGATAATTTATTTCGTTCAAAAATTGCATCATTTCGCCTGTATTTTTTCTTTCTGAGAATTTTTTTTTTTTATTATATCAAAAAAAAAAAAAAAAAAATTACAAAACATAAAACAATGTCAAAACTCATTTAAAACTATTAAATATTTTCGGAATACTCATATTCCGCATTCTAAAGACCTATTACATTCGGTAATTTCGCTTCCTTTCAAAAATTGCATCATTTCGCGCAGTATTTTCCCCATCTAAGAATTTTTAAAATTTTAATAAAAAAATTATTACGAAACATAAAACAATGTAAAAACTGATAGACGGAAATTGTCAAAATTTAAAATTATTAAATATTTTCGGAATACTCATACTCCAAATTTGGAATATTCGGCAACTTCACTTTCGTTCAAAAATTGTATCATTTCACCTGTATTTTTTCTTTCTAAGGATTTAAAAAAAAAAAAAAAAGTATTACAAAACATATTTAAAACTATTAAAATTTTTCAAAATACTCATACTAGAAGACTCTACGAGCCGAAATTTCCAGGCTCAAGCCCGGTCCGATGAATATAAAAAAAAATCGGTATGGGCTGGTCCGAACGAAAAAAATATTGGTCCGACCCGCTCCGATATACTAGCTAAATTTTAATGGATATTTTAAAGTCGATAGCGGTTACTTTAGTAACTATATTTTTTCACCTTTTTTAAGGTCAATCTCCCCTGTAAGTATCGGTACAAGGAAGGCCCCCATAATCATCTATGCCCAGCCCCCCCCCCCCAAATTTGTAAATCGGTCCCACCTGTTTATCGCGCGAAAAAAAAAAAAAAAAAAATGTGAATTTCGTTGACCGGGCATGGAAAAATTGAAATTATCGTCTATCGGACATGGAAAAATCGCGAGTTTTTTCTATCGTCCTTCGAAAACTCTCGAATTTTGTCTATAGGTCTCCGAAAAATCGCGAATTTTGTCGATCGAGCACGAAAGAAATCGCAAACTTTGTCAATTTGGGATGAAAAAAAAAAACCCCTGCGAATTTCGTTGATAGGGGAAGAAAAAATGGCCAATTTCACCGATCAGGCACAGAAAATCATTAATTTTGTCGTTGGAAAAAGAAATATTGCGAATATTGTCGATCGGCTTCGTAAAAAGCGCGAATTTAGTCAATCGGGAACGGAAAAATTACGAATTTCGTCGTGTGGGCACGGAAAAATCCCGAATATAGTCTATCGCTTTCGAAAACTGCGCAAATTTAGTCGATCGGAAATGGAAAATTCGCGAATTTCGTCGATTAGGGGGGAAAAATCACGAATTTCGTTGATATGACACGTAAAAATTGCCAATTTTGTCGATCGGGAACGAAACTGTCGCGAATATTTATGGTCAGCTTCATAAAAATAGTAAATTCGGGCGATGAGGTACGAAAAACTCGTGAATTTTGTCGACTCGGAACGAAAAAAATCGCTAATTTTTTAATTGGGCACGTAAAAACAGCAGATTTTGTTGATGGGGCGCGGAAAACTTGAAAATTTCTTTGAGTGGCTGCTGAACAATTTTGAGTTTCATCAGTATATCGTGAGAAAAAATCGCGGATTTCATCAGTTTGCGGTGGAAAAAAAATGCACATTTTTTGTAACGACTTAATTACACTCTCTTTTATATGAAAATAAAAAGTTTTGGTTAGAGGGACAAAGAGCCAACTTGGGCGACACATATAATTACACGTATAATCAATTAATAACTATACATGTTTTTACGTATATGTATTTTTTTTTTAGCCTCCGAGGCTATTTCTTTAAGACAAGCTAAAAATGTCGTGTCATCAGCCCTGAATTTTCTAGTCAATCGATTTTGATAATTGTTTTTTTAAATGAAAGCTATTTAAATGTAGTTGTGCCCATTTTAATTATTTTTTAATTTATTTCCATTTTTATATTTTATTTTTAATTTTAAAAGCTTTTTCATGACATTTCTTCAAAATGATGGCAACACAGTTTAGCTTTTCTCTCGATAATAAAAATTTATTTTCTAAAATGATTGCGTATAATTATGCACTAATTGAGTTTTAAAAATATATTTACTGAGAAATAATATTAATAATGTAATTAAAATGACAGAAAATAATATATGATAAAAATTAATGTCTAAATCAAAATAAGAGAAATTTCAAATGAGGAAAATTATGTCATTCAGCAACCAGATAAATGGGAATTACAATATTATTATGGATGCCTTTTTCATAAACAGCAACTTTTAAAGAACATTTGAAGAGAAAATGACGTCACTATTTAAAACATCGTATTTTTACTCATAACGATATTAGGTACTACTCTGTTATCCCGTCGACCAATTTCGCCAAATTAATAGCCAAATTATACATATGACATAATTTTTATTTTAAATAACGAAAAAATAAATAATCAGTAGAATATTAATAAAAATATTAATAAAAAGTCGAAATAAAAATCACTTAATGACATTTTAAACACATGAATTGTATTTAATGTCATTGAATGTGACATTCACGATCATCCATTATTGGCATTTAATCTTAAAGTTTGGTGATAATTTTTTGGTCGATGGGATAACCTAGTAGTACCCGATATTATTATTATTTTTTTAATAAAGCTATTTTTCTGTGAGTGCATATAAAATAAAATTTCTGGATTTCGCCGGCACTCATATTACAATTTTAACTGTACTTGTGCGAATATTTGCATACAAAATTGTAACTGGCAAATTTGACATTTACTTTGTAAATATATTCATTATATATTGATTCAATAATGTAATTACTTTTGCTTTTTTTTTAAACCAAATCGATCGGGTCTTTTAAACATTTCATTCGTCGAATTCGATGGGATTCCATTAGTTTTATTCTTAAATTGCATTTCCTTTTACTCAGAGTCTATAAAAAAGCGTTTAAACTAAAGAAAAAATCCGTTTTTGATTAATCTATTCAATGAAGAAGTAGCACGTCAAATTGTATCTCTTTATTATTCCGCAATTCCAATGTCTCAGAGAGAAATTGCTATTCAATTGGGTATTTCACGCCGTTCTGTTTGCTATTATATTGATAAACACAAGAAAAATTAAGTTAGTTCATTGCAATCTAAACGGGATCGCCCTTCTAATAAACTTCTATCGATTTTTTTTTTTTTTCTAATCGGAGGCGAAACTGAATTCTGCAATGGTAGAATCTACATTCATCTTGTTTTTTTTTTTTTTTTTTTAAGTTGACTCTTTTATTTTCGATTTCGGCAAAAAAAAAAAAGAAAAAAAAAAAAGCTCAAATTAATGAAGCTAGAAGCATGAAAGTTAGAGAGAGGGAGGGGACTTATGATGTAAGCGTGTACTAAGAAAGGTTTTTTAAAAATCCCTGGTACCAAAGAGAATTAAAGGAAAGGGGGTCGAAAATTATAGACTTTATGGCCATCTTATTATATTTATTATACGGAACCCTCTAAATGCGAGTAATACTTACATTTGACCGTTTATTTTTTACGAATGTCAAAAAGTCGTCCTGGAACTCGAAATATTTAAAAAATATATATAATTACAAAATCAAAAATTGCTATGTGAATTCCGAATACATATTATTCAAAAGAGAATAAAATATGTACTGAGTTAAAAAAGAAACGAACTCGAAACATTTTTAGTAGGGTTCGTTGATTTAAATCAGCTTGATTTTAATCATGATTTAAATCACGATTTAAATCAATTGATTTTTTTTAAAAAATCATTGATTTAAATCAGTTTTTCTTTTAAGTTATTTTTTAATAAGTTTAAGATGTAAACAAACATAATAATGTGTAATTTAGTTTCATATAATAAATATAATGAAACAACTTTAAGAAAGATAAAGTTTAAGCTTTGTCAAAAAGTAAAATAAATGTAAAATTTAGAAAAAAAAATGCTTTCAAATTTCATTTGAATCAAATTATAAAAAAATCTTGCAACAATAAAGAAATCTAAGCAGAAATATATTAAATATTTGAATATTTACTCATTAGTATTTAGAAAAACTTCTGCAAGTTGAGGTAAAATAAAATTGTATGGCTTTATGTACTGTACTTTGGCGAGGCTTGTTATGTTAAGATTTGAGCAAAATCTGAACCAGTCATTTATTTATTTTAATTTAATATAATGGATCTCAGTTCTTTAGAATGCTGGAATATATTTTTTGTTACAGTTATCGAAAAGGCTGATACTAAAACATTTAGAGAATTAATGATCAACTAGCTTTTTACTGCAGTAGATTTATCTGCTTCAGTAGAACAAATGTTTTATGCCTTTGGTTTGTTACTTTCAGAAATTAGGAATCAACAAATAAAACAGCTAAACCACTGCCATCGAAATGCTTAAGGCCAGAGGACACAAATTGCGATGTATTCACTAACTGACTGACTTCTCACTAGTGTTGGGATTCACACCGGAAAATTTTTAATAGCAAATTTCTTTTATTTTATTTGTGGAATATCGATCATCTTATAAAACTCTGAACTTACTGATTAACTTATCATTAATTACTTCTTAAACTTATTGATGAGAATTTGGAATCCCCCGATAACAAACCAGTTTTTATTTAGGGATTCCAAATTCTCATCAGTAAGTTTAAATATTGTTTTATAAGATGATAGTTTTCCACAAATAAAATAAAATTGCTATTCAAAAATTTCCTGTATAAATTCCAACATTAATGAGAAGTCAGTCAATTAGTGGTGACATCTCAATTTGTGCCCACAAGACTTAAGTATTTTGATGGCCACTAACTAAACTCATTTTTCGCAGCCAGCACTTAAGAAAACAAAAGTCAAAAACTTAGTTTGCTTACAATTTTGTTTTAAATTTTTATTTTAATTAAAATACTGAAGGTTGAATTAATTTTTGACATCTGATTTGTAGTTTTTCATGCATTTTGTGTAATCAAGATTTTTTTCATAACCTAAAATTTTACCTTGAAATAATATAAATCTTTTATGTAAATTGTATAATATTATTAATAGATAATACTTATAACATGCATTTCTATGTATGTAAAATTCATATTTTTAAAACTAAACTATAAGTCATATAAAATAATAATAATGTATGGCATTTTTTAAAAAATATAAAAAAAATCTGATTTAAATCAAAAAAATCCGATTTAAATAAAAAAAATCCGATTATTTTGATTTTTATTAAAAAAATCAAAAAAATCACGAACCCTGATTTTTAGTAATATGGAAACAAAGCTGTATAGCGCGCGCACAGAAGAGAGAGGGAGGGAGAAAAGGCATAAAGAATATGAATGTTTCTCAAATTCAAATTGCCAAACGCTTTAAAAAAAAAAAAAATTTCATTTTTTAATAAAAACAAAAGATTTTGCATAAAAAGTTAGCCAAAGTTGGTGTTTTAAAAATCACAAACCGAGAAACCAGAAATTCTGTGAGACAAATTTTTTAATTTCAAATCCCACAAACCCAAGAAATCCAACTATCGAAATCTAAAGAGGAAAACAATGCTGAAACTTAACTATTTTGGATCCGTGGACTAGGAAAGAAGGAAAATTTTACAATTTTGATGTTAAATAGCGTCCTCCGACTCTTTTTTTCAAAAATGGGTTGGACTCCGACTCTGCAGCTCTGATTATAATCCAGTACAATGATTTTATGTTAAATAATGAGTCAGAAATTTTCGCGTTGTTAAATGGGATTTTTTTTAATTTATTTTTTTGAGAATTTTTTTAAAATTTAATCAAAAAATGCCTTGAGCGCACGTTTTCTCACATCTTTGCTGGAAAATTGCACATGCCTAGTCAATGTGTTTTTTCTAAGCAAAATGAGCCGAGTAAAAAGAAAAATAATAATAATGATAAATAACAATTCCATGAGCATTTGATTTTATTGGAGGTGATCTTTTAAAATAAGGTAAATTTTTAGCAGTAATCTACCCAAAAATTAGTATATTTTAATTTATATTTCAGGCAAATCGGTGCACTGTAAAATGTTATTCCAGCTTATCAATGGTGTAGTCGTAAAATAATCAGAGGGTATACGCTCTAAGCAGAGGGTATACACTCAAAGCAGAGGGTATATCCTAGAATAAATGCTACAGTTTTCATAAGAAGCAGGGAGATACGGTATTCCTTTTAAAAATCCAGCAGATATACGGTGTATACCCCATATACTTTTCACTGCATTCCTGGAGCTTATTAAAGAAAAGTTCCACCAGAGAAAAATGCAAAATGGTTTCCCCGTATTTAGAAAAAAAAAAATGATTATTCAGAGGTTACTTCAGTCAAACAAAAAGACTCATTTGCCAATGCTAATCCTAAGGAAAAAATTTATAAAAAATAACTCAGTTGCATTTCAATATTTTTAAACTTTTTTTTTTTTTTTTGCATTGAATAGCTGAGACCGATCCGTACAAAGACCATTTCTTATTTTATCGATTTCATTTACGGGTATTTTTAATGAGGACATTTTCATTTTCGGAACCGCTTTTGAAACTTTTGGGGTTCTTTTGAATTTCTCGATTTTTCACAATTCTTTGATGAAAATTGCGGTTTTTCTCTGATCCTTTCACGCAAATTTCGTTACTTTTTCTTTTCTTTGACGAAATACAAGTTTTTTTTCTGCGATCTTTTAATAAGATATGCATTTACTGCAATTTTTTGAGGAAATTCGCGTTTTTTCACCTATCCATTCTCGAAATTATCAATTTTTTATGTGAACAATAAAAAAAATATATACTTTTTAGCGTCCATTATTCGAAATTCGCGATATTTTACAGTGAAACTTTTTTAGGTTCGAATTTTCCCTCTGTTGACCAATTTTATTTTTAAATTTTCGTCCTGAATGTTTTAAATTTTTGGAAAACTTGAAGTAAATCACATGGAAATTCGTGATTTTTTTTCGCATTCGATTGACGAAGGTTGCTATTTTAAACCTAGAGGACTATTACATTTTTGAAAAATTTCTAACACCTTTTATTCCTAGAAAATGAATACTTTTTTTTTTCCAACTTCCTATTTTCTCCAAAGCGTACGAAACATGAAATCGGTTTCTGTGCATTCGCGAACTCTGGGAAGAAAAAAATTTGAGTTTTTGATGGGAGTTCTTTCTGATTTTTAATTAATAACTCAATTATTTATCATAAATTTTTTAAATTCTGAGTTTAGGTACATTAGGAGAGGTCTTGAACAATCTTCCTTTAATTTTTCAGACTTACACATGCGATAAATTTTTGTAGCCATCCCCCACACAGAGCGAAACATTTTTTAATTAGTATAAGATAAGTTTTTACGTTTATGGAATTTAAAATGACACAAACCCAAACGAACATTGAAAACTCAATATGATAGCAGATTTTCCTATTTCCCTTTAGAGAAACCACTCTGTGGTTACATAATTCCAATTCTTCCTCTCAATGCATAAAAAAACTTATGAAATGGAATTTGTTTTATAAACCGAATGTGTTCTTTATATTTCTGCCTCTAATGACTATCCGCAATGACACTCAATGTTGTTCTATGGTCACTGTCAATTACTAGTGTGTATTACTGATACCTTGAAATATAGGGCTATATTAGCCAGGTGTATTCATATAATCATGTAGTAGATTATCACAGTAATGAAAACCTCGAAATGTAGTCAAGAGATCCACCCTACATGCATCCAAACAATTCTAAAATGAAAAAGGGCTAATAGGTTCATCATTTTTGATAAGATACACATCGGAAATTATTGATATGAACGAAAAAATTTCATTGCTGGATATTTGAAATAATCCAGTATTTATTCTTGTTTGCAGTCTAAATATAGCACATAAAGGGTTAAATAAAAAAGAAGAGAAAATCGAAATATAAAATTGGCCCTTAACCACAGATTAATACAAAAAACTGGAGGGGTAAGAGGTAAGTCTTGCCCCTGCTCCAGGAAAACTAGAGGGAAATATGCCCCCCTTCGCCCTTGTCAGATTACGCCCATGGGTAAACGGTTTGTTTATTAGGTAAGTTGTAAATATCTTATACCAAAGTTTCCAAGGATTTATATATTTAAAATATTGTATTCTGATTAGAGGTCTGCACGGGCCGGGCTCGGGCCGATTTTCAATAATTTCATTCGGGCCGGGCTCGGGCCTTACTTCTGAAGACTCGGGCCGGGCCGGGCCGAGCTCAGGCCTTAATTTTTTTGCTGGAGTATCGGGCCGGGCCTAACTTTTTTTTCCCGTACGAAGCCGAGATTGATTTCATTCTTCCTAGTTTTACGGACCAAAATAATCAGTTCCTATAGAATCTTCTGATATGAAAATCCTTTTCTCGACTCTTTATAAAATAAGTAAAATTTGGCTTTGTCCAAAAATTTTTGCAAAAAAGGCATATACTTTTAAGCCGTCATTATTCTACAACTGAACATTAGAATTTATTCCTTTTTAAAGTATCGTAGATTACTAGGCGTTTTAAAATAGAATTAAACAGATTAAAAAAAAGAAAAGAAAAAAAAAAGACATGATTATGACAGAATTTTCTTTTAAACTGAAAACTGCAAGTTTCTTTTAAACTGTTAATCCATGCAAAATGAATACAACAGTACGCGAGAAAAAAAAAATATACTAAATATTTACATCTGTTAAGAAGGGAACGTATTTTTTTTTCTTCTAAAGAGATTCCGTATTAGGAAATTTTATTTTTACCATATACCATTTTTTAGATTTTTTTTTGTCTCCATTACATGGAATATGATTAATATTATTAATGATAACTGAAACATTTCTATACAACAAACAAAGGTTCATTAAAAACGTAAATATCTCAGCCTACGGCATTTCTGCATAAATGGAGATTATAAACATGGAAAAAAAACAGAGATTAATATAATTTTATTTGATCAGAACTCTTCCGTAGAGTAAAGATCAATGTTCTGTAGAAATTCATTCGAGTCGGGCCAAATTTTAAACTTTTTTCCGGACCGGGCCGAGTTCGGGCCGAAATTTTAACTTTCGGGCCAATATTTTTTTCGTTTGGGCCGGGCTGGGCCAATATTTCTTTAGTTCGAGCCGGGCCTGGAAATTTCGGCCAGTGAAGACCTAGTTCTGATTGCAAAAAATATTTGACTTGACATTTTTCTTGTTTTAGATTGCTTTTAAAGAACGAGTTTTTCGGATTTCCAAAAATTATGTTCGCAAAATCTTTAAAATATGACACAGTCCGCCAAAAAAATTCGTTCTCTGCAAGCAATGTAAAACAAGAAAAATGTCAAGTCAAATATTCTTTGCAATCAGAATACAATATTTTAAATACATAGCCCTTGGAAACTTCTGTATAAGATTTTTAGTTTACCTAATAAACAAACCGTTTGCCTCATAATTCTATCAATCTTTATTTCTGAGAAATTTAATTTTGAAATCGGAGTCTTATTTGCTGGACACCCTGTATATTTAATTTCTTTCATACTATTAATATTAGCGACTGAGTCTTAGTTTCTTCGGAAAAACTTAGTACAAGAAAATTTTCTACCGCAAAGCACTCCACAAACAGACAAATAGTGACCCTTTCTCCCACCAAAAGGTCAATGTCAAAGGTCAACTGGGTTCTCCCCAAAGAGACTGCCTGTGGATTTTCCCCTCTGTCAAGAAACAGGAAATGTTTGGGTTTATTAGAAATTGCAGGAATCTTTCATTTTTGCCGTGGAATTTTACGAATAAAATCAAATTTCGAGGAAACAAAATGTCTTATTGAGGGATATTTCATATAATATCGTCCAGGAAGTATCCTTTAATAAATTTATAGGAGAAATAATGATAACAATTGACAGGAAAATGTATAAAAACTAAAAAAATAGCCGCTTTGATGGTCTTTACGAATGAGCGATAGTACCTCTATTGCCACCTGGATATTTTTGATGGAACTAATGTCAGAAACTTTTAAATTTAATTTAAAATAGAAGGCCGCACTTTTCTTTTATAAAATTTTGCCAAGTTAAAGAAATAGGTTATATAAATTACCAAAAAAAATTTTAAACAAATTGGTTGAATAGCAAATGAGTAATACTGTTTGTAAAAATACAGTATGGGGAGTATAGGTCAAAATACAACTGATGGTTACTCTTAAACAAATCGTCTATAGCAAATCGTCGCAAAAAAGTCTATTTCTATGGTGTAATAGTACCAAAACAGTTTTTTCTTCTTAAAGTATCATTTATGAATGTTTTAAGAAGTAAATATTAAAGAAAAGTGTATTTATACAGGGTGACCCAGGACTTCGTGTACAAACTTTGAGGGGTGGTAGAAAACATCGTTTGGAACCACAATTACATAGGAAAGCGTGGGTGGAAACGTCTTGTTAACCCTCTCACAGCCAGTGAAAATGTATATAAAACTACAAAAACTTTAATACAAAACATTGATACCAGAATTTTAATATGAATTTTCCATTTATTACGTATGTGAAATGTCTGGCTTTTCTTCTTTGCAAATACATTTTCCCGCAATTTCTGATGTTATTCATATTTTTCCTCATTTTAGCAATAGAAGTGCTTTGTCCGTGAAAAGCTCAAAGAAACACAAAGGCACAGTTATAACACAATGCGGAAAGCGGCGTAGAAGGCTTTATTACACAGAAAAAACTATAAGAAATAATTTAATTTTAAATTAAATTAAATTTTTTTTTTTTTTAAATCAAGTATCTTAGTAGCTATTAGAAATTGCTAAAATGTGGAAAAATATGAATGACATCAGAAATCGCGGAAAAAATTATTTGCAAAGAAGAAAAAAGTACATTTCACATACACAATAATAGAAAAAATCATATTAAAATTCTGGTGTCAATTTTCATTGTGTATTAAAAATTTTGTAGTTTCATATACATTTTCACTGGCTGTGAAAGGGTTCAGAAGACGTTTCCGCCCATGCTTTCCTATGTAATTGTGGTTCCAAACGATGTTCTTTACCATCCCTCAACGTTTGTACACGAAGTTCTGGGACATCCTGTATACGTTAAATCTTTTTTCTCAAAACTAATTTTTCAGATATTTTAGATTTTTTAAATGCTCCTTCCGATGCAATTTTTGATCAATATTTATGAAATTTATAAGGAAGTGTCTTGAAATTGTTTAGAAAGAAATTGTGTAAGCTTTTAAAAATTCGTCTTCATTAAGATGGTCAAATTTGATTTTTTACTTATTAAAAGGCAAAATTTTGATGAAAATCGATGTGGAATTTAGAAAAAAATCTGTAAAATATTGACTATTGAAGAAATTAAAAAAACTTAGATAATAGTTTATAATAGAGTTTTAAGTGATAAAAATGCAAAAGCAAGAAAATATCTCAAAAATCAAAAAACGAGGAGCATTTTAAAATTTCGTTTAAAAATTTAAAATTTTTTAAAAAAATTAAAAATGTTAATAAGATTGTAAATTTTTTGAAGGTGTTCTATATGCTTTTGGTGAAATGTATATATGCACAAAATTTCATATTGCTATGATGACAAAAAAATAACGTTCACCATCCCCTTAAATAGTTTTATATTCCAAAACGCTTTTTAATTTTATCACAAAATAAATTGGAAAATGCTTAAAACTACACGGTTTCCGTGTAGTATTTTTATGTGAAGTTACTGTCATAAAGACGCGTTCGGAATCACTATACACTAGTGTCCAAAAGTTAAGTATAATTCGTAAAATGCTATAACCGTGGAGTAAATATTCGTAAAATTATTCAAAATTACTTGCAGAGATTAATTAGTTGAAGAAGAAACACTGGGTTTATGCAAAACTTTTCAGTCGACGACGACTTGCGCAAAATACCTGCACATGTCTCAACACTTATAAACTGGTTCACGCGGTATAGGCAATTCAGATAAATTTCATACAACTGTTGTGCCAAGAAATATTGTTACGATCAAACAGGATTATTGATGGCACAAAGATGCCAACTGGAGATGTTTGCGAAAGGAAGAATCGTTGGAAAGCTAGAATCCGGCCGATCACAAACCGAAGTGTCTCGAATTCTTAACGTGGACCAGTTTGTGATTTCAAGACTGTGGCAGAGGTTTCAAAGTACGGGGAATGTTACCTGATGACCAGTACCAGGTCAACCAAGAGTCACAACCCTTCGCCAAGACCGATATTTGGCAATAATTGCGAGACGTGAGAGGGTCAGTACTGCCAGATAACTGGTTTAAGTGCTCACAGTCGCCACAAGAACACGAATTTTGAGACAAACTGCTTACAGGAGACTTAATCATGCTGGCCTGTATGCCAGAAGACCAGCAGTTTCTATTCCTCTCACGTCTGCGCATAAAGGCGCTCGTTTAAATTGGAGTTTGAAACATCAACATTGGAGTGAGTGAGAATGGGCCAATGTGATGTTCAGTAACGAGTCCCGATTTAGTCCGAGTAGTGATTCTCGTCAGGTAACGATATGGAGAGAACGTGGAACACACTTTGAACCAAGAAGTATAATGGAAAGACGTTTTTTTTTACATCAGGGGGAGTAATGGTATGGGTAGGCTTCATGTTGGATGGCCGCACAGACTTCCATATATTTAACACGGGGTCTGTGATTGGTAAAAGGCGCATGTCGTGGCTAGAAAACTCTCCGGACTTAAATCTATCCAGCATGCATGGACTATACTCGGGTACAACTTGCAGCCCTTTCGCACCCACCACGCCCCGTTCCAGAACTGAAAGGAGCTCTCAAAGAAGCTTGGAACTGTATGAGCCCACAACTCATTCATAATCTCTTAGCAGGTATGGGAAATCGCTGTGCAGCGTGTCTGGTTGTCAGAGATGACCACACGCCTTATTAAACTGCAGCATCACTATTTTATTTAATGTTTTCTTTTATTTTTTCTTTAAAGTGGGAACCCTTACTATGCTCAGTTTTCTTTTAAGCCATTAACGCCCGAATTATTTTCTTCGTTAAAATTTAAATTTTGTATTTCCCACCACTTTTAAAATCAAATTAACTTTTATCTAAATTTATCGAGGATTCTGTCTCGTGAAAGTAGGTATATATTTATCTTCCTCTTTACTGGTGGGAAAACCGCTTTCTTGCTGTTTTTGTAACCGTCCTCAAAAGAGGACGCTGGGCGTTAATGGGTTAAACTGCTACTTTGGATATTAAAAGTAAATATTATCGTTCTTTTAAATTGTTTTCTTAATTTATAACCGTTTACACTCCCATATCACGTTTCATCACATTCCGATTTACATTTCCTTCATTACTTACTTAATTACCAATTATGCTTAACTTTTGGACACCAGTGTACATTAGAGTACCAATATATATATGAGTAAGCAACGTACACATTAGATATATGCTCAATTTTGAAACATTTTTTTCAAACTTTACAACACACGTTGGCGATATTCGTTTGGAGGAGTACGCTTAAAAAAACTACAAAGTTTGTCGATAATGACAGGCTACCAAGAGCATTTTAGTCGAACATCTCAACCAATCAATCGGCTTGTCTCACTACTGCTATGTGAAAACTACTCTAGTGACTAATGCAAAACGTCTGCATATTTGTACGGACTGTCTTATTTGTTAGCATACAGTAAGCCACACTGAAATATATCAGCAGTTGGAGTAAGAAGTCGAGTTTTGCTAGTCTTGTGTAAGCATGCACTGTAGTTTATTCGAATATACTTTTTGAAGAAATTTTTCTATGCTAATTGGACTTGATCCATTCCTTTTAAAATTATAGCAGTTCATAGTTAAGTCTTTACTTAACTTTCAGCATTATATCCCTTTAAAAGAATGGAAAATGAGAAGGATGGGGGTGGGGGATTTTGTTAAGCGGCGGCAAGTTTTGACATTCCAAAAAAAAGGATGCTTTCAGGGAGCCATAAATTGTCTGTTCTATTTTTTTCTAAAAAGTTATCGACGCTATTTAGACTTAGACCGTTCATTTTAAAATTTTCGCAGCTTATTAAGTCTTTGTGTAACTTTCAGAGTTACATCCCTTTAATAGAGCGAAAAATGGGGAGGAGAGAGGAATTTTGTTTATAATAAGGCAGTTTTTGCTCTATCTCAATAGGAGGGGTGACTTCAGCGAGGACTTTTTAAAAGAAACCCCCTCCCCCCAAATTATTGTTATCGTCCAAAGAAAACACTGAAAACGAAGAGTGTCATCACGATCAGATGTGCGGATTTCGAACATGTGAAAATTTGCAAAAAAATTCTCATTTTGCGAGTAGAACACTAATCAGTGGGAAAATTTTTCAAATTGTATTCTTTCGAAACAGATTCAAGACTAGATATTTTATTCTATTCGTGCGTATCTATCAGAAGACAGGAGATATATTTTGTTACAACGTTCAAATTTATTTTTTAAATTAATTTATACTTGAAAAAAAAGATTAAATTTGAACAAGGATAAACAAAAATTAATACTTGATAGCTATAATATAATTATGATATTTAATAAAATAAGATCAGAATAATTATTAATACAACAAAGTTTTTATGAGTAATGTTAATGCATGGCACATACTTAAATTTAATTATCAGTGTTGATTTGCTACGACAAACAATCCACCGAGATTAAACTTGTTCGCTAACAGTTAAATTATTTCATATAACACCACTAATTAGATTTTCTGATACAAGTATCTCTCATAGGTTTTTACACAATATAAAATTTTGAAAAAGGTAATTATATTGTATTTGCTGCAGCATATCACAAAAAGTGTTGTCTGAAAATTTTTCATTCTTTTTGGTGCGTATGACCTATTATATGTACTTCAGTAAAGAAATTTAATTTCAATAAAATAATTTCATTACTAAACATGCCAATTATTTTTAAATATGTTCATATATTTTCTTTTTCTTTTTGTTTTTATTGAACCCCTTTTTTAAAGATTTTTATTAACCCGGGAGAACGCGCGCTTTTCAAGGTATGAATGATTTTAACTTTGCCACCAATAAAATCTAATTATAACAGTAACTTTATTAAGACGGAGACAATTCTTACAAATTTTGCGATAAAATAAATTGACGATCACTTTTAAAAAATTAGTGGTTACAATTGTAAAAACCACACGCACTCAGGGTCTTTTAGGCCCTGCGCGCGTCCTCGCGGGTTAAAATGCATGTAATTAATTAAAGTGATATTTAATGAGATATATTATTACATGACACAAATTTAATAAGCATTGATTTATTTTACAGTGTTTACTTTTTATGTGAACTTCATAATTTGCTTGTAAATTATATTAATTCTAATTAAAAATAAATTTTCCGTATAAATAAATGTATTAGACTGACAAACATCACAAAATGTGGAAAGGCGCAACAATAAATTAGGAATTTTATATTTTTATATTATGAATCAGTATATTGTAGATACATAACTTATATGGAAATTGTCGAATTCAATTTTGTTAAAATAACATTATTTGCAAATTATTTCTGCTAATTAAAAGCAAATATTTGTCATACATTATTATTGCTCACAAAAAATTCCGTTTTATAAATAATTAACTATTTAAATTAGTATTTTGTCGTAACGCTGAACTGCTGCATTACAGACGCGGATATTTTGCAGGATATTTATTCATTTTTAAAATGTTGGTTGTTTATGTGAAGTTCGTCAATTTTTCAGAGAATAAAAAAGGTAAATGATTGACTTTTTTGTTTTTGTTTTACGGTTGCATCATTCCATGTGCAATGGTTTTATTTTAATACTATGGATAAAATTGAAAATATAACAATTACCATGAACAGTAAGACAAAAGAAAAAATGTTAGATCGTTTTAAACGTGTACATTTTTTATGTGTGTTTCACGCGTTTTTTTTATATTGCAGAAGTAGTGTTTAAGAAATTGCGTGTTAAATTGTAGAAATACAAAGAGCTCATAAAAGGAAAAACAATAAACTTTTGCGTATCGTACAAATGTGGTTACTTCAAGATGCTTTATCTATCTCATGCTTTTATATGCGTACTGCATCTGCCAATTGTTAATCTACCTCTCATGCTATAAACAAAAGGGGAAACATTGCACTGGAAAGTAAAATCCTTGGATGATCAGGAATGACGTTGGATTAATGCCCTTCTCTATGACCGCACATATGTTTTACTTTAATCTATTGAATGAATTGAATATATAGTGTTTAGAAATCAGTCTGACAAAAAATACATAAAAAAATTTTTTTTTAGATAATTCCAAAGCACGAAATTTTCCATGTGTGTTTCAGCATTTTTATTGCGGCAGTAGTTTCTAGGAAATCACATGCTAAATTGTAGAAATTCTAAATAATTCTCAAAATGAAAAACAATAAATTTCGCCCATTCTATAGTTTCGTTTTCGTCCAGCTGCTTGAAGCATCTTAAGCTTTTAGTTTGCCGCGCTTGTCAATTGTTAATTCAACTTTTTTAATAATAATTATTACAAACTTGGTACTTAAAAGTTTGAAATATGTGTTTCTTAATGCACAAGCATATACTATGTCGAAACGTGTTTGTAAAATATGCTTATTTATCAGTTCAAGAAAAAAAATCTCATAACCCCTTAAGGCTGTTATATATATATATATATATATATATATATATATATATATATATATATATATATATATATATATATAAGGTATTCTGGGGTAATAACGCCACGTTAAGGTTCTACCAATTATTACTGCTTAGTTTTAATATTGTTCTTTCAAACAAATATAGAATCTGATACAGCAACTTATTGACTATGTATACAAGAAGGAATATTTTACAAGATATATATTCATAAAATGTAACGGCATGTTTTCTGGAAATTTCTTCTGAAAAATTCTGCTATTTGGCGTTATTACCCACATAGTTGGGTAATAAGGCCATGCAGCCAACACTATAAAATAAGATGAATTAATAACTGTAAATTATCCAGTTTTAAAGATATAAACTCTACACCCCTATAAATTGATAAATATGAAAAAATTATCAGCACTTTGGGCATACGAATTTCTCTTTATAATTTTTGGTTTTCAACAATGACAGTAATGCTCTCTCAAGCATCAGATAGAAAATAAACCCTCTTTGGATGTAGTTCCAAAACTGAAAAGAATCAACAGTATTAATTACACCAGTATATTGCTTAATTACCGCGATATACTTATTGCGCAATATATATTAAACAACAAATTGCCTCGCAAATTTATCAAAAATCTTGCACAACGATTTAAAGTACATGAAATACACTACAAATTTATATAATAAATAAAGTATGTCCTAATAAATATATAACCTTCAGATCACAGAACTTAACTTGCAAATTTTGGATCTGGCTTTGATTTTTACGCGCTTCTTCATGCAATAAGATCTAAAAAGAGAACAAAAGTTTAGCGGTTGTTTGTGATTCTGATGACTTAGATCCCGCCTGCGCACAACCCCCATGTGCCATTTCCTGGATTCATTCATAATTATGCATAATATTAGCACATGGCGTTATTACCCCAGGACACCTTATATTTCTTCAAGCAGCGTGAAATCCCTTTAAAGTAGGATTTAGGTCTGGACGAGATTTTTTTATCATATTTATATGAAGTAAAATAATGAAAAAGTATGATCAAACAACTTTTTAGTAATAAACGTCTTTAATCCCGATAACAGGCGCTTTATTAGATTATTAAATATTTTTTTCTAATAAATTCTAAAGCCTTGTAAAAGAAACTAGTTATAGAAGCAGAAAAGTAGTAAAGAAAAACACACCTGCCACAAAAACTAGAGTTTTTAAGAAATAATTAAGACTCTTAAAAAACAATTAACGCTGTTTTCTAATCCAAGCTCGCTGAATTCTGCCACTGTGTAGAATGACGCTATTCCTGTTCTTAAATGCACGAATCTGACACCTGTTCTTATTTATTAACAATGGAGTTGAGTAGAATTTACTATTTTTCAATAAAAGAAAACAATCTTTTAGAAAACACTGTGAAAGTTGGCTTAAGGCTATTTTTCAGGCATTCTTGAGATAGCAATCAATTCTAAGTTAAGGTGATACATTTATTCGAAAATGCAAAACACTATTCAATTACAAACCACTTTTAGTACTAAAAACTTTATGTTTAAAAAAGTGTATTAACTATTCTTTTATCAAAAGATAATGTTGGTAACTCTTTTTTTTTATTTTTGAAAATATATAAAAACTGAATTAAAATTTTCATTTGGCATATATAAGTAATAAATAAGATATTTTAGATACTCTAAGCTGTACTTTACTTATTTATTTATTGCTCCTACGACCCTTTTTTGTTTCATATTTGACTCTTATGTTGCTCAATCAGAAATTTGTTTCATTCACCAATTTTATCACCTATGTTACCATTAAAAACAAAGAATTTACAAGTTTTCCAAATTTTTGTTCTGCTAAAGCATACATAAATATTCTAAATATTTTTTCAGATAGATAAAAACTACAATAAACATAATTGTTTCATTTTATTTTACTTTTTTGCTATTTTTAAACAAAAACAGGGGGGGGGGGAGGAGGAGAACTGTAATAGCTCCAAAAATTAGTTTACTGACAACAAATAACTCTGAAGGTGTCGAGAAGTTGATTGAACAAGAAAACCATCAAAGGTTGCTCTTTAAACTAGTCAATTTTAATATTCTTAAGAAGATATGAAACGCATGCGTTATTACATATTTCACGGAATTGTATTTCAGATTTATTAATTTATCATGGACGGGAGCATACTTTATTGAAGATGGTAAACAATGGTCCGTATTTGTACCTGGCATAAAGTGACTTATACATTTTCTTTTTCCCGGTTTTTCAACATCTTCTAACATATGTTTATATCTTCGTTTCATCTGTCTATTCGCATTTTACTTCATATAAATATGCTTGGATTTTACCTAATTGTATATGTCATTAATATTCACTATAGAACCTTTCCTACTGAAAATGGTATGTATACTATAAGTAAGTTTGCAGAGACACACAAAAGTAATGCAATTACATTGAAGTCTATTGGATGGAATTATTTGCAGTGTGTTTTAATTACGTTCAAATAATGAAGTTGATATTCGTTATTGAGACACACCACAAGATGCTTTATTTAGAATATGACGTATAAAAGGAACGTCCTTTAAAGGAAAACACAAAAGAATTTTGGTTTATGGAGAGAAAACCGTTTGCAATGCATTTTAATGATATTACACTATTTTAAACTTTATGATATTGATATGCATTGCAGTCAGATATTTATATAAAATATTTATTGTATGATACACAAATACCGTAATTTCGGGTGTATAAGCCGGGGATCAAACAATTCTTTTTGGACCCAGAAATCTTATGTAGTGATTGAAGACAAATATTTACGGCGATCTAACTAGTTATATTTGTTTCTAAAAAAATTCTGGGTCGAAAAAGAATTGTTTTATCTGCGGCTCATACACCCGAAATTACGGTATCTATTGTACGTAACACAACATAAAAATTCACGTAACCGATTCTGCTACATGAATTTTTGCTATAACCGTAACATAAAATGTTCTAGGTATCCCAACTTCATAGAAAAAGTTAAATAATTTTACTTTTTTTTTTTTTTTTTTTTTTTTTTTTTTTTTTTTTTTTTTTTTTTTTACAGTGTATTCAAAAATGGGAAAAATACGCAAAATATAAATGCTATCTGAGAAGATACATTACATTTTAAACACACTAAAATTTAAAAAAAAATCTTGTGTATTAATTGCGTGAGTGACTCATGTAAAGTGAAACATATTATGTGGAAAAATCAAGAGCATGATTCGTGATTAATATACAACTTATGACATTAAATAATCATTTTAAATATATAATTAGTTTAAATAAATAAAGCCATCACAAAGGCACATTACATGTGAAAAGGAATATATTCATAGAATAAGCTTCAATAAAAATATGAATATTTTTTTTTACACAATGTTTAAATCTGTCTCGAACTTCCTCAAGCATGAAATAATCATGAAAATCAGCTTAAAACTATGATATTTATTTGAAAATCCATAAGTATTCTTTTTAACTTTTTGGAATGTTTAATTAAAATGCTATCGATGCTTAAATTAGCAGGATATTTATGTCCAGAAATAGGACAATAGGTTCACAAGAAAGGAGAAAATTAAGGTTTTTGTAATATATTACCTGATCGATACGTAATTTGTTACTTTCACATTTCTTGCAATCAAACCAAGCGTTTATTTTAATGCACTGAGCTGAAACTCGGAACATTTATTTTGAATTTCGTATTCGTACTAGAAACAAATGTTGTTGAACCAATAATGTCGTTATTTATAATTAATTATGCAATAATTATTCTTTATAGCATCGATGAGCGCTGGTGTGGAACACTCTACTTTACTTCTTTCCCAGAACAAAGTAAAGCCATTTTGGTTTCTGATTGAGCAAAGCGTACGTGAGGGTTAATCACTGAGCACAGAAGCATTATAAAAAGGAGAGAAATCGTGCTTTTGCATTTTCCTGTTTTGGCTCATTAGATTAGTGTATTTGCCTAATAAAGAACGCTGATAAATTCAAGTGCTACAGTCTAAGTCGTAGGATTATGTCTTGCAGCAGTTTCAATGTTTGTTCCGATAGGAAATGTTTCTCAGGACAAACAATTAGCAGTGAAAAGGCACGGAATAAAGTCTTTAAGAGACCACGATTTAATATGCGTTTACAAATGCATAGATAATTCTTGTTAAAATAAATGAAAAAGATTTTCTCTGAAAGGAAGAGAAGTTTTGATGTTAATTAGCTTCCTTGGCGTTTTCAAGATTCTCCAAGATAAAACGAAAACTTCAGTTTTGAAGTCAGTTATGAAAATAAAGTATTTTTCGGTTCTGATATTAAAAGCGTCTCTGAGATCATTTGAATATAGGTGTTAAAAGAATTGTCTAAGATATTAGAATTCAGATTAGTAAACATCTAAGTAAAGAGAAAATATTTTTCTTTCCAGTAAATAACTATTTGGCTCTTTGTATTTTAAAAGTATTTTTAGAATCTGTATTTTAGCAAAACTTCATAATTTGAAGGAAAATCACTAATGATATTTAATTAGTATATATATATACATATATATGTATGCATGTATGTATAAATGTTATATTAAATAGAGCGAAGAATTAGCAGGTGCACATGTTTATCCTTCTTTTGTTTCGCAAGAAAGGTATTTGTATAACTATTTGGAGAATTATAAGAGACTAAAGCAATGATTCCCAATGTGGTACGACCCACAGGGGGCAAATTTGGGTGAAAATCACAAAATGCGAGATTTTTATCATATGAGATATTGAAAATATCCACTGAAAGCAATCCGAAATTTCACGAGGTAAATTTATTTTCAATTAAAGAAAAACAATTTTTGCGGTGAAATTGTTAAATTTTGACGAACTTAAATAATAAATTATTTTTTACGTAATTATATATCATTTATTGTCATATGTATGCCAGTAATGACAATTTCATTCTAAAGCATTTTATACATTCTTGATCATTTTTCTGGGGGGGGGGGGGGTCTAACTTTTCAATTTTGTTTAAAGGAATCTGTTTTCTACTTAGGAGTTCAAATTCAATGTAATGTTTAATTTTATTTATTATTAATTTACAGAAGTCAGGAAAATGACATAATAAAAGTCTACTCAATTTTTACAAAGACTTTATACACATTAGTATCAAAGAAATATCTAAACGATCTTGCTGGTAGCTGTAATTTTACTACTTCTAACTTGAACTATGTTGAAAATAAGAAGAATTACTTTACAGAGCCATATTTATACTTGATAAAGAACTAAAATGAACAGGCCGTAAAATAACTTTAATTTTCAGTAATAATCATATTTAAATTAGGGAAAATTATTTATAAAATACAGAATTTGTTACATTAGTTACATACGTGTTTTATAAGCTAAAAATATTAATTAGAAAAAAAAAACAGAAAGATATATTTGTACAGTATAGCAAAAGTCTCTATGCACATATCACAGTGTGACATGCCAAGAAAATGAAAATCTGAAATTATAAGTATTTTAATAACTTTATTTGTGTTATTAAATATGTAATGTCTCATGAAAGTACTCTTATGAATGCTTTTTATTAGAATGTAAAAAATAAATTAAATCATGCAACATTTAATAAGAATTTTATTGAACGGATTGCATTTTTCGTATTTTGGGATGTTCTCCCTGTTGTTGTTACCATGAACTCTTTTTTTTCAATTTTTTCAAGATTTTAATGCCGTAATCTAAGAATAAAAGTTCAACATAAAAAATATGAAACATAAAATGAAAAATCAGCTATTTTCATTCAATTTTAAAAGATATTCTTAAAAATTCCAAGACAAAATAGAAATATATAGATATATGTGTTTCAAAGATTAATTTTTTTTCGCACTTTAATATTTCCATTTATTGCTTTATTTTAGAATATTACACAATGTCTTTGGTATGAAATGATATTGTGCAATGAATGAATCTTTGGTTCCTACTTACGCTGAAATTTTTCCAAATGAACTAACCAAACATATATTTAACCCATTTACGCCCAGCGTCCTCGTTTGAGGACGGTTACAAAAACAGCAAGAAAGCGGTTTTCCCACCAGTAAAGAGGAAGAAAAATGTATACCTTATTTCACGAGACAGAATCCTTGATAAATTTAGATAAAAGTTAATTTACTTTTAAAAGTGGTGGGAAATACAAAATTTAAATTTTAGCGAAGAAAATAATTCGGGCGTTAATGGGTTAAAACCATAGCTGCCAACTCTTCTGATTTTTCAACCCGGAAAAATTTAACAGAATTTTTTGCCTTATTTAGTCAGCAGATTACGGCGATTTGAAATGGTAAAATTTACTGTAAATTTTTTCCGGGCCGAAAAAGCGGAAGATGTTGGCAGCTATGGTTAAAACTGACAAACTCGTTATGGAAACATCGAAACTAAAAAAAGATCTGTAATCCTACATATGTAAAGTTGCCGAAATCTGTATGCTTACTAACATTTTATCTGTACACTGTACAAGAAAATATACAAATCTACTAAACTAATTTTTGTAAAGCTACAGTAATCTGTAACTTTACAAACGAATCTACTAACATTACAGTTATCTTACTAAAATTTTATTTGTAACCTGGGTTGCAGTTACATAAGAAATTCTAGGAATCCCAGTTTCCTGAAATATTCTTTGAAACCTTACAGATTTTCAGTGCAAATCTGTACCTGTTACATGATTTTTTGCTGTTGCCGTTACATACAAGGTTCCAGGAATCCCAATTTACTAGAAAACTTTTAGTAACATTACAATTTTTTTTTTTTTTTTTTTTTTTTTTTTTTTTTTTTTTTTTTTACAGTGTACCAAATTTAGAAAATCAACAAATCCTGAAATAGGGATCGCAAGAATATTCTATTTAATGAAGCATTTCTTAAGATTCTCCTATCACACTCGCAACACATATAGAGATTCATTAGAGAAATATATTATGAATAACTTAAAAGTTGAAATTGTAACATATGCACTGTTAAAAAAATCTAATTCTAGAGAATGCAAGGTAACAGAAATTTGTATGCTTACTAAAATTTTATGTGTACACTTTACAAATAAAAATGCAAATCTGCAAAACAATGCTTTGTAAAGCCACATAAATCGCCAACTTTACAATATAATCTACTAAAATTACTAAATTTTATCTGTAAACCGTGTTGCAATTACATAAAAATGTCTAGGTAGCCCAGTTTCCTAAAACATTTCTTAGTAATATTACAATTTTTTTGATTTATAGTGAAACCGTGTATCTTTTATTTGAATTTTTATTGTTGCTATTATGTAAATGATTCTACTAAACTAGTTTCCTGGAAAAGAATGATAGTATATTTAGATTTTTTTTCTTTTTTTTGTATAACAGGGTAAAGCAATCAGTTTGACAATAAAGGCCAAGGAAGGGCTCTCAGAGAAGGAGATTTGGAAAAAAGAATGGCGGTTTTATAATAAATAAAATTAAGAATACAACAATGATTTTCATACATTGAATTATCCAGAGAGAGATCTTATTCTCCAAAAAATATGTTTTTAATGAGATACTAAAATCAATTAGAAAATGTATCAATGCTCTCAAAAATAATCACTAATATGAGGATTATTTCAAGGAAATTGTCCGAAGAGAAAAAAATCGCATTTTTATTTTACGATCAGATAAATAGGGTAAAGAGCAATAACTCTTAACATAAAAACTAAAGCATAACTTCGTTTCCTTTTCATACTAAAACATATTTGTGACAAATGTTTTACCTGTTACAAAAGTTAAAAAAATATGAAGCGAGAGAATTTGTCATCGTTAATGCTCTTTTAGGCTTCTTGCAAACTATTAATAATTCAATATTAAATAGTAAAAAATTATGTGTTACAAAAGACATCATGATTTTACAGTAGCTTAGGGGGCCACAATAAGGTTGGGAACAACTAGTCTGGAGGATAAATAAAAGTTTAACATGTATCAAAATTATATAATTACAAATTTCAATGAATAAAAATGTTATTGCTTATAATCTGTTTTATGAAATTTCCAAGATACATCTCTCCACAGCATCTATATTGAACAATACTCTCTAATTTGGCTTCATGTGCACAAATTAGCAGTCTTATGTTTTACCACTATAGTAACAACAACAATAAAAACTTTGATTTAATTCAAATTTAATTGTTATATACACTGTAAAAAAGAAATCTGTAAAGTTGCTAAATTTTTACTAGGAAACTAGAATTCCTATAACTTTTCATGTAACGGTACCAGTAAAAGTTCTTGCAATTCAATTCCGTGACAAAGAATACAAGAATAAGCTGAATAACTGATTCTGTTATATGAAGTTTTGCTGTTACGGTTACATGAAAAATTTTCGGAATCCCATTTTCCTAGAAAAGTTTAGTAACAGATTTCTTTTAAAATACAGTGTAAACTATGCCAATGACGATCACAGCAGTGGCAATGATAATGACAATAACCGATGAGTTTACGACAGCTTTAGTTACTTGTGAACTACATGAAGGAACTCTTGTTAAGTGCGCACATTTTTGTTTCCCAATGTTTTAGTAATGCAATTTTTATATAACAAAGTTGCATGCTATATTTCTATTTACTTTGACATAGGGTAACATCCCCAGTAATTGGCACATTAAGAATTTGTCGTTAAACTTACTTAAATTTTCATTATAAAGAAATAAGCTATTTACTTGGAAATATTTTTAAATCAAAGAATGCATATCTGTGCATCTATTTTGCCCACTAAAAGCAAAAAAAATTGAAAAAGTATTTTTATAAAAATATATTTATAAAAAGTTGCTGAAATCACCAGTAATTGGCACCTAGAGCACCAATGTATGACACCTTGTGATCCAGTAATTGGCATATGTTTATATTAAAAAAAACTTTACATTTTGCATTGGGTTTAATCACTTTAAATTAATTTACTGTAGATGAAGATGCCATATTTCCGGTTTTTGAGAGTAAGAAATCAGCATATTAATCTGAAATGTGAACACTTTAAAACAATACAATATACTTACATTAATACCCAGTAATTGTCATGCTGTCCCCAGTATTTGTCATATGAAGCTTTAATGGATTCCAATTACTGATGAAATTTATATTTTCAAATAAAAACAAATGATAAACAAAATTAGTCTATAATTTTAAAAGTACTTCCAAAATAAATGGTTTAATCTCAAATTCCTCGCGAATTGCTTGTAATTGGAATAGGTGCCAATTACTCGGAACTAGCAAAATTGAAGCACCATTAATTGGCAACTACCATTAATTCAAAAATCCAAATATTTGTGTCGAAAATACTGTTACACAATTAAAGTAACCCTTTTTAACTAAACAAAACTGTTGTCAATTAAAATTTAAAATATATTATAAATCAGATAATAATGAATTGAAAAGCATGCCTTCCTTAAGCCAAAGAACAAGAATTTGCAACAAAATGGCTAATTTGATACAAGCCAGATTTGTTTCTCTTTCCTAGGCTCTATTGTCATCTTGTAAAATAAATCAAAGTTATAATCTTTAACGTAAATGAGCATATAACTGATATATGGTCTTGAATTTTTAAAAGACTGGATATAAATCTTTTTTTAGGACATGTTTGTAAAGTGTGCCAATCACTGGTGCATGCCAATTACTGGGGGTGTTACCCTATTACTTTCATTTATGCTAATTTGTGATAAAATAAAAACAGTGGTTCTTCCCTTCAATTGAATAGAAAACACGGGAGTGAGTAAATACAGGGCTCCCTTAATGGTCCGCGAACTGAACACCAACATTTTTTAACAGAGAATTTCATGGTAGGTATCTACAACATTTGTGCTACAATTAACCTCCAAAGTACGGTTTTTGCGCAATTTGCAATAGAAATATAAAAAGAAAAATTTTGTAAGAAAATATTGGTGTTCAGTTGGCGGACCATTTGGAGCCCTGTAAATACAATGCATTTCCTAAAACACTATGTATTTACTCGTAATAAACAAACCACTGTATGTGGAAGTGGGTTTATCTCGCTTGTTTTACATACTATTTCTGTATTCGTAAAGAATATCCACGGTTAATTAATGTTGGCGGCTTTTTCAGCTTTTGTATGGTCCCTTGATTTCGAATGGCAATAAGTACTGAAAGTTTTCTCAGCATATTTTTCTGAGATTAAATAATTCTAAAAAAACTTTTATAAAATAGTGGTGTAAAAATTCAGGGGCCATACAATCGTTTTAAAATTACGCTTAAGAGAGCCGCCTCTTATGTGCCAGTGCACAAGCTTAGTTTTCAGGGGCCGATGGTGCAGCTTTGAATGACTTAACCCTTTGAGCTCTGATGGTTGAATTTTCTGCCACTTAAATTTAATTCTAAAATGTCACAAAGGCACCGAAATATTCGATCAAATTTATTTGAAAAAGGTTTAATATATTTTTTCGTGTATATGATAAACATATTTTTTTTTCTTTGCAAAATACTGGTGCCAATATAACATTTGGAATTCTGAAGAAATTTACCTTCCAGAGTTCAAAGGGTTCATGAAAATATGTATGGTTTCATAGAGTTGCCGGAATATTCTATATATTATACGCTCCACGCTTTCTAGTTCTATTTTTTCAAACGCGGTACACGAATAAATACGACAATTCATTTCAAATACAAAATTTGCTTTTTACTCACTTAAAAATAATTCCTAAATATGAAGGTTAAATACTTTTACTGATATTATCTGATTTCTCCAATCTTAATAACATATTCCAAAATAAATTTAACAATGACATTCTATAGTGCCTTATGAATTAACTCTAAAATAATCTCTGATGTTTAAACCTCTTCTTAAACGGACTTTGTAAACTCTTTCAGTAAGAACTAGTCCGAAATCTAGTCTATTGATATACACCTCGGTCGTAATTAGTGAGACAATCTATCTCACAGTGTGGGTTTTGACGTTTCCGCGAAATTAAATTAATCTCTGCTGGCATCTAATGTAATGTAAGCAGGCAGACGGCTTTTCTAGACCTTCGGAATCTGTAGCTTGCATCTAGTTGGGCATGGAATATTTGGAACGGATATTAAGCTTTAAAATACAACCACAGAGTGTTGGAAAGAGGGAATTCTTTGAAGAATTCAAATTGAATAATTATGAAACCGAGAAGTAATTAGGAAAGCGTTTCAGTCAATGTGGTTTCCTCGTGCATTATATTTTCAGGAATTTTATCGTCGCATAGGTATAAACTCTTTCTTATTAATTTATATATCTTTGATTGTTTGGACTTTTTGTTGGAAAACCAACTATTCATAACGTTTTTCAGAAAAGATGAAGATGAAATTATGCTTCTATATAAAAGAACACATTTGTCATGGTTAAAAAATAATGAAATAGGTATAATTACAAATTTTCTACTTAATATGTTTTACTGCGTAATTCAAATTCTTAGCAGTATAAGAGGGTATTCCATATACAGGGCATATAAGAATACTTATAGGAGACTTTCGTTTCTATTTTGCTGATAAAGAAAAAACCCAAAATACAGAGCCTGCATGCATTTTTTCTGAAATATTTCTTAAACTTAACATTATATATTCTATTAAAATTTAACTGAAATACCTCATATTAAATATATTTTAAATTATTAGGCATTAATTTGATGGTCAAAAAGAAGTTTAAATTAGTTTAAAAGAGTTAAATATTTAAAAACTCGTATAAAAAGGTAGTATCCAAAACTATTTACAAAAATCAGACAGAGATTAATTTTTTTCTGAATTTTGCGTGTGACATATTTATTTAATCATTTGAAAGCAACAAAAAATTTCAGTTTAATAATTAGATGTAAATACGTTTACCATTTTAGAGGATGTATTTTTAACACGTTGGTAACCGGTCCCAAGAGTTCCCACATTTCTATTGTAACCACCTTTAATCTTTTTTTTATTGCCAAAAAATTGGAAAATAATTTTGACTTGTTTAATCGCAGATTTTTGCGATTAAATAAAGCAAAGTTTGTTTTTAAAAATATACTGGTAACACAATATCATTTTTAAAGAATGATGTCACATAAACAGGGCTCCCAAATAGCCCGCGAACTGAACATCAGAATTTTCTTAGAGAAATTTTCTTTTTAGATATTTCTTGCAAATTGTCAGGAAAACACCTTTGAAAGTTGATTCTAGCGCTAACGTATCATGAAATTTTCTGTTAAAAAATACTGATGTTCAGTTCGCGGACCATTTGGGAGCCCTGCATAAATTACTGTTCAAAATATGTTAATAAAATGTTTATTTGCGTAAATCTTACTCCAAATATTCACAACCAGAGTTTCTTAAATTGACGAAAAACAACAATAAAATCTTAAGAAGATGTAAAAACAATTAAAAAAAAATCCCAGAACCTCTACTCTACAATGCGTAATCGAAATGGGAGCATTAAGATTAAAAAAAAATAATAAAATTAAATATATTTTAAATTTACAGGCTAAAAAATTAATCTCTGTCTGATTTTTGTAAATAGTTTTGGATACTACCTTTTTATACGAGTTTTTAAATATTTAACTCTTTTACCCTTTTTTTCAGAGTGAGCTTATAATACATTCCTTTTCCAATGCAAAATTTACAATAATAATAAGAAAGAAAAAAAGTCCTTCCGGCAGTGCCGGGAGGAAGAGGTAGCTTTCATATACTTATATATTTGTTTATTTATTTTAAATTAAGTTATATTATTCAAAAATACTAAGCTCAAATTAGTGGAACCTTATTATGAGCTTGGTCGAAATCTTAATTCAGGTGCACATGCACATTCATATTGAAATCGATTAATATATACGAGTGCTGTAACGGGCAAATTGATTTTCTTAAAAATGTTACCCACGTTAGAAATTCAAACTGCTTAGGCGTTTTTTACGTTAAAGACAAAGCAAAAAGTACTCCTGAAATCATTATTAAGATAAATACTTTAAAAAGAACCTTTTTTCAATTTTTAATTTTTTGTTTGTACATCATTATACATTTAAAAGATTTTTGACAAACTTAAATGGCTTCCATTTTGAAACAAGAGGACAGAAGAAGTTGGTCAGTTAACGTGGTCAAGTCATTGCTATGTATTATGTGCACACGGAGTTATATCAAAATCAGTTTATAAATACGCGTGTTATCAAGTGACTAAAAACAGATCATTTCAAGATATGCGCAACACTAGAAATTAAAAATGCGATAACTCAGCCATTTTTAAAGATACAAGCGAAACAAAAAATGCTCTGGAATCTTTGTATCAAGTTCAAATGCATAAAAGAAAAATCCTTTTCAATTTCTCATTTTCTTGTACCTAATTTAAAATTTAAAAATTTTAAAACTTATAAATTTTTTAAATGGCCGCCATTTTGAAATAAGATGGCGGAGGGAACTGAGTATCGAACTCGATTCAGGCCTCAGTATATACTATGTACACACCAAGTTACATGCAAATCAATTAATAAATACGCGTGTTATCGCGTGACAAAAATCAGATCGTTTCAAAATGTCAGCCATAAGAAAAATTCAAAGTGCTATAACTCAATCATTTTTTAAGATATTGACAAAATAAAATGTGTTCTGGAATTGTTGTTTTAAGTTCTAATACGTAAAAGAAAAATGGATTTCAATTTTTAATTTTTTCAGATTTAATTTTAAATTTTAAAATTTTTTAAAAATTTAAAATGGCCGCCATTTTGAAACAACATGACGGAGGGAACTGAGTATCGAACTCGATTCAGGCCTCAGTATATACTATGTACACACCAAGTTACATGCAAATCAATTAATAAATACGCGTGTTATCGCGTGACAAAAATCAGATCGTTTCAAAATGTCAGCCATAAGAAAAATTCAAAGTGCTATAACTCAATCATTTTTTAAGATATTGACAAAATAAAATGTGTTCTGGAATCGTTGTTTTAAGTTCTAATACGTAAAAGAAAAATGGATTTCAATTTTTAATTTTTTCAGATTTAATTTTAAATTTTAAATTTTTTTAAAAATTTAAAATGGCCGCCATTTTGAAACAACATGACGGATGATGCTGGGAAACGAACTCGGTCGAGACATTTGTATGTACTATGTACATACCAAGTTTCATTCAAATCGGTTCATAAATACGCGTGTTATGAAGTGACAAAAATCAGATCGTTTTAAAATGTAAGCCATAAGAAAAATTCAAACTGCTATTACTCAATCATTTTTTAAGATATAGACAAAATAAAAAGTGTTCTGGAGTCGTTGTTTTAAATTCTAACACGTAAAAGAAAAATAGTTTTAAACTTTTAATTTTTTCAGATTTAATTTTAAATTTTATTTTTTTTTAAATTTAAAATGGCCGCCATTTTGAAACAACATGACGGATGATGCTGGGCAACGAACTCGGTCGAGACATTTG
Organism: Maratus speculifer; assembly: GCA_964019185.1. NCBI lineage: Eukaryota > Metazoa > Arthropoda > Arachnida > Araneae > Salticidae > Maratus > Maratus speculifer. Next base: position 205,279,812 of record OZ025299.1, read on the forward strand.
TTTGTACTATGTACATACCAAGTTTCATTCAAATCGGTTCATAAATACGCGTGTTATGAAGTGACAAAAATTAGATCGTTTTAAAATGTCAGCCATAAGAAAAATTCAAACTGCTATTACTCAATCATTTTTTAAGATATAGACAAAATAAAAAGTGTTCTGGAGTCTTTGTTTTAACTTCTAACACGTAAAAGAAAAATAGTTTTAAACTTTTAATTTTTTCAGATTTAATTTTAAATTTTAAATTTTTAAAAAAAATTAAAATGGCCGCCATTTTGAAACAAAATGGCGGATGATGCTGGGCAACGAACTCGGTTGCGACATTTGTATGTAATATGTACATACCAAGTTTCATTCATATCGTTTCATAAATACGCGTGTTATGACGTGACAAAAATCAGATTGTTTCAAAATGTCAGCCATAAGAAAGATTCAAAGTGCTATAATTCAATCGTTTTTTAAGATATAGACAAAATAAAAAGTGTTCTGGAATTGTTGTTTTAAGTTCTAACACGTAAAAGAAAAATATTTTTCAAATTTTAATTTTTTCGCATTGAATTTTAAATTTTAAATTTTTTAAAAAATTTAAAATGGCAGCCATTTTGAAACAAAATGTCGGATGATGCTGGCCAACGAACTCGGTCGAGACATTTGTATGTACTATGTACATACTAAGTTTCATTCGAATCGGTTTATAAATACGTTAGTTATCGCATGACAAATATCAGATATATATATATATATATATATGTATGGTTATATATATATATATATATATATATATATATATATATATATATATATGTCAACATTTGAACGGAGAGTGGTTTTGGGGTCTGGGGGTCCTGATCGGTGAAAATATACCAAAATTTTCTGGAAGTGTTTTCCTCCGGACGGCTGCAATAGGTAGCCTTTTACTTTTTTTAATGAAAGCTACCTAAAAGTAAAAAATAATAGGCATGCTTAAAATTACATATTGTATCTTTATATTTAGTTACTGTATTCAGATGCGATTTGTTTTATGTAATTCTATAGTGTTGTGGCTATTTAAAAATTAATTGTAAAAAGAGATCTTTTTTGAGATATTATGTGTCGGATCAGCTTAAGTCATTTGGGGGTGTCTACTATATCTTCTAAAAGATTGCTGATTTTTTTTAATGCAATGCTGCTAGCATAGAGTATATTATTTCGACATTTGGCTGTAAAATACAAGCTTTTCTTAAAACTTTATACATGGTAATATAGCAATAAGAAGAAAGAACAATAAAAAGTAAATATCTGGAAAATTAATTAGCCTATATTTATCAATTTAAAATCATGTTTATTAATTACATGATGACTAAGTGGTTATTTTATCCAACATTCTATTTATATAACTGTAATACTAGTTAGAACTAATTTTATAGAGTTGTTTAAAATTGTAATACTATATTTAATCGCAAAATTCACTCCTGAACATCTTTATTTCATTCCAAAACCTTGAAAAAAAAAACAGATTTACGTAATTTTCGCATAATAAACATGACATAATTTTAGTAAACTAAGTGAGATTTAGATCATTAGTGTGCATACCAGGGATTTAATTTTTATTCAAAAACTTCAAAGTAATAGCAAGAAATCTGAATAGTAATTTTTGCTTTGTTTAATGACAGATGTTCGTGATTATTTAAGGTAAAATTTATTTCGTTTTGGTATGGATTCGAAATTTCGGAACACTTTTTTTTTTTTCCTTGGATGGACTGATATATGTGCTATTGATGCAAGTGGGTTAACCTAGTCGTATTACTGGAGACAATATTAATTTTACAATGCTTTTTAAATAAAAAATTCAGTTTGGTTCTGTGTATCGAACGGAGGAAATTCTTTATTTGGGGGTCTATTGCTATTTCTCCTGTACGCTATTTCTCCTATACAGTGGTTTTGAACGATTTCAATAAATAAATAAATAAATAAATAAATAAATAAAGGAGGGGAGGTGGTTATGCATTTGACGCATATGGTATTTCTTTTTATGCATGTTCGCCGATTGCTCAGAAAATGCACCGCAAATTTTCTCATTAAAAAACATCATATCTTTAATTTTCAAGTGCAGACTAATTGAAGTTTTTTCTCTTATTCTAATTGTTTTCGCGAAATAATTTCTTTAATTTAAGAAATTTGAAGATTTAATAATCGTAAGTTAGTACTTTAAGTCAGTGAAATGAATGATTCAACATCCACACCTCAATTGTTTCAACATGTTCTCTATGTTTATGGGTGATATGTGGAAGAAATTATATCGTGTTAGGTAATATCATCTTTTGTCAACAAATTAAAATATTAACTTTCTAGTTAATTGTTTCAGAGGAATTTTGGATAATTATTTTTAAGATTTGTCTGTTATTTTCAGAGGAAAAAGCTCGTGAAAATTATAGTATTCTGAAAACTAGTAGGATGTGGTAATCTCAAAACTTTTTTCTATTTCATAAATGTTAATGCATCAAAAGTCTTTAGCATAGTATCAGAATTAAATGACAGCCTATGCTCATAGTGAGGATTCTGAAGTCATGAAATTCCGTGCATTAGCTCTTGAAATAGGAATATTGTAGATAGCTGGAAAAATGCAACATAAAAGCGACACTTGTTGGGCGATTTATACCAAAACATATGCAACAATAATATTCACCAGGCTATACCTGAATATGAAGTTTGATGAAAAAAATCGTGCATTAGTTCTTGAGCTAGAGCTATTACAGGCATCAGGAACATTCAGCAGAGAAGCGCCATCTGTTGGGCGATTGACACTAACACATAAACAGAACTAGTTTATATCACATATTTACTGAATCAGAAGTTTGATGAAAACCCGTGCATTAGTTATTGAGATATAGTTGTTGCATAAATCGTAAAAAATACGGCATATCAGCGTCACCTGTTGACAGATTTACACAAAAAACTAACCAGCATCAATTTATATCAGAGACTACCTTATTGAATTCCCTACATTAGTTCTTGAGATAGAGTACTCACAAACTTTTGTCATTATAGATAGACGGACAGATTCTCCTAAAACGTGAAATTCGTCTAAAACCAGAATTCGAAAATTTTTAAGAATCCAATATTTTCTTCTTGTAAAGCTAGAAGAAAGTAAAAATAAGCATGTATTCTGTTAAAATGTTTGCCAGAAACCGGTTCATGTCACGGACAAAAAATTTTTTTCACAGTAAATGAATTATACACTGTAAAAAATAAATGTGTAAATTTACACACAAAAATGTGTAAATCGATGATACAAAAACGACATGTCTATATGGGTAATTTGGTGTGTAAAATACGCCAAATGTGTAAATTTCAAAATACACATTTTTATGTGTAATTTGATGATAAGTCCAAATGTGTAAAAGTTATCTGATAACTCTTGAAATACACACTTTAAAGTGTAAGTTGCACTGAAATACACATATTTCTGTGCAATATTTTTACACATATATTTGTGTAATATTCTACTTTTACACATATTTTGTGTAATAGGAACATACACATAATCTTGTGTAATATACAACATACACACATTTTTGTGTTATATGCAGAATACGCAGATTTATGTGTTAATATTATGTTCTTACACATATGTATGCGAAACATGCAAAACACACACTTTTGTGTAATTTTTAAAATACACAGATTTTTGTGTACATAGCTTTATTTTATGCTTTGACATGTAAATTGTGAAAAAAATAATGTTTTTATGGTTACGAAACAAAACAGCATAAAGAAAACAATTTAAGTAATACTTGGCGTTTATTTTTTTTTTTTTTTTTTAACTGACTTACAAACAAGACCACAAATCACAATATGCCTAATTTACAAAAAACAGGGTAGTCTTAAATTATAATCTGTTATCTTTCTGTTAGAGTTGGTTTGAAGTCCGAAAGTCATACATTCATAATTTATGAACAGGAATGTATAATTTGAGTATAGACAATAAGGAGACTGTTTTTTTAAATTAAGTTAAAAGTTAGAGTTCTTTCACACCATCTTACAACTGTAGCAGCTTGTGTTATTTTCAATTTATTTAGAATTTCCTCTTTTTGGAAATTCATATAGATTTTTTCTCCATATTCTGAAAATGGCATAATTTTAACTGTATTTATAACTGATAAAATGGTGATTTTTTTTCATTTGTTGCGATGTACAGAGTGAAAAAAAAACCATATTTTTTGTTTCTTTTTAAAATAAATTATTACAAACTTTTTTCGTTTGGGCTAATTATATTTTTGCACTCTCTTTGAAAGCTTTTGCTCACTTTAACTTCCAAAGTTATCATCGCACATGTAAGGCTCCACAGCTAGTATTTTTAACAATAACGTTCAAGCAGAATTTTCCTTTAATATAATTTGACCAGATGGGTGAAAAAGCGTCCAGGGCAGGATTCAAACCAGGGACTTTTAGCGTAAGTTGCCAGTCTGGCATTAGTTAGCTTTATTTAGTATAATTCTAGTTCTTTGGCTGAATTATGTCCGCCAGATTCATCCACGATAGCTCAATTAGTAGAGCATTGGCAGCTCTCATAAAAAATCCCGGTTCAAACCTAGGCCAAAATACTTTTAATTCTGTTGGAAAAATTACAAGTGATTTATTTAATAATTAACATAATTGTATTAAAATTAATAAAGAATTATTCTTTTATCAAATTACATGACATTTAACAGCAATATTTGTTAAAATTACTAATGAAATATCTCTGCTTAAATGTTCAAAACATAATCAAATAAAATTTACATAATATATATATATATTCTTGCATTATACATAGTATGTTTTGTAATCTTTAAATTATAAGGATTATTGATGATAGAATTGAAAGATTATTGATTACTAGTGACTGAATGAAATTAATTTAGTATTTTAATACGCATTTTGAACGCTAAGTCACTAGTGATTATTTAATTACACAACAACTATAAAAAATATTAAATATAAAAAGGAAAACCGATATTAAGTACTTACATTTTATGCATTTTAATTGCATGGTATTATTCACTATAAATAATACATGCGATTATAATACAGTAGACGCAGTTGATACAGATAAGATGGACAGAGAAAATGGGATTTACACCAAAGTTGCAGTTATGATGTCGCCAAAATCATCTTGAAATATATATATGCATAATATAAAAATATACTCTATATGGCGAACGGTGACCGGCCACTTGCGATTTTAGATATTTTGTTAAATATCTAGAAAAAAAACATGAAAAATTTCACTGCAACTGCAGGCGTGTGTAAACATAATAGTACAGACCATATATTATGATGAACATTTTTTCCCTTTCCCCCCATGAACATTTTTTCAATTTGGACCCGTCAACAAATCGAAAAGAACGTATATCTTTTGGATAACCCTGTCAAAACTAATGTAGCAAAAGTGTTCAAAGTGTAGATTATGATTGAGTGGTTTATTGTAATTAACTGTGCTCCTTTTTGTGTGGATAGCATGTATATTCGTAGAGAAATTGCGTTTTTATAAAGAAAAAAATCCAAATTTTGCACGTTTTTTTGCTTATAATTTGCAGAGTTCTTAATATATATATAAAAAAATCCGTCCAGAAAATATGACAAATAACATTTTACATAATACCTTGTAATCAGAATTAAAAAATAATAAAAATTGTATGAAATAATGAATAGGTTTACTAAATAATTTTTCACTGCGCATGCGTGAACGCTATCAAAATTTCACTTCCATATTTTGATAGATAAATGTATAGAACAAATTTTTTGAAAATCTCAAAAGCATAGCTTGAAAATTCTGAAAGTGATCGTCGAAGCTCAAAATCTATTGTTCTTAAAATGAAGCAAACAAATGGGGGGTTGTATCCAAATATAATAGTGCGTGCCACATTGTGTATTCTATATTGGCACTAATCAATGGATATATGGATAGAGCCCCTCATCTTTTTACTTTATTTTGAAAATAACGGATTTTAAGCTTATTCTATCTACGATCACATTCAGAATTTTCAAGGTATATTTTTGAGACTTCCACAAAAGTTGCTCTATGCATATAGCTAACACAATATGCAAATAAAATTTTGATAGTGTTTACAGATGCGCAGTGAAAAAATTTTTAGTAAACCTATTTATTTTTCATACAATTATTATTATTTTTTTAATTCTGATTACAAGGTATTGTGTACAATGTTTCTTCTCATAGTTTCATAAAAGTGCATTATTTTATATTCAGAAATCTGAAAATTATAAGTAAAAAATTTGTCAAAATTTGGGACTCTTTTTATAAAAATCGCAATTTCTCTACGAATACTAGCCACATAAAAATGAAGACAGTTTATTACAATAAGCCACTTAATTATAATCCATATTTTGAACGCTTTTGCTGCATTAGTTTTGACAGGGTAATCCAAAGGATGTTCTTTCTTTTTCAATTTGTTGACAGCCTCCTATGGAGTTTGATGAAAATCTTCACGGAAATGCGTGGCATATACTGTTATATTTACACACTAAGATTTTCAGGATAATTAATTCCTCGTGTATTTTTCTACATATTTAACAAAATGTTAAAAATCGCAGACTTCCGGCATAGGTAAAACCGGCGAAGTCACCTAGGTGACTGACTATACCACACGGTCAAAGCTTTGACCGTATAGTATATATGAGGACGTAAATTTCGAAGCTCGCCTTATCTTTAAAAAAAAAAAAAAAAAAAAAAAAAAAAAAAAAAAGAAAAGAAAAAAATAGAAAATCGCGAAAAAACCTAACTGTGTCCAATATTTTTCATTATAAAGCGTGGTTTTACATTGATAGAAATACACGATAAAACTATTTTTTATGCACATTATAATGTTTTTTTCGATGTAGGTTCATTAATAGAAAAGATTGATAGAAAAAATCGGTTTTTTAAAATTTAAAACTCACGTTCTCATGCATACATTCCAAACACTTGTCATGCCTCACAAACATCCTTATATAAGTAATATTTACGTCTTATGTTCGATATATTTATGTATCTTTGTCATCGTATACATCTTAAACACAAGTCATGTAGGTATGCTTCATATATGATGACTGCAAATGAGCATAAATGTTATGAAACGTATAATTGTAATATATATTATTACAAAGTCTTATGTGCTCTATAATTTGGCAACCCATTTTCAAGAGATCGCTGCAACACATAAATACCTTAACAAATTCAAACTACTTCGATTCTAAATTGTACAATAAGTTTTAATGCTATTTGAAAAATGAAATAAAAAATTTAAAAAAAAAGTAGTAAATGCTCCTATTTTATTTTATGTATGTGAAGTAATCTTTTGACTTTTTCGATCTACTCTTATATTAACAATATTTCTACAGCTATCAAATGATACTTTTTAAAAATTTTTATTTTTGTTGTTTTTGCTAACAGTAGTTTTTGAATGTAATACGCTTAAAAAAGTCTTCAATTTATGTAAAATATTTTTAACTATTTCAATCTAAAAATCACAAAAAAAGAAAGAAAAACAATGAAGCGAAATTTGTTAAAAGGTGGGATTTGATATTGGTAGAAATAGTGTTAAGAAAACTACAGCATGAAAAAATATGAAAACGTGTAGTTTTATGTCAATTATTGTGATAAACAAGCTGAAACATTAATTATTTCAAGTGCTACTCAGTGTTGAAATTGCAAATATTTATTGGGGTGTCAATGATCTCTTTTTCAGCTATTTTCCATCATATTAAAAAATCTGCAAAGTTCATTTTAAAATTACGATGAAAAACTAATGAAATAAGAAATAAAACTTTGAAGTGAAAATTTATCTCAGTATCTCATGTTGACAATTCTAAGAACAATTAGGCTGACAACTGCTATGTTTGAAGATAGCAACAATAAATATAATCATATTTTTTAAGCTGACAGTAAAGGTAACACTGATTCTCATTGGATGAGTAACTTTCACTTTTTGGAATGTTACAGATATACAACGAGGTGATATAAAGGATTAATTCATTTTATATAAGAGTTTACAAGCAGTAAAGAAATATTGAAAACATTTTTTTTATTATTAAAAAATAGTTTTAATAACACATTGAAGAAAATACATTTTTATTTGTGAAATTATACATTTAATCCACTAACTCTTAATGTATGATAAAATGAACAACGATCGTTAAGTGTTTATATCACACAGCACCGCATCTACTCTATTTTGCCTTTAATGTGAAAATTTTAATTCGTTTTTCAAGTATGTATCTGGTTTGCTGGATGTTTTTTTGCCAGAGCCATTATAAATCTAATACTATCATAAATAGTATAAAGGATTACAATCTACAATTGAGTTCTTAAAACAATGTGGTGAAAATTTTATTTATATAAGTTTATTAAAAATCAGATAATGTTTTTGTATGTGACTCAATAAGAAAAGAATAATTAATACAATAGCAAACGGTTAACTAATTTTTAAAGTAAAAAAATACGTAAAAGAACTCAGATCATAGGTATAAAAATAGAACAACATATTAGTTCATTATGATTATCACCAATATTTTATTTATAGGATTAGATGATAATTATAAAAAAAAAGAAATCCATTTTAATCATACCGTTTTCTAATAGCGCTTATGGTATATATATTTTGAAATTTATCTGTATAATATCAATCAAGATATAAAATAGGGTACATTTCGGTTAATCGGACGCCAATATTATATATGCAATACACATGCATATATACATCTATACACATATTGTATCTATATATGCATGCAAACATATAAATATATGCTTATATATGTAAACATAGTTTCATATGTATTTATATATTTATATATATATATGTATATATAACACTGGCGCCAAGCTAAATAAAAAGTACATAAAATAATAAAGCTATCCAGAATGAAAAGTAAGTAATGAAATACAATTATTACATTATTACAAAATTTTAAAAATTATGTTTGAAAACATTCTCTAAAAAGGCTTTTTTATTCAATAATTTAAATATCGTTAAATGTTTACTGATTACATAACCATTGATTGTGATGTTTTTTCATATACTTTTATAATTTATGAAACCATGATCTTAACCAGTTATTTTTAAAAAGGAAACACATCTAATTAAAACGCTATTGAAATCACAGTTTTCTAATCTTCTGATTAAAATTGTCACTAGGTAAATTATGTATTTCAATAAAATAAGCAACAAATTTATTAAACTAAATGAAGTTAATGAAATATTCAAATTTTAAAACATGTTTATAAGAAGTTAATTCAAATCTTTATAATTTAAAGAAAAACAAATAGCAAGAATAATTTCTTTCATACCTGCTTTTCACTGACATTCTTTATTGTTCGATTTTGTTGGAAAAGTAATAAATCCAATACATAAGCACAATAGCTAAGGCTGGAAGCATATACACCACGCCAAAGCCAGTGTATTTATCTCGGACTTAAATATTTTGTATAAAGTATGATCTTGGAAGAACTGATCAGCAATTCATTGTTTAAATTACAAAATCCGTGTCAATACAGATCTATGTTGTCGAGAAAACTTTCTTGCATCCGTTCGAAAGCGTACTACATGTACTCTGTTTACTTTTATTCTACGGTTAGCCAGCCGCAGACGACTTTTTTTCCTAGCAGATGTAAAATGTGTTTTTAAAAACAAAACAGCGTTATAAGAGAAGAAAAAAAATGTCTTTATCTGTCATTTTTTATATTAATTTCCTGTTTAATAAACTGCTTGTGATCTAACTATTTTAAGACATTTCTGGAAAAAATAATAATAATTCTGGAATAAATTAAAATTTGAAAAATTATGTTATCGTTGTAGAATAAATTGTGTACATTTATTTTACATTCAGAAAATGTTAAATCTATTTAAAATGTTTGTAAAAAGTGGCAAGCAAATTTTTAAAGAACAACTTAAAATCTTTAAACATTAACAGAAAAAAATATATACAACTATACTGTATACTAATATATACAACTATATGTATACAACTATTTTTTATAGTATTAAAGCAGCTTTTCATTACAAAACGCCTCCCAAATCTTTGCTTTTCTCAATTGGATATTATTTTCTGCTGTTTCGATTTTAAGATAAATTTAATAAATCAGTACAAACTTACCGGATTATAAAAAAAACAGAAGAAAAACATTTTTTAAAATTCAAAACTAATAGATTTTTTACATCAATTTTTTTTACTTATTTTATTATTCATATACAACACCAAAAAGCATTTTCATTCGAAAAAAATAAGTTATAAATTCAAAGTTTTGAAATTTAATAGAAATAGAAATACTTTCGTATTAACCAGATACCGAGGGTTAACAATAAACAAAATCACAAAATATTTTGCTATGTATAAGCAATATCATTTTTTTACATAATAATTTTAATAGCTTAAGTGCGAGGTTTGATTACATGTCTATTACAGCTACGTTTTATTTATATACTTTTATATACAAGTTTATTTATATGCAAGTTTTTAGTTTCGTTGCAGAATATTTAGCCGGAAATAAATGCTGATTTTTTTTTAATGGAAACATTTTAATCTTGTGTAATTGGACTGCATACAATAGTTTTAAAAAAAGAAACATGGTTTCAGATTATTTTTGAAACCATAAAAAACAAAAAATTGAGGCACGATAGAAAAAATTACATTTGAAGAAAAATTTCTTTTTCTATTTGATAGTGAAAAAATTTTAATTGTGCAACTGATAGAAGTTAAGAAAATCACGGTAAAAGTGAAATTTATTTATCAAGTGTTGCCACCACCAAAGTCATATTACTGTTATTCACGAATGTGTTTTTCTTTATTATATAGATTTCTGTAAGTTTAACCAAATTTATTAATTTTTCATGGGATATAGAAAGCATTTGAAAAAATTCCATAATAATAATAATAATAATAATAATAATAATAATAATAATAATAAATTATTTCGTGGATTATATGCAAGATTATGTTTGCAGCATAATTTATAAATGCATATGGATTTAAATTGATGCATTTATATAGCATTTTTCTGTGTTAGAAAATAAATTAATGAATATAGGTTCATTTGCAATGATTGAAACAAAATACATTCATATTCAAATCCCACAAATGCATTAACACAATTCCGATAAAATAAAAAAAAATGTGTCCTCTTTTCAAATAGTACTTTTAAAATTCACGTTGTGACTTAACAGCATACTGATGGTCGTTTGATCACATATGTGATGTGACTCGCTGTAACGTTGAAAATTTTTTCTAATTTGTCATAAACGTATTTTTCACATTGAGTAACGTACTTTTTGCAATTTTTAAATGTTTCCAAACAATTCATATTTTACTTACAATGGGATTTTATGAGTGCAGATATTTTGGTATAGATGGGACGTGACCATCGTGATTTGCAAAAATATGACAAAAACATCACTGTCACTATGGTTTTTATATGGGTAATGACTATGGATCGACCGAAATAAGTTTTTAAGACCGAAAACGTAACACGAACCAAATTTCGGTAAGCTTTCTATTTTCGGTTGAAAACGAAAAATTAATGATTAATTTTTTTAAAATTATTAATGCATAAATGAATGTACACAATTATTAATTAATTAAAGGTGTATTGAGGCACATTTTTATCAAAAATATAAACATGCATAAAAACTTATGAGTGTGTAGAAGCTTCAAACGAAAAAATGATATGAACGAAACTTTTATGTTTTTTGACAACCAGTAATTATAAGCATTTAGAATAGTTAACTAAGTAATTAATTGACCGTGAGGCATTAGCACAGATAATCATCCCATCTAGTTCACGGCTGAAATACCAGAATTACTAAAAACTCGATTCGCATATTAAAATGTAATCGGTCTGCCAAGTCTTGGAAAACGTCTAAAAACCCGATTTCAGAATTTGACTCGTAGGTTTACTATTGCGTCTCCTGCTCTCAGTTCCCCATGTTTTTATACTTTTGGGTACGAAAAAACACAATGATAAACCTACGAGTCAACCGATAAAATCGGGTTTTCGGTCGGTTCCCACCAGGATATGAGTTAGTAGATCGATCCCGTTTTAATATGTCAATTGATTTTTAACTAATTCTGAATTTTCATCCGTGAACGCGATGAGGTGGTTGTCTGTGCTGCCTCCTCCAGGTCTATAACAATGGAGAACAGATACAATAAAGGGTATTTATTTTTTAAATATACATAACTTTTCAGTTATTTAATAATTCTCATTAAAATAAACTAAAATACTACTACTTAAAAGTACTACTTAAAAGGGTTTTTTTACGAAACTAACTCTAAATAAGTCGTAATAAAAAAAATAATCATTTTTCAATTTATAATTATTACTATTTTAGCAAAAATTTAAATATAGATGAGATGCATACTTAAATAAATATTTGCCTCTTCCTCCCAAAAAAACTTTGCCATGCCTTCGCCTCCCTGTGATTGTTCTGAAATAACGCCCTTGTTTGAAAAATCTATCCTCGGTGCAGAAGTTGGCTGGCATTCTGTGCCTTTGTCTAAAACTTTGTAATTTTCATATAAATTAAAATGTAATTATTTCATTAACGACATAGAATGATGAATCTTTCTGAAAGATCTTTCAAAACACTTCTGCGGTTTCAAACCAAATATTTTCTGCTACTGTTAGCTGTGCACAACTTTCAATGAGCAGCTGAAAAACACCATATGCGCTTGCATGTTTGTTTTATAATTTGATCAAAGATTTTGAATCATACATGACCGAGAATTATAAACAGTGGAAGTTCATAGTAATAAATAACAAGTTGGAAATTGGACGTCAAACGTGGTAAATGAGGAGCGTTTGTACTATAAACAAATTTATGCAATAGCTGTTAAGTTATGTAAAATTTCTCTTATGCTAAAATGCATGACTACAAAATATGAAAAATTATGTATCAATTACAGAGCAATCCAACTATATTACGCAAGTTAGAGTACGGTCAGACAAATAAAATTCTTAAACAATTTCAACTATGTTTTAGAGTGTTAAAACGCCTACTAGATTGAAATTTGAATTTCAGAAATTTACACCCAATAGATTGTAGCATATTTTAATTCTTTTGTGCAGCCGAGTCCTTTGTTTACAATCTTTACATAAGTATAATGCCACTATTCAGCTAAAATTTAAACATGCTTAAATCTAGTGAAATCACTAGAGATTATCTTCCATAGACAGCCATGTATCTAATACCTTGCGTGGCCCTGTATATAATTTTTCTACATTCTATAAACATATATTGGTTTAGTAAATGCAGTTCAGCGTAAAAATACATAACTTATTTAAAAACCATATCTAAGTTATTATTTTCATATTCTGTAACTTGTACAATTTCAGTGGTGTTACCCTGTATATGATCTACAGCATTTATACATACAACGCAATCAGCAAACACTTTGTTAAATTTAAAAGCTCATATCGCTACTAAAAATGCACTTCTAGAAATCATCACCAATATTCAGTATTTCGGTTGCAGTATAGTATCCGACATCTTTTGTATGCCCCTATGATTACTGTGCACTTTCTATTATACAGGATGCAACTCACAGTAAACCTCGGAAACGTATATCAATTCCATTATATGCGAAAAAAATTAACATGGTTAAAATATGTCGAAGATAAAGTTTCACCTTATACTATTATGTAATGGAATTCTTTTGTGTGGCCCTGTAAATGAATAATAAACGTATTTTGCACCGCATATTGTAGCAGAGTATATATTTTAGTACACCTCAGTAAATGCATATTAATTTCATTTATTAATTTCATTTTGTTTAAAAGGCAGTAATACCGTCAAAATGCACTTAAACATTTTTTTTTTCTTTTTTTTTTTTTTTTTTTTTTTTTTTTTTTTTTTTTTTTTTTTAATTGGCCGTGATGTAACGGAAAATTTTTGACCATCCCTGTAATTAAACTATACATCCGATTTTCACAAAGTTTGAAATGACTCGACAAAATTTTGCAATAATTATATACTTCAAATTTCAAAGCATTCTGTTGGGTAGATTTTACTCTATTATATGCGTATGGATAGACGGACAGATAGACAGATGGAAAACGGACTGAACGGCGACTACGTGTGCTACCTATTTATATAATTACGAACGCATCTAAAAAGCATATCATTTAAGCGGAAACAGTTCAAATCAAGAAGTCATGATGAAAATTTCCAAAGTAAGAATGAAGATTTCTAGAATTCAGACAGTTTCGGTCTAGCCGAATTTTCAGCAGCATTTTTGCCAAAAACGAATTTTCGTTGAAACTCGGATTTTTGGCCGAAAACGTAAACGAATTTTCGGTCTAGCTCTAGTAATGACAATAAATGCAACTAAGATAATTTTTACATTTTTAATTATATATAACACAAAAATTTGTGTAACTCCAAATATTTTATATAATTTACACATCTGTCTGAGTTTATAAAGCGGTAACAAATTGCATACTTGACTTCGTAAGTCATATACACATAAAAACAGCTAAATTTTTGTTCAAAGTGTGTAATTTTAGAAATTTACACACACGTTTGTGTACACATAAGTATGTTTAAAATAGAATAACTCATCAATTTGTGTAAATCTAACGATTTTTCTACATTTACACACTTATCTGTGTTTTTCAAGTGATAACAAATTACACACTTATTTTAGTATGCTAAATACACATAAAAACAGGTAAATTTCAGAAAAATGTGTGTAAATTTTACGACAAGTGTGTAATTTTATAAATTTACACATATATATGGGTAAAATTAGCTGATTTACACATTTATTTTTTAGAGTGTAATTGCCTGATTAAAACAAAATTATTCGATTATTATCTTTTCAAGTTGATGTGATGTTAACACAAATTTAGATGAATTTTGTTCTTTAATTAGGCTGACAACTACTTCTAGATTTTAACAGAATATATATTTGAATTTAATAACATATTTCCTTTACCATTTGCGTCTGTTATCAACTTTCTCTTCCCATTTCAAATACAGTTAAAATCATAGACCAACTTCCCTTAGGCAGAACAGACTAGTAATAAAGAATTTTTATAATACGTCTATTCAGTTCAGATAATACGTCTGTCCAATTATTAAAATGTTTGGTTGAATTTAACCAAAGGTTGAAATAGTTTTAAAATTTCTTAGCATTTCAGTTTATTTTTCTGTAAAATATTTAAAGAATTTTATAAATCCTGATTCATAAGATAATTCGGCGCGTTTTCTTTTAAACATCTACAAGAATTTTTCTACTACTGACGACTATACTCGCCACCGGTCAAAAAAGTGTTGATGTCAGCAAAATTTCTAAACTCTGTATATAAATGACAAGTATATTCGCCATTAATCACCAAAGGGTTGCTGTTAATAAAATTTCTAAACGCTCTAAATGAGTGACGACTATACTCGCCATCGGTGTACAAAATGTTGAGGTCAGTGAAATTTCTAAAATCGCTAAATTAGTAACTAACATATTCTTCACCGGTCAACAAATGTTAAAGTGTTAAGATTAGGAAAAAAATTCTAACGCAAATAGTTTACGAAAATATAAATATATACTTTACTTAAACAACATTTATTCCAGAGTAAGAATATGACATTGACATCTAATAAGGTGAGTGAAAAAATTACACGTAGTTTTTCTTAGTGATCAAAGATCCCAGCATTTCACATCGCACAGCTATTTTAGAAGAAATTTCCTCCATATTTTCATATTATTAACATCCTTATTAGAACATCTTAATAAAGTAGATGGGAATAAGAAGGTTCTTTTACTTCAAAATAGCGAAGATAAGCCGTGGTTTGGTAGCAATCACGCCGAGACACTACAAGAAGATTAAGCAGGTCCATCAAGCCTGTAAATTGCATCGATATTGTAATAAATGTCTCCACAGCTCTCTACTAATGAAGCGCGCACTTGAAAGGAGGCTCGTAACTCCACCACAACAACGGAGCTTAAGAATAATGGCTCGATTACAGTAAAATCTTCTTTCCTCGGCAGCCAAGATGTTAAAAATGTCGGTTACGTAGCCGCTTCTGGTCGAGAAATGATTCAATCAGTGGGAGATCATACCTGATTTTTCTCTGAGCGATCTGAAATAAATTTTATTCCTTAGCTGATCAACGAGGAAATAATCTGAATTGCTACCGCAAGAGAAGCTATGTAAAACACAGAAATTAATTTAGTTATCGAACTGAAGACAGCAGTTTAAAATAGATCATGAAGAAAAATTCAGATTTTGGAATTTATTATTTCGTTTGGATAAAAATTGTATATTTTAAACCCTTTCCTATTCGACTTTTAACTCTTTTTTAACAAAGTTGAAAATGATCATGAATTCGGTTTGTCTATCTGTCCGCTCTCTAACTTTTGTAAATATGCATGGATTTCTATATGATTTTTATTTGTTATTGAGGTTTACTATAGAATGTTCTTTATCTAAAATTAACAGCATACAATCTCCAGTTCCTCCTCAGGGACAACCAAAATATTTTTATTATATTATGGTCCATAGCGAAAAATCGTTTGTGGTATATTTTATTGATGTTACGTATGTCAAACATACTGAGATTGATATCAATGATTGAGTAGGACGACAACATGCTTTCTCAGTACAAGGTTCGCACACTCCTTATATTTTTTAAGGACTCTGGCACCACTATTAAAAGTTAGAAAATTTACATTTAATTTTTAAAACACAGACATCATAACCTCCACCTTCTTTCACAGATTTTACACTATTTTTCTATTGTGAAATACTTTGAAAATATTCTTGAAATTTAGAGGTAGAACTGTGCGAACCCTGCAGGAGTATAAAATAAGGAATCTTTATAGTTTGGTTTCAGGGACTCAAAAGATAATTCCATTTTATTATTTTCTATGGTGAAAAAAATGCTTGCTTTACATTTTAAAGCTGTTTTAGTGATTCAAATATGATGAAATTAGGGTCACTAAGATACATTTCAAGAAGTTTTTTATAGATTATGAAGTGAGTAACACTAATCATTAATTTACAGAAAAGCTCATACAAACACACACACACACACACACACAAATGGAGCACTGATTATGATAGTTATTAATTGGAAGTGCTTTTTCTGCTGTGATATGCATTTTCAGACATCTAATTTTTGATGTATTATGTGATATGTATAAATTCTATACACCATGTAGGGAAGACAGGGACACTTTCCATAGAGTCAAGTTTTCCAACTCGCTTTATTTTTTAAATGAGCCGCTAGATCATGCAAGTGGGTGAACTGGCTGAAATGGAAACATTGTAACCACCATCTACAAAAATTAAAGTTTAGTTGCTGCTCTCATTTATTCAAGAGAGCTGTTTTATTTTTTATTTTTTTTTCAACGCTGAGTAAAATATCAAGTCTTTATCAAAACGTAAAAAAGCAAACTAGCGTTAAACTTATTTTTTTGACATGGTATGCACTAAAAAATGGTCTCTTTCTCTTTTAACCATGTGTTTGTTTCGTAAATAACTTATGTTATTTTTCGTGTAGGTAGTATAAAATTTCAAATACAGTTACGGGGCAGGTTTTCCAAGAGTATACGGGGAATGTTTTACAACATGTTTCTCGTTGGAAAACGTGCCCTCTTCTAAATTAGTTTTTCTTATTGTATAAAAAATGTATTTATTTTGTACTTAACATCCGTCAAATAACCATATATACTACGAATCCGTTTGGTCATTTAGTCATTTCAGTAAAACTATCAATATAAAAACAAGGTAAATTCTAAATTATAATAAAATGTAAATCCCTTTTTTTTAAAAATGGGTTCATTCAATTAATCCATTTTATGAGCTACAACCCTGAAATCACAGTGTCTATGGACCATTCAAAAAGCAAATTAACAGTGCTTAGAGTTGCTCCACTTGCGTTAACACCAGTCAATATTATGGCGGTTTTTCAACATTCGAGAATTTTTCCACTGAAATCTGAAATATTTACAGACTATGATTTTATGCAATCCTATTTTTCTGACAGGTTAGCTCATGCCGCACCAAATCTTGAAAGCACCAACAATTCTGAAAATATTTCAAACTTTCTTCATTAATTGTCTTCAGTAAGTCCCCCCCCCCAAAGAAAAAAAACAACAAATAAACACTGAAAGCATATAATCCTTCTACACCAACGCAGGGTAGCTCTTATAAATAAGCTGTTCCTTAAATTCCATTCCAAATTTGTCAGTTGCTTATAAAAAAGACGTCCCTTCTACATTCAAACCAACTTTGCCTAAACTAGAAGAAAGAAGGCTACTAGAAGGCTTTTTGTGAAGGCAACACTGAGAAGGTAAACATGGCTTGGAAAGAAAAATAGGAAGTCATTTACAGGGTGATTCAAAAAAATGTGGACAAACTGATATGACAAATCAGGCATATGACAAGGATAAAAAATCACATAGGAACATAGGGCCGCAAACCCCTTATTGAGTCACAAATACAGGATGTTTCATCCTAACTCAACGTGGGTTGATGGTAATCAATTTCAGAAAAGTGAAGTATATTTTAATAAAACATTTAACAGACATTTTCACCTTTGTTTTAAATGTTATAATACCAAATAAAAGTGATAGAAGTGTGCATTATGTGCGCCAGCAATATGCACTTGGCACCTCACATTATTGACTGTGATAATCAGTTTATACGGTATCATCGATTGCTTGAGCAATATGTTTTTCCAGATCTTTTCGTAACGTTTTTCACATTTCACACAAAATAAGGTACATATCGTTGCATTTTCATTACAATATTTTTAATTTCTTCAAAATTATTACTTTCAAACCGGGTATAGTTAGAATGAAACACCCTGTATTTCTGGCTCAATAAATGGTTTGCGGCCGTATGTTCCTATGTGATTTTTTATCCTTGTCGTATGCCTGATTTGTCATATCAGTTTGTCCACGTTATTTTGAATCACCCTGTATATTGATTGATTCTTTTGTTAAATAACAATTGAAATTAGAAAAAAGATTCATCTAAAAAAGGGAAACTTCGAAAGGAATCAGATAAAAGATGCGAAAAAAGATTAATCCAATACCAGCCAGTAAAATTTTTTTATCTTCGTCGTAAAATGTAAAATGCATTAAAACTGTTTCTTAGGTTACTCTTATGCTAGTGTGCATTTAGTTTACAATAAAAAGTATTCATTAATTAACAATCAATATTTATTGCATATGTTTTACCATTTAAATTATAGTTGGAAAATTTACCCTTGCACATTTCTAGTAGTCTGAAAAACTTGCCCCGTACACGGGGCACAATTTCCAACGTGACATGATTAGACTTAACCATTTTCTATTAAAAATTATATTTAGTTTTTTGAAAAATAATTGCGCCAGTTTGTAGCGAAAGATATAAGAAGTACAATAATATTCTGTAGTTCTCAAAATAGATAAAAATACGAAAATACAGAAATAAAATTGGAAAAAGTTGGAAAACTTGGCCCGGTCACCTCTAAGAGCTGTACAGAAGAATTTGGTTGTACAGAAGAATCGGATAAGGATTCCAATAACTGAAAATGTGTTTCTACTGAATTATGATTTGTTTAATTGCCTATTAAGATATCTAATTTCACTGTAAGGGAAAAAAATGAAATTGCTTTATAATATTCCGTTAGTCTTAGAAATTAACCTGTGTCTAATGCATGATTTTGCGTTCTTCTTTTTTAAGAAAACTTATTTTTAGAAAAGACTTTATTTTAAGAAAATTTATTTTTTGAGGAAAACTTATTTTTAGGTTTAAAAAGCTTAACGAAAGCTATCCAAATGACGAAAATTGAGGTTTAGTGAAACTTAATCAGTTTTTGAAGACTAAGAAATATTAATAAATTTTTGAAGGGATTTGTAAAATTTCGTATTATTATATGATTAAATAACCATATAAACTTCCCAGTTTTTTTGTTTATGTTTTGATTCAAAATTTATTAGTTCCGAAAATATTTATTATTTACATACTTTCAAATTGGAAGAATAAAATATGTGTTAGAAATAGTAGTATCAGCAGTAGTGTACGGAAAGTTCTTTTGTGAATTTGTTTTATTTTAATACGAATTGTTTAAACATAAATGAAGTGACAATGATAAGTGCAAAGACATATACAGTCATTTCTACTTTCAGATAGTAAAAGATAATAATAATTCTAAAGCGAAAATAACAGTAAATTTAAAAATATGTCCACCTGTCTCTAAAGGGTTAACAGCATTTTCTTGATTTTTGAAATCTGTTAAACTAATTTAGTGTACCAATATTTAATAGTATGCTGTTATGTCGCTCATTAAAAGTAGCAACTCAAAAATCACCAACTTAAACTTATTTAATTTGTTTGAACGTAGTTTTTTATGCATTTAAATGTTAACTACATATCTGTAAGTTATAATACGCCAGCAGAAGGCATTCAACTTGAATTTTCCAATAAATTTTATTGCAAAATGATGCTTTTTGAGTAATTGCATAGTTGTATTTAACATCTTAATTGCCAAGGCAGTATATATACATTTCGCTCAAATAAATGCATATTTCTGAAAGTAACTGTCGAACAACCACTTTTTTGAGTTAAAAATTTTGCTTTATTAACAAAAAAAGAAACTTTTATCATTAAATAAAGGGAAGATTATTTTCTAAAATTTGTGGTGGCAATTTTTTTTAATTGCAAAAAAATTGAAGATTCTTTTCTTAAAGCTTCGGCAATTAAGAGGTTAATAAGAAATGCACTATTAAAATCTGCAGCATACTACCCAGTCACTTGATTGTTTTTGCAGATAACTGTTACCGTTCATATAATATCATCCATCTAATTTAGTGATCGATTTGGAAACGCCAGTTTGAAATATATTAAGAAGAAAAATTCAGATTTTAGAATTAGTTTATTTGTTTTTGTCTAAAATCTTTGCCTTTTAAACTGTAATTTTTATAGAATTTTTTTCTTCATCTCTGGTGCTATTTATGTACTGAAAGGTATTTTCATATACGTTGTCGGTTAAATGGTGAAACGAAATGATTTATTATAAATTTTTTTAAAATCTCTTCAGTCTTGATGTTGCCTGTGGGAGACACTAAAAATGTCCTTTAACCCTTTATCTACCGAATTATGAATTCATGAAAATTTTACATTCTAAAGCATTTTACATAAATTGTTTAAACTAAATTAAAAGATTTACATAATCATTTAATAATATTTTGAAGGATTTTATAAGGATTGAAGGATTTAGAAGTATTAATTAAATTTGAATTTACAAGGATTTTGTGCAATATTTATAACCCTACTCAAATCTTTTATTTTAAATTGTTTTCTTAGTATTTTGTAAAATTATAAAATATACAAGTATGATGTTTCTACAATATAAATATAGATGTATTTCCGAATTGAAAAATCCCCATCCCCCTCCCTAAGCGCCAAGAAAACTAAACTAAAAAAAAAAAAAAAAAAAAAAAAAAAAAAAAAAAAAAAAAAGGCAAAAGAAATAATCTTTTAAAAAATATTCTTGTTTTGTTTAACCAATAATGCTTTTGGAACAAAATAAAGGAATGTATCTGTAACTCATTTTAAACAGTATTACCACTAATTGACGTATTAAAAGAATTTTATAATAAGTAATTTTAATGGTACTTATAAGTACCGTAGGTAGATAAAGGGTTAAATTAATTAAATGCTTCTCGAATTGCTGAAGTTACTTGTAGACCTAACTAATAAATGCGTGCACATCATAAACATTGATTTATAGACGCACATTAGGTGCCAATCTGACATAGATTATCCGTAATGCGTGAGTTAATTTAACCCTGGTTTAATCAGTTTCGAACCAGAATTTTTTCAAAGAAATTAAATTAAGCATGCTCCACTAACAATCCTGAAATTAAATAAATAAAGATTCATGAAATATATTTTCTGGCTTGAAATAACGTTAACCTGGATCAAACTAATCGAGGTATTACGGAAGATTAGTTGAAAGTTGGCAGCTATGGACACATACATATTTGGTGATGTTTTATAGTAATTCTAAACAAGATTCAGTAGTCCCACGTGATATTTGTCTCAGGACTGAGGAAATTAAAATAGCACCTTTTTAAACAGTTAACAATTTTATCTTAACAGTTATATAATAAATTACAGAAAGATATTTATTTATAATTGAAGTAATACACTGTTAAAAATCTTCTTTAACCCTTTCCGGCACAGTGTCCAGTATAGACACACATAATTTTAATTCCAAACTTGCATTTGGCACCAATAATATTTTAATAAAATCTTGCTTTTACAATAAAAGCTTAAATTAAGACGTTCTTTTTTCTTAAAAAGTCGTTTGTAAATTCCGGTAGCAGTCCATAATTTCTCACTTTACTAATAAAATTTGTCCATGCGGGAAAGGGTTAAACTGTCCAGTTATCGGTTTTTGAAAATAACGGTTAGTTGGCCATATTTTGAATGCATTATGTCCATTTTATCGACCCTATTATGATCAGGATAAATTAAAATTATGGCTGTGAACCATAATAACCCAATGTGGGCATTATAAATAGAAACGGTTGAATGACTGGACAATTTTCTTCAAACTTTTAACAGTGCACGCTCATATTTTGGGAATGAAGCAACGAACAGTTAACATATAGAAGTAAATCGAAAGTATCAAATTAATTTAGTTATTGAATACAATACGATAGTTTTAAATATAATGAGAGAACATTAAATATTGGAATTTATTTATTTGGTTTAACTTAATATCGCAGCTTCTTAACATAAAATTCTAATTTTTTAAACGCGAAGAATTTATATGAACTTTTAAATTTTGTCGACGGCAGTATATCTATTTTTAAAAACATTATTTTTTAATACTTTTTGAAACGCAGCTTCTTTCTTAAAATGTCACACAATAACACTTGTTATAGTTTAATTTATACCTTAGATAATAATAATAATAAATAATAATAATAAAAACAATGATAGGGTAATTCCATGATGATTTGTCGTGTAAGTCACATTTTTAGTAACTGCTAAATTGTTGCCCACCGTTATTTTCGAAAGATTTTCACGGCCTTATTCAATTAATGAAATATCTCAGATAAAATAAGTCACATTTTCCCTTTCTAAAATACTGGTATCCAAAATCGCAGTATGTGACTTACACGAAATGTGCTCATGGAATTACCCGATAATAAAAGTATATAATAATAATAATAATAATGCATCGTGGTATAAATTTTTTCCGGTGTAGATAAACTTATAAAGTTGGGGGGGGGGGGTGTAGTCCATAATTATTCTCTATGTAGTGCATGAGATAAACATAATTTATGAATAAATATGTAAATCCAGTACAGAAATTAGAAAAAACAATAGTCATGATTGATTTTAAAGTGGCAACTTTAAGTCATTAGAAAATGATGCTGAGTAAATGAAAAAATGCTCATTAATTATATTATGATTTAGTTCTATCTCATCAAATTATTTTGAATTATTCTGCGTGCTACAAACGTTTTACTCTGTTATAAGTAATCACAACTCGCAAAATTTCGTATCTTAAGCGCGATTAATATTAATTATGGAATTTAATTTGAGTTCATCCAATTATTATATGTTACTTAACTAATTACAGATATTTATGCTGTTATATACGTAACGATGACTTAGTAAAATACGAATCTTACTCGTACTTTAATGATAATTCTAACATTTAGTTTGAGTTTATTAGATAGATTTATTACTATATTTGAAAATAAAGTAATTAATAATAATAAAAAAACGTTTTGATTCATGCAATCAAAGCTTCTAATTTTAATAGAAAATTGTATAATTGCATTCAAAATATGATAAATATATTAAATTAATTTAAATCTAGTAGTTAATTTTAATCAAAATTCCTTTGCACTATACATATTCCTTGTCTCGTATATAGGTATATTTACAAAATATCATAGAAAAAGATTAATCATAAATATTCATATTAAACCTCAAATTTCACACTATAATGAGATTCTAGAGTTTTGAATATCTTAAGTCATTTCTTTTTCATTTTTCATGCTATAAGTTATAAAATATTCATGTATGATTATGATGTACATATTTCTCATTAGAACAATTTTTACCTGAAATTAGAACTGATAATTTAAATACTACAAAATATTATAAATGCAAAAGAATTCAAAATCTTTAATTTATGTTGACACATTAATTTGAAAGTGTTTATATTCAAATTATAAATGGACTTATTTAATACATTTTAAAACAGGCATACAAGATTTCTAAAAATTAAAATACACAGTCATCCTAATTCTAAAAGTTGAAATGTGGAAAGAAATATGCTTACCACTTGTATACTCCTTCATTATTACTAAGCATGATTTGAATAAGCATTTATAAATGACGTAGAATGAGAATTCACTTACCATGAATTATACTATTCCATGCGGAATTTTATAGAGCACAAATTCCTCCGTGAAATCGTCTGAATTTGTAAATAAAGCGAAATAAAAACTTTTACCCACCTTAATTATTTTTGCGGTATTTTAAAGGATCCCTCATGACCGTGAAGTTTGATTACGGTCTTACCTGAATATGCTCAGTATTTTATTTTTAAAACTTTAAAAAAGCTCTAAAAATTCATTTTTTCTATTTAACTTGAGCCTAAGAAAGTCACGTTATCTCACCTAAAACAAACAAAAGATAAGAATTTAATCAAATTTACTGGAATCAGCATGGAATGCTTCTCGTTTATTTTTATAACACAAAAAATAAATTGTTTCCTTTTTTAACTTCATTTTTGCGATAATATCAATGTTTTAACAGCTATAGTTATTTGTTAATAGATATAATTATCTATAAAAAATGTGCTTAGTAACAGAAAAAAAGTAATTAAAATACCCATGCTTTTATTCGAAAAAAATGCAATTAAAATTATTTCTCTAAAATTTATATCAAAAGAAATTTATGTATAGAAAGGAAAAATATATATAGTCTTCCTAAAAATTTATTTTCTTAATTTTAAATGAGTTATATGAGTAAAATGTATATATTTTATATTTTTTTAAACGAATTAATTTTCATATTCAAATATATAAAGTAATTTAAAAACACAACTATATTTTTTCCTGATGATAGTGCTTTTTCATAAAAAAGTGTTTATTAAAAGAGAACTAGTTATATTTTAAACACCTATATCCTTATTAAAAATAATTAAAAGTAGTTTCTCTGAGTTAAAATTTAGTAAAAAGCAATGGCTTCAGGGTACGCTGCATCACTTTACTACCAGTGTTATTATGTAATAAATTTGGCTTTATTTAATCGTATAATGGTCAAAAATTAATTAAGGCCAAATTTTGTAAATAAATAAAAGTAGTTGTCAAGTGGTACAGCATTCTAAGACGCTACGCCATTGAGAAAAGACATTTAATTTTAGAAAGGACAAAATACATTTTCACTGAACATTTAAAATTTTAATTATAAATGAGTTAAATGGGAAAAATCTATGCATGTTTTTATTTTTTATATTAATTTTCATATTAAAATGGGTAAATAAACTGAAAAAATAGTAACTAATAATATTTTCTTTTTGGATGGTGATAATAAACAATTTAAAACACTACAGTTTAATTTTAAACAATTTAATTATTTATTAAAATACTCACCAAACATGATTTTTAAATAAATATTTCTTTTTGTGATTTAAATGCTGCAAAATTAAATGAGTCTATCTTAATCTAATTTATATTTTATAACATTAATTACTACACTAATTTATTTCCGATAATATTTAAGTATTAAATGATTCCCAATTAAAAAAGACAAATATTTAAATTACTCTTAAATAAAGTAGTGTTCATATATTTTATTTCCCGTTTTTAGGAGCTACATATTGAAATGACTGCATAATTACGTTTTCCATTTTACATATGACTATAAAACAGTGTATACAGTTTTCTTTCTACTACAGAAAAGTTTATAAAAATGATTTACTCACCTGATAAACCTTGAGTTATACCCCCACAGTAAACCGTGCAGTTTGTTGGACTAGACTGGTTGTATACTTCGTCGAATGTAAGAGGCTTGGCATTTGCTGCAAAAAAGATATGCAGTTAATTTTTTTTTCGTTCATAAGTATAAAAACTTACTATAGAAAAGGGCTATTACCCTAAAGCAAAGACATTAGCACCACAATGTTAATGCGACGGGAACGTTCTTTTAAAATATCTCGTTTGCATTTGATTCTTTTTTTTTTTTCGTTGGATAGATTTGGTTTAAGGTTGATTTCTAAAAAAGACTCGTATCTACTTTTGCATATTTGATCGCGATTTATTTTTTATGAGAACACTTTAAAAATCAGTTCTCAAAAGTGAAGATATCCCCTCCCCCCCCAAAAAAAAAACAACAAACAAACAAACAAAAACTGCAAGAGAATCGGAAAAGTTTGCGTGGAAATATAGGCCTTAGTTATCCCATGGGGAAAAAACGAAACGCAAAAGAAATACTTCAAAAGAACGCTTTTATAGGATTAACATCCGCGTGCGAGTGTCTTCCGTTGGCTGAAGTAGATCTTTAATGAAAATATTGAATATCCAGTTATGTAATTAATTTTCATCATTTATTTTTAAAACACCGCCCCTGAACACTAAGCTTGAATGTGAGATAAATATTCCAACTATCGTTGGCGGATTTTCTTTTAACATATGTATGATCCCTTAAATTTTGACAGCGGTATTTTATAAAAGCATATTTCTTCAGAAGCTCAGGGCTAGTAATCAAAGTGCGACGCACGTTTTACCTTGTAACAGCTACAATTCATTGTCATTGTACACAAAATATATTATAAAATTATTGTTATAGATATATTACTTTTACACTTTTAATTTATCAAATTGATGAAAAAGGGTTTGGTTTTTGAATGAGCAGCTATACTACTTCATTGTACTTGTACTGCTGATAAGCAATTATTAAATGGTCGCATGTTACAGAGCAGATTTAACCCCTTGAAGGGCGGTGGTATAAAATATATACCACTTGATTTTAATTGAAAATGCCACATTGACACCAGAATTTTGAAATTAAAATTTTAATTTTCTCAAGTACGCGAAGATAAGCATTTATCTGTTTTGAAATAAAATTGTTTTTAAATTATGGTGTCAGTCGATCATTTCAGCATTTAATAAATAGAAGTGCTTTGCCCCTCAAAGGGTTGAAGTACCTTCATTACCTTTGAATGGCTGTCGAATAAAAAAATTTCTTTCATTAAATACGCTTAAAAAAAGAAGATTTGATTAGTTTTCAAATAAATTTATTTGTAAATTCTCGTCATTCAATCATTTCAGAATTTTACGTCTAGAAGTAATTTAACCCTAAAAGGGATACATTTGCTCTTTTATGCAATGGAATATTTTTTTGAAAAATAAACATTAAGGTTATAACCCGTTATCTTTGTTCAGCTAATTAGGTATAATTCAGCACTCACTACCAAAACATATTTCTTAATATTTCACGAAAGCTTGTAAGAAACAGTATAAATAATAATTTTACTTGTGATGGAAAAAACAATTCTTCTTAAAGGATTATTTAGGCAACTTTCCCCAAAAAATTTTTATGTTTCAAACAAAAAAATCATTCAAAATTGCGTGAAGTTTCTTCACTAGAAGAAAAGGTTACTAAAATATTATTACAAGACTAGAGGAATCATAATTTAAGAACTTTTTCTTAAATTATACGTTAAGGAATACTTTTGCCTAAATAAAATTTCAGTTGGAATCTCAACACCCACTATAACACCCTTTTAAAAAAAGCTGAAGTCTCAAATAATTTTTGGAAAGCAATTTGCATCTTTGTAAAATTTTCAAAATATTTAGGAATTGGTCCAAAAAATGAATAGTACAATGGAGTTAATTCGAATCATGTACTGAATATTTAATTTAACAAGTTTAGATTATATGATGATCTCAGAAGCCAAGGCGTAGAAGTGAAAAAATTCGATTTGGAGTAAATTGAGTTTTAAAATAATTGATGTTAAATTTGAAAATCAATAATAATTGACTAAATTTAAATAGGAAACTGCTGCGGGTATTATTGTGGTCTTTGAACGCCTACTTAAATAACTGTAAAAAAGTAGAATACATTTTTTTTAAATTTATAATTAACCACTTAACTAATAACTTAAAAAAAAAAGACCTTCAAATAATGTCTATTGTTTTCATTTCTTTTACAGAATTTTTTTCTTTTATCACCTGTTTTTCAAAACAGAAATTTTCGCCTAATTGAACCTTAAAAAATGCCCGGATTAAATAATGCAAAATTTACAATAAAATTTTACTTGTGATAATAATAAATTATAATTGAAGTGTGGATGCCAGTACCACGCACATAAAAAAATTTCATGACCAGTATACACTATGATAAGAATGCAGAACACATTAGCTTCACACGATTGATTATGTGTGATGAAGGACTCATTTGCCAACACCCTTTATTATTTCTTGAGTGTCCTGTCAGAAACATTATAAGTAACATTTTTTTCAGTTTTAAGAATAAAAAACAATTCGCTTTGAAAGATATTTTAGACAAGTTTGTGTCGATATTTTCACACATTACAAAGCAAAGAGTATTTAGAAAAATCTGATTAAGTTTTCATTTCATCAGCATAAATGTTACTAAAAGAAATTTAAGCAAGATTGGAAGTATCATAACTGAAATTATTTTTGTTCAAAACTGATAATGTGGAATATTTTTGTTTAAATTAAAAATAATCTAAAATATCAAATAATGAAGATGTAATCAAGGATCGCCGGAAAGTACTACGATGAAAATTTGATTACATTAAATTTTCGTCTATGAAAGTTGTATTCAAAATCCAATTGTGTTTTTTCCTTGGTAACCGTAGATGTAACGCTCTTTATAGCAGCTGAAGGCATTGTATCGAATAATTTACAGAAAACAATTTAATTATTCATTAATATTAAATTAAGAATAAATATAATATTCATTTTTAACCTAAACAAGCACAAATATTACTAAAAATTAAGAATGGTGCAAGGGAAATACATCTAATCCTGTGCTAGTTATAAGAATATGTACAGCACATTAAAAAATTTTATGATTGTAATTAATTAGCAACGAAATAAAACACTGTAATTTTAAATAAAAAATAACCTAATTTACACTGTAAAAAAAAAAGACAAATATTTCTTCGCATAGAGAAATATAATGTAGCCATGAACAAAAATACAGAATAACCTTTTCAGAGTCACTTATCATTCCGAAAAGTGGTTTCTATCTTTAGAAACTAATAAATTTTTGAAATTTAAAGATGCATTTATAAAAATCAAGTTCCTTTTTACGCCTGTGACATTCTGAAAGGTTTCTGAATAGTTTATATAGTATATTAATCAGTCTTTTTTTAAACATGGAGCATATTTTCTTCGGATGTTGTGAATTTTCAACAAAACATTTTCATTTTCAACAAACAAATGTTACAAACGAACGATAAATTTCGAGCATAAACCTTCTCACCGCAGAGAAGTGATATATCCATTGACTAAGCTGCAAGTTTCCCTGCAATAGAAGCATTATTTAAATTAATATAATTCTATAAATATAATGCGATTTAAAAACTTTTTATTATTATTTATACTCCCAAGGCATATATTCCTATATATAATTAAGTTTTTTATATCATGTTGCGAAAATTATTTTTTTAGAGTATTCGAAAGATTTTTCACTTTTGCTCGGTGGTCAAAGGGTAACGTTAAAATTTACATTATTTTTATGTTCTATCATATACGAATTCAATTACCTTACAGAAAGTTTATAATTTAGAATTATCAGCCTCTTAAACTGATAGATCAGATTGAGATGTAAAATTAATACTGTATTAGAACTACTTGGAAATATATCCTAAGACTAGTGTCAGCCAAATAATTTTGTTTCAATAAATGATTCTTTAAATCTAGAAAATATCTTGTTTTCTGAAGTTACTACAGACATAGAATTCTTTTCGGAATTTTGGGTAACACGGCAGGGGATATTGCATATTTTCGGTCATGGTTACATTGTATTTTCTTAGTTGAAAAAAGTTATTTTTTATAGTGTAGAATTAGAAGTTTTGCGATAACACAATTCCACCTTAAAAACTAATTAATTTGAAAATTAATTGTATCACAAGATTATGTAAATAGAACTCGATTAATTGTACAAAACATGCATAATGAGAGTTTATACTTGGAAATAATTACTTTTGGTAGCGTTTTGATTCCTAAAATCAATCTAATGTCCCCAAATACAATTCTCCCTTTTCTATTTAAAAGACGGCAATTTCCTGTTCGTCTTGCATTTTGAGTATCTATAAGTAAATCGCCACGGCAAATATTGGAACTTGTTCGCACTTACTTCAATCAATATGTAAATTACGGTAAATAATATTATTGGTATGTCTCGGGTACATTAATTTGAAATGTGAAAATGTATATAATGTCAAAAAAAAGGTCTCTTTATTATTGATGCTTTTTACAAGGCAAAGTACGTAATTTTTTAAAACCTAAACTGTAAATATTACTTTTTACTTACTGTATAAAAAGTTGATATTTAATTTTTTCAGTAAATATTATTTTGTTTAAATACACCATTTTTAATTTGTGAATTTTAATTGCAAATTGCTTTTCGAATCGTTTCATTCAGTTAAATTTGGATGAATAAATACAGTAATGATTGATTAATATATAATTTAATATATAGCTATACATAAATATAGTAATATATTTATAGATATATTATAAATAGTAATAATTAATAATAAATAGTAATATAAATAGTAATAATTAATAATTACGGAATAATTAATTGATAAATCGCATGTTATTGATGTAATAATAAACTATAAAAAAAAAAAAAATCCCACATGCACTCTTGCCAGCCATTAACAAAACTATCAAATAAAAAACACAATTTCATATTATTAAAGATAAATTTGAAACTAATTTTTAATACTAGAACGACCATATAGTGGTCATTTTGACTGCTCCCAAATGAAAATATTTCTATAGTAACCAGAAATTTCTTCATAAAATAAGTTAATAGCATATCATGCATAAATAAATTAAAGAGTTTTAAATAAAACTTTTCGTGCTAAGTATTTTATAACACTTGAGTAACATTTGCGGTCGTTCTAGTGTTAAGAATACAAAAAATCGAATTAATTTGTTGAAATTAAATAAATCCAAGCATACCCCGATGAATAGGATCACAATACTTTTATCTCTACCACACGACATTTTCATCACTGTATGTTCATCAAAGTTTTTTTTATTCTCATGTAAAATTTTGCTCTATTTGGTCACAGCACATTAAACTTAACTCTTTCCGGCGCGGACAAATTGTGCTCGTAAAATGAGAAATTATCGACTGACACTGGAATTTACAAACGACTTTATTAGAAATTGCAAACCGCTCAATTCAAGGTTTCATTATAAAAGCAAAATTTCTGTAAAATATTCTTGGTGCCATTTACAAGTTTGGACACCTTTGGATTTACAAGTTCTTTTCAAACATGCATTTCCAAAGGTGTTTCCATATTTTTGTCCAACCCTTGTACATAAACTACATTTTTCGACTGTCAAAGAAGACCTTCACATGACCAGGTTTGCATTCACAGAAAAAAAAAAAACCTTAGAAATAACTGAAAACTTTTGTACAATTTTCTTTTACATTTTTTTTCTTAATCGCGAAAAGGCATTATTTATAATTTATCAAATGAAAATGTTGAATGAACTTACTCTCAGTTTGTGAACGGTTGGCAGGAGGCTTTCTGGTGGCCCAGTTGGTGCGAATGGCTCGGCTGCCAAGCCATTGTCCATTCATTGTGCCAATTGCATTCTCTGCATCCTGTAATAAATGATTTAATAAAACATTTTAATATACATATAAATGTGGTATAATGCATAGATTTAGGCATTTCAGGGAAGAATGGAAAACATTCTTTGCATTTATCTAGATTTAAAAAAAGGAATTATTTGACGATATTTAACTTTCATTTGGCTTATTTTATAGTAAATATCGAATCAGAAATGCTAAATTTAGTAGCACCTTTGTATTATTTTTATTTTATAAAATATAACCATTAAATAAAATAAACACAGTTGCCTTCCAGGTGCTGTATTCTTAAAGAAAAATAATTAGATTAAATATTGCCTGTTCTTGATTTTTGGATATTCATATTTGTTTAAGTGCATCAATTGAAACGTCTAACTACGTTTCTTTGCCGCTTTTTTTAAGGCTTTTTCTTGCCGTTATTAAGGTATATCTGTAGAAAAGATTTTTTAGACTAATTATGCTATATATATTTTTTAAATACACATACAAAGCGAACTTTTACTTTAAACAATACAAAATGTGTGAAATCATAGTTATTAGTTCTCATAGTTTATCTATAGCGTTATATAAAATAAGCAGTGATTTTAAAAGATTAATCACAACTTATTTTCAAAAGAAATTTTTTTCATAAAAATCACATTACGTACCAAACTAAAACACTAGCAGTATGTTAAAAGTAAAATATGCGTGTTAAGGGGTTCTTGGGGTCAAAATTATATTTTCTATATTTATATGCATATTTTAATAATGTTTTCCCTGCAGCATATCTTTCCACAAAGATTACTTTTCAGTTAAAATATTTACAAACGTTGAAATTTCGTTTAAAAAATTAAAAATTAGTATTTTTAAAGTTATTTAATTTGTAATATAACTCATGAATGATTTGACCTATTTGTGTATTTTTTCCTCTATTGTGTGCATAAAAGGTTTCTTGATATTTTGTACTTGGGTTTTCACAAATTACGAATTGCTTACAAAATTTAAAATAAATTTAAAAATTATAAAAAAGGAATTTTGGGAGCTCTGTGTGTATCCGTCTATTTGTTTGCAATGCCTAGGAATACCTAGTTTACGCAAAGGTCTTAAAATTTCTTTAAGAGCACCCATGCACCTGAGGATAATATTTTTTCATTTTTGACTGTTGTGCCAAATATTAATTAAAAATTCTTCCAAAACGCATACTTTTTTGAAAATTGCCAACGCGGCCACACATGCTCCCTTCGGAGCTTTCCGAAATCAACAAGCAGACAAAAAGCAAAGTGATTGTCTTTTTTTATTTACCGTTTCCTATAACTGACAATGGCCGAAGCGTTCAAAATGCGGGTAAACGGATGAAATATGCTCATTTTTCTTAATTTTATGTTTTAATCTCCGCAATCTGTTCGAAAAAACTTTCACCGTTCATATTACTACACATCTTTTTAAAAACGCTCGTTTCCGTAAGTCAAGTTTTCGCGATTTCTGCAAAATTAAAAAATCTGAATCGGTATTCAAGCTACGAAAAAATAGAAATACCAAATAAATCTACGTTTATTCTCATTTTAAAATCTGCAATCCATTTCGGATAATATGAATAGTAACACTTTCAAAAATACTAGCTACCGAAAGTCTCATACGCAATTTCGTTCTATTGTGCAACATTTAAAAAATTAACATCGACTTCGGAAATCAAAATACGAACAAACTACAGACACCGAACCATATCTACATTAAATTTCTTTACAACTAATCTTCGCTGTAAAAAGTATGAATATTAACCCTTTCAAAAACGTTCGTTTCCACAAGTCATTTCCGCGAATTCCGTATTTTTTTGTGATATTTAACTTCTGTCACCGGAATTTTTAATCGAAGTACGAAAAACAAACAGCACACGCAGAACGAGCGTGCATTAACTTTCAAAAGACATTTTTTTTTTGTTTAAAAAATGCGAATGTTAATCTTTTGAAATAAATCCTGCCGAATTTCTTTTTTTTTAATCTTTACCCATCGAATATTATAAGCATTTTGTAAAAGAAAGAAAAGCTATTTTAATAACTAACGTTTGAGATAAAATCGGTATAAATGCGATTAAGAATTTTGAGATTTAGGTGTGAGGGTGGATAATCTGTTTTAAAATTAAATAAATTCCCACATTGTTATCGTTGCGTATGCTTCTTCACACTTATAACGTAAACTTATTTTTGTACTACTGCTGTAAAAATTTTTATTAGCCTAGACTACTTATTTAACTGTTGTTCCAATGAAATTTTGTTTCAGAAATAATAACATTTAGGGGTGAAATAACAAGTTTTAAAAAAATTGTCGTGGGGTTTCCATGTGTGAAAAAAAATCATTATATGAAAATCTTATGCTTACAATTCAGGGCTCCCAAACGGTCCGCCAACTGAACATTAATATTTTCTTTGAAATATTTTCTTTTTATATTTTTCTTGCAAAGTGCGCAGAAACCGCCTTCGGAGGTTAGTTTTAGCACAGATACTGTAGAAACCTTTCATTAAATTTTCTGTTAAAAAAAAAAAAAATGTGTTCAGTTCACGGACCATTTGGGAGCCCTGACAATTGAATACCAATATTTTAGAACGCAAATTATTCATCGTATTGGAATATGCGTAACACGCCTGCTGCTTGATGTCGGAGGCGACGGGCCTACAACTCTCACTTTGTTTCGATAGATTTTTATTTGAAAATAAAAATAATACAAAATCGAGGTCGTGCACTTCTGAAAGCAGTGCGGACACCAGCATTAGGATCGTTTAGAAAAATCTTTGTTTACATTTATTAAACCAAACAAAATCTATTTTATGTATATTTAAAATTACTATCATGATCCCGGCCAACGCGTCAGCTATTCTTAAATAAAGCATACTTTTTAGGTTCTATAAATAGAAATCAGATTAAGTGTGGGGGAGGGGTATTTTTTCTTAATTATGCCTATTAAGTAATTAATATTATTAAACTAAAACTAAATTTAAATATTTTACTTATTCGACTCATCAAAGCGTTAAATTAAAATATCAAAACAAACACAAAGTTGATGTAATCAAATTATTTTGAAAACAAACAAAAAATAAAAAGAAAAGTGCGTAGTTAAACTGACGGCCTTTGGGCTTACAGGCTATTCGCACTAGTTGTATATAATACTCTTCTTTCAAAGAGTAATGCACCTCAAAAAAATTAATTAAGGGGATTAACCCCCGTTTCCCTCTTTATAGTTTACCAATAAACCGCCAAATATAACCAGGGACATGCCTTATCAGTATAAATCTGTATATTGAATTTGAAGCAAATCAGATAATTCAGTTATGAAAAATCCATTCCAATAAATTAAGAAGGTGTATTAGTTCCCACATTTCCCCCTTTATACTTAATCAATGAACCTCCAAATCTAATCAGGAAAGCTCCTTATCAGAACATACCTAAAGAAAAAACTTTTTTCAAGAAAATTGGATAATTCCGCATGTAAAACCAAAAATGATCAGAGCGTATGTAGCACTCCGGCTGAAACACCATTTATCTAAAATAAGGAGGTACTTGCCTCCTTACCCACTTTATGATTAATTAATGAACTTCCAAATCTAATCAAGAAAGCTCCTTATCAGAATTAACCTAGAAAAAAAATGAAGCAAGTTGGAAGCAAATTCCGCATGTAAATCAAAAAAGGTCGGAGCTTGCAAAGCACATCTGCTGCTCGATGGTGAAGAAAGCAGGACTAACAATACATATAATCAGAGACGCGCTTTATCGGAACAATTCTGTATATCCAATTTAAAGCAAATCAGATAATTCGGCATGAAAAATAATTCCATTAAATTAAGGGGTAAGGTATTAATCCGAACAATTTCCCCTTTTATACTTAATCAATGAGCCTCCAAATCTATTGAGGAAAGTATCTTATGAGAATATACCTAGAGAAAAACCTTTTTGAAGCAAATTGGATAATTCTACATATGGATAATTCTACATATATAATTCCGCCAAACTAAAAAAGGTCGGATCGTGTGTAGCACACCCGCTGAAAACAAGTTTGCCTAAATTAAAGGGGGAAATTTCCCCTTTTCCCCTTTTATACTTAACTAATGAATCTCGAAATTTAATCAGGGAAGCTACAAATATCAAAATACAGCGGTATATTACATATGGAGCAAATCGAACAATTATGCATGACAAAACTAATTATATAAATTAAGTGGTAAAATTATATAGTGCGGGATTAGCCCCGTTAGCTCTTTTATACTTAACCAATTCACCCACAAAACGAATCAGAAAAATCTCTCATAAGAGTAAACATAGAAAAAAGAAAAGAAATTGAATCAAATTGCTTATTTCTGTCAAGAATTATCGCTTTACATAGATACATGAATCCGTACACTCAGAACCGACGGGTACATTAACTTTTAGGCTTTCATAGCCTGTGAGCTAGAAAACTTATTTTTATAAGAATTTGCTTTAAGATTAAAAATCTGTTCAATCAATATTCAGATCACGGACTGGTGTGATATTCTGAGGTTGTATTGAGCTAATATTTTAACTAAGATGCTAAGAGCAATAAAAAGAAATTTTTTTTAACGAAAGGAAAAAAAAATATGGAAGTTAACTTTTTTTAAAACGAAAGCCTTGAAGAACCTTAGTCATTTTCAGCCACAATTTCTGTTTCGGTGGAATTTTTTTAACATTTTCTTTCATGTGCTTTTAATATGATGCTTTATACGTGAACCGAATTTTAAAAATTCAAATTTTTTGAACCACCGTGGTGTTCTCCACCCTCTTCAAGTAAAGACTGATGTCTTCGAAGTGACTGCGGGAAATAATAAAGAAACCTTTAAAAGGCTCTTTCAGTTCACTTTATTAAGATTGATGAACATATACATTTAACGTTTCTCATCCATCTTAAGTAACGTATATAAAAAGTTAACTTATGGCGAGTTATGTTCTCGCAGTGTAACATTTTATTAGGAACGCAATAAATGCGGGATTTAAAAAAAATGAAATGCCTTTTTTCTGTAGCAGAAAATAATTTATTTAGGGTCCATTTCCTAAATAATGCTTGTATGTATTTTTATCTTTGTTAGTTTCTTTCGAAACACATTTTAAAGAAGTAATAAAATTGAGGTAATAAAAGTAAAATGACTCTCTGAAAGAACATAATTATGCGTGTTTAAATTTGTTCTTTAATTGAAAGGATTTTGAAATCGACATTTCAGTGCGAAAATACATGCAGATAAAGAGCAATATTTACATACAAAATTTCAAACAAATTGTCTATTTCGATAGACAATGATGTTGTAAAGTGCATACAAGTGTAAGAAAAAAAATAATGCAAATTTACGGAAAAAGTTTTATAAACTATTTCAACTATTATATACAACTACCTTTTCATTTTAATTTAAATAATGTGTTTCAAAAATATTTATCCAGATTGCAAAAATAAATAATGTCTAGACTTTTAGGAAATGAAATTGAGGATATACACAATTCACTTTTTTTTTTTTTCGTAGAGTCATTAAATGAAATCATATTGACAATTTCAAAATTTATAGTAATTTACTACTTAAATGGAAGTAATGCATGTATATTATCAACTGCCTATTGTCAACATAATTAAATTAGTAAAAATTTATACTCTGCTATAATCTACTACCCTTCTTTTTGCGTAAAAAATAACTTTGTCAATAAAAAATAAAATAAAAAACGTGATAATAATTATTTATTTAAAAATTGAGCTATTTATTAAAATTTACTTAACATTTATTTATATTTGTATTAAGGATTTGCTCAATACCATAATTGCATGGTAAACAATTCAAATTATTTTATAAATTATATGGATAATGTTCACGTTCTGAGTAATCTTAATCATTAAAAATGCATTAGTTTTTTTTTTTTTATTATGGCCGTATATATGTTAATAAAGTTCAGGCCAAAAACTAAAGAGTAAAATGTAGAAGAAAAAACTAGTCTGAAACAATCTAAGGTGCTTTTTAATCTGAAACTTTAATAAGAATTATTGCTAAAAATTTACGTTCGATTTTCAAGAAAAAAATAAAATAAAAATAGAAGTAAAAATTAGAAGCTAGATTTTAAAAGTAACCATTTTTAACACAATAATAGGATTAAATAAGGTAAGTTATAAAATTAATGCCCCTTTTTTCAAAGGGGGATTAATAGAAAATATTTTGTGAATAAATACTATAAAAAGTCTCGAGTAATTAAAAATTTCAGGACGAAACAGAAGTTTAAATTAAACACTCTGAGCTTGAATAGAGGTTTGAGATACTGAGCTTTTCTCAAAATTCCCTTCTAAAATAAAAATTATATGTAATGTATGGTTATTCAATTTGTTATTTAGAAAAATGCAGTTAGCAGTGTTACATCTGAAAGTGTAATATGCAAAGACTTGTGCCTTTTTATTTATTTAAATTTATAAAACTGTTTTTATCAGTAAATTTTATACGTGTCTTAGTATGTTTATTAATTTGGTAATTTTTTAGGATTTTTCAAGGTTTCTTTATTAATGTCAGTAATTTATTGTAATAAATTTTTTTAAGGTACAGGGCTCCCAAATGGTCTGCGAACTGAACATCAGAATTGTTTTAGAGAAATTTTCTTTTTAGATTTTTCTTGCAAATTGTCGAGAAACCACGTTTGGAAGTTGATTCTAGCTCAAACGTATTATGAAATTTTCTGTTAAAAAATACTGATGTTAAGTTCGCGGACCATTTGGGAGCCCTGAAGGTAGTATAATTTAAAGAAAAATTAAGGCCTTTAAAATGTTAATTTCTATAATAATGTTTAACAAAAACTTATTCTTTTAGAAAAAAAAGAGGATAAAATTTATTATCGTAGAGTTTTTAAAAAATATATTTTTTTTACAAACGTAAACACTGAACAACAACAATAAAAAACAAACTATTTAAAAAAATCTCAAAGATGACTTTTTAAATAAAGTTGTGTTAAAAATCGTAACAACTCGATAGGATTCAATCACAATTCAAATCACAACCATGGTAGAAAAAGTCCAAAAAAAATGAAATAGTTCATTTAGAAAGTGCATAATATATGTTTTATTTAGTCTTATAGTGAACCAAGTCTGCTTTTACTAGGGATGAGAGCGTTCCGACCAAAATGGCCGATTACTACCACTAAATATGATTAAAATTTCTGGCATTATTTAATTACAGAATTTCTGAGAAGCTATAAACCAAAGTATACTTTTAAAATTTATTGGTAGTAATCGGTCATTTTGGTTGGAAAACTCTCATGTCTGTTTTACGTACTTTTTCATATATAGCATCTATTTGCAAACTTAATTCACAGTGAGAGGGAATAAATAAGATATTATACACGGTTTAAATGGACTATCTCAATTTTTTCTTCAAAATGGACTTGGTCTACTATATTTGCCAACCTCTCAAATGATAGTATAATTACTATAAAAATTTTAAATTTTACTTTAAATATGTATTGAAAGGAAATAAACAATTATCATTCTGATTTAGTGAAAATGTATGAGCTACACAGTTTAATTTGCGAATTATTAACGTTTTACAGAAATTTTCAGAGTTGTTTGTCTTTGTATGCCTATAATTATTAAATATATATGTTATCGTCATAAAAATAGTCTAGTTCATGTATAACATAATTACATATGGAATTTATAAAGTGCACTTTGTTTGTCAACCCTTCAAATGATATTTCAATTACTAAAAAAATTTAAATTATGTTTTAAATATGTACTGAAAGGAAGTAGACTATTCTTATTCTGTTTTATTGAAAATTTATGAGTTACAACATAACAATTTATTTTAGAAATTAATAACGTTTTTCAGAAATTTTCAGTGTTTTTTTTGTTTTTGTATGCCTGTAACTATTAAATATTTATGTTATTGTCATAAAAATAGCTTAGTTCTTGTATAACAAAACTACTTATGAAATTCATTAAGTGCATTTTATAAATATTTTTAAATTTAAATATTTTTTTAAATATCAAGTACTATTTTTTTGCAAATATATATATATATATATATATATATATATATATATATATATATATATATATATATACTTATTTGTGTGTTTATTTTCATTTTTATGACATTTTTAATAATTACAATTTTTAAGCTTAAAATTTAGAAAATATATAAAATATTTTTCCGAAGGAATACAGATACGTTAAAATAACTTTTTTAAAAGTATTTAATTTAATCTGTGACACCTACTGCAGGGTTCGTACAAATCCCATTATTTTCCAGGTAAAATATCAGTATTTTGGTATTTTGTAACCTTTCTACCCAGTTAAAATTTACTCAAACTTGATTAAAATATTTCACGCAAGAATTTTTATTTAAATCTATTTAATATACTTATTTAACTTAAAATCTTTGTGTTATTTATTTAATTTACTTTATGAAAAATTTTCTGGTTTGAATAGAATGAAACGCATTATAAGACTGGGTCGATTAGACCCATTCAGGGTAGAAAGGTTAAAATAAAAACAAGTTGGAAATTGCACGCTAAGCGTAACAAATGAGGTGAGTTCGTACTATAAGGAAGTTTTAAAAATATTCAGATTTTGGTGTAATGGTATATAGTACTTCGGATACAGTAGAATATCCGAAATATTTTGTCTATCTCAGTAAAAACTATCTGCTTTCTATTATACAGGAAGTAACTTGTAGTAACCTCAGCAACATACATCAATTTCATAAAATGTGAAATAGTTTAATATTATTAAAACGTGCCCCAAACAATGTTTCCCCCTATATAATAATGTAATGGAATATTATTGTGCATCCCTGTAAATTATTAACAAATATTCTTAGCACCACAGATTGTACGGAATGTATATTTTAGTTTATACTTTTTGATGCATATCAATTTTATTATGTTCGAAAGAAGGTAACACCATTAAATTCCATTTGAAACTATTTTTCCCCATTCACCATAATGTAACGGAATACCTTTGATTATCTCTGTAATTAAACGTCCGATTTTCATAAAATCTGAAATTACTCGAGGAAATTATGCACAAATTATATATTTTAAATTTCAAATGATTCGGTTGGGCAGTTTTTGTTCTGTCGTATGCAGACAGACCGACGGATTGAACGATAACTATAGGTGCTACGTATATACATAATTACGAACGCACCTAAAAAGAAGTATAGCTCGAATTCTCAAAAATTTTGCCTTATTTAAAGAGAGACTTTCTGTAAGAAAATACTTCTACTTAAGAACTTCTTCCACTGGAAATTCCAGGACCCGTACGAACCCTTGTACAAATACGCATTTGCAAAAATATGAAAATGAAGTTTAATCGATTTAAAAGGCAGATATTTTTTCAAATATAAATGCAGGGTGATTCAAAATAACGTGGAGAAATTAATATGACCAATCAGGTATACGACAAGGATAAAAATCACATAGGAACATAGGGCCACAAACCCCTTGTTGAGTCACAAATACAGGGTGATTCATCCTAACTCAATTTGGGTTGACGGTAATAAATTTCAGAAAAATGAAGTAAATTATAATAAAACATTTAATAGACATTCCCACCTTTGTTTTAAATGTGATAATACCAATTAAAAGTGGTAGAAATTTGCTTTATGCGCACCAGCAATACGCACTTGGCACCTCACATTTTGAATTCAGATAATCAGTTTATACGGTATCATCGATTGCTTGAGGAATATGTTTTTCCAGATCTTTTCGTAACATTATCACATTTCACACAAAATTAGGTACATATCGTTCCATTTTCATTATGATGTAATTATTCTCCTGGAAATTATTACTTTAAAACCGGTTGTAGCTAGAATGAAACACCCTGTATTTGTGACTCAATAAGTAGTTTGCGACCCTATGTTTCTATGTGATTTTTTATCCTTGTCGTATGCATGATTCGTCATATCAATTTGTCCACGTTATTTTGAATCACCCTGTATACAACTGATTCAGTTAATTCTCTCCTCCCTTGATTGTAAGATTGAGTCTGTCCTTGGTTGTAGTTATTTTTTGAATCAATATAAAAGTAGGTTGTTATGTGTAAAGAACTCACCGCTTTCTTGACAAAAGAAACAAAACCATATCCTTTTGACTTCAGAGTCTGAGGATCCCGTACAACTCGGCAATCTCTGCAATAAGAAAAAGCTAAAATTAGTACATTTGGTTGAGATTTATTATAAATAACTAACATAGTAAAAAACAAACAAAAACAGATACTTTTTAAATAATAGAAAGCAACTAATTTAACTCCAATAATTGAGTGACTGCATGAATCAATATAGAAAAAATTGAAAATATCAGTGGTTTTTAAGGTTATGTTAATAATTTTTTGTCAATCGGTCATTTAAACATTACAAAATTTCTCTAATTTATTTGCACCATTATTATGCATTTCAACAATTTCTTTTTTATTTAGAAAATTCACGTTAAAAATTGTGAATAGTAATTTTTGCTTTGTTTACTGATAGACGTTTCATGAATTTGAAGTTAAAGAATTTCTTTTGGAATTTTGGGTATGAGTTCGAAATTTCTGCACAAGAAATTCTTGAAACATATTTTTATATGCACTAGTGATGCAAAAGGGTTAAATCAAGTGCCGTGTTGCCAATTTCATGTATATTTTTTATTCAAAATATCTACCAGAATATTTGAAAAGTAATTTTTAAACAGAATATTCTGTTGATTTATTTTCGTATGTTAGTTTTTTAAATAAGATGTAATGTCAACTATCATGATCATTGAGATTAACATTCTACTCTTTTTATTTAATGTATCGCTGCCATAATAAATTAAATTAGTAAATGTCCGTAATTGTAAACCATTTTCAGAATGTAATTTTAACTACAAAAACTTCATTTATTAACTGTTAGAATGACCTTTAACATAAACTGAATATTTCAGCCAAATGCATTGTAAATTCAATTTTATGGAAATTTTGAATACGATTAAGAATTTATTGCAATTTCATTACTTATTTTAGTCAAATTTATACTGATGAATTTTGAGGTATTAGCATGTCATATTTAATTGCGGTTTAAAATTAATTATTTAAATAAACTGCATACGATGGTTGGAGGTATGTAGTTACCTGCGTGGTAAATAATGACTTGTTAAGATTAATGAATTGAACAAAGTATGGCAATTTAATATAGGGAGGGTACATTGTTAAGTTTCTTAAAGCAAACGTAATGGAAAATGGGTTAACATAGCATTTATTTTGTTTTTTATTGAAAATATTTATATTTTAAGAACAATATTTTGGAAATGTCGACATTAAATTAAGAATATTTAGCATGCAGTTTTATTATGGCAAAAATAGTGAAGTTTTATGTTATTTATATCCAACATAATAAAAGTATTCAGAATTATTTAGATTTTATTGAAAGAAAATTAACTCAAATTAGAAACCAATAATCTTCTAAAACAGAGTAAATGTTGTTAAAAAAAATCCAGGCCAACAATTTTCGATTAGTATTAGGCCGAAAGATTTTGAAATAGGAATGCTATGTTTTGTTAAAATTTAGACAAGCATGAGTATATGTTGTTGAAAAATATTGGCCAACCACTTTGAAATGTTATTAAACTAGCGACCCATTCAGCGTTGCTCGTGATTGAATGTACCTAAAAACAATATTGCATGAATTTATATATTTAAATGAGAATCTTTCCAAGTGGACCTAACGTTGGGGACCCCTCTGTCTTCGGCAGAACACACCCTTAGTTTTGTGTGATTTTATATTTTTAAATGAAAATCTATCCAAACGAAAAAATGGACTGTCGTTTGATTGTTTATTTAATTTCTGACATTTAGATACATCAACGCTGTCCAACCTGGCACCCGCTGGATACCAGAAATTCTTACAGAAATCAAGAACTTATTGAATTAGAGATATTTGGATATTTAATAAGGCAGAAATTTCTGTAAAATTTTTCTGGGGTTTCGCAGGCGCCAGGGTGGACAGCCCTGAGATACATTAAACTCTCTTTTATACGGGTTAGGTTCCCTTAGAAAGACCCCCACGAAGGGCACTCCCCACTGGTCCTATATCCCTAGCGCAGATAATCGGACGACAAAAATAAACCAAAATAAACCAAACCATTAAACTCTCAATTCTTCCTTAAAATTTCCGAGAAAACTTAAATAGTAATATAACCTTTCTCCCTCTCTCTTTTAAAATAAAAATATTGCTCGTTGTTGAAAATGTATGTTACCCAGTGAATACGCAAAACGTAAACCTCTCCAAAATAGTCTAGTTCGAAAGGAAAAAAGACGGATGGTAAAGTCTGGTAAATTTATGAAAGGATTTCGCGAAGAGATTTCCAAAAAGAATTTTTCGCTGAAATATTAATATAGTAATAAATAAGTATTTTTTTATTTTTTTCGTATGTAGTTCATAAAAATGGATGCTAAATTTTTAAAACTCTAGAAAATTTTAAGGGTTATTACTGATATTTTTCAAACGTATTACATTATTAGAAATACAAAAGTGCACAAACATATTCTAGTATCTTTCGTTTGTATTTCAAATAGTTAACCCGATACTGGTTTTGAAAAATGGGAAAAAGGCACAGTGGCGTAACTAGGGTGGATTTCTAAGTGCTTTGAATACCGGAAATTTTTTTATGTTCGGTTTCGCCTTATCTAATCAGAAATTTTTTTCCTAAGAATGAAGAAGAAAAAAAACTTACATTATTACTGGTCACTCACCCTGGTGA
The DNA here is from genome assembly GCA_964019185.1 of Maratus speculifer. NCBI lineage: Eukaryota > Metazoa > Arthropoda > Arachnida > Araneae > Salticidae > Maratus > Maratus speculifer. The sequence goes on from OZ025299.1 coordinate 205,324,378, forward strand.
AAATTCGGTTTAGGATGCACACGAGAAAATGCATTAAACCTTTTACAAACAAATTTGGTTGAATATTCCGGTGCCATTGTGAAATGTCGGAATTAAAATTAAGTGGTAGAAAATTCAACCACCAGAGCTCAAGGGGTTAAGACCTGCCTTGCACTATGTTCATCCAAATTGTCAGACTTCTAGTGCGGTAGATTCTCCTCGCCATCGCTGGCAGACAGAAGCACAGAAAGAGCAAAACTTTCTTTTATTAGTAAAAAAAGAACGATGCGTGAACGATCCAAAATTTGAGAAAGTTACGAGTAAAAGGTATTAGAAATTTTAAAACAGAGTAGAAATAGAATAGAAATTTAAAAATTGAATCGGTGATTATTGAAAGTATCTTAATCCTACTTTTTAAATTTCAGCAGTGATGATCCGTAGTGTTTTTCAACATCCAGCTTTTAAATTCTTCTCTCTTAAATATGCACGGATAGTTCATAGACTAAGATCGTTTCTTTAAGAAACAGTCAATAAACACGAAAAAAGGGATTGAAACCACCATCGTAAAATAAAGAATATCAAAATATGGACTTAGTCCGTTTCAACAATTATCGATTCATTTACGAAAAATTTAAAATTCTCAAACGGAATGTTTTTTAATTATACCGAATTATTGGACTGTGAAATTTAAAATTAAGAATCCCCTGATTTTGAATAATTTATATGAAAATTATAGTCTGTTCTAGAAAATAGAGTTGGTCATATATTTTAGACAGTGGTGAAAACTAAGTAATTTGTTGTTGCAATTTTGTGACTCTGTACTTACATAGAAATCTGTTTTTTAAAGAAAAAAAACTTATTTTTCTATGTAACGTTCTTAAGGTCAGGGGTGCAGAATATGTCCGATCCGGCGATCTAGGATATGGAGGAAATTTTAACCAACCAGGGAATTTTTGCAGAAACATATACAATTGATTTTGATTTTAACAACGAATTTCATAATTCCATTAAGAGAGAAAATTCACTACAAACAAAAAGATCCATATGGCGCACAGGTGATTCAATTACAAATTTTCTGAAAATTAAAAAAAAAAGTTCATCAATCTGAAAATTTGGATACAAAAAATACCATGAACATTGTGCAAGAATTACAAAAAAAAAAAAAAAAAAAAAAAAAAAAAATCGCAAATTTCCTCATGAGATCGCAAGTTTTGTCTAAAGAGCTGCAAGTTTCGTCAAAATATCATGTAATGAACACAAATTTTGTAAAAAGACTGCAAAATGAACGCTCATTTCTTCAAAAGACCGCGAAAAAACTGCAGATTTAGTCAAACACAAAACAACCACAAATTTTGTCAAAAATGGCAGAATTTCATGAAAACATGGCGAAACAACCACAAATTTCATTATGAGATTGCTAAAACTGCAAATTTCGTTAGTAAATTTTAAAAAGAACGCAAATTTCACCTACAAATGATGAAAAACCCACAAATCTTGTCAAAAGATCACAAAACAACCACAAAATTCGTCAAAAAATGGGCAAAAAAATCTGCACATTTTGTTAAAATATTGCAACTCGCGTCAAAAGATCACAAAATAAACGCAAATTCCGACAAAGGATCACGAAACAATCATAAATTTTGCTAAACGAAAATTTTTTGTTTTGTTAAAAAATCATTTGTTTAAAGACAATGACTACAAATTTCGTCAAACAATCGCTAAAAATAGCGAATTTAGTCAAAAGGCTACGAAAAAATAAAATAACATAATAATAATGCTGGGAGTGGATTCCCCCTCCCTCCCTTGCTGTAACCTTTTAGAAAATTTTGTGTGAATTTCAGAATTTTTTTTTTTTACTCAGAATCACTCTTGCATGCAGTAAGCGCATAAGTTCAGACATAATGAAAAAATGGATTTTCGATACATATGGTAGTACAGCATTTATCTATAACATGCCGTAAAATTTTGGGGAAATTTTCATACGGATTGGGGGAAATGTTGAGAGTAGAAACATTTTCTGCACCCCTGGTGAGTTTTATAAAAATTCTATAAAAATAAAGAGATTTTGAAGCCGGGTTTTAAAACAGTCATAGATTTTAAAGCCACATCCATCGCAGGTGACGTTTCTTTATTCATGGTGTCATAATGCATTATTCATGATTATCGCAATAGATCTATCTCACGAACTAATGCACGAAATTTTCTAAAACTTCAGATTCAGTTAGTCCCTCATATAGATTAGTGCAAGGCAGTCCAACCTGGTGCCCACGAGATACCAGAAAATTCTTACAGAAATCAAGACCTTAATGAATCGGAGATATTCGGAGATTTAATAAGGCAAAAATTTCTGTAAAACTTTCCTGGTGTTCCATGGGACAGCCCAGGATTAGTGTTTTGTAGTTTTTTGTATAAATTGTCCCACAGATGACGCTGCTATGCTGCATTCTTCAGGATTTCGGAATACATTTATCTCAAGACCTAATGCTTGACTTTTCATCAAAATTCAGGTTCAGTTAGTGCCTGATAAAAATTGATCCTGATTACTTTTTGGTGTACATCACCCAACTTGTGGCGCTGTTATGCAGATTTTTTAAATTTTTTTGCAATAGAATTTGAAAACAACTTTATTTGTAAATATGAAAAAGCTATATTTCACTCATCTAATAAACCGATTTTTTTATTCAAAATTCGGGCACATTTGTGGCTTTTAGGAATTAAAATTAAGTGCTTTCATAGACATAACACCGCCCTTCAACGGGTTAATAAGGGATATAAATGAAATATTGTGAAAAAATAACATAAGTTTAATCAAATAGCCTTTTTTGGTTCAAAATATCTTTATTTGAGTTTGGTATCATTGGCTAGTCTATGAAAAAGGGGAAAACAGTTCTTTTATTAGTTTTGACAAATATGTACAGAAATTATTGCTGAACTCTGAAAAGTTTAAGGAATAATATTTTTTTATTCACGTACAACTGAGCCTGATAAATGTCACATCGATTAAAGGAATATACCGCTTAGAGTAATAGAGTAATAGTAGCTAAGTTTTTTCTCCAAAAGCAAGTTAAATGGCCTAAATGTTTACAAATTCCGGTTAACGGACTACATAAATTGATGAAAATCGGGATACAATATGATTTTCACCTACATGACTGAGGATTATTTTTACTGACACCTGAATTTGTGAATTTCTAAGTGTGTCTTTTTAAGTCAGAATTTAATATTTTTAGAGTTACTAGGAGTTCAACTTGCGAGATGATCACTTTGCCTCAGGAATAATATTAGGCGCAGCATAGATGATCTAGACCCTCAACAAAAACGTTATGAAATAAACAAATGTTTTTAAGCATTAATAAATTGGCTCTAAATACTTATTCTTAAAATGTCAGCATGTGAATTCAGTTATAAAGATTTCAATGGGTAATTTGTTCAAGCGTCATGGAATTAAAATTTAATAGTACCACTAGTACAATGCGAAATAAAATATGAAATACTTTTATTGAATACCGCGGAGGAAAAATGAACCTATTTGGGATGAATTCAAGTGTGAAGGGAAAAAATTATACATATAGTAATTTAAACCCGGGATGACGCGCGCCGGGCCTGGATTTTTACAGTTGTCATAACTTTTTTTTTTTTTTTTTTTTTTTTTTTTTTTTTTTTTTTTTTTTTTTTTAAGTAATATTCAACTTATTTTATCGCAGAATTTGTAACAATTGTCTCCAACTGAATAAGGTGATTATTATTGCATTTATTGGTTCAATGTAAAAAACATTCATACCCTGGGTATGCGCGCGTTCTCCAGTGTTAATTTTAGTGATTTGTACTTTTAACATGATGAAAGAATTTTCTCTCTTATGTAATAGTTTGTAATTAAAAAATATTAACTATATTAATTTATATTAACATATATTAAAACTTTTAAAGAATTTTGTAACTGAACAATTTTGATTATTTTACGTAAATTCTAAAATAGATTCCTGTAAATAAATTATCGTCCTAAAAAAATTCCCAATGTAAAATGACTATTTTAATAAAAATGCTTGACTGTATGTACTTTTATAAAAGTTAAAATAAATATTTTTCACCAGTGTTTATGATAAAACTTCTCATTGAATTCAAACTAGCTTTACAGTTAAAAAGAAACAAGTAATTTTTTTTTGCATTAGGAGAATATATTTTTTAATTAAATGAATGATCTATTTTTAATGATTGCTTCTGATATATCTGGTGGAAGATTTTCATTAAATATTTTTTATAAATTACAAGAACGCTAATTTTACTGAAAAAAGCAATAGTACCAAGAAAAAAAAGTGAAAGAGAGAGTTTTTATTTTTGCTTTATAAGAAGATCAATATGTTTGTGCATATTTTATCAAAAAACGAACACTTTATCCTTTCCGAAGAAGAAAACTTTTTTCTTAATTTTTTGCATGAAAAAACGACTACATTGGCTGTGTTATAATATGTTCATCGTACGAATATTCAAAATAACGCTCTCGAAATCCGCAGAAATCTCGAGGAAAAGCTTCTGCAATTTATAGACGCTGTAGCGGCAAGAATGTGTTTTCTTGATGTCTCGCAAAGATGGGTTTGGACGCTTTTTCCATTAAAAGGATCTGGTGCTTGTCTAAGAAAATAAACATACGTCAGGAGTGAAGATTTTATTAATCCACATTAATTGAATCTCTTGTTAAGGGACATAAGCAAGTGGCTGTGGTAATTACAGGAACATTTTAGTTATGGCATAGAAACATAAAAAGGATAAATGCATAGTCATTGAATTATCATTTCTTTGATTTATGTAGGTATGTTTTATATAGATTGGAAGGGTGTTTATATTTTTACGAATTACATATAAGTAAATGTAATTAAAACGATAAAGAAAAGTAAGGAAATCTAAAATTATAATGGGGATTTAGTAAAAATGCATATTACTTTTAATCTGATAGCCTCATTTAAATTTATTTGTTATTTTTTATTTTTTATTCTTTATTCTTTATTTATTTTATTATTATTTTTATTATTTTATTACTTATTTTTTTTTTACATTTTCTCCATTAAAAACCAAACATATAAGTACTTTGTGGTGTAATTAGTTAAAAATAGTGGTTTAATTTATCTGATATTCTATCTGGAAAATTTACGTGGTATAATCTGATCGAAACAATCTGTAACATATTTCACCACAGTTTGTTAACCCTTCTTGGCAAGGTGGGGCAATGTTTGTCCAATTTAATTTTAATCCCTAATTTCCGCATCGGCACCATTATCTTAAAACAAATTTTTGCCTCTTCTAATATAGGTGAAGAAAAGCTTTCAGTCATTTTCATAAAATTGATTTCTTAAAAAATGGTGTCACACTATTATTTCAAAATTTTAGTAATAGAAGTATTTTGTATCAGAAAGGGTTAAACATAATTTCCTATTTTTGCTACTTCATTCATTTATTTACTTTTCCAAGGTTATATTCGTAACAGGAAAAAAATAACAAAATTGAAACATATAATTTGATTTTTTTATTTTTAAAATGAGCATATTGAAAGTTTGTTGCACGATTGTTAGTTTGAAATTGTGCGACATTTTCATATTAAGCAATATTTAATGGTAGCTAGGGGAGACCGGGGCACGTTGGCCATAAGGGTAGGTTGGCCCATTCGATTTAATTCACGGACCAGCCACCAGATGTCGCCACAAGTCCAGAAACATGTTAGAAAACCTGTTCCCCTAACCTTCCAGGAGTTTCAGTTCTCTTACAAAAGCAAACTAAGAGCAACGTTGATTTTTCACTTTCGTCGATCTCGAAGCAAATTTTCGTTAGTGTGCAGAAAGTGTTAATACTCTCAAGAGATACTTCACAAGAACAAATGTGAGTAATATTTTCAAAGTTCAATTTATAGCGATTCTTTTGATGTAACAATAAATATTAAATGTTGTTAAGATATGTGTAGAATAGCGAAAGTATTTCTAACATGTCGAGGGGCACGTTGGCCCGGTCTTTCTCGGCACATTGTAGCCATAAGCTACATCCATTGGACCGCACAGATTATGGCCCATTCAAAAAATATGTTAATTCAGCCTGTGATGGCTGGGTGACAACAAATAGACGCTCTATGACCATCTACGATATTCGGGGAATTGTGAAAACTGCCCTTCCTAATGCAATAAATTGAGTTAATATAACATCAGGTTTTCAGATAACTGGAATATGCCCTTTCTATAGAAATGTTTTTACTCACTATGATTTCATGCCTTCGTATGTCAGTGATAGACCAGAGTCTTCAAGCATGCACGACAAAGCAATTGGTGGAGCTTCTAATGAAACCCAGATTTAATGTGTAGGTCTATTTCTATAGATGTGCCTACCGCAACTTCTCCTGCACCATGCAAGACAACTCCAACACCTGAAGCCATTAGACCATTCGAAAAGGCAGAGGCAAGGAAGAAAAATGCTTCGAATAGAATGAAGACAACTTCTGCAGCTCTCACAGACACCCCTATCAAATTAGTTCTTGAACAACAACAAAAAACAACAGAAGAAAGAAATAGTGTCAAAATTAAAAATGATATTAAAAGAAGAAATCAGATAAAAAACGTAAATGAAAGAATTCTGTGAAAAAGATTTTGTTTCCTTTTGATCCCTCACAGCCTGGATGTAGTGGTCTGAACCATCAAAAAAGGAAGAAGAAATCTATTAAAAAAAGTGACGATGGGGAAGACGAAAACAATATCTGCCTACGTTGTCTGAAGGAGTTTAATCAAAATAAGCCTGGGGAAGAATGGATCCAGTGCATGAGTTGCAAACGTTGGGCTCATCTGAAATGTGTTCGAAAAGAGGTTAATGCATTAAATTTTGAATGCATTCAAAGCAATGATCCCTCTGATTTGTAAATTTAATTTGCAAATAATTTTTCATATATACATGCATTAAAGTTCCTAGTTACTATTATGAATTTTATTTAACTTCTAAATAAATATAAAAAAGAGCATTGGAGGCCAACGTGCCGTACTCAATGGGCCAACCTACCCCGTGCACGGGATAGGTTGGCCCACATGACATCAGACCATAACTAAATCAATAAAGTTCTTAAAATTTCACATTAACTAAAAGTAAGCATTTTCCTCACTAGTTAAATGTATTAGGTATTGTAAAAAATACTACATTTAAAAATAAACAAAATTTAGGTATTGAAAAAAATAAAATTAAAAAAACTGGGCCAACGTGCCCCGGTCTCTCCTACATTTATGTATATTAACATCGCATATTTTTCTAAAATCTGTATTCTAAAATTTTAATATTATTATAGCTATATTATTTATGTTTATACTTTTATTATTTTAGTCAATAATTTTTATGACTTTTATTCGTTCTTATTTACACATATCAAAGAATTTTCTGTTTGCTATGTATGTCATGATAAGTTATGCTGTACGCATTTATGTGATCTGTTCATATTTTGTTAGATTATACTTCAGACTTTATTTTACTCTCCTTTTTTACTTAGTTGGTATCCTAAATTTCAATTGGAGTTACTTTAAGTGTTCTTGTATCTTATCTTCTTTATTTTATTTCGGGTGCATGTGTGTACCCGTGTTTCACCTGTAATACCCTTATTCAGAGATGATGCTAATGCTACCATATATCGACGCTGCTACATTACTTTAGATGTGTTGCGTAAACATATCATATATATACCATATAACAGGGCTCGGAACATACGAATTCAGGACGAATGTTACTGTTTTTCCGTGGTGTAACCCGGGTGGCAAATTCGCAAACACTCAACGTCCCAGCGCGCTTGACGCCAACTCCTCTAGCCAAGGGCTTTGGCGAAAAATTGAACTTCGAGGTGCATACTTGAATACTGTTAGTATCGTAGTTTGAAATTTGCATTGCAAATATTTATATCCACTTTATATGAATATTTTAGATACGCTTACAGAATTCAAAGATATCTTTTTTTATTTTCTGTAGCAGATTAATTCAGACTACACAATTTGTGCTATTGATTACACTAGTTGAATACTGATGCTGTTACAATAGGATTACCGTTAAAAAGCTAGGATGACGCTGGAAAATTTAAAATGCGTGTTTTTACCGTTATGAAGGTATAATAGTTGAAACAATAAGCCGCATAGTTAATCAAGATAGATCAACGTAATTCAAAAATATTTACAAACTTGGTTTGCCTTTTTTCTTCCAGACTTACTTTAGAACTTCAGACTTGCACGCACATTTTCATTTTCTCCCGAAAGCGCTTGGCTATAGAGGTTGGCGTGAAGGGCGCTGGGACGTTGAGTGTTTGCGAATTAGCACCCGGGTGGGTGCCCTAGTGAATACGGGTAATTTTTTAAAGTTCTGTACGCCTTATCTGACCACAAAACTTTCTGCTATGAATCAAGTAGGAGAAAATGTTACAATATTACTGTTTTAGGGCACCCACTCTGGTTACGCCACTGTTCTTACAAGGATTTTTTATCAATAACCTTCAAGAGGCATTTTTATAAGATATGCAATAGGAAAATATCATTCAGATTATTAATAAAAGGTACTGGTAAGAACAATAAAAAATTGTCCTATATGCTCTAATCGCTGCATATAAGTATAAAATTAGTTTTTGTATTTGCCTCTGAAAATTTTTAGGTTTGTAATAATTTTTAATTTTAGATTAAATGTAACATTTTTAACTATTCAATATCATTTTATGCTAACACTCAATTTTAATTATATTTCAAGTGCAAAATATATGTTTCATCCATTTGAGAATAAACCATCCATGAGGAGTGAATAAATGGCAGTGTAATATTCACAGTGTACACACGTATTGTTTGTGATTATATGACATAACATAATAATATCAATATTCATATGTAAAGGCAATTCGGAAACAGTGTTGTGTCATGGCGGATTTCGAAATATGACACAAAATTATACTATGGTTATAAACAGAGGTTTTGAAGAGCAACATTAAAATGTAACTGGATAAATATTCATACGGAAATGCATGTAATCGTCGTCTCACAGTTCTTCATTATTGTTAATGCACTTAGCTTCGACGAGAATAATGTTTAATTTTCTACTGCACATCAGAATATTTAAGAAGCATTCGTCATCCAGCTGTGAAACAACCAACTCGTACCTGCTATGTATTGTGAATGGGAAATCACAGTATTTCGCAGGTAAAATAATTTTGTATAGTTCACTTCTTTCTTTCTCTCTTGTTCTCTACCTTTAGATATTTTCAAATGATATAGGGGTCAGGGTCATGTGATTCAAAAAATGATTTTTAAAAACGTTTTTGGCATGTTTAAATATTTAGTGAGATTAAAAACAGCATAGATGACGAACTGGATAATTTTCTTGCCATTAAAAATGAATTGAATTCTAGCGTTAGCTTTACAGGGAAAAAACTGTTGATTTTATAAATTTTATACATAGAAGGTTATGCGAGATTTTCAACTTTAAAAAATGTATTTTTCCTCAAAACCCATTTTAAATTTTCTCATATTCTGAAATTTAATAACTATGCATTTCTCCGAAACTATTCGCTCGCTACTCTTCAGTGCTTGATCACCATAAGCTTGGTGGAGATACGTGGTAACCTCTGGCATTGATATAACCGCCCTTAAAAAGTGTGTTTCAAAAATGCGTACAAATTTTGGAAAGTATTTTTCCGAAATCACAACTTACGTGGTTGATGAACCCTGTTTTTCAACACCTCATACGGGAAAGCAATACATAAATAATGTAATTATTAAAAAAATTATTTCTGACCTGAAAATGAAGAAATGGTGGATAGAGTAGAAATTTTATTGGCGTATATCAGCAATAGCTTCAGAATACCGCATACATACCACATATTGTTGTATTTCCAAGTACCATAATTTCCGGCGTATAATCCGCGGATCAAAGAATCATTTTTAGACTAAGAAATATTTGTAAATAAAATATTACTTTTTAGATCGCGGCAAATATTTGACTTCAATTACTAAATAAAATTTCTGAGTAGAAAAAGAATTGTTTGAACCGCGGATTATACTCCGGAAATTACGGTAGTTCAGATTTGTTGGGTAAATGTTAGCGACTAATTAAGTTACAGTAAGAAAAATGTTCGCCTTGCAGTACCCACTGGCCAAAGAGTAAAGGCGCAATAGTGGTCCGACCTTTAGATACTCAGAAACCTGCAGAAATAAACTCTTAATTGTAGGTTTCTCTATGCCTACTATTTTTCAAATATTAATCATTCCTACTACTCTCACATCTACGAGTTCACAACGGTTTGGATTAACTACCAAAGATAGGCTAACAATCTGTGTTACTTTAACCCATTAATTCCTGAATTATTTTCTTCGTTAAAATTCAAATTTTGCATTTTACTACCACTTTCAAAACAAGAATAACTTTTATCTTAATTTAACGAGAAATTTGTCTCGAGAAAGAAAGTATTTATTTATCCTCCTTTTTACTGGTGTGAAAAACGCTTACTTGAATTTTTTAGAACTGTCCCAAAATTGGGACGCTAGGCACTAATGGGTTAACAATTATTAGTCAAGATATATTTTTATAAATGGTTTTCGCATCATCCTTTTATTCATGTAGGGAAGGTATAATATATTTTACAGCATAAGAAAAAAATTGAAAGATCCAAATTATATAATTTTTGTTAAACTTCAAATTTAAATTTTGATAGAATGTTAACAGCAATTACAAAAAAAAACTTTTTTTTAATAAAAGTTTTCTTTTATAAAAAAAAATCTGCAAACTTTAGTCAACAATTTATACACAATTAACAAAATTCTTTGAAAGTTTTGAATGTGCACTTATTTTACTCAAGATCTTAAAATTCAAGAAAAAGATTAAATCTATTTTTAAACACCCGAAAAATCAATTATGAGTAACTTGCTTTTATCAGTACATTTTTCTGTCTTCTTTACAGATGGAACTGATTAGCTTCATTCTTAATTTTTATGTAAAATGTACTGAAGCTATTAAGCTCTAATGGATTTAGTTACCATTTGTATTTCACTTTTAAGAAAAAGAATGTTTAAATTAACTCTGACTTACATTCTTAAAAAAAAGAATATTCATTTATCCTTTTACTTTTTATTTCACTAAAAATTTGTTTGTTCAATTGAGTAACAAATTTTGCAAACTTCATCCGTCACTTCAAAAATTCAATCATGTGTATTGATAGAATCTCACATTAATGTGTTTGTGCAACTTATATTTAAAATGATTTGTTTTTATATTTTAAAGTAAAAGATCTTTTCCCTTCATTTTTGAAAAAAAACATAATTGTTGAGACATGTATATTTTGCGTATATTCATGAATATTATTAGGTTACATACTCATGCAATTGGAATTGTTATAAAACGAAATTATTGATAGTTTACTACCACGAAAAAAAGATATAAAATAAAATAAAACCTGTGGACAACTTCCTTCTAAACGTTTTTAGTGGCTTCAACTTGGAGACATATTTTGTGTCTTCATCTCTGCATTTAAAAGTGTAAAACGTTATTTACGTGTAAAAACAATTGAAATTAGGTATTTTTATATTAAAAATGTGCAAACTTAACACTTTGTACATATTAAGAATCATTGCCGCGATTTTGAATTGTGAACAGATTCGATAAACACTGAAAAGCGAGTTGTCAATGTTTGGCAATAAAGCCACTTTGTCAAAGTCTGTTGTGGCCAATGTGTTACACAACTATAGTTGTTAAGAAAATTAGTAAGTTAGTTCAATGTCAAATTACTAAATTCTTGTCAATCCATACACGTAATAATTGCAAGTTTTAAAACCGGCTTAATATTTAATTATAAATGAATCAGGAATTGCATTTATAAAAGATGATTAAAAAATTCGAACGTTTCAGATGTACAAACATTACAAGTTATAAAAGAAACGTTTTAAGAAACTTTCTGTAACCAACGATAGTTAAACAGCCGATGTTATACAGAGTGATGCAAAATGAATGGGACTGCTAAAGTATTTAGTCTCGTTTATTTTGAATCCTCTGTATTTAAGTTGTACACATGGCTAGAACGGTACCGAATCAAAAACATCTCTTGCGAATGCCTTGAGAAGGAGAGTGAAGGTGAAAATTTATGAAAATCTTCAATAAATATTAATTTTATTTAATAAAATGCATATAAATTATAAGCCAGTCATTTTCCAGGTTCGTTCCTTAAATTAAATAGCTTAACCCATTAGTGCCTAGCGTCCCATTTTTGGGACAGTTTTAAAATATTTAAATAAGCCCATTTCACACCAGTAAAAAAGGAGGATAAATAAATACTTTCTTTCTCGAGACAAAGTCCTCGATAAATTAAGCTGAGCGTTATTCTTACTAAAAGTGGTGGGAAAATGCAAAATTTGAATTTTAACGAAGAAAATAATTCAGGCATTAATGGGTTAAAAATCATCAGTTTTATAAGAGCTCTGCATCCAATCATTCCCCCGCACTTCACAGCATAAAACAAAATCAGTCGAAAGTCTTACTTGCCACAAAATATCGGTTTTGGTATTCCGATTTTTTTAGCTAAGGAAGTTCCTGTTTTGATTTCCGGAATACTGCTTTATCTGTTAATGTTCATTTTCACTTTTCCTATTCGAAGTGTGATCGAATTTTCCCATTAACAGGTTACCAATGTCTGAATAACTTTCATCTAGCTATTGGTTTCATAGGTTTTTTACTGCAATTTCTGTTTTCTTGTTCGCTATTCCTGGTCAGAAGGAATTATCCATCGTAAATTTTTCTTTGCCGATGTAGCTATCTCCCGACCTTGGAACTGAACTTGACTTTTTCCACTCTTTTTCAACTCTTGGTTTGAGCACGTCCATCTTTGATATTGACCAGCGTTAAAGGAATTTCCATTTAATCAGTCAAAAACTGCGATTTTCACTCAAAACAGAGTTTCTATTTGAAGATGGAATATTCACAAAGAAACATCCCTGTATATTAAGTGAATAGTTCACAGTGCACAGATAAATATAACTGATGAACCCGATTTTAAAACATCATATTTTCGAAGCTACTATGCATATTACAATAAGTGGTGCATGAATTTAAAGAGAAATATACAAAGTTTTTTCAGTTACAAATGCTCGATGTGTGACTCTCTTGTTATACTGCATACGTTTGTAAAAGCGTTGTTTAACCCCTTGGGGACGAGAACCCGTACTTGCACAATTTAACCCCCTGAAGGGCGGTGGGATAAAATATGTTCCACTTAATTTTAATTCCAAAATGCCACATTGACACCAAAATTTTGAAATGAAAATTTTAATTTTATGAAGTACGTGAAGAAAAGCTTTTATCAAATTAAAAATATATTTGCTTTTATATTCTGGTGTCAATCAATCATCTGAGCGTTTAGGAATAGAAGAGTTTGACTTCTCAAAGGGTTAAGATGCCTAGAATCCTTCATTATTGTGTTGCCAATTATATTTCATTGCAAAGTTTACCTTATTTAATTCAAGCATTTTCGCGATTCAATTACAGACCGTCTTCCGTTTTGAAAAATAGGTTATAAAAGATTAAAAATCAGACTAAAGACTATCGTCTCGAAGAGATTAAATACTTGGAGTGCTTTTGGCATTGGTGGTACACTCGTGTAAAAAAAAGAAAGCACACCCTTCTAACTCCTCAACAAATTATCCTAGGGAAAAGTTATTGGTACCGAACGATTGGAAATAAAGTGTACTTTTAAATGTTGTGTATAAAGTTATCTTAGGAAACTATCTACATATTAAAACTAACCCACCCTTTGTTTTTTTTAATAACAGTATCCAATTATGACAGCATAAATAAACTTGACAGCTTTCAATTGGCCTAAAAAGAAATTTTCATGTTATTCGAAAGCTAAGTTTCCGAGAAATCAATTAATTTAACACGAACATATTTTAGGAGCTGTATCCTAACTGAAGTTCCGTACTCGATTGTTGACCGAGATAGCCGCCTTTTTGATCAATCAGTCATTGAAGATACCTAGATTGAAAGATAGCATAAGAAGTTTCAAAATATCTAGCAGTATTTACAAATAATCTATCGTAGATGGCCTCTTAAGCCATAATTTTCCATTTTTTAAGCATAATATGAAAAATAATTGGAAGAAAAAATTGAAATTTTGGGTTTCCATAAAGCAGGACTTAACAAATATAAATCCGTCAAAAAATTATAGGTTGCAATTCATAATTTTTCGAGTATAAATTTTACAGTTCATAAATCATATCATAAAATTATAAAAATTGCAAATTCAACGTATTTATGTTAAAGTATTTTAGTATTATTGCTACATAAAAATAGCACATTAAGCGTATAATTTAGGAGTATATTAATAAAAATATGAAAATGTAATGTAGCACTAGAAGCACTAAAATTTGAATGTTTATAATTAAAAAAACTTATGATTCAGATGACTTGAAGTTTGGTATCTAGGTATAGTTTGAACCGAAGATTCGAAATACCTTGTTAAAATTGGGTATTGCTATAGAAAAAAATAAGTTTGTTTTCATTTTAATGTGTAGATGGCCCCCAAAGCAATTTTTTTATACATTATATAAAAGTAGAATTTATTTTCAATCTTTCGGTATCAGTAACTTTTTTCTACAATAATTTGTGGAGGAGTTAGTAGGAGGTGTTTACTTTTTTTCACGGCTATACCGAAATAATGTCTTTGACGTAACACCACAAAACAAAATCTGATGGTGTGAGGTCTGGTGATCTTGATGGCCATGTGATTAAGGGTAAATCACTACCACCTGCACGCCCCATCCACCGGTGTGGAAGCTTAACTACGAAAATAACTACGTAACTGCAAAGACCAATGAGGAGGAGTTCCATCCTTCAGAAACACAAACTCTGCGCTGACCTCGAGCAGTTTTGGAACAAGCAAATTTTCATATAATTGTCAGATATGTCCAGATAATTGTCAACGTAGACTGTTTTTACCACAAAGCAAAATGGTCCGTAATTTTTTGTGTAACATCGCACAAAACACATTCACTTTTGGTGAATCTCTATAAAACTGCACAATCTCATGTGGATTTTCACTTCCCCACACTTTGACATTAAGACGATTTACATGTCCTGATAAATGGAAGATTGCTTCATCTGAGAAAATCAGTTTATTCGCGAAACCTTCATTTCCCAATTCCTTTTCCATACGAACACAAAAGCCAAATTGACTCATTTTGCCATCTTGAGTTATTTCTTGCGTCAATTGCAATTGATACGGCTTGAAATTTAATTTGCTCCGTAAAACATTCTATACCGTTTTCTGGGGCCTTCCAATGTCACGAGCAACAACTCTCGTAGATTTCCGTGGATTTCGAAATAAACTCTCTCATTCACCCTCTCCATTGCTTCTTCTGGCCGTTGCTTTTCTTTTTGCGCAAACAGCCTCTTTTTTCAGATTGGTGATACATCGCAGAATGGTCTTGTTGGTTGGTGCTTCTTTTCTGTAGCGATTTCTAAAGGCACGTTGCACCGAAATTACTGACGAAACCCGTGCATATTCTAATATGCAAAAACACTTCTCTGTCATGGTCGCAATTTGCAGATTTCAATCCGAGCGATCAATGAATGTGCTGCCATCTGTTGATCAATGCTGGAAAATACTTGGTATATTTCTCTTTAAACCCAGGACTTATCCTGTGTTTAATTAGCTTCTGCTTTGAGTGAATAACTAATTTTTGAGGGTTTTTTTCCATTTGCTATCGCAGTATAAGATTATTTATATAAAAAACTGTAAATGATTTTTTTTTCTTTACATGTGAATAAATTGTTCCTAAAGAAATTAACCAGTAAAAGGGTAAAAGAGAATTAAGGTAATGTTTTTTCTAACTTTTATTAACCAACTCGACTGTGCACTAATTCTATATTTCTTTTTCTTTTATATTTTAACCGCTTCCCTAATTTGCCCGTACGTTATACGGGCATCATGATTTTGCCAATCATGATTTTCCCTACCACGCACGGCCATCTAAATTCCAATCACAATTTATTATTTTCACCAGTAATCTTTTTTTGTAAACTTTGCATTATTTACTTTTTTTTTGTGATTCAATTAGACAAAAATGTCTGTTTTGAAAAACCGGTGATTAAAGATAAAAAAATTACTGTAAATTACTTGAAAAAAATAACCATTATATGAAAGTTTTTTTTTTCAAAAATATCGATCAGTTAAGTAGTTAAATATCTTTCTTTGTCATTAACTTAATTTTTTTCTTTTTGAGGTAAAATTTGCTTTTAATGACTGAGATTTTATACTTAAGTCTTACTGGGATTATGTAACCATTAATATAATTCAGAGAAGATAGAAAATTGAATAACAACATAATTCTCAAACACGCATTATAAACACTCATTATAAAACACAGAAACACTAGAACTAAATACCGCTTATTCATTTTCAAGGCAAATATCTGAAGTGAACAACTACAAATTTTCAAGAACTCCATTAATGTATATTTGCGCACCTGTTTCTGGAAATGTTATGCAAAATATTGATGGGAATGTGAGACATCTGAGTAATTTAGATAATCTAGTATTCAAATATTCAGCGTTTGAGGCACTTGCGCTTAATTATAAGATTATTAAACGGGCGTAACAAAATGAACTGAAATTCAATAGAAGAATTCGAGAGACATATTTTGAATCAAAATGTACATCAAAAATAAAAATAAAAAATAAAAAAAGGAAAAAAAAATGTTTTACATAAAAAAATATATAAAAACAGGGTTCGTACGAATCAGGGGATTCCTGGGATTTTAGTGGGTTTTGCACCAGAAAATTCGCAAAGTACTGATTGCTATATCTAAAAATGGAATTTCTTTTTCATTAAATAAGGCAAATGTAATTTTACAAACATTCTAATAAAACACCTTGAAGCGTACGAAACTGAAAAAAAAAGTTTGGTAGTGTAAGATTCCGAGTAGCCCATTTCTGTGCACCACGTTTTCGATACAAATGTATTTTTTATAGATTTTTTCTCGCAAATTTTGTAGAAATCTACCTCACAAAATTTCCTTCGTAAATACTGATTAGAAATCTGCACGGGTCCGTGCCGGCGAACAGAATTAGGACAATTTTTTCAACGGGCCGGCAAAAACTTTGAACGGGACGGTCGGGCTGTGCCGATAAAAAAAAAATAATTGCCCTACCGCCGCGATATAATATATTCTATCTTGCGAATGCATCGTAATTTTAAAATATATCCAATAAATATGTATGTGGTATTATTTAAAGAAATCTTAATTTATATTAAGAAAATTCTTAATTTTTTGTAGAAATTGATTGCGGCAGGTCGGGCGGGGATCGGAACGAAATTCTTTTTTTTTTTTTTTTTTTTTTTTTTTTTTTTTTTTTTTTTTTACAACGGACCGGGCCGGGAAATTCTGTAGCATGCAGATCTCTAATACTGGAATTAAAAATACATAGAACAATTGGGAATACTTCCAATGGAATGGAATAAAACCTAATTGAAACTAAAAGTGGACCGCAGTAAAAGATTACAATGACTATCTGGGGTGCACTAATTAAATTCGCTATACTGAAAAATCCGTTAAATTGAATATTTTTATATAAGAAGTAATATGATGATAATGAATAATGATAAGATAATAATGAAATAAGATAATAATGAAATAAAATAATAATGAAATAAAATAATAGAGATAATGAAATAGGATAATAAGAATTATTTTAAAAATCCAAATAATACTTGTTAAAATGAAAAATTCGTTAAAGTGAAATTCGTTGTAATGATATTATGCTGTGCACGTAACCTATCTTTGAATTTTTTTAACACGACATTTTCATGATATGTGAAAAACATATTTTTCTGATTAACATTGTACGTGTAATGATACATAATAAGCAGTAATATAATCAGTTTAAACGTGGATTATATTTTGTGAAAAATAAGTAACACAACTGTACCATGCAATAATAATAAAAATAAATAAATAATCCAATTTACGAACAGGATGAAATAAATTCTATAAATGATACAATTTGACATGTATGTAAATACAGGGGGTAGATTAAACATACAAAGGAGTAAAAATGTGGGTTAAAACAAAAATTGAAACTTTTTTTTATTTTATTCTTTTTAAGGGTTCCGTACTTAAAAAAGTGAAAAAGGAACCCTTATAAGATCACTCATGTGTCTCTCTGTCTGTCAAATCCTCTTTATTCGTAAACTATGGAACGTGGGAAGTTCTAATTGGGGGAAGTAATAAATACTCTTGATCCACATTTTTACAAATAATTAAAAACTTATAAATATATTTAGGAAAAGTATATATGGTCTAATCACATGACATGAAAAAAAATCTTTTCTTTGTATATCATGTGGAGTATCGTGTGAATTCTTTCGTAACGCAGAACTCAAAAAGATATTTCTTTTAATGTTAGGTACATTTTCAGAGATATAATCGAAAATATACTACAAAAATATGTCCCCATCATCTGTTTCCAAAACTATTGAACCTAAAATTACGACAAAGTTAGATATAGTAGACCTTAAGTTGTACCTTTCAGGAAAATTATAGCAATTACCCTAGATCACATAGTTTTTGAAAACATTTTTTCCGTTACACACAAATTTCGATTTGTGTTCATTTAGGAAAGGTGTTGAGGTGCGCTGGAGGTATCTATCGTAGCAGAAGTACAAAAGCATTAATAAAGATTTTTGAAAAAAAATCTTTGGTAACTAGCCGAGTTATAAAAGCCAAAGACACGGACGGTTTGGACATAAATAATGACAGGAGTGGCGCACTCTATGTAACATCGGTTTTTAAAGCCTAGATAACAGCTTTTAAATATATATTTGTGTAATGCAATGCCCAGTATCAGTATAAAAGGAACGAATGCCAAATTGTTAAAAACAGATTAATTTCTTTAGAATTAATCGCACAAATACCACGGGATTGGAGACTAGTTTGAATATAATTTATTTCACAATACGCCTTCCGTGTTTTTAAGCTTAGTTAAAAACCTATCTGGAAAAACGCGGCACAAATCATGGCGGCGTTACAACTTTGCGTCCTCCTTTCAAAGAGCGCTTATCAGAATGCCAATCTTAAACATTGATCAAGGGATATGTTATAGCTACACTGTAAAAAGAGAAGATTATTATTACGCTGAATTTAGTTTCATGAAATGCCAAATGAATGTTAAATATGCACAACTTTTATTTTCACTACCGAAATAAATTCATCTAAAACAAATTAGGATAATATTAATAAAAAGTTAAATACAATAAAAATGTTTTATATCATTTAAACTTCATATCTCTTTGAAAGTTTACGAAATACCAATTTATATTCTTCCAGTATTAGCTACACCCTACACTACGTTTTATAGTTTTTTACAAAATTTTATTAATCTTTTAGTAAAGATTTGTGTAATTAATACAATTAAAAATTCGTATATTGTTTTGCGCGGAATACTTTGAGAGCAAGTAATACTCCACTCGACAATTTATTTATGTTTTAAAGTAAGAATTCTATGCATTCAGACATGTATATTTTATTTCTGTAATAAGAAAGCAGAACAAATTCTTAAAGAATAGATATTACTTCTTTTTATTATTCAACATCTTTTGAAAATCTATGAAATCTTTGTTGGAAGTCTGGAAATTCAAATTTTAAAACAAAAATAAAAACGAGTTTTTTTCCTTAAGATTACATTATCTACATTTCATTGCAAACAATTTCTCCTGTTTCAATACACAATTTACTGATTTGATTAAAACTAAAGGTTATTTATAATATTTCATTAAATGCCTTTGATATAATATAGGTATAGAATGTCTTATAAGTGACTTTATCGTGACTTTAATGTGATTTTATCGAATAGTCATTATATGAAAGTAAAAAAAAAAAACGTTTTTAATTGAAATTTTACACTAGAATTATAATTTGTTCAGAAATAAATTGATGATTAGAATATGTGTTCGTTATTGTACCCACTACATGGAGAATAAATTAAATCTACTTATATTACACGTGTATGAAGATTTAATCAAAACCGGTTATTATTCTTGTTGACGGCAGGTTATCCAAGACTACAAAAATCATTTTAATTGTTAATAACAAAAGTTTATAAATTAACAATTTATATTCATCAGGGTAAAAGAAAATTAATTTCTTTAGCGTGTTGAATATAATTAAAGCCAGTATTTTTGATAAATTAAATGTAATGAGCCAATTTCGTCTGTTTGTAGTAACACAACATTAAATTGACATTTATTACTATGTTTATTATAAAACTAGTTGCATAGTAACCATTGTGCTGAAATTGAATTTTATGTGACCTTTGGAGTGTTTTTTTTGGGGAGGGGGGAGGGGGGGGGCGGAGAGAAACAAAATCTGATTGCGCTTCAAAATTTAAAAAGTATTTATAATAGCAATTCTACATATATGTTTGATTATAAGTAAGTAATCATATTTACAATGTAAGTTAAAGGAAAACAATGATTTTTTTTTTGGATTTCACTATTTATGTTAATTTCTTGCAGTTATAATAGATTGCCTTTATAAGGGAGTGACGATGTTTGAGCAATAAAATTTGATTGGTCGGAAAGGTTATCGAAAAGAACTTGGATAGTCTACCATTTTGTTACAAGTTTCAAGGTAATATTTTTATACTTGTCCAATTTGTCGAGACAAATAGTTTACAATAGCTCCATATTTTACAGAGCTCATTCATTTACATTTTCTTCAAATTTCAAAAACTGTATTTCTCACCGATTGATAATTTTTGGTTTTTCGTAATAATTAGACAAATGGGAAGGCAAGCTGCTTAAACGTTCATTAAAATACTTTTTTTTTTACAGAAGTTAAAGTGATTACATCATTAAATTGATTTATAAAAACAAAATAAAATGAAAGATACTTGTTGATTAGTTTGGATAGTAGGCAATTATCATGTCATTGCATGTATTCAAACTATTTTTTTTTTATTTTCAATTTTAATGGGAAAATGAAAACAAAAGGTATAATAAGCACATTATTTTTTTTTTCTTTTCTGCACCAATGGGATATTTTAGCTGCTATCATCACAGAAATTTCACAAAAATACAAAATAATAATAATAATAATAATAATGGTAATATCTTGGAAATTAATTTAAGTTTCAAGCATTATTACTTTATCCTTAGATCCATGAGGTAACTAATGTCAGTTTTTTCGATTCATATCTCACATAATCATGTCATATTTTAGAGAGGGTAGTTTCGTACCCAATTATATATGCTATTGAAACCAACTATCTGTTTTATATAAGGCAAATCTCTCGTAGTACCCTAGGGGATGTGCATATATAACGTTATCATTTGAGGGGGGAGGGGGAGTCTAGCACATGATATCTTAAGATATCTCTAGGGAGAGGGGGATTTGTTGTTTGATATCGATATCATTTTTGTTCTTTTTTATATTTAACATACTCGTTGATTAAAAATAGTATGGTATTTTTATTTAGTCTATTGTCTATTTTTATGAAAATACTAAGTTATTAAAATCACCAAATTAATATAAAATTATTTAATTCTAAAATATGGAATACCCTAACGTTTTGCCTTCCTATTCATCTTCATATGTGTATGATTATATAATTACAGTTCGAGAAACCATTGCGAGGTATATTTGAAATGAAACTTGTGTTTACTAATAAATGAAAGAGAAAAAATATTGTAAACTCGTTTGTTGATAAGAATTTCTAATATCTATACCCCTCCTCCCCCCCTCCGTGTGGGGCAAGTGCAAGAAGACATTATGTGGAATTAAGCAATTAGCTATTATAAAATCCTTTTAAGTGCTTTTTGATAGAAAGTTATTTCATTATATAAAGTGATATTTTATGGATTTCTCTTCATTTGAATCAATAAAGTATGCGAAAAGTAAATGTAGCCAGTTTTAAATATCGCTCCAAACAAAAGAAATAAATTCTGAAAATGTCTAAAATTTCTTAGACATTGATAACGATATCATTAGGGGTGGAAGAAGGATTCGAGGAATGATAAAGTATGATATCGGAAGGGGGAGAGGGGTCCAAAATTACCAAAAGTTGATAACGTTATACATGCAGAGCCTTCTAGGTGATTATTTGCTTGCTTATAAAGATGTAATCCTGGGAGGAAGACATTATATTTAGATATTAGCTATTTATGCTTTATTAATTAATAAAGCATTAAATAGCATAAATAGTTAAACTAACAAGGTATAAGTTAAAAATTTGACTGATTTTGAATTATTATAATTTTTAGATTTTCCGTTATCGGGACCTCATCCAATTGATATATTTTATATAGCATGATAGATATCACATCATTTATGTAATAGATCGCCTACATATTACAAATTGTACCAACTTTTTTTTCTGAAATAGTAACACTCACTTTAGAGACCTTATTTAGATTCTTTTTTAAAATCAGCCTTAAAAAATACACATTTTACGTTTTTTCTTAAATTCTATAAATAAAAAAGATCAAAACTTGATATACTAATGTTAAAGCCACTTGGAAAAGTAATTTTTATTTTCTAGAAATAAATCATCCTATTCAAACATTCCTTTTGTGCTTAAAAACAGAGAATGAACTTTAAAATATTTTTAATTAGAAAAATTATTAATAAGTTAATATTTAAAAAATATACAAATTATTACTTCTATTAATATTTACCTAAAGAGAATCAGCATCTTCAAAAACATGGATGTGTAAGTTTACACGCTTCATCAATACGGTTAGCTTTGAAAATATGAAGAAATTTTATTTATTTTAAGCCCAAGGGAATGTTTTAAGTTATTCTTTACATCCACGATAAAGAAAATCTTTGGAAGTAACTGAATAGGTCCTAAGAATTTGTCCTTTATAAAAATTTAATATTTAATGCAATTTTGCCAATTACCTCAGTGGCGTAATCAGTGTGGTTGCCCAAAACTATTAATATGCTAAGGTTTTCTTGATTCATACACTGAAAAAAAATATATACCGCCTTCAACTAGAATGAATAAGTAGTCCTTTTCTATATCCATAAACTAGAAATATAGATGTCAGAGTTATACAAATAAGTCTAATAAATAAACCGTATCGATGAAATGATCGAGAATTTCTAATCTGTAGTTTTATAGATGACGAAACTAAATTTTATGAATTATAACTACTACGAATCGTTTGAACTGCGAAAAATTATCGCTTTGATTTCTGGAATCAATTCATTAACTGGAATTCTACCTAGTGTAACATTTTTCTTGCGTTTGCATTTATTTGCAGAGATTTTTATATACGTTTGACAGCAATAAAATAGGGAAATGGTCAATAATACGCATAGGTAAATCAGAGAGAATTTTAAAGTTGTCGTGTTGCTTTCTGTTTTAAAATGGCGTTTTAAAAAATTAACCACTTTAAAAATTTAAAGCTTTCTTAATTTGTTTATCATCTATCAGTATAATTATTGTTATATTTGACAAAAAAAGGAAACTGGAGCTTTTTATAAAACTTGAACTATTTTGAAACAAAAAAAATCGGATATTTTAATTAGAAAATTCCTGTAAAAATATTACTGCATACATAAGAACAGATAAGGGAAAAAAATCACCTGCCCGGAAATAGCAGACGATTTGAAAAATGACGTTCGAATAAGCTGAAAGGTTGTTGCTTAGAATAGAATGGCTGTCTCGTGAGTCAGTGATTGTCAGTCTTGATTTAAAAATTTAACTAAAATATTTCTCAAGAGTCCTAAAAATATGATCTAGATGAAAATGCGTCAGAGAAAACTAAAATTACTGCTGCATGTTAAAAAGAATTCATGTCATTGTTATTTTAGTTATTATCGGAACGTACAAATTTGTTCTTCATTTGTTCTTTGTGAATATGGATTACATGAAAAAAAAGGTATGAAAAAGCTTATTTATTTTTTCTCTTGCTTTTCTTTAAATTATTTTTTCTCTTGCTGTTCTTTAAATTTTATAATTTTATTCAAATAAATGTCTTTCCATAATTGCAATCCAACGATAGAAAGCAGTTATATAAATTACATTTTGATAACATTTGTTTACTTATAAAATACCATTGGTTAAAATCACATGCTTTCTCAAATTTTAAAATGATCCGGAAAAATTTAACAGTCAAAGTTTTACATTATTAGCAAATATCTAAAGTATTTAAATTACTAATTAAAAAGCTATCTTATAGAATATAACTGTTTGAAAGTTTAATTTTTAAATTTTATATTTACAAAGGGAAGTTTTCAAAGTAATCTTTAAGTCTGAAATCGTTAAAAAATGAAAATACAAAAATTATGCAGCCAGTAATAATTTAAATTTTATTTTACTGAAAGATTTTAATTAAAAAAATAATGTATATATTTGAAAGAATGAAACTAAAATGGATTAATGACTAAATGATGCTAGTTTATTATTATTTTTTATTCTGGATTTCTCCGACCCATCTGGTAGGCCTAGGGTCAGATGAGGCTTGCTTATAATGAGGCTTGGTATTTATAATTATCCTCTAATCCTGTAAATATAATAATAATAATAATATACCAGTGTGTGTTTCTATTTTGTGTTTATGGTCTGAATTTTTATACTTTATTCACATTAAAAAATATTAACGTGATTATTTAATATTTAAAAATTGACAATATTGATTTGAAGCATGTAATTTTCTACTTATTGCAAATTTGAAAAAAATCATTAGTTAGTTTCATGTTTGAAATATTTTTTACATGTTTAAAATTACTTGTTCCCATATTCGAGTAAATGTTTGCATTTTCAACGTTATATAGCATTTAAAATAATTATCAGATTTAAACACTGTTTCTTTTAGCATGCTTATCATATATTTTACGATGAAACTATGCGTATTCATATATTTAGACCATGTACTTATATATAGTATATGGGCATATATAAATGAGGTGTTCAGAAGTGAATTTGACTATCTCCATTTTTAAATAACTATAAATGATTAAAATGAGCGTTTATAGCTGATGGAGTTAATCGGATTGACTTCTGAACACTTCATGTGTGGTTGTGTGTGTGTGTACATATGTATATATAGGGCATATATAAATGTATTTATATGTAACATATATGGCACAAAAGAAGTAAATTATGCATATATAATGACGTGTCACATAACAGTGTTTGGAGTGTATTCATATCATATATATATGTATTTACATACAAATTTCGGGATGATCTTGACGAGATCATAACTTTAATTTTCTCGTAATTAAATTTATAGAGACTGTTATAACAAAAAAGTACCATATTGTCTGTGTCCCAAATTGTCTGAATTAACGTGCGTTTATTGTATTACAAAGAAATTAATATATATTTATTACAGTAAACTTTATCGTTCTATTAAAACACATAAAATATAATTGGTTAATATCGAATTCTCTATTTATCTATCACTCTTTTTCTAATTGTTGTGCAGCTGAAAGAATCCCCAGTAACATAGAACTCGTAATACGTATATTAAATGAGATAAATTAATTTCATTCAGTCTCTCTATGGTTTAAAGAACACAAAAAATATTGTATAGAACAGGATATTATTTTTATATAAATTTATTTCGACAATGCTTCAAGAATTAAACAGAAATGTTTCTTTAGTAACAATAATTTCTAAAATATGCGATTTTTTAAAGGCA
Source organism: Maratus speculifer (assembly GCA_964019185.1). Taxonomy (NCBI): domain Eukaryota; kingdom Metazoa; phylum Arthropoda; class Arachnida; order Araneae; family Salticidae; genus Maratus; species Maratus speculifer. The sequence continues at coordinate 205,350,029 of OZ025299.1, forward strand.
ATAAATAACAAATAGATAATTTTCAAAAAATTGTGTCAAATCGAATTTTTAACAGTTTTAATTTTTAACATTTCCAGTTATGACCATGCTTTCTGCTTCAGGATATTATATTTTGTAGTTAATGTGTCTTTAAATTCTAGTTCTATTACCTATCTTAGAAAGTCAGGGAACTAGAAATTCTGATTTATGTAACCAGAAGTTATTGTTATGAAATTTAGCCATTTTGAAAATCTAGCTCGAAGCCCGTTTTATTCTAGTTCTGGGAACAAGAAAAGTCTGGTCTACTGAATCAGAAAATTAACTAGAACACGCTAGCAAAGGGAACTACAAATTATAAGGATGACATGGAACTATTTTTTCTAGAGCCACAGTTTATTTTCTAAATGCCAGAGGCAGATTTTTTTTCAGTGTAGGAGAATTTTGTTGTTAGGAAAAACAAACAGAACTTAAAAAAATTACCAGTATTCAGAGCACTTTGGCACCCACCTTGGTTACGGCACTATATCTGTTCAGATTTATGTAGTTTCTTTCTTTAAAATATTAATTCTATTTTTCTGAATTTATGGATGAATTTCCAACATATTTTGTCTTATATCGCCGATCGTTAAGGAAATATTCCACTGGAATTTTGTATTTAGTGTATATTCTGTACATCCTGTAAACATTTTACAGTAAAATCAGTGGGTTACTGCTAGTGGATAATTTAAGACTCATATCAAAATAAATACATGAATAATTTGGTTTATTTTTAAGTATATTTTAATCGTATTATTTAAGGTGCGTTCACAGATCTGAAGTAATCTGTCAAGTTTGCATGAAACATTTTTTTCTGGTATTTTTGTTAGAAAACATTTATTAAAGTTTAGATATCAATTATTCAAGACAACCTTTCATTTACGGAAATAGACTTCTATCTCATTTATTTACCTTAATTAAAGCGTTTGCCTAATTTATCGTTTTTATTTATCACCAAAATGAGGCGAAGTAAATCCTGTGAGATTGTATATCTCCACTTAACATTAATCTAAAAAATATATTGTCGATAATACCCACTTTAAGTGTTTATCATGCTTTTTAAAGATTATAAAAAAAATGTTTACCATATTTTATGGAGAAAAGCTTTGCTTATTAAACTGTGATGAATGCTAGTCAGCGTTGTCTTAATTAAAGCTTCAAACTATTCATTAAGGAAAATATTGCTTGTAATTTGTATTTCGTACATTAATTATCTCTCACCATCCCATCTCAGTGATAAATGGTATTTGCCTAACGCTAAAAATAAATGATTTGATGCTCAAATCACAATGATTATCGTCGATTTTTTTACTCTCATAAATAGAATTAACACATACTGATAAAAATAACTCTTCTTTTTCCGAAAATAAAACTTATACTTATTTATAAAGTAAATTTAAAATGAAAAGTGGTGACAGTTTTAACTAATCACCCAGATTTTTTTTATAATAAGTTATTCTCCAAAATTAATGAGAATGATTTTTGCTAAAATGTTATAAATTAAAATATTGGAGGAAAATTTGAACTTATTTGTTTATTTATGCCAAAAAACGTTATGTTAGAAATAAAAATTTCAGTCCCTTTACACAAAAGACTGGAATCTGATGGCATTCATAAATATTATGCTTTGCTAAAGGTGTCATATGCTCAAAAATGATTCTGTTAATAAAGAAGCACTGTATGTTTTTGATTTTTAAACAATAAGTTACAGTAGAAAGTAAGACTTGGAGACTTGTAATACGTGAAATCAGTATTTAAAAGTTTATGTTGAATAAACTAATTAATAATTTTAGAAAGTAACTATGAAATAAATTTTCTTTTGAATTCCCTGTATGCAATGAGCCAATTTCCGATATTTGTTCTTAAAGTTTTTCGTAAAAATGATTGTTAAATCTGCAATAAACCTTGGAAAAAAGAAAACATTCTCTTTTATGACAAAATTTACAAAGCCTGGAATTGCCAAGTATTTTATTTACCAAACAGCTTGCATATAAATGCTTAATTTTGAGTACCCCTCGCCCTCTCTTCTAATAGATAACCTTAGGTTTTAGAAAACAATGATTATTATTTGAAAATAGTGGCACTCAAAATTAAGCATCTTTACAAATGCTTACGCACCCTTAAACATAAAACGTGCTGCTTTAGGGAATTCTTCAGGTCAAATATCAGTATTTTTTTTTTTTTTTTTTTTAGAAAAAAAATCAGGTTAAATGTGTGAAAATTTAACTTATTTAAGAACAGATTTTCTAAAAGATGCACATCGGTACGAAAAATTTCCTGTTCTTGAAATTTCAGGACAAGTACGAACCTTGCATGAAAGTATGTATTACGCATCCTGAAATTCAGATTCGAATTAGAGGGTCTTTTCAGATAATGCTACAAATATATAATTTTGCAAAGTGAAACGTACGCTACTATGATTACAAGCCCTAATTCATGATAGAAAGAAATAAATGTTTAAAAAAAAAATTAAAAAATAAGGTTTAGTGCCTCCCACATTCATTACTTTCAAAGAAAAATATATTCACATTAAGCAATCCGAGAACCTCAGTGAATAATTGAAATGACTCCCACATGGCAGACACTATTACTTTCAAAGAAAAATATATTATCATTAAATAGTCCGAGAACCTCAGTGAATAATGAAAATGAATAAATTTATGCAAAAATCTTGCTATTTAAAAATCACGAGATTTGCTAACTATAACTAAGGAAATAAGTAAAGTTAAAAGTGGGATTGAATTGAAAGACTGAGGCCTCAATAGAGAAGAAGCAGGGATGGTTCTCTTAGCTGGATATGCTAAAATAGAATACTGAAGGTATTAAAATTACAACTACGAAATCTTATCTTAATCCATTAGCACACGCGCCTACAACTGTAGATTGACTTCAAAATGTGATTGGGAGTAAATTTTATCCCACCGCGTGTGCTGACGGGTTAAGATTAAAAAGATCATTGCTGAATGGGAAAAGTTGGTAGCCTGTACCATGTAATCCGTGAAGAAGCTGCATCATTTAATGAAAAACGAGGTCATATTGTTTTTCTAATTAAAGAATGTATTCTTCCACAGGCGCAAGACTCACGTGACAATTAATCACGGCGAAATAGGAAAAGCGCAATGATATTACAAGGTATGTTTTTATACATTAAGGAATAAAAAAAAAACCTTGTTCACCACATACACATCCGACAATTTTGTGTGATATTCCAGAAAACATTCCTTTACCTCGAAAAGCTGTTTTCATAGCGGCTAATTAAAATCTTAGAAAACGATAAGTTTCCGAGTTTTGTGGAAACATTTCTGAAACGAAAGGACCTAAGTGCTTGTCGCAAGTTTCTAAAAATATGTTTCTGATAATTTCGGAAACGCGCTGGTTTCTGAAGTTTCTGAATGATTCTATTTTTAAAAGTTTCTGGAAGAAAGAGAATTATAATCAATTGTAAATATGAAGTTACATTAAATTTTCATAAAGTTTCTATAATTTTTTAGCATAGTGCTTAACATTTATGAATGGAAGAGGTGCAACTTTTTATTTCCCACAAAGCAGACTGGTGTAAGACAGTTGCATCCGAGAAAAAGTAATGTAGTGCATTCTTATACATATAACACGGTTTCTACAATATCTTGGCGATACCGTCCATTTTAGAACTTTTCATTTCAATATTTGTTAAACGTATTGTGTAAACAGTCCCAAATTTAAATTTGCCCTAAAGTGCTGGAACCTACGATAGAAATACAGATGAAAGATAAACTGTTATATGCACAGTTAGCACATTTAAATTTATTGAAGAAAATGTCATAGTTGAAAAAACTGGGAGTATAATATTTTTCTTTTAATTTCAGGGAATTAAAGGTTGATCAGATATTTATGCATGTAATATTTACAGAATAGTATTATAAAGTATATTTAATACTTTTTAAGTTAACTCTTAAGGAAAAAAATGATGAAATTAATACAAGGGGTGTTTACGAAAGGCTTTCATATAAATACAAATGATATCTCTGTTATAATTACTCGATGATTTGAACAACGATGTAAGAAAATTTTTTTAATGTGTTCGTACCTAGTTTATGATTAATCCTTTAAAAGTGTAGTCGCAAAGTATAAGAATATGTTTTCCAGTGTTTTTATCGAAGTTATTCTAAAATAATGTAATATAATATAAACTCTTGGGTGTTCGACGAGCGTTTTCATAAAACTAAATTATGCGTATTACTCGCCCTATTATCTTGTTTTGTTCAAATTTTTTTTTCTTTATACAAGTAAACACAACTTTGAAAAAAAATAATATTATACGAAACACTTATCTTTCAGTTCAGTACATGAATATTTTTTCTATAAAAACAGCCATTCTTTAATTTTGCATTAAATAGTCATTGATATAATATGCTATAATTTGAAAGCTTGAAATTTTTTTCATAAAATATTAATGTGCCTATTTTTAACAATAACAAAAATTAAAATAAATCTTAAAAGCGTACAATGAAATACTAAGTGGCAAGTAGGATCGCAGATCGCACAGAGGATCTCGTTTAATATTTCTTTCAATACAACTTATCAATTAATTAATAAATCAAATTGTTAATATATAATTATTAAATTCTTACTAAGATGGTAGCACCCATAAATTTAATTTTAAAATAAATATAAAAGGAAGTTATTTATTTTGATCAAATTTAAAATGTTCAACTAAAATCTAAAACATCAATTTTTTTGAAAATTAGGAAATAAAAAAATATGTGGAGATATAAATAAAATTTTAAAGTTACAAAAACGAAAAATAAATGTTTAAACGAAATTTAAAATCCTAAATCATTAATAAATTGCATTAGGTTTTTAAAACAGGACAAAAATTAAATTCTAAAAAAGTATTATTGATGTCAGATTAATGAAATCCTAATAATATAAACTTCTAAATTGGCAAAAAATACGAAAAATTCTTTTAAATAAAGCCATCTTAATATGAAAATTTCCCTTTCCAGCACCGGGGATAGAACTAAGACCCCTGAGTTTAATAGCGAAATTCTTTACATCCAAGATATGATGTCTACTTTGCAAACGATAAAATTAAGGTTCTTTTTTAAAATTTAAATCGCAAAAATGAATGTATGATATTGAAAAAATTTAATTAAAATAATAGACTTTTTCGAAATTTTGTGATTTGTCATGTGACATAAGGTATTGAGCTGTTAGTACACAAAATTTGAAGTCTCTGACTTATACAGTTTTTGTATATTCTTTGACGGACAAACAGGGGACAGAGACGAATGAGGCTCTTCGTCAGATGAACAAAACCATAAGAAGGGTAACAAATGAATGTGCTATTATTTTAACGCAATCAAACTGATTGGTAAATTTATCATACAAATTGAATAATTTCAACTGAGCGAAAAATTTTCCAGGCTGAGAATCATTTTGACAGTTCGTCAGAATAAATCGCAGGAACTCCCTATAACGATGGATATGTAGATATACTATTATTTTAACACTATCAAACTATTTGGAAAAATGCATTATACGAATTGAATAGTTCCAACTGAGTGAAAAATTGCCTGCTAAGAAACTGATCTACTAGCCATAACGATGAGATAAAACTGAAATAATTATTTAAAAAAAATTGCCATTTTCAGTCATTTTAACCATAATTTATTTAAAATTTTACGAAACAGCAGAAGTACCTTTCTCACACTTTTAATGCAACATTCTGTACGATACGCGATTAACTTTGAAGATTTAGTTTAAAAGTCTTTTTTTAAGAATAAGTAAAGAAATAATAAACATATATCATACTAGCTGACCCGCCCGGCGTTGCCCGGGTCCGTATTAACAATATTAAACGAACTTGAAATTTGTATGATTTTATCATTAACTCGTTACATGCAGAAATGCATTGTTTGAAATACGTAGTCACTGACTGTGTGAAAAATCGGTTTTAAAAACAACAACTAATATTAAGCTCTAAAAATACTCAAAATGAGCAATGAAAAACGCGGGAGGGAATATGTATCCTACGATTGCATGATTTTCGTGTTAAAAAGTTGATATTTACCTTTAAAAATCACTGTTAAGTCACGTAACTAATTATTATTTTCACATACAAATCCTAAGTGAAATATTTTGAATTTCAAACTAATTATATCACACTTAAATCCGACTATACCATGAATGAAATCGATACACGATGGTAGCTAAAAGATTGGTATATAGTATTATAATTTCAGAGCTATTTAACAAAATTAAGTGTTATTTTTAATCAAATCTTTCGTAATGTTCACTCTGTGTATAAATTCCTAACCTTAAACTTTTGTACCGTAACCAGAACCTGTCTGTAACCTAACAGCGACTTAACAGTACCCTACCGTACCCTACCAGAAATGTAACATAGCCTTCATTTTATTGTAACATATCCTTATTCTAACCATAACATAAATACAATTTAACTTTAACCTAACTTTAACCAAAAAAATATAATAGGAAAAAAAAACATTTTAAAAAATTACTATTTCTTCGTAAAATATGCTTCAGCTGTAATTCATTTCTTTCAATTCGTTTTATTAATACAAAATTCCTTCCTCGTGCTTTTGTTTGAGACATTAAAATTTCAGCGATAAATGGTTTAATATTGCAAACCTTTTTTCGGTTTACTTCGCCTCCACCTATCTTTTTCTCCATGGTGTACAGTAGCTATGATAAAAAAAATATATCCTCATTTAAACTGACAGTTTGCCAGTCTATGAATTTTAAAGGTCTGTCCCAGCTTTTTTAATTATTTCTGCGAAAATTTTAGGCAACCAATCAACCATAAGAAAATGAAAGAGAAAAAAAGCGAAAAAAGGCGATTTTTTATGAGAGTGAGCTTTGGAATTTAATTAATTACTCAGTTAATAAATAGAATTTTGAAATTCTGAGCTTCAGGTGCATCAGGAGAGACATTGGGCTATTCTCAAAAAAATTTTGAGCTTCGTACGTGCTGTAGATTTTGCTAGGCATCGCAGACACACACACGGACACACACACAGACACACACACAGACAGACAGAGCGTTTTGTTCTTTTATTAGTATAGATTCTGCACCTACAGATAAACTAATGGCTCGAAGACGCTGCGTTTCTAACAGCAATAGTTTACACCAGCCAACTCTTATGTTACAATGTATTTTAGCAATGTTATAAAAAGACAATTTCTTTAAAAATTTCCGGTTCCTCCATAGTCGGGGTTTTAGCATGTCTTTTCGTACATGGACGGAATTATCGCGACGGTAATGGATGTTAATTGCTGAACTTCAATTAACTATTGATACAAGATTTCTATTCGAAATTTGCCAGCATTCAACATCATAATTTTCTATAATTTATGGTACGTAGTTTGAAAGTCATTTATTTTTTCAAAAATGCGGAAGAAAATAATAATTTTCAATAGGTAATATATTCTATTTAATTATTACAAATTATTAGGGATTTTTGTTTGACTCTTTTCGTTTTGTGTCCAACATTAATACGATTATAAAACCAAGCACGGCAAATGTCATCTCGATGTTTGCTTCTCGAGCTCAGTTTCAAACATATTACTTATTATATAATCATATAAAACAATGTTTTAAACACCAGAACTTTCCAAATTATCTTGAGTAGCATTTGGCGTACCCATGATACTACTCTGGATGCTACCGACATTAGTTTGGAATTAGTTAAACAAGTTCCAGTGCTGAAAGCGTTGTTTTATCTGTGTCTATTGTATTGCACCAAGTATCATCTTAATAGCAAGTGTTAGCTATTTATGAAAAAAAAATTATTGTTGAACAAAAGTAGTTCTTGATACTATGTTGCTGTTTCAAAATAATCATCCCTTATGATGAAAATTGTAAGTACTTAACATCGCAATTTTATATGATTTATGGTACATTATTTTTCTGAAAAAAGTGTGGAAGAAAGTGCGCATTTTCAGTTTGTCATTCATTGCGTTTTAATTATTACAAATCTTTAGGAATTTTTGCTTGATTGTTTTCCTTTTGTGTCCAGAACATTAAAACGAGTAGAAATCCAAGCATGACAAATATCTTCTCGATGTTTGCTTTTCAGGTTCATGCAAGGCAAGCGGTCAAAATGTTTTAAAAATGAAAAAAGACATCCCGACAGAGTGAATGCGAACAGTAAGAGAAGAATGGCTTCCGTGGCTCCAGCAGCATTTCTATGCAGCTATTTCGCATGCTTCAATTGTATGAAAGGGGGTTGATAAAGGGGGAGTTAGAGATGTGTCTCTCTCTTTTGGTAGGAGGAGGATCGGCGGATGAGCCATTTTTCCCTCCCTAAAATGCAAGCTTGTCTACAATGACTCTAGACATTTTTTGGTGGACAACACTTTTTGGCGCTTTAACTCATCACAGAACAAGAGCGCCCTCTCGTTCGCACCCTCCTAGAAGAAGTCATAGAAAATAAATTCGATGGCTTTTGCATGTATGACAATTTTGAGTTTTGAAAAATGCACATACAGACAGGGAGATGTTGTATACAAACAGATAAAGGCGTTTTCTATGTAGAGTGCTCTTTATCTCTTCTTTCCCGCTATGCGTATGGAATAAGGAAAAATGAAACATCAATCAGAGAAAAATATTCCGCATTAGGAGAAGATTTTTCATCTTTTTATTTCCACTGTCATATTACTTATTAATGATATATTTTTCTAAAATGTGAAGTAACGAAGTCTAATTGATTATTACTCAATGTGTCATACAGATAGAAATAAAAAGATATATGAAGTCTCTGATATTTAGATATTGAAGACTCCCGCTGTCAGGCTAATACCAGGAATGATATTTTAGACAGCTGACTAAAAATATGTGTTTATTTATCTGAAAAGCTACTTACGTTACTTTTGGTATTTTATTTTGTCATATATTTATTAATTCTACATTTATTTCACAATAAGCTGTTTCGAGCTAAAATACAGCAGTTTTTTTTAAAAATATTTATTTCGAAACATGAGAAAACGATTCTCATATCTAAATGCGAGAATCAAAAACGAAGGATATAGAAAAGCGCTAGAGTTACTAAGATTATCGAATTTGCCCTTTGATGATAAATATAAAAATTAGCACATGTTTCTATTCAGAAACTATATAATGGAATGGCGTTATCTATTTTTTGATACAAGCAATTTAAGTAAATACTGTCAAAGTTAACGTTTTGAATAGAATTTCCGGAAGTGACAGCATGGGAAGGGAGAAAAATCTGCAGCCATTTGACAAGAATCTCTTATATCGCAAGAAGTTTAAGCAAGTATCTTATTTACCAAAAATGAAAAACGTTATTTGATTCCAAATTCCTTCAATAGCAAATATATATATTCAAAGATAACGTTAACATAAGTTCTTTTTCGCTCTTAAAAATATTACAAATTATATTGTCTGCCCTAATGTCTTGAGAACAATTAAGTCTAGCTCCGGCAGGCTCGTCTATATGTAGAAAAAAAAAATGCAAGCCCAGCCCGGCACGTGTCTGCTAAAAAAATTTAAGCTCCGATTTCATACAATGTAACTCTCCGATGCTGATCTTTACACTGTACAAGATACAAATTTGTATTGATGTTGTCAAACTAGTATCGGCTCGTGACGCACATTTATACTTATTCTCGTTAAAGCCAAATTCATTAAAAATAGCCATATTTTGTATTTTATCGTTTCTGCTGAAATCTTTATAACCGGGCTGTAGGCCCACTAAATTTTTTTTTATCAACCAGGCCCGTATGGCCCGTCCATTTTTTTTTTTTTTTTTTTTTTTTTTTTTTTTTTTTTTTTTTGCCGGCCCGCTGAAAAAATTATTGGACTGCCGACGCGGTCCAGCGGCTACTGTGAATTCTACCAACTACTGTGAATTCATTATAGCGCTACTTCGTAATAACCTACTACACGATTTCATTTTCCTATCATTTGGGGATTTCTCACAAAATAACAATCATGCTGACTTTATAATGGCGTCTCCAGGTGACGGTCACATGACAGTTACAAAGTTACTTCATTGTGAAGTTACTTGGCGAAGTTACTCATAAAACGGCAATCATTGTGACTCTGTGGTGTGACTGACTTTTTAATACCCTTTTATAGCAATATATAACCCTTATATAATAAGAATAAGACGACTGAAACATATCACATATTAGTTCATTGTATTGACACCCAGAATTGTGATCCATTTAATGCGTCTCAAAGACATTCCTGCGACTGCAATTTTAGGGCAGTACCTATTTACTTACACTTGGCGTTTATACAGGGTGTCCCATCTAAGATGTTACAAACTTCGTGGGAAAGAAAGGTACACCCAGATGACTCAGAATCTCACAGAAATGCGGGGTCGGAAACGTCTTCCGGACCCAATAAAGACATTTAAAAGGCTGGATCACACAAAGCTGATCATTGGCCCTGGCAATGTTTCCAGTGAACTACTTTATTTTAATTGAGATTTCTTGTTTGACACCACTTTTTAAAAATGATAAATTTTCTCTTATTTTCGCTTTGATTAATACGTATTTAAATACAGTGAATTTTACAATTTCAAAAAAGTGGTGCCAATCAAGAAATTTCAATTAAAAAAAAATAACCCACTGGAAATACTGGACTCCAGTGTTGCGAGAGTGGTACCAGCGAATGAGACTGGCAATGCTCTCGACGCAGCGTTTCTCGGGAGAATGTTAACCATTTTAAGCGCAGTGTCCCAACGGCGGAACCAACCAAATTTTAATTCCAAATTTACAAACAACACCAATATATTTTAATAAAATTTTGCTTTTATACTGAAATCTTAAAAATACAAGTTTTAAGTTCATTTGTAAATTCTGGTGTCAGTCACTCATTTCATCATTTTACAAACCTTTTCGTAAAATGATTCTTAACATGATTCCCCTTATAGGGTCAGGAAGGCATTTTTGACCCGGAATTCCCGTGTGATTCCGAGTTGTCTAGGTGTCTCTACCTCCTCCCGAAGTTTACAAATCTTTTCTGGGACACCTTGTATATGTTAGGTCAACCGGAAAGTTCTGTCGTACATCTAGAAAATATGCCTTTTTTTACGCCTACATTTTTGAAGTAATAAAATTGCGATTGTTTTCACCTTAATGTGAAACGTAAGAATTATGCGAATTTTATCGCTACAAAAAAGGGATACCAATGAAAAAACTATGAATTTTTAAAAAGTAGGAGTGATATAGCACTATAGATCAGAACTTTCCGGTTTACCTAATATATATTTTGCGTATTCATGTGTTAGGAAATTAGTATTTTCCATTTATTTCGCGAGTTTTGCATATCAGTATAGTTTTGATTGAAATTGCGCATTATTAGTTGACAATTATTCTATGACAAGGTTCGTACCCTTCCTGTAGTTTCTCGAACCAGAAACGTCTTCTGGACCAGTAATTTCTCACAAAAACCTCTTTTGAAAAGAAGGCTATTTTTTGGTGGTTTAACTTAGGTTTCTTTTTTGTATTAAAAAATACTGGTAACATTCTTGGAAAATTCCCTAACCCGCACGACCCTTATATGATATACTTAAAAACTGTGGTAGAAGCCTTTTTTATAGTCTTATCGACTCTAGTTTTTTGTTTGATACTACTAAAAAAATCTACTGATTATCAGCAGAAACGTTAAAACTAGATTGATTGTGAGATTTGAGTAAAGTGAAAAATCTTTCTTTTTTTTATAAATCTTGATAAATAAAATGAATTAAGTTCTTTAAAAGTTTCATTCAAGAAAATAGTGTCTTGATCACATACAAAAAAAAGAAGAGGGGGAATCTAAAATTAGAAAAAAAATCAAGCTGCAGCTTCTCTTTTAATTAACCCATTAAACAGAAGAAATACTTTTTTTTAAACCCTATAAAGTGTTCTTTATAAAACTACATAGTTTATCCGAGTTTTTAAAGTCAGCTACTCATTAAAACTAAGCCAAAGTTTTGTAAATTAAATGATAAAACTTTTGCATATTTGAAGGTGGTAACTCGATTATTTGCTGGATACAAATATTCCACATTAAGAAATAAGAAAATATAAAGATTTATCAGTTTTGAATGCAAATTTGCTAAAGTTAGAAAAATTAAACAAAACAAAACTTTTACATTTAGAAAAATTGCTTTTATGAAATACGTTGGTCTTTGTTATGTATTCCTACCATGGTTGCTAAATTTAAAGTTCACACACATATTGAATAAACGCGTTTTTTAACAATGCTTGTTTATTAATATTTTAATTTCTAATTTAAGAAAAAGGCATTGCTGTTTCTATAAGAAAAGAAATAATGAAAACTATTACATTGTAAAAAAAAGTTATTTAATCGACGAAATACCGACGAAATATAACCACGAACAAAAATGTAGCATTACATCTCTCGAGTTACCCACGTTTTCTTCAAGTTCTGACATCAAAATGATCATCAACAGTCAAATAATAATTTGACAGTTGATGGTATTCGCAGGGCTACTACTGGTCCGCTTTTTGAAAATCAATATTTTTTTTAGAAATGAATTTGTGGTAGGTTTCTGCATCAATTTCGAGAAAAATGACGTTCCGGTATGTTTCTATAAAATTTATAAAAAATATTTTTCTTTAAGTAAAAGTGGTGTTTACTTTAAATAAAACTTTGTAAAAAAAAAATCACCATATTATCAAAACAACACATAGGACTCATTTAAAGCTGGAAATTATAACAGCCTGTCATCAGCCAAAATAGACACGTGTTCACTTCCGCTGATGACCAGCTGTTATAATTTCCAGCTGGAAACGCGTCCCATGCATTCTTTTGTTTTTACTGTGATTTTTTATAAAGTTTTATTATTTTAATTGTTACACAGATACCTTTCCAAAAATCAGTGGCATCAAAATAATCCCCTTTATTTATTTTCTTTTGTTGATTTGACTTTATACGGAAAATAAAAGAAAAATCTATTTATACTACTGGATTGTTATATAGTTATAATTAAGTATCAAAATAATTTCTTTTTGGATTTTATGTATTTGACACAGGTGCGAAAAAAAAGGATGCGGACTTTTTAAACTTTTGAATACCCCTGTTTTAAAATAACAATCTTTTCCTCATTTGATGGCAATTTTCTGCCGCTAAATAAGACAGATAAAATTTTTCAAAATGAGTGGTACAAATCCTGGAAATATGGGTGGACATGAAATCCTGCTAAGCGGGACGAGAAGTTGATAAATATTTTATTAAATAAATTAAAAACTAGATAAAAAGTATAAATTCAATATGGAATTTTATGCAGCTATTAAAAATATTAAGCCTTTGCCCTCAAGAGAAAACTGTCACATACCATTAGTGTTGTCATGTGTCTCTCGTAAATCGGGACACCACTAATGTCTTACTGTTTATTTCACTATCTTTTAACACAGATTTTTCGACCATTAGATAAGGCATAGAAAACTAGTTTAAAATACTGGTGTTTAGAGTATTTGGAGCACCCATTAACATGGGAAATTATGTTCGGGGAGAATCACCTATGGAGTGCAAAGGGTTAACTCTTTATGCTCTTTATTAATTTTAAATATCATTAATAATGAAAGAAAATTGGCGTCAGCAAAATCTTCTAAGATGAAATCATATAGGAAAGAAAAAATGCATTACAGATAAGTTCCCTTCTTAGGAGATGTAAATGAATTCTATTTTTTCTCAGGTATTATATTCATTTTGCATGGATAAACAATTTTTTTCTTTTAAGACAAGATTTGTGATAGGCAGGTTCTTTTTCATTCGTTTTTGTGGGTTTTTTTTTCTTCAAATTTACAATAAAAAAAAAGAATTTTAAAGTTTTATTGTAAAATAATGGCGATTTTAAAATCTATGCATATTTTTGTAAAAATTATTGGGCTGAGCCAAATTTTATTTTATTTTTTTTTTATTTGCAAGATTACGTCAATCAGGGACAATGATATTTTAATACGATTTGTGTAGAGACCGGCACTGAAAAATTTCTCCTTGTAGACCTTGGAAGAAAGCAGACAGTGCCGGTTCAGTATGAAGAAATACGTTAGGCCTGGCCTGATCGAGTCTTCAGAAATGAGTAAGGTCCCGAGCCCTGCCCGTCTGCTTCCCAGAATACAGAATTTTTAAACTGTCTCGTTGGGACGATAGAAAGCCTGAAGTTTGGAGAGCTAAAATTATGAAAAAAATATTTTTCCACATGATAGAAAAAGCATTGTTTTAAATAACTGGCAGACATTTAAATAGAACAAAAAGAAGGTGGAAACGGAAAAGTTAAACTGGATCAGAAGTTTAAGCTACAGAAAGGAGTTACTTTTTCACGTGTATTTTTTTAAAAGGTATTTAAACATTTTATTATGCGCCAATCTTTGTTTAAAACTTCAAGTGCGTTTTACTGCATATATATATATATATATATATATTATATTTTCATTTCTCGTCTTTAAAGTATTATAAGTCAAGAATCGTTATAGAAAAACGGTTCAAATTTGGAACATGTCTTTTTTAAACATTTTTCATAAGTTTTATTTCGGCAAGTTTAAAAATGTTTACTTTTGAAAAAATGATTTTATACAAGTATCATTTTTTAAATAAATATTTTAAATAATTTTACAAAATAATATTTTTTAAAATATTGAAATACAAATAAAATTATCTTTTTCTCTTTAATTAAATGAATAATTGATCGCTTTAATTCCACTTTAAAAGAAGGAATCATTGATACTTTATTTAAAATTTTATAACAATGTGGTTTTGTGTATAAATTATATGGTTAACTACCACAAAATATAAAAATAAATAAAAATTCTAACTAAACAAATATATTTTTTATATGTTTTGTAGAACTCTTAAAGTAACATTGTTTCTTGAATTACACGCATTCCAATTTATGTCTTGTCCCTTAAAACCTGATAAATTATTTAAACGGCCATAACTCTGAGTTTTGTCGATATGAAGATGTATTTTTTATATTTAATTCAGAAATTGATAAGAAAAGTTTTCCTTATTGAAATTGTTATCCTACCGGACCCATGTGAGAATAATTTTTTTTTTCGAAAAGACCAATCTCTCCCCCCCCCCCCCCCCAATGGAGTTGCAACCATGGAGTTGCCCTATTTTGCACATTTTTTAGGAAGCTTTGTAATTGGAAGTATGAGTCTAGAGGCAATATTTAAGGAAATAACTTATTGTTTTGATATTTATAAATTGCACTCTATGTACTATAGATGATGAAATCAATTGTAATAGATTACAATACTTAAAAAAAATATTGGCTATTAAATAAATATATATAAATTATCAAATTAATATTTGAGAAGAACTATGTATTGTAACCTATAATATTTTAACAGAAATTGATTTCTACAAGCTTCAAATATGCAATAGTTTGTTTTTTAGATTAATAAAGTTTGTGCCTTCATTTATCGAAAATCTCAAACTAGTAACTGTCTTGTAACGTAACTGAACGATACCATTATGGCCTTGCAATTTAATGATACTTGATGGCATAAAGCCAAGCTGTGGTTTGCCTCTCAATGCTTACAAAATAAGCACCCTTACGTTCTAGAATAATGAATAATGTGTAAAGGCATACAGTTTGGATGTCTGACATTTTTCTAAACGTCATTTCAGGGAAGCATTTTTAAGATAAATTTTGGACGTAGATTGAAAATTCTTACTTAATATACCTAATTTTTTGTTTAAAGTAGAATATGCTATTTTTTTTAAAATCTGGCACTAAGTTTCACAAAGTGTGTCTATTTGGTTTATTTTAAGTAATATTTAATGGCCAGAATATTTTTTCTAAAAAATATATTTAATCTCTTTTTTAGATGTCAGAATAAGGAAGTTAATATTGATCCTTACACATTTTTTGGAAAAGTTAAATTATTTTCGTAAAAATGTACTTTCAAGATGAAACTTTTATTATTATATCTTTTAACTGTATATATGCATCTTGACTAAAATATTTGATGACGAAATGAATAATTTTATACAATTTTAATATTCTATTTTTTGAATGCATTTTTTTAACACATTCGAATAAGTAATGCGTGCTTTGAAAATTTTACACTTTTTTGACACCACTACTTCTGAATAGAAATCGTCCCATTATTTAATTGTATATAATGAATTAATGAATAGCATTATTTAACTTTATATAATAGACTTGGGAATTTCACAAGTGGATATTTTTCAGCGCTTATAGGAACCCTTCAGTTTTAACACCAATATTTCTTTATGGGCTAGTTCCATGGGTTTTGTAGTGTAAGTCACATTACCTTATAATTGCTATGCTTGTTTGCCACCGCTATTTTCGAAAAGTCTGCTTGGTCTTATTCAATTAATGAGAATGTGCCGATAAAATTAATCACATTTTTTTCCTATAATACTGGTAGCCAAAAATCGTAGCCTGTGACTTACACTACAAATACTCATGGAAATAGCCTATGCTCTCCCTCCCCTCGTATTTATCTGAGGTTAAATAATCTCAGGTAAATGAATCATTAAAGGTTTTTAGAGAATATTGACGACACAATCCACGGGACTCTTAAAACGGTTAAATAAATCCGTTTATGACAACCGCATTTTTTGTTCAGCAAGTACGCCTCGTATTCCAGAAAAGAGGCGATAAACACTGGGAACTGCTTTGCCAGAGTCTACAAGAAAAAAGCCCCCTGTCACAGTCTATGACAGTGAACGTGTTAACCCTTTGAGCTCTGGTGGGTAAATTTCTTCGAAATTCCCAACGTCACATTGGCACCAGTATTTTGCAAAGAAAAATATTTGGTTTTTCATATACACGAAAAAAATACATCAAACCTTTTTGAAATAAATTTGGTAGATTATTCTAGTAGTGACACTGTTAGATTTCAGTACTAAAATTATTTGCTAGAAAATTCAATGAACAGAGCTCAAAGGATTAACAATAACAATAATAAGAAACGTATTTATTTTAACTCATTTATGCTAGTTAGAAAGAAAACTTGCCATTTAAGTATCACCTTTTAAATGTGAAAACAAGTATGTTAGTAAGAAAATTTTCTTATCACCTAATCTCAAACTTTGAGACATTAAGTGTGTTAAAATTTCAATATGGTAAAATGTGTGTCAAGGGGTATCTAGGTATTAAAGAAGTGTAAATGAAACTAGTCCTTAACCCTTTCCGGCGCAGACAAATTCTGTTCGTAAAATGAGAAATTGTTGACTGACAACGGAATTTACAAAAGACTTTTTTAGAAATTAAGAATTCCCGGATTTATGCTGTCATTATAAAAGTAAAATTTTACTAAAATATTATTGGTGCCATTTGTAAGTTTGGAATTAAAATTAGGTGTTGCCGGAGTGGTAACACTGCACCGGAAAGGGTTAATGGGTTAACAGTCTATGCTAGTATAACCAGGGATGAGAGCTCTCCGGCCTAAAAAAAAACGATTTATACCACTAAATTTTCATGGTATTTCTTACCGTATTTAATGACAGAATTTATGGGATAGAATAAAGCAAAGAGTACAATTATAATTTAGTGGTGAGAAACAAGCATTTGGGTTGGAGCGCCTCTCCTCCCTGTGTAACATACGCAAGCTAATGTTTTATCAGTGGAAACGTTCCTTATATATATTTATCTATTACCTTGTATTTTTACCAGTATTTTTAACCCTTTGAGCTCTGATGGTAGAATTTTCTCCCACATAATTTTAATTCCGAAATGTCACAACGGCACCAGAAAATCCGACCAAATTTATTTGAAAAAGGTTTAATGCATTTTTTTTTTTTTTTTTTTTTTTTTTTTTTTTTTGTGTGTGTGTGTGTGTGTGTGTGTGTGTGTGTATTGTTAATCGTTTTTTTTTCTTTGCAAAATACTGGTGCCAATGTGACATTTAGAATTTTGAAGAAATTTACCCAGCAGAGCTAAAAGGGTTAATGAATACACTTTGCTAACATATCTAAAGTCTATTTATGACGTTATTATTAATATTTGCTTAGTTGCAGCTTTATTCTGACCATGATATTCTGACAATTTCAATTTTGGAACAGAACAATTTCTTTGCTACCGAAATTTAAAGTGTCCTCCGAAAATAACTATGATTAAAATAAAAAAAAGTACAGCTAAAACTTCATGCATGGATGTTAGGTACACTATACAAAACGAATCATTTATAAAATATAGGAAATTTTAACGAGATTTTAAATATATACGTAACTACAAGATTTTTAATTCGTATAGAATGGTGCTTTAAATCTAATATTAGCTTGTGTATGTGTTCGCGTGACTAGCGTGAGCTTTTAATCTTGCAATTTTCAGTTTCAAATATATATATATATATATATATCTTTTATAACTTTACAAAAGTTGTTGGCTATTGGCTGTTTTTTTTTAAAACTTAGTTCTTCCTCCACCTCCACCTGTAAAGTGTTCATCATGATCTTCACATTCAGAAGCAAATTGGGATAGTTTTAATTAGTTTAAAGTTTAGCGCTTAAAGTAATTTAAATATTTATATTCAAACTTGTAGGAATATTTCATTCATTTAGTTTTTAATAATTTAGTCATTTTAGTAAAAAATATATTTTACTATTTCAGGGAAAAAAAATTAAGTTAATAACAAAACTTTTATTTTACGAGTAATTACTTTTCTTTCGAACATTTCTCTTATTTAAATTTAAAATTAGATTTTTCAGCAAAATAAACAGATCTTTAATCATTTCTAAGCCAGTGTTGCTAATGGACTACTTTTTAAAAAATTTAGATTTCTTGGTTGGCCTCACTATTCTGAAATGATGAAATTTCCCTTGTTTTCGTTTTAATTAATACGCCATTAAATAAGACGAATTTTACTATTTCAAAAAGGTGATGCCACTCATGAAATCACATTTAAAAAAAAATAGCCATTATCAACACTATTCTAAACTTAAAAAAGAACACACACATATATATAATTATTTTGCAGCATATGAAGACATTTTTATAACTAATAATTATTTATTATCTATAGATGGTTTTACACCGGGTTATAATTCGTTATCCTGTTCAAAATCGAAATTAGAATAATATCATAAATACACAATCTTTGTTTTTAAACACATAAATGACACTGTAGATCACAGACTGTTTTTTTATTTCATGTTTTAGAGTATTTTGCCTTGCGTATGCAGGCTTAAAATCACTAGTCCTTTTTAAATATCCATTTAATTGTCACTAACCTAGATTTACACAACAAGAAATTAAACTGTTTTACATAAGTTGATAATCTGCAAATTCTCCTTTTTTTTTAAAACCTGTAATGCACCTGATGTAAATGATCATGAAAAGTACTGAGCGACTATTATTTAATTCAATCTCGCACAACCTAAATAGTTTTTTTGGTCATGCAGTGTTTGTAGTATTTGGCTATGTCAGGTGAAATCAGCCTTTTTTATGAAGAAATAATGATTGATGCTATATTTAACTCTCTTCTTTGAAAGAAAATTAAAATTGAAAAGTGTAGGAATGAAATTCAAGTTTCAGAAAATCCAACAGTTTAACTATTATTTAATTCAATCTCGCACAATCTTTTTAAAAGAAAAAAAAATCACAGATGCTTTATGACCATTTTCAAGAGAAATGTGCTAAGAAATTTATTTTCTGAAAATAGTGGTGCGAATAGTATATAAAAATAATTGCCCGCTGCTGCCTTGGTAATACTAAAAGACAATGTATATATACAAGATGGCAATAAATATAAATTAACAGGATTAGTCTACAAAGATGCATCCAGTATAAACATTTACTAATTATTTTTATTTTAATTAATGCTTTATATATAACTAAAAAATGTGTTCATACAAAACATACTAGGTTCTAGAAAATGTATTAAGGGTGCTAGTCACTCAGCGGTCAAGTTCTGCTTGGTAATGTTAAGTTTAAGGGCGTTTGATATATTCTTATATTCAAAATATCTCCTCAGATAATTAATAATATTAAGTTCTTTTTTCAGTGTTCTCTTCTTAAAGCATGTGTTTTTTCTTAGTTTTCGAAATATTTCTAAAATTTATGCTCAATTTAATGTTTTATGTTTTAAAAACTGATGAACTGGAAGTAAAAATTTCAACATTTCATATAAAATTATGCATCGAATTTATAAATATTTTGAAAATAAGAAAAAAAAGAGAGAGCCTTTAAGAAGAGAATATTGCAAAAAGAAGATAAAAGTATTAATTTCCCGAGAAGATATTTTGAATATAAAAATGCATAAAACGCCCATAGATTTAATATTACCGAAAGGGATTTGGCCGCTGGGTGACTAGCACCCTCAAAAAAAATCAATAATTATTTTTCCTTTTTCTATATGCTATTTATTTTATCCCTATTATTAATTAAAATAGATATTTGAAAGTACTTCTTTAAGTTAAAAAACAGACAATTTGTAAATATATGACACAATATTTTTCAGTTAAATCATTTGTTGAGTTATTCGTATTTACTTCATTGGCATAATGTCACAGGAAAGGAAGTAACAGGCAAAGATCTCACCACTTTTTTCTCAAATGTAATGATCGCTAAAGTTAAAAACACAATGTCTGCCTGACGACGCCACCGAAGTCACTCGAAATGACCCGGCTGATATTGTTAAGGCCCAGGATAATAATGTAAAATCTACGGAAGTGTTCATTTCGAATGTCTCGCTCAAATTTAAATATTTTTACATGATTTCTTTTGCACGTAATAGCTGAGGTTGATCCACAACCGGCCTAGTTTTTACTTTTTTAATTTTGGTGTTAGATTTTCTTTTTTAAAATTACTTTAAATTTCAAAACCGGTTTAAACCAGTTCTGAAACTGAAACTATCGTAATATGGAAAATATATAAGCAAAATTTAAAAATTAAAAACGAGGCCGGTTGTGGATCGTCATCAACTATCATGCAAAAAATCACGTAAAAATATTAAAATTTGAGCGTGATATTTGAAAAGAACATCCCCATAGATTTAACCCTTTGAGCTCTGGTCGGTAAATTTCTTAAAAAGGATAAATGTCATATTGGCACCAGTATTTTGCAAAGATAGAAATCGGTTAACGATATACGCGGAAAAATGGCCTTAAACCTTTTTCAAATAAATCTGGTCGAATTTTCTGGTGCCGTTGTCACATTTCGGAATTAAAATTATGTGGTAGAAAATTCTACCGTCAGAGCGCAAAGGATTAACATTATCATCCGGGTCTTTTTCCTGTAACTAGTGCTGTACCTTAAGGCCCCACACTAGTCACTGAAAAATACTCGGATGATAATGTAAAGTCTACAGGAGCGTTCTTTTCAAATATCTCGCTCAAATTTTGATATTTTTACATGATTTTTTGCATAGGATAGCTGAGGACGATCTTCAACCGGGCTAGTTTTTACTTTGTCAATTTTGCTTATGTATTTTTTATATTACGATAGTTTCTATTTCAGAACCGGTTCCGAAAGTTAAAGTATTTTTTAAGAAAAAATCTGGAACCAAAATCGAAAAAGTAAAAACTAACCCGGTTGTAGGGTTAGTTTCTGCTATTCGTTCTCAGCTATTCTATGTAGAAAAAATCCTGTAAAAATATTAAAATTTGAGCGAGATATTTGAAAATAACACCCCCATCGACTTAATATTATCATCCGGGTCTTTTTGAGTGTCTAGTGTAGGCTCCTAAATAATTCAAAAATTTTTAAATGGAAAAAGCTTTGGAAAGTCAGTGACTACCTTCTCTATAACGCTATTAATCTGCATCAATAGAATCTCTAATGGTAAATGCTACCAACTAACATATCTTCCATTATTAAAATAAACGTTTAAAATTCATTTTTTATCGCGTAAAAATTAAAAGACACATTTACAAAGTAAAAAACAATTTCAACAGCTTTCTGAATATATTTGGCGATTTAGTTGTTTGAAAAATAGAACCATTTTATTTACTTATATATGTTTTATTTCTTTCGTTCTCTTTTTCGTGTGTGATCGGGGTAGATAAGAAGCGAAAATTTCCCGCATAAATCTGAGCAAATCAACTACCGTTTCAAGAATACATTTAGGTAATGAAACAAACCACAAAATGACTTTTTTACTTTGATTTGTCATCATTTATTTACAAAATATCGAATAGCTAACTCGAGGCTAAATTTTTGACGCAAGATGTATATTTATAAAATGAAGGCGTAATAAGTAAAATTAGCCATACTTATGTTTTAAATGAAAGGTAAATAATGTAAAATAATCTCCTACCAACACATTTCATTTTTGGCAATTTTATAGACTATACTTTAAGCGCATTTTTCTGTAATATAAAAAATGTGGAGAAAATAGTATTTTTCAATTTTGCAAATGGATGTAAAACAATCACAAAACGGTTTACATATCACTTACGATGTATTTATATAATGATTAACGGGATTCGTAAATCGTGAGAGTAGCATTATTTATCAGACTATACGAATTCAGACTGAACATTTGACTCTCATTATCTGCTTAGAAATAAAAAAAGAAAAGAAGGAAGAAAAAAATTATCCTGAAAGGAAAGTCTTTTGGTTGCTTAATATTTTTTAAAATTATATATGACATTGAGAAATCGATAGCATGTCGTTTCCTTTTCTTTTTGTATTTCCATATTTATACATTAAGCTATTAAAAAAATAAACATACATTGTTATACACATACTCACAAAGACACATATGTAATGTATGCATTTGCAACATGACAAAAAATCACGGCGCACTTTCTATTTTAGATGCTTAGTCAAATATCTAATTAAATATTAGTGATATTCTTCGGAAACGTCAGTAATATAAAGATAATCTTTAATTCTATACATTTCAGGGAATATTCCAGCTGGAGAGCGTTTATGGCACCAAGAAAAAATAGAATAAAAAAGTAATATTTGCGATCACCTTGTAAAATAACAAGCCTGAAATCGTACATCAAATGTGTCAAATGAGCTTCATTCGTACTCTAACTAGTTTGATAAATATTCAGATCTTGGTACAATAGCTTTTTGCAAGCTTATGTATGAATACAAAATTCATTACGATTATATATATTGAATTCAATAATACGGAAAGAATGTAACTCCATCTTGAATATGATGTAATAACCCTGGCAACACAGAATCATTACCTATCATAGGATATCACTCAATTAACACTAGAACAGCGGTGATGGGTCATTTTGATCCGTATCGTGTGGAGAGATGTCGATTCGAACCAGAAAATTCTTAATAAAATAAGCTAAATATATGCTGAGTAAAAATGTTTTCAATAAATAAGATAAACAGCTTTAAATGAAAATTCCGGTGAGAAATATTTTTATAAAACTTGAATGATTTTTTTCCGCGGTTCTAGTGTTAATTACGTATGATAGGATTTATTAGCAGGAAAATCTTTTATTAATATATTTTTAAGTTTTGATTTGATTTTCAAAAGATTTGAAAAGGCTCGAAACTTATTATACAACTATTATGTATATTAAATTTCGAACCATTCTGTTGGTTAGTTTTACGCTTTTATAAGCGGACAGACGAACGTAGGAGGCAACTATTATAGGTGCTACCTGTTTACATAATTACGAAACATCTAAAAATTAAAATTTGCAATCATATTGTAAAACAAAAAGCTCGAAATTATCTGTAGTTGTTCCACATGGCTGTGTTAATTTTGTACAACATTTGTCTTCATTTATATATGTATTAATTTTTTATTATTTATTTTTTCACTCCATGTTCAATGTGCTATAATTTATTAAAAGCAATGGTTCATATATTGTAATACAATTAATGATTATATATATATATATATATATATATATATATATATATATATACGTAATTCATAGAGATAGAAAGATTTCTTTAAAAAAATCAAAAGTTGTTTGTTTGTTATCTGTTAACCTTTTGAGCTCTGGTGTGTAAATTTCTTCAAAATTCAAAATAGCCCATTGACATCAATATTTCGCAAAGAAAAAAAATGGTTTACGATACACACGAGGGGGGGGAGGGAAATGCATTAAACCTTTAGCAAATAAACTTGGGCGAACATTTTGGTGCCATTATGACATTTCAAACTTAAAATTAAGTGGTAAAAAATTCAACCATCAGAGCTCAAATGGTTAATATCATGCAGGACTTTTGTCCAAATTTAAGGCTACGTTAAACAAAATTGAAGGTTAAGAAACGAAACGACATATAATTACGATATAAATGTGTAATATATTTAAAATATATATCATTTGAATGATTTTTTTTTAATCTGTGCATGCTCTAACGTTAAAAAAATGTTTTACACAACTTAGAAATCAACTACACAGGACAAGTCATATAAAAAGTACATTTTCGCGTTATTTAATACCAATGTTTCTGTTATTAACCCTTTGAGCTCTGATGGTAGAATTTTCTACCACTTAGTTTTAATTCAGAAATGTCACATTGGCACCGGAATATTAGACCAGATTGCTTTGAAAAAGGTTTAATGCATTTTTTCGTGTATATCCTAAATCGAATTTTTCCTTTCCAAAATACTGGTGCCAATGTGACATTTGGAGTTTTGAAGAAATTTGTCCACCAGAGCTCAAAGGGTTAAAAAAGGAGAATTATAATGCTCTATTCTAAAATAGTGGTAATTGGATGACCCGAGTAACAGAAGTTGTGTATCACTACTGTATATATATATATATATACATAATATTTAAAAATAATAATTTTGTTCAATTTGTTGTTGTTAATTTTACTTCGATTAATAATTACTTCAGTATGTTTAAGCCATAGTATAAAAAATATTTTCAAGCATACAGAAATTCCTTTTCACCATTTAAGAGAGAATTCCTTCATTATCGTAAAGAAAAAAAAATCTTATCCCAGATTGTTTGGTGATAATGTATCGATTTTCTTAATTATATTTTATCTGTTAATTAACTCATATGCTTACAGTATAATGAAATGCACTGGCCAAAACGCAAGCCTTTAATTCTTTTTTTAAAGATTAATCTTAAGATGCAATTATTATTTTTTATCGTAATAAAGTCAGTGTTATTAGAGAATTTAAAATTTTTCCCTGTCTATGTTTTAATTGATTGAAATACTACAATAACAATGACTTTTCAGAAAAAAAATATTACTTAATCATCCACATGAAACACATATAATCGTAAGCTGTCAAAAATAATGTTTGATTGATTATTTGAATTTTATCTATCGAGTTAAAGGATGAAAGTAAGTGGTTTCTTCAAAAAAGAATGTAATTTGCTAAACATATATCAGGTCAATGATTCAAACAATAATTAAAAATAGATTGAAATACGCAGCCTTGTATATGAATTAAGATAATGTAGTCAAAAATCTGCTTGATTGGTTGTTTATTCCACACATATGTAATTTAAGTTTGTGAAAAAAAAAGAAACTGAATATCTACTAATTACTAATGAAAGGGCAGTCATAAAAATCTTTGCTGATGTATAAGCTTTTATTGACCGTACCGTAGAAGGAAACGGGATAACATTCTTTGCGTGTGCATTATAATATAAATCTCTCTAAAATATTCTGCATATGGACAATACAAATTTCACAAACATTTAAAAAAATTTTAAAAATTTAATTTCAACACACATTTTTTAAATTCGGAAGCTGTAGCATTAGAAAAGCAACTTAACACAATTGAAAAGGAGGTAATGTAGTGCGCGAAAAGAACAGTTTGTTACTATCGTCATGTATTAAAGCCGTAATAGTCTAGTTGTTGTAAAACCGAACTCCGGACTGAAAGGTCTCGGGTTCGATGCTCTACATCACCAAAAATCCACCGATTGTACGTGCTTGTTAAATAAAGTAAAGTCTTAAAGACTTTGGCACCACTATTGATAATAAGAAAATTTATATTTAAATTTTAAGAAACAGAATCCTGAACCATCACCTTTATTCTCAAGTTTTGCAATATTTTTCTGCAGTGAACTACTTTTAAAATACTGTAAAAAATTACTGATATAATTGTACGAACTCTGAAAGTGGTTCTAAAAGTACTGTGGTCGGTCTTAGCAGTTACCATGCGTTTAGGTCTCGAGAGAAACCGTTCCTTCCCATTCAGAGACATATCGAAATTGAGATGGCGGCGATGTTTGGCGATGCCATCTATTGGTGGCTTTTCGAAACATCTTCTTCTGCAAAAGTCTGAGTTCTGACTGATCCTGGGTGCAGTCTAGTGGAAGCTCCAGCACCCTTTCTTGCTCTTTGTGACACACGTCAACAACACCACCGTCATTTATCTCTATTTTGCGCTATTATAATGATCACACTACTTGTGTGATGTCCAAAAGTAATGCATATTTCAACAAATCATTGCTCTCTCAAAAAAGTTTTGTTGAAAATTCATTCACATAATAAGAAAATGGTATACAAATTGGAGGTTATTAAGATATTTTTTAAACCAATCAAATCACCTGCTTCAGAGAATCGGACGACAGAAATGTCAATTGAAAAAGTATTTAGGTTTTGAGAATGGATGACTCCTTTAATTTGCACGTTTTTCTAGCGGTGATTTCGGTCATTTTTGTTAATGATAAACTAAATAGATACAAAATGGATGAATTTACGCGTTTTCTTATTCAGAGGCGCAATTTCAGAACTTTCTTGGGGGGGGGGGGGGGACAAAGTTTCATAGGCAAGTGACATAGAGGCACTGACATAGGGCAATGACAGACAATAGTGGGATGAAGAGGCTCGACTTCTTCCAACCATGGGAGAAAAGTTTACTGAATCTTGGATACAGAAAGTGCAAAAACTTAGAATATAAAATCGTAAAGGACTGAGGAAATATTTCCTTTTAGACATGTTTCCGTCTCACTAAGTATAATTTCAAGATAGTGTCTATAAACGTTTTCTATTTGATGAAAAATTTAGTTATAGACAAGTTCCATTATTACAGGTATCTTCTAAGACTGTGGAAACATCCTACTCTACTAAATACCTCAGAAAAGCATAGATGTATTGCAATAAAACTTGTGAAAACAAAACCTCTCTATAACAGAATTTTTCTTTAAACGGCATAAAATCAATTTTCGACGAAAATAATAACATGCAATTATGTTTCTTGAGATAGACCTTTCTAAAATGCAATTGTTTCCAGTTCTTTCCAATTCATTTTTTGCGGGTTTTAATGAACTGATGGAATTTTATGAATTCCTGAAGGTTAGACCTAAGGCTTTTTATATCAAGAACAGAGTTATTTGAAACTAATTGCACAATTCTAGCACAACATAGGAAATTCCTTCACAATAAAAAATAGTATACGAGATTTTACCCCTTAACTTTTTTCAGAGGCATGTGACTCCTGCGAGAATATTTTTTCAGTTTCATGGAAGTCTCCCCTATTTTGTCCTTTCTTTGCAAAATTCAACAAAATCTATTCGTCTATTGGTCTCAGAAAAAATAGCAAAATTTGCAAATTGGTCACTAAAATAATCGCTGCTTTCTTATGACTATGGAAAAATATCACGAATCTCATCATCACGGAAATAAATGGCAATTTCATAATTGCCAATCCTCCACTAATCTTTCCTAATGTGTGAATTAATTTTACGCAGCTTAACTACGTTTCAAACCAGAAAATATAGTTGATAAATCTTTATTTATTTAATATTAAGTTTCTTCGTAGAACTTAAGTAATTTCATTTCTTATATATAAAAAAAGATCCTGCTTCAGAACGTGTTAAAACATAACGAAACTAACTCATATATTACCGAAGATTAGTTACAGATTGGTACTTATGGCAATTTTTATCAATCGTTCGCAGGGAAAAATCTTGAATTTCTTCAAATGATCACGCAAAAAATTGCGAGTTTTGTCAAATGATCGTTTAAAATAAACCCGTAAATATTGCCAGTTGCTTGCAGGAAATAATCATGAATTTTAATAAACAATCGTGGAAAAGAATCTCGAATTTCATCAAACGATTGCGCAAACAAAAAACGAAATTCGTTAGTTGCTCGCTGAAAAATATGTAGAATTTCTTTAAATGGTCGCTGCGAAAATTAATTTTGTTAATCGGTAACAGAAAGAAGCACGAATTTTGGAAATTACTTACTGAAATATTTATGAAATTCAAGGTAATCAGCACATGAACGTCACCAATAGATCACGAAATTGGTAAATTTTTGATCCATAGCAATTAGAAAATTTTCATTAATGACCTAATGTCAATAAAAACTTTCTTTTATCATTTTCAGACTGCGATCTAAAATCCATAAACTCAGAATTTTGCCAAAAGCTATGCATCAGCTTGTGTGATGCATTGGGTTGGGCAAACTGAATTAACCCGGATCCAATTCGATCCATGGTACAGATCGAATCGAAATGACGACGCTGTTTTTTTTTCTTTTTTTTAAAGTTCATTTTGGATTTAACCATTTGATTACAGTTGCAGAGCTGCCAACTTCTACGCCTATTTAAATATTATAAACATGTTTGAAACCACAAAAATGTTTTAGTAAAATGTATAGCAAATATATTCAATGTTATGCATTGCAATAGATAATCTTAATTATTTACTAAAATTTCTGTTTCTAATATGTTTATTTGGCTGTAATTAGGCGTAGTAGTTGGCAACCATGCAGTTGGGATATATAGGTCTAGAGGAATATTTCTTTTATCTATTAGTATCACATTTTGAAAAATAATCTCTGTCATATTCCTATATTCAGGAGATGAGATTTCTGTATTTTTTTACACCAGTATTTTGTTAGCGAAAATATTATTTCATTTGATTGAAACATTTTTGGGATTTAACAAACAGGTGTCAGGCCGATGTTAGCGAAGCTATTGGTGTCAACCAATCTAAGATTTGTGACTATGTCAAGACTGCATTTCAACGGTGAATAAAAGGTTTTCCGCGTATAGTAATGCCATCAGATGACCGATTTGTAACATTAATGACCGAGTGCAATCAAACAATTCCTGAAAGAGCGATAGCAGCAGAGTGAAATGTCTCTGTTGGACCGCTAGTTTCAAGACAAACTGTATAAAAACGACATGATCAAAATGATCTTTATGCCAGACGTCCGACAATACGTATCGTACTTACCTCTCGTTGCAAGCATGATCGGTATCAATGGTACAGAGAGCACTTAGTATGAGCCGGAAACCAGTAAAGCAATGCAATGTTCCCTGACGAACAGAGCCGTAGCTAGAAGTGAATAATACGGGAGGGGAGGGGGCTCAATAAAATGTAGAGGGTGCTTTTCTTTTTCTCTCTCTCTGGGACAGAAAGATAAATTACTGCATATTCACTCTGTCGGTACTAAGTTTCTTTTTTAAATTGTTGTTATAACTTCAATTTATGCTAAGAAAAGAATATGGTGATGAAAAATTCGAGTGTATAATTAGTGCAATATTAATCATCAGGCTAGCTTCATATGTACAAATAGGATGAACGAGTGTTGAAACACTTATTTTAGTTACAATTCAGTATTTCTGCAAAACATGAAAGGTCCTCAAAACTAAATTAGGTTTTTGAACAGAATTTAATTTGGATTTTCGGATCATAAGTTCATTTTGTGACCTCGGAATCTTTTTCAGGAGAGGTTCAAAATATTTTTAGGGGGCTGAGCATCTTCCTCCCCCTTAGCACCCACTTAGCTACGACCCTGCTGACGAATTCGAGCTCAATTTACAGAGTGACAGTCGACGTATTGCCATATGAAGAGAGCTTTGCTTGCAATTCAATCCAACACTTATATGTGAATTGCACTAACAGAAGGTAGCATAGACGTATGAAGCAGCATTATGATGATTCGATATACGCCTTTGCACCACCGATACCAATGTAATGACAGGTAAAAGTGACACTTATTGTTGGACTCTGGCATAAAGACCATGTTGACTAAAGTCGCTTGCATTTAGCTTAACTCAAAACTAGCGGCACACAAACAGCATTTAACTCTGCTGCTATCACTTTTGCTGCCATCGGTTGATCTGGGCCGTTAAATCTACAGATCCGTCATCTGATGGCGTTGTTGTACGTTTAAGATTTTATACAGTATTGCTATTGGCATTTCTAATTGAAATGTAGCGATGATACAGTCTCGAAACCGTCGAATTGTCGATACCAATAACTTCGGCAACATCAGACCGATAGTATGATCACACGTAAATTCATCCATTTGGAACATAATTTTCTTCAGCAAAAATGATTTTTCTTTTGTTTGTTTTATGTCACTATTTTTAGTACTACAGGTATCATTATAATGGCATTTATGGTTTTACAACCCTATTTTTTTGCGAAAAAAAGTGGGTGTTATTTATGAAATTTTCGAATTATTTTTACTGTATCTGTACCTGTGATAGCTCAATTAATCTCGTTTCTTCTTTCTTCAGTCCATGCTTTAAAATATCCACATTTCAAATGACATCCCAGTTGCCTGAAAGGTACTGATTCTAATGGCTCAGATCACACAAAGTTACTTTATGATCACTGTGTAAAATTCTTCTAAAATCAGTTTATTGAGTAAGCAATGTTCTCTCATTAACTTTATTTTTTTTATCTCATGTAGCACCGTAGTCTGCTTTGCTATGTTCCCATTCAAATTAACTTCGTTGTCTATTGTTTGATGCACTAATCAAATTTACCTTACAACAAAAACCTCCATCTATTGTTTTAGATTTTATTCTTTCAATTGCTGAAATGAATTTTCGGAAATAATTTAGTGGATTTATTTATAATTTCTTTTATCTTTATAAAACCAACATTTAAAATAATTTATTTTGTTATATTCCATTCCGGATTTGAATTTAAAACACGTTAGAACTGAAGCACTCAAAAACTCCGACAATATTAAAATTATAATACCTGCTTCTTCTAACCACTGTCTTATTACATTAATCAGAGTGTTATTTTAAATATAATATACAGGGTGTCCCTGCTAAGATGTTACAGATTTCGAGGGGAGTCAGGGTACACCTAGACGACTCGGAATCATATAAGTATGCGAGGTCGGAACGCCTTCCTGGCTCAATAACGGTGCTAATAGTGTTCCCAATTGGCTACTTTTAAAAATTCAGATTTGTTTATTGGCACCACGTTTTTGAAATGGCAAAATTCTACTTGTTTCCGCCTTAGTTAACATGTCATCGAGTAAAACGAATTTTACTATTAAAAAAAAAAAAAAAACTAATGCCATTCAAGAATGCTGAATTTTTAAAAAGTAGCCCGTTGGCAATACTGGGTATTGAAAAGGCTGGATCACACAAATCTGATCTTTGGACCTGTCAGAGTTGCCAGTGGGCTACCTTTTTAAAATTCCGATTTCTTGATTGGAATCATTATAATGAAATGATAAAATTTCCCTTGTGTAATACCATAAAAATTAAGATGAAAAAAAAAATAATTTTACCATTTCAAAAAAGTGATTCCAATCAAGAAATCTGAAAAAAGAGCCCACTGGCAACACTGTCAGTATCCTTACTGAGTCAGGAAGACGTTTCCGATCCGACATTCCTGTGTGATTACGAGTCGTCTAGGTGTATCCTATTTCCCATCAAGTGTGTAACATTTTAACCCTTTGAGCTCTGGTGGGTAAATTTCTTCAAAATTCCAAATTTCACATTGGCACCAGTATTTTGCAAAGAAAAAACCCGGTTAACGATATACACGAAAAAAAAAATGCATTAAACCTTTTTCAAATAAATTTGGTCGAATTTTTCTGATGTCGTTGTGACATTTCGGAATTAAAATTATGTGGTAGAAAATTCTACCATCAGAGCTCAAAGTGTTAACAAGCACACCCTGCATATTAAAGCTTCGAAGGACAGTAGTATGTTATTTATAGCATGTAATTTTAAACGAAATTCATATCAGAAATTTTATGAAGCTTAGCTATAATAATTTAAGCGAAATAAAACAATGCCCACTCTTATTTCTCTTCGGACACACGATACATATTCGAAATTGCTAAGAGGTCCGAATGTTCTTAAAGCTTCAAAGTTTTCGGAATTAAATTTTTTAATGGGTTAAAATCTTACTTTTTCACAATTTAAATTTGATTGCTTCTTAGAACTTTTGAGGAGAACAGAAGTTATGACTTTTAAAATTATTCTCGTTCGGTAGCTGAAGAGGCTTTCCCGAAACTTTGAAGTTTTTTTTTTTTCCAAAATGACCACACCTCCTGGAATTTCTTCTATATCAGTATTTTCTAATAGAAAATTCCTAATTAAAAAAGGGCGAAATTTTGTTCGTTTAACCTCGATTTAATTCTCTGTAAAAAAATACTGATATTTCTCCTGAAAAATTCCCTGAAGCGAACGAACCCTGATGACGTTTATAGGCATAACACATAGAATATCTTAAAAACTTCTCAATATTTTTTCAGTGAATTTTCAAAAAATATGTTCCATTTTTACCTGTATTAACTGAGCCAAGAATTTCCGTATTATTGTCATAGAAAATTATTTTTATGTGATTATACTGTTGAAATTAAAATTTTTTGTATCAGTTAAATATTAATTGGTATTAAAAATATAAAAATGCTTTGATCAAAAATGTATTTAGGCTCAGAGTAATTATACAATATAAAACATAATTGGACACCAAAATTTTCATACTAGCTGCAAAATTAATTTTTAAATGTTGCCGTAAGCTGTTATACCAGTTTTCTGCTCGCAAAATATCTAACAGTTTGAAATCTCACTATAAATATTGATTTTGAACCTTATAATTTTTACTTTCTTCTATTTTTACAAGAAGAAAATATTGGATTCGTGAAAGTTTTCGAATTCCGGTTTTTGACGGATTTACACGTTTTACAGACAGAGATTCCAAAAAACATGTTTTTACAAAATGTCTGTCTGTGGTTCATTGAACGTGTGACTCTGTCTGTATGTGACAAATTTTGTGAGCTCTCTATCTCAAAAACTAATGCACGGAATTTAATAAAAATTTATATTCAGGTAGTCCCTAACATCAATTGATGCTGATTAGATTTTTGGTGCACATCACACAACAAGTGGCATTGCTATGCTGCATTTTTTACGTTTTATATCATATTTGCGATTTTTATATTATATGCATACCTAAGTTATTTGTCAGTATTTATAAGTTATAAGCTAAAATAGTAAAAAATCATTTTTTTTAAGTTGGGAAAGTCATTAAATTAAAAATCAGCGCAGTCATTCTCTCTGTCGAAAAACTGTCAAAGATATTTAACTCAAGTTAATATTTTCAAGTTCCGTACGAGTACCGTTATTTACGAAGTAACAAACCAGTATGTTTTTTTTTTCTTCAGAGAGAGAAATAAATCTAGTTCGAACACGCAACATTTCGACTTATTCAGGGCTCCCAAATGGTCCGCGAACTGAACATCAGAATTTTTTTAGAGAAATTTTCTTTTTAGATTTTTCTTGCAAATTATCAAGAAACCACGTTTGGAAGTTGATTCGAGCTCAAATGTATTATGAAATTTTCTGTTAAAAAATACTGATGTTCAGTTCGCGGACTATTTGGGAGCCCTGCTTATTTAATCAGAGAAATACCAATATTTTCTACCAGAAAATATTGGTAGTGAAGAATTTTCTGGTCATGAATTTTCAGGACCCGTGCGAATTCTGTATTTTTTCCTTTCATGAATGCACTTTATTGCTTTTTTTGTTAGAAATTTTTTTAAAAAAGCTATGTTTCATTCGCATAACCACATCATTGAAATTAAACTTTTGCAAGCCATATCATCAAGCAATAACCTGTACACTCATGCCAATTCATCTGTTTAGAGGTGTTTTACAGCAGTATTAAAATTTAAGTGAATAAGAATTTTCATGAAAACCCACGAACCCACGTCGCCACATGCATGGCAAAACTTTTCAAAGAAATATAATTAACCCGGGAGAACACGCGCTTACAGAGGGTATGAATGGTTTTAACTTTGCCACCAATAAAATCAAACTATAACAGTCACTTTATTAAGACGAAGACAATTCTTACAAATTTTGCAGTAAAATAAGTTGAAGATTACTTTTAAAAAATTAGTGGTTACAATTGTAAAAACCATACGCACTCCGGGTCTTTTAGGCCCTGCGCGCGTCCTCCCGGGTTAAAAAGTCTTCCATATAATTGTATTTCGTATATGTCTCCACACCCGAGGTGCCAACTTTTTCAAAACATTGGGTGGGGTCAAATATTTTTTAGATAAAGTGAAAGAGTCAATTTTGCTTTCTTTGAATGAGGAACGCATAGGAAAATATTATGAGGTAAATTATGATTTTTTAATTTTGCCCCTTGAAGAGCGACAGTATTTATATTATACCGCAGTTAATTTTAATTCCCAAAAGCCACATTAGAATTTTGAAGTTAATTTTTTTTCTAGTAATGTACGGGATGTAATTTTTTTTACTCTCTTTCATATAAATTTGTTTGAAATCCTGGTGTCAGTGAAACATTGTAACATGAACCCACATCAGTACTTTGTTCCTGAAAAGTGTTAAATAAAGTTTTAATTTTAAATTTCATTAATTATGTTCTTATGAGTTCCTTCTTATAAAACCACTAATATTGATTGCAATGTCATAAATATGATTACAGATTGAAAACAATAAAAGCTAAACGTTCAGCAAAACTTTTCAATCAGCTTCGTATATATGGATATCGGGAGAATCAAACAGATAGCCATTGCCTTTATTCAGTAAAATATGTAAAAAAAAATATTTAGTACAGAAATCTAACTATTTACCCGTTGAAGGATTTTTTTATTTTGCTATGTGCATGTTATTGCTATTCTTAATATTTTAAAAATAAAATAATTTTGTAAACATCTTTTTTTTATTAGAATAATAATAATAATAACGAAGCGCAAATCTACAAATTGGGTAGTCTGAGAATACAAAGCATTGGACGGCCTCGATCCAATATAAATTTGTTCACGGTCTTATATAAGCTAGACCACTTCGTTTGGCACCTAGAACCTCGACAGGAATGACTTGAAAAGCTGTAGTGTTGCTAATTGGCTTCAAAATTATAACCACGCTATCGATTTTTTATTTTTTTTCATTCCATAGTGTGCCATTTATCCTTTTGAAAATTATTTTCAAGAAGAATTTTTTCGCTGTCATTTATTAAGACTATCCTTAGAAAATAACAACAACAAAATTTTGCCAACTCAAGTAAATAAATTGCTGCGCTCGTCATCAATCGCTAAACATATTTAAAGCTTCATAATGAGATTCAATTTCTGCAAGTAAAAAATAATGATAAAAATGACCTCTTAATAAAAACATTTTAAAACCAAGTTATGAATTAAAAAAATATTGTTTATTAAATATGTCTGGTTGATTGCCAAACAAATAAAAAAAAAAAACGTTATATCTTTTCCCAAACTGTCAAAAAAGTCAATAAATATCTAATGTTGTTCTTAATTTAATATATTTTTGAAGAATCATACTTTTATTGAAGCATTTATTGATGTGAAACTTCCCTTTTGGGAAGTTTAATCTCAATAGCTCTTATTATTATTAATATTTAAATTACGAGCCATTTAAGTGTATTTGATCATGTATCATTCAGACCTTTTTATTTTCTTACAATTCAATAGCAGTTATAAAAAACATAAGCAGAGATTCTTTTCCAAGAAAATTATTTCTTTTTTCTTAATTTTCCTTTATAGCTCAGATAAAAGATAATACAAACTGCGGCGAATTTGTAAGCGCAACCATTAAAGTATCTCAGAAAAATTTATCAAACCTGTAATAAACAAGACATGCAAAATGGTAATTCATGAAACGAAATAAAAAACAAAATAAAATGCGTTTCTATAAGGAAGATTATCGTTCTGGTAAAAATCATTGAAAACACTTAAGCGAATCTTTTCAATCTTGTTTAAAAGGGAAAAAATATTAAGAGTGTCATTTTCAAAATGTGGTTTCAAATTAAAATTGAGATTTTCTATTGGATTTAAACTAAATGATTCAGAATAAGTGATGCATTCGGTGTACTAGGAAAAAGAAAGAAAAAAAAATCTCGATTTTTGTTATACCGCTGTGGATTTAATAAAACAACAGATTTTCTTCAATTAGATTAAAAAATTATTTGTGCGCTTAATATGAAACATAAATGAAGTTTTAGAATGAAAATATAATGTGAAAATTTTATTTTAATTATCTAAAAGCGTCTCTTTCTTTAATTTAATTAAAAATGGAGGATTCCTTAATGCCCTGAGTGAATATTATCATTTCTAAATCTCTTAAATGCTGCATTCAATATATATATTAAAATCTTTATGTAATTAAAGCGCATTTTCATTAGAAAAAGTAGTAATTTGCTACATATTATCTAGAAATCTAATTTAATATCTGAATTTCGCAAAGAGATATGCTTTGGGTAAAACTTATACTGAAAAATATTGGCTGTATTTTCTTTTTTATTATTTTGAATGTAGATTAAAAGTAAAATTGGAGGGACATCATATTTTTCCCAATATTTCTTTGTAAATCATTTAGAATGTGATAACTGCTTTCAAGAACATACTTTTCAAGATAGATATTTATACAGAGAAGATTATAGTGGCCCTGTAGTTATAGGATGTTTTAGAGAAAATGAAGATCCGTTCCTACAAGCAAATTAAATTAATTAGTATAAGCAAATTATGAACTATAAAAAATAAAAGTACTTTATAATTAAATTACTAATATTTTTCACAATTTACAAATTGACTAAACCCTTACATTTCTTCTCAATAAGTTTTGGCTCTGTAAAATCTTGAATTATCTTTGGTATAGTAAATTGTTATTGTTACGAAGTAATGGGAATATTTTATTAAGAGAATAAACTTGTTCTTATGAAATGAAATTTATTTTACTGTAAAGATATTATAAAATGCTAATTCAAAACTTTCTAAAATTAATGAAGCGTCAAGGAGAAAAGGATGATTGTCCATTTTTTGTGCAATTTAAGATGACGCGGCTATCTATTAGCTAGAGAGGCGTACTTTGGGTTTGGAAAACCTGGATTGAGACAATAAGGAGCGTAAATTTTTGAAAATTACTACAGAAGATGGGTATAAAATGGGAAGAATGATGAAAGTCAATACTAGTAAAAGTGATAATGATGAATAACTATCATCTCGCTATCTGTGACTATTCATTTGTTTCATTTGTTTTAAAGTAGTATAAATTTAATTTACTTGGCATGAGTTAGAAGTTTTTTGAAAAACACTGTTAAAGATTGTATAAAAGGGAAAGAACGATGAAAGTTAATGCTAGAAAAAGTAATAATAACTAATAACGATCATCTAGCTATCTATGACTATTCATAGTTTTCATTTGTAAAATATACTATAAATTTAATTTATTTAGCATGAATTAGAATTTTTTAAATTTCTTTTTTAAATTTGTACTTAGTTACATTATAATTCAAATGATTCAAAGAAAAATAAATTTAATTCTCTTCATTAAGTCCAATTTTTTGCGCTTTCATAAACTTACTCATGTTTTTATTCATGTGCTGAAACTGAGTAAATTAGATATGTACACATCTTTTTTGAAATTTAAATCTTCAAAGACCGTTCGAAATATGCATTTTTAAAGAAAATGAAGTTATTAGCATATACATCCATTTAAAAAAATGTGTATTCTCTAGGACTCTCAAACGATTAAGAAAATATGATTTAAGCTAATAATTCTTCAGTATTTGCATTCACTGTTTTATGAAATGTTATCTGTTTCTTTTGGAAATATGATGATTTTTTCGCTTTCTAACATAAATATAAATGAGATTACAGAGGAAACAAAAAACGTTTTAAATCGATATGAAGTGTTGTAATTCCCTTTTTCAAATATGCTCACTTCAAAAATTTTCACCGGTTTTCAAGTCAATATAATGCGGTAAAAATATTTCTGGATTAATGATTTGATTAATTTTTTAAACTATCCTTATTTTCTTTATCTTCTTTCATCTTCTTATATAGACTATTTCTTAAGTTGTGAATGCAGAGGCTTCAAGCTATCGCTAATATTCCGTAATATGTGTGCTATTTAAACCCAGGTTTAATGCTTTTTGAACCAGAATTTTTTAAGAAATGTAACTAATTAAATAAACATTCATATGCAATTTTTTCATTAACTTTTCAGTTAACTAAACATTGTTTATTTAATATTCAATACTAGCGGACCCGACAGACGTTGTCCTGGCACCGACTCCAAAAAATCAAATAAATGTACACAAATATAATAATACGCCTGATAAATACTACGCTCTTAATTTAATTTCTTATTACAATTATGTAAGGAAATTATTTTGCACTTTGCAGTAGTTTTTGAAGTCGGTTCAATTTTTGATAGAAAAGTTTATTTTTCTCTTTTTAGTTAAAAGTTAACGATTTTCTGAAATCGGTTAATTAAAATTATAATACAGGAAAAATTATTGTAAATCATACACGTATGTCAAGAGTGGGGGTCGAACACACGAACTCTTTCTTCGAGAACCAGCGCTTAAATCTGGGGGGGGGGGGGGGTTAGACCGCTCGGCTATTCTGTCCTCACTCTATTCAGCGAATTTATTCAACACGTTTAATTAGCGTAAAATCACTAACTATTAGTTTTTGCCTAATTACTAAAAAAGTACTGAATCAATTTCGATGAAATGTGAATCTAAACCATTCTCGAATCCATTGGAACACACACAAAAAATTCTATTAAAATCGAACCAGTCGTTTAGGAAGAGTTCAGTGACATACACACGCACAGAAGATTTATATAAAGTGGCGGTCAAAAGTTTCCGGCCACCAAAAATTTTTCAGTTAATTTGTAACTGTACCCATACATAGGTACCAACCTGACATAGATTATCCGTAATACGTGCGTTAATTTGACCCTAGTTTAACGAGTTTCGAACCAGAAATATTTCAAAGAAATAAAATTAGGTATGTTCCACTAAGAATCTTAAAATTAAATAAATAAAGATTCATGAAATATATTTTCTGGTTTGAAATGACGTTAACCTGGATCAAACTAATCCTACTTGTGGAATAACATGTAAATATCAATAAATTTTATTGACAAAATTAAGTACAAAGGAAAATGCATGTTCTCAAAAGTTTCCGGTCACCTTCGCAAGTTTTTAAAAAATGTATTGTAAAAGAAAAATACAGCGATCAACAACATTTATAATTAGTATTTTATAGTATTAGTATTTTATTATCTTAAGAAATACGTTTTACGGCGCAGTAACGTGACATTCATACAATCAACGATTAAAGATCGTCTATGGTACTTTTTTTTTTCCACATTTTTTCCAATTTTTTGGAACTTTCTGCTGAGTTGGAATATTTATAGTTCTGCAGAAGTTTGTCAACTTCTTTCCAAAGATTTTCTTTTGGAGTCATGCTAGGCGTTTGGGCTGGCCATTTCAAAAACGAAATTTTTTTGCACGAAAACCATTGCTTGCAAAGGATTGCATACATCCATTATGTCGTTATCATGTTAGAATAAATGGTAGCGACCAAAACTTTCCTCTAATAAGGCAGAAAATAATCTTGCAAGATATCCTTACACATTGCATCATATATCTTGCCGTGGATTTGAAATAACGGACCGACAATTTTTGAAGAAAATACTCCCCACATTATAACGTGCCCTCCACAATATTTCATTGTAGGA
The DNA here is from genome assembly GCA_964019185.1 of Maratus speculifer. Taxonomy (NCBI): domain Eukaryota; kingdom Metazoa; phylum Arthropoda; class Arachnida; order Araneae; family Salticidae; genus Maratus; species Maratus speculifer. The sequence goes on from OZ025299.1 coordinate 205,389,638, forward strand.
ATAACATATGTTGAATCACATTTTTTGTTGTTAGGTCATCGGACGTGGTGTCTGCCATCACTCCCAAAAAAGTTCCAAATTCTATTGATGGAAAAATAGTACTTTTGTTGAGTTTTCACTATACCAGAGTTTGTGTTTTTTGGAAAACGCCAATCGGTATGTTTATATTTTTTTACATGTGAAAAATATTTGAACACCGACACTTCCATAAAGTTTTGTATCACGTCAGCATCTTGACAAGTTAGACCGATTTATTTCAACAATATTTTCATTTTGTAAACAGCCGTATATTGCAACGGAATTTTTATGCGGTTCATCAATTTTTTTTCTCCTGATAGTTTTGTCAACAAGAATAGTAATTTTTTTTAAGTCTTCCGGACCTCACAAAGTCCTGAAGGCCACGGCCATCTTTATATAATTTTTAAATAACGTTTACAGTCGATTTTACCGATCGATAACTTTTCTATACTTAAATTGCCGCAATAAACTTCAATAGTGTATATAAATCCCATGGCAATCCTAGCACATCTACGCTAGTTAGAACATGGCTAGACAGTCAGCTAAAGAGCGCCAAAAATGTACTGCTAAATAAATCAAATTCATAAAAACATTTCACCTATGTTGGAAAATTTTAAAAATGGAAGAAAATAACAATATCAATAATGGTTAATTTCTAACCTAGTAGTAACTTTTGGACTATCCTGTATGTATATTATAAAAATAATAATAATAGTAATAGTAAAATAGCAATTAAACGAAATGCTTCCTTGGTTCGCCTTGAATAAAATCTCATGTACTTCTCTTTTCTCAAAGTCAATCATTTGCTCACTTAAAGGTTAATCAATATTTAGTAGGTTTAAATAGTTATGTTTTAATAGTTAAAACAAAAACAGTGACAATTTATTACAAGCTTTTTGTACTTTCTATGATTTTCCTAAATAAATAACCCTACCTTCTTTTTAGACACAAAAGAGTTTGAATTCTGCTTAATACTTTGTTGACATGCTACGATTGGTATTTTGCATAACATTTACATTTGTATTCATACTGGTAGTTAAATATTTCCACAGGAAGATTTCCATATCTCTTGTTAGAGTCCGAGTGAATATTCCGTTGACATCGGCAGAAGAATGTGACTACTTGAACGATGGCATCAAATAGCACTAGTTAAATCTACCATCTCCTATCAACCTCGTTATTTTACTCACTTATCGTTTATGTCTATGGCTATTTCCTATGATTAGATATATTTTATGTGTTAAAGGTGTTAGTTCTAGGAATATAAAATAAATGGGTGGTTTAATCCTTCAAAATACTAATTTTTTGGTGCATAATTACAATGCATTAAAACAAACCCTAAACTGCACATACAGCGATGCAATATTAACTACTATAATTGTCTGAGCGTAGCGAAGTCTTATACTCAGAGTACGTAACGATATTAAAAGTCAAAAAAATTCTTTCGTCAAGCAAATCTCAAAAAGTACTTGTCGGATTTCGATTCTGGTTGTACCAGAAGGTACCTATGAAGGTAATCTGGTGAATGCACCTACTTTTAAAAGTTAATTCCAAATAGTTTAAAAGTTATATTAAAAAAACTGATAAAAAAGCACAATTTATTTGCATACGTCACAGAAATTTGGTGTGCGTGGTTTTCACAAGATGGATATTTTCGTAGATAACCGAATCAGTACATGGAGTAAATAGTAATCATTTACGCACTCAGAAATATTGAATGCAATAAAACATTTTAAAATTTAATCATGCAGGAAAATAAAACTGTTATTTTTTTATATTAAAAAAAATGTCATAAAAACTTAATAGCATTTTTTGATCGCTAAAAGAATATTTTATATATTTCGCGTGTGAAAATTAGAAACAATTACGTTTTTAAATAAAAAGTTTCTTTTATGACATCATTTTCCCTTTATATTTATTTTTATTGCATGTTATCTTTTAACTTATATTTTGTTTGTGTGTGGAAGTCAATTTTGGTCACTAATTTTTCGGCACGGATGCCACACGCGCTTCAGACTTGGCGCATTTTTTTTCAAAGCCCATTTAGCGAAAACTGCGTTTTCAAATAACGCTTACATACACATTTTTAAATTATTTTCTATTATCAAAAAGAACTTACAGTAAATAAAATAATAATAATAATTAATAACTATAAAAACAAATATTTTATATAATTAAAAAGGGAAATCAAAGTAAATAAACATTTTATGAGTAAATAAACAAATAATAAATAAATAAAGCCGGGTTACCATCTCAGGTAAAATAATGCCATTTTGACGCCAATTATGTACCCTGGTGCATATGTGACATCTTTTCCCATTTTTCATCCATTTCCTGTTGGCATACAACTTTGAAATTTGGAATATGTATGCATACCTGGGAGCAATACTGGAATTAAGACATTTTTTTTTTTTATTATTATTCGATCCAAAAAGGGGCAACGGGGGTTACTTTTTAAAGATTTATACAATTTATACTGCATAAAGGAGCCACTTACATATTTTTATATACAAGAAGAAAATGTAAAATGTAAAACATGTAAAAACAATTATAGTATACATAAATAAAATTCTTGAGACAATATACCAGAGATATAAGCATCGGGTTGGCGAGATTTTTTATGCCAACTAGGCGAAAACATCGTTCTGATTATCAGATACATAAAGCATGCTATAATAACACGTTATTTATTTATTTAAAAAAAAAATAAACGAAACATTTTCTGTTATTAAAAAAAAGGAAATAACAACCAATAAATGATAATATTTTTAGAACAAACAATTTATTATAACATTTATATGATAACCATGTTAGGCAACTGGACGCCAGTTTGGCACCAATTAGGTATCTTGGTGTGTATAGGGCATATATGTGCCGTATTTATTTGTAAAACTGAGCGTAAACGTTTACCAAGTGTGTTTTCATAGCCGCTTATATCTTTTTGCAACATAGCGCATCTTTCGAAGCCAAAACTGCACAAAAGAAAAACAATCAATATTTGCAGTATTTTTATTTATTTACTTATTTTTTAATGTAATGCACATTTCATAATCAGTAGGTTCGATAATCAGACCTCGTTTCTTTTTGCTTTAAAAGATAATATTTCATACGACGTCTTTTTTGGATTCGTCATTTTTCCATTTTTGATTCCATATTATGCGTCTACTCGTTTTGTAACTTTTTTTTTGTAACTTTCTTCTTTATTAACAGCGACATTTGGATTTCCTATTTAAATAAAAATTTTATCTAAATGCAAAGAATTTTGTTAAAATAAATAAATAAATGAAATGCGGACATCTATTGCTCAAAGCACAAAATTTTTCCTATTGAGTTAATAAAAATCAGTAAAAACATAATTTTTATGATGATAAAAAGGTGACTTATGTAATAACAGAGTCATATATTATGTACGTTATGGATTAAGTATTAATATTTCTCCACCATTTATAAATAATAATAATAATAAAATAGAATGCGGACAGACCAAAGTCTATATTTGACTGAAAACAACAACCATTTTCTAAATGCTTTAAAAAATGGCCAGTGAAAAGTGATATTTCAAAAGTATTATGAAATTAGTTAAAAACCATTTACTTTAAACTAAATGAATAAAATATTTATATTTTTAATGAAATAAATGGGATTTGAAAAATTATTGGAAATTTATCACCATAGATGTATCAATTTTACAATCGGTACCTTGTATGCAAAATGGAACAATTAGCAATACTTTTTGTACCCGAAAAATGGTCGTTGCTTTTTTTAAGGTTAAAAAGTAGATTACGAAATATTCCTATACAGAGATGTCAAGCCCCCGCTTATTCCACAGAAAAATTTTCTTATAGGAAAAGTTATTTTTTAAATCTGCAGAATGTTCCAATTTAATAAAACATTTTCTGTATTAAAATACCGGTATCCAAAATGCCGGAGACTTGGCAGCTCTGCCTATAATATTTTAATTAATCACGGTACTTTTTTTAATCGGATTCAAATTTAGCGGAGACTACGTTTTTTGGCCAAAAGCAGTTTTTTTCCACATGTGTAACTACGATACAATTCCTTGATGCTGAAATAAAATGTCTTGACTTAAGCTATTATTGCTTCCTCTTATTTATTTATTTGAATTTTAAATAAGATGACTCAAAATCGTGTTTTTTAAATGTACGGAAAAAATCCATTTCGAGAGAGAGCGAAAAGAACAATATTAGGCGATTTATTATCAGCGCTTGGCTAAGTGTTTTACTACCTTGTATTTAATACTCTTCACTATACTTCGCTGTTATATGAACTTTGGCGCTTTTATAAAAAGTTTGACGTAATTCGGGCTTAAGAAAGTGAGTTTATTACTGAATAATACAAATAAGTGAAAAATGAATATTAAGAAATACTAAGAAAAGAAAAATGAAGCATTATATTGATCTATGTATATTTAAAAATGCATCTGCTAGCACTAATTAGATAATTTATGTATATAATAGGAGATAAATAGCTTTTGATTCTACTATATTTCTATGCTATAAAGCAATAATGTTTGTGTGTTTTTCGTTATCAATGGGAGTACCTAGCCGATTTAAAAAATAATGTGGGCAAAAAATGTTGGTAACCATGTTTGCTGCAAAATATACTATATTTTGCGTAGGAACAATAATCACCATCAATGCACGAGCAAAAAAAGTTCTAATATTGAGAATTCTTTGATGGTGATATGACTAAAAATTTAATTTTTTTTTTTTTTTTGTGACAATTTTTAAGATATAATATTCTCGTTATGAACGGTTTCTAAAACATTCGACAATTTAAATTCACAAATTAAACATTTTTTTTTTCTAGAAAAAGTTTTAAACCCAATTTATTGAGAATATTGCAATTTCTAGGATACTGTTGGGGTTAGAAATTATAACTTTGGCATCACAGTAACTTATAAGATGTAAATGCTCGTTTAGAACAAATTCTTAAAAAAGGATTCCTTAATTCTTATCGACAACCTCATGGCATCCATGGAAAACAGATGTTCAACAATATAAACTATTCAGACGGATCTCACACCATATAAAATACACTCCATTCTCTTCAAACATAATATTTTATGTTATTTATAGTTTCTCAAATCGGTGCGGAGCTTCTGTTTATGCTCATGACATCATTTCAAAGAGTTATATTTCCAATGTAGGAAAAATTGGTGTTTTATTTTCTGTATTACTTTTAACATTTTGCATATTTCCAATTTTATATCCATGTATGGTTTGCTTTCCCTTTTATAAAAATAGTATATGCAACTTTATATATAAGATTTTGTAATTCTATGATTCAATATGCTTATTTTCATCAAATTTTATCACAATGAATGACCAATTAAAGGTAACATCTCATTTTCTTTACTTGTCGCAAGTTATTAAATGTGTATTCTCAGCAACATCGCTCAGACTAATCCCTCTGAGGGAAATCCTAGTATAAATGATATAGGGCTCCTTGTTGATCCGTTTATTGAAAACCAGTAATTTTTTAGAAAGGAATCCATGGTAGGTTTCTGAAACAATTGCAAGAAAAATGCGTCTCCTGGCAGGTTTCTAAGAAATTTATAAATAATTTATTTCTTGGAATAGTATGGGAACCCTGATAACAGCTAAATCATTGTTAGAAGAAAACAGTGACGGTATTTTGAAATTTCACTATATGCATTAATATTATACACTATTCAGGGGTCGCATTACCTAGGGAATTTTTTTACCAGAATTCTTAATCAGTAATCTGAATGATGACCTTATTTAACATATGCTATAGAAAGCTACGGTGAAGATATTATTTTCAAAAATGTGGTTGGAAAAATATATTTTTCCCTATAAATTGCGATTTCTGAGTATTATTATTATTGTAAATATCTATAAAACAGCAGTAAAATAATAAATGCTTTCTTTGTTTTTTCCTAAAAAATAAGTGCCTTTTTTGTATAAAATCAAACATTTGATCTCTTAGGTCTAATAAATGTTTAATTAATGTTTTAATTGTCATACAGAAACAATGACAATTTATCACAAACTTTTCATACCTGTTAAGACTTTTCTAAAGAAATAATCTCACCTTCTTTTTGACGGAAAAGAGTTTGAATGCTTTGTTCATAGGTTACGATTGGTATTTTGCATAACATTTACATTTGTATTCATACTGGTAGTCAAGTATTTCCCGAGGAAGATTTCGATATCTCTTGTAAGCGTTTTGTTCCGAGTGAATGTTCCACTAACAATGGTAGAAGAATGTCAGATTCCTTTAGAGATGACATAAAATGGCAATAGTTAAATCCACCTTCTCTTTTGAACTTCGCCATTTTACTCACTTATCGTTTATGTCTTTGGCTACTTCCTAAGCTTAGCAGACACTATATGTGCTAACGTGCGAGTTCGGACAGTATAAAATAAATGAGATTTTTAATGCTTGAAATATTTTTCCTTTGGATACATTTGCAATTATTAAAGCGATACGACAGATGTGTACGTTACTGGAATCCATGGATCTTTATATATTTAACTATAAATGGCTTTCTCAGTTTTAATATGACAATGTACTGAGTTTAAATAAGTAATAAACTGAAAATAGTCATAATAAGAAAAGTTAAAAATAGCCAGAGTATGAAACAGTTGAAAAAATGATTTTTCGCTATAAAAGCTAAATGGCATGTGTTAATTCAAGGAAAATATGAATTTTTTGTAAGTAAAACAATATATAACTGCATTGAAGCCAAAATTTATATTTTTGATTTTTTTTCTTTTTTTGTTCTGAAATAAAATCTCTAAAAATTGGCAGATATATACAGTGGCGTAACCAGAGTGGGTGCTCAAGTGAACTAAATACTGGTAATTTTTAAAGTTCTTATTCAACAAAAAAAATCTACCATGAATAAAGAAGAAAACCTTACAATATTACTGGTTTAAGGTACTCTGGCAAGTTTCACAGCTTGTTTCAAATTGTTTGTAAAATAGTGTAATTTGCTTTATTCTGGTATAATTTTGCTTGACACTAATTAAGATGAATATTACTTTTTGAAAAACGTGGTAACAATAATCGCTCTGAAAATTTAAACCGTTATTTAAAGCGATTGTTAAGGAATTAAAAAAGTTTGACAAAAAAAATTTCCAACATTTTCGAAAGCATTTTACTTGAAATCGTATCCAGCGAGTTTATCTTACTCTGTTTTACAGTGTCTCATATGTTGGCAGAGAATGCTGCCAATTGGTTTAAATGTGTAATAAATACAATGCCTGATTACAAACGGGGCAAACTTCCACCAATAAATTTTAATAGAATTTTTCGCTTTATGAAAAGAACATATTCATGAAAAATTACTGTTACGGACAAGCGGAATTTTTTCTTTCTTTGTACTGTGGTGGATGTTTCCACCGTTAGTAATCAGGCCCTGAATAAATAGATATTAAATATGTGGCGATATCGCAGAGTTTCAAATGCAAGCGAACCTTTATTAATGTTACCTCTCACAGCTTTTTGAAACCAAAAACCTTTTACATATGCTTTGAGAACACTTGCAAGAGAAATATACCACGAAATGTAATTAAAAAAAATATTAATGCAAATAGAACATAAATACATTAGCTTGTAATTGAAGCTTTGTGCTACTACCCCATATCCCTTTACATTGTAGGAACTGAATAATAATAAAAAAATAGAATAAAATCTTAAAGATACGTAGACATAAAATAATAGTATAAGAATCAATTTACAGGAAAACTTGAGCGTTAAGTTTTGAAGTGGCGGACAAAACGTTGCTGACTGACCATTTTATGCATAGTGAATATTTTAGCTGTTATATAAATAGAAGCCACTCTATGCTACTTTTATCGATCCACAATATTTTGTGGAACGTATTTTGAGAAATGTTACATTTTAAACTATTTCTTAAAGTCTAAAATATAATAAATGATTAAAAGTAATTTAATCCATTTGTGTCATTAGTCCTTTTTATGTGTGCATTTTAGAAAGTTCATTTGTATTCAAACATTCCAAATATGTACGGGGAATTAAAAAAAATAATACTAATTTTTACTCCATGTCATAGCAAAATATTTGTCATTAAATATACGGTAATAAGTATTGCTCAGAATTTCTCGTATGAATTCGGAAATTCTGAAATAATAATAAAAATAAATAATAATAAATAATAATAATAATAATAAATAATAATAAATAAAAATAAAAATAAATAATAATAATAAATGTCGGAAATGCACGCATTTATTTGCTAATGATGCAAATGTGTTAATCTTTCAATATAGTTGAGACTTAGCTCCACTTGCATTAATATTTTTGATTTCATCAAAAAAAGTTGTTCCGTTTTTCAATTAAAAATATGTTACTTTAATAAAGGATTTAATGAACAGGAACTAAGAAATTCATTTCAAAGTCTTTATCAATTTATTTATTGTACATGTACTGTAGAATAACCCAGATCATACTTTCACCAAGGCTGCCAAGTGTGTACTTTTCCTGAAAGTAAATACTGGCTTTATTTAAAGTCAGAAATTTGTGATTAAAACATGACAAGCATTTATGTCACATATGATATTCAAAAATCAGAAGATTTGGATGCAATGCTTTCAGTTGTACAATAAAGCACGAAATATTTTCACCCACGAGTAGAGCTATGTATAGACAAAAATGTTGATTAATTGGCTTCTTGTGCATAAGGAATAAAAATATAAAGCTGGTTAAATGCAGAAAAAGGCAATAACCTTCAATGCAAAAAATTACAAAGCCATGAAATTTCAACAAGAAACTAGTGAAATTTTTAGCTGGAGATTAAAGTTAAACGAATTTTTTCCAACGCATGAAAAGTATGCCTAAACAGAAATGAAACTTGGGTGCATTGAGCAGGGCTCCCAAATGGTCCCCTTTTTCCCGCCAAAGTCCGCTTTTTAGAAAAAGGTCCGCATTGGTCCGCTTTTATGTGTTTTGGTCCGCTTAGTCCGCGTTCAATGACTAAAAAATGAAGAAATTGTTCATTTAGAAAACAAAAGAAATATTTTTTATTTATTTATTTATTTATTTTTTTATTTTAGAAAACGGCAAAATTGTGGTGCATGCTGATGTTTCATGCTCCTTCAATGTCTAAATTCACACATTCTTTAAGGCATGAAAATAAAGTAAAGAACACTTCCACCCCCTCCCTATTAAGCAATCAATTAGCGTTTTGAAGTCAAATGGAACCAGCCACTCATCATATTGTGATTTCATTAATCCCCCTTTTCTTGAGATTGGAATCGTTATCGTTTCATCCCAGTGTGTTCACGTGACTCGTTCGCAGGTGCTTTTACTTTTTAAAAGTACTTTATTTCAGTAACAATAGGCTGCTATTGAATTAATTAGTCTCATGGATTCTTATTGCTGATGAAAAAGAAAAAAAATGTGAAAGAGAGGAAAAAAACAGAAGAAAAAGTAAGTATATACTAAATATTGTAATTTGACAAGCATGTTCCTTAGATTAACAAAATAAACTATGCCGATCGCACTTTCTTTTTCCATATTTGCATCGTAAGATGTAGGATACCCCTCTGGAGAGAGACAAAGGGATACCTTATTAATTTTTTCGAAATAACTTTTTTACTTTAGCGAAATTCCGTTTTCATTCTTTTAAAATTATAATCAAGATTTATTAATTTCATGATTTAAAAATATATATTATTTTCTAACTATAATAATTCTATAAGAGTAGGAAATTAAACTTTTCTAGATACATTGCTTTCAGATTTATTTTTTCACCTATCTCGAAAAAAAAAAAAAAAAAAAAAAAACATTGGAGTTGCGTTTATCTGTTTTTCTTTAGGGGGTGTGGAAAAACATTCACATTTTCTCCCAAAAAATGGTATGTTCGCTAAGTTATAGCTGTCTGCTATTAGGTTTTGAACTCAACAACCAATCAAAAAGATAACTCTTAAAAATAATAAAACAAAAATAAGTATTTTAGGGTTTATATATAAAGTAAATAAAAACTAGCCAATTCCTCAAATTTTAGATAACAAACTTAAGGACCAGACACATAGCACTAACTTCTTGCGGTCAGGCGTCGCTATTTTTTTATCTTTCGTGTCGGCGCTTTGATGTATAAATTGCTTTTTCAGTGAAATTTTGAACTTCAAGAGAGAAATCGAACTCGAAATCAGTTGACAGCTTTACGACTGAAGATGGGGTAGATAAAACTTTCCCTTCCTTTCTCAATTTGGTAGGGTCAATCCCTCAAAAATCTTTTAAAGAGGTTTCACCTTTGTTCCGTTCGGAAACAAAGATAGATTTATTGCTCTGTTAGTGCAATAAAAAGTAGTGCTGTTCGCTCGCAGCCTTAATTTTTCTTTGTGCATTTTACACTGAACGTGTCAGTTATTTTGCGCTGCTTCACCAATTTCGATTTTTCGGTGATAACCTTCCTCTTTTATTCTATAAACGAATTTCAGTACATGAACTCAAATTTGTCAGTAGGGGAAATTTCATTGCTCTGAGCAGGAATACCCCCCCCCCCCTCCATGAATTCAACACTGGATCGCATTGCGGGCCAGGGGTGATTCTCGTCCGAAATTTCTGAAAATTTAAGGCATCCTCTTCCGAAAATTTGAAATTGGGTTATCAGTTCCGCATAGTTGCCAACTTGTACGGTTGTGCGCGCGGAAAAAACAATTACGTAGAAATGCAAATTTCGTAAAAGGATCGCCGAAATAGCATACATTTCGTCAGTATTTCGTGGAAAAACGACGATTTCGTCAATGTTTTTGTAAACTAACTTTGTCAAAAGATCGATAAAAAACGTGAATTTCCTGTGCGGATCGCGGAAAAAACGGCAATTTCATTAAATATCGCAGATAAAACGCTGATTTCTTCTGAAGACCGCGGGAAAATGCCGATTTTGTCTAAAGATTGCGGATATAACGCCGATTTCGTTATAAGATCGCGGGAAAAACCGCCGTTTTCGATAAAAGATCGCTTAAAAATATTTTGCCAAAAGAATATTTGAAAAAATACGCCGATTTCATCAAAAGATCAGAGAAAAACGACAATTTCGTCAAAAGATCGCGGAAATAAAACGACGTTTTCGAGAAAAAATCGCGTAAAAATGCAAATTTTGTCTAAAGATCGTCGAAAAAACGATGATTTCATTTTAAAAAACATGGAAAAACGCCGATTTCGTCAAAAGATCGCGGAAAAACCGCCGATTTTGCTAAAATATTGCTGCTTTCGTCTGAAGATAGCGGGAAAACGCCGATTTTGTCCGAAGATCGCTGGAGGGGGAGGGACTCACGACCCCCCCCCGCATATTTCCGAAAATGCGATGCGAATTTCCGAAAAAAAAAAAAAAAAATCATCCAGAATCACCCCTGTCGCGGGCATTACGGAAGAACAGATCGTAAGATCATTTTACCGAAACCAGACATGTGGTATGAAAAAAGTATGAATATCTTTATTGTTTAAAAATAATTTTAAGAGTAGAGAGGTTTTAGGTCCGGTTTTAAAAATTCCTAATTTAAAATGTTTTTTTTTAAATGTATATTTTAAAAGATAATAATAAAAATAGTTAGCAAAACGTCCGGACTTTGTTTGATTTCCGAATTTTGGATATCAGATTTTTAAGACTTTGTTCTGTGCATTTGAACCTCAAAACTCCGGGCATTCAAATTCCGGACATTTTGTCAATTTCAATTTTATTAACTTTAAATTTTATCAAATGCAGTTAAATTCTTTTAACTAACTAGACATTGTATATCGATATATTCTGGTATAATTTTACATAATGATTGACGGTTAATTAAAGATTTTAATTGTTACAAAAACTGAAAAGTTAAAAAACGGCATTAAAAAAAAAAAAAAAAAAAGATGACGTGATATGTTTATTTGAAGCTTCATATATTCTAATTCTAATAAAATCACTCAAGTACATATTTATAATAACAAAAGAAACAAACATGAAAGTTGGTTTTCTTTTGATTGAAGTAAAAGATAAACACACTTGATAATGACTCTATTAACACCTGCTCTTTATCTAACAGAATGATCAATCCAGTGGCACATGGCCTTTTAACCTTAACGCGCACATTTGACGAGGTTGATATGTTTGTTTTGTTTCTTTGAGAAGAACTTTGAATGCAATAAGAAAACAAGGGGTTTTTTTTTTCGATCTTGAAATTTTCGGATTTTTTTTTTCTTCTCTCCACATTTTTTTGCAAAATTTGTCCCTCCCCCCCCCCCCAGGATCTTTTAACAGAATTAGCAATTTTTTCTGCGATTATTATTGTTTTTTTTTTTTTTTTTTTTTTTTTTTTTTTTTGGTGGAGGGAGGGTGATTATTTATCGAAATTTTTGATGTTTTTTTCCGTGACAGACTGACAAAACACACTATTTTTTTCCTCCCTCTCTCTCTATATATATTTATTGTCAGAAGAATCATAGTTTATCAGTAACATTTTGGAATTGCTTGTTGTTTTGTATATAGTTATTTTATAAACGCTTCTTCTTCTTTTTTTTTATGTAAGTATTTGATATTTACATAATTGTGACATTTTTGAACAGATTGTTTTTTATTTCAAGAAATTTTTGCCTTAAATACTTAAAGGCTAAATATATTCTGATAATAAATTTGTTAGATACATTTTAGCTGAGATTACTTTTTATTTTAATGAAAATCAGTTTGCTATTGTAAATATTAAAAAAATCAAGACTTTGAATTACAAGTACAGGCTCTTTTAATAGAAAATTTTCAAGGTAAATGTTATACTACTTTTTCACTTCTTGCAGTAGAATATTTAATTGTATTAAAATATAATTGACAATTTCTGCAACAATATTTGAAATTGTTTAATGATATCCTTATAAAGTTAACTAACATGTTTACTGTAATGTTAAAAAAAAAAAAATTGCTAACATTTTTAATGAAAATAAATGGTCCCCCAAGGTCCCCTTTTTAAAAAAAATGATCCCCCAAAGTCCCCTTTTTTTAAAAAAAATGGTCCCCCAAAGTCACCCTTTTTTAAAAAAATGGTCCCCCAAAGTCCCCTTTTTTTAAAAAAATGGTCCCCAAAAGTTCCCTTTTTAAAGAAAAATGGTCCCCTTTCCCCCTTTTTGCGACATAAAATGTGTTGGGAGCCCTGATTGAGCCAAAGTTCCAGGTTTTATTACTGCGGTCGATCCTATTTACATTGTTGGGTTGATTGTATTTGTGACGACCAATTATCAGCACGAGGGATATGGGCCCAAAGGGGGTACTTTCCGTGGAGGTCTTTCTTAAGAGAACCTGACCCGTATTTACGCAAGGAAACCCAAGGTTCGAAGAAAACCACGTAAAACTCCAAATGATTAGATCGGCGGCCCCGATTGGGTTCGAACCTAGCACCTGCAATCTACCAGTTTCGAGAACAGATCCTCGCAGCCTCTGGCTTGCATTGTTGAAATTCTTTTAACTTTAAACTACATCTAAAATTTACGATCACATTCAGTATATGGAATATGTCAGCTCGCCGCCCTTTGAAAGGCCTACGTCCTGACTTAAAAATGGCGGCTGTTCTAGCCGGTTTTTTTTCAGCGAATGTATGAACCCTGAGTTTTTAATACCAGTAAATTCTAAAAGTGTCCTCTCCTTATTTTATAAAAAAAATAAATAAAAACCTCGTATTGACGGGACGATGGCGGTCTGTATGTTTTTCAACTGTAAAATGATATTATTTATGACGACCGATTATCTGCACTAGGGATATAGGTCCAAGGGTTAGTGCACTCCGTGGGAATCCTTCTAAGGTATCCTAACCCTTATTTACGCAACGTTAGAAGAAAACCACGGAAAACTCCGAAAGTTTAGGCCGGCGGGAGCGATTGGTTTCGAACCCAGCACTTCCTCTCTGCCGGCTTCAAGAGCATAACCTGTCAGTAATTGGTGCGGCCAACTGTGAAACGGAATTAATTTGAAGATTTCTACTCATGTATTATTCACTTAGATAATACAAAATTTTTGTCACGTAAATTTCAAAGGCAGGATGAATTCAAATAGACGCATGAAACTATTAAGAAAAAGGAACCTACATATCCTTTATAAACTGAAGCTTCAACTGTAACCTTTTTCATAGGGGTTCGTTACCTTTGCGGAAAATTTCTACCAGTAAATTTAAATGGAAAGTTTCTCTTTGTTTAATAGCATCGTTAAAAAAAAAAATCTATTAAAACCAATGGTAAAAATTGATCTTCATTTTTATTGGTAGAAAATTAGTTCGGTGGTAGTAGTTCCACCACATTTTGACTACCAAGACAACTTACTGTCTGTGTCAATGAAAAGATTCTAACTCTTGTGCAAACTTACAAAAATAAAGGGAAATAGAGCTTTTTTTGGCCGACTTGTAGGTGAAATTTCTCATGAATAGGGTGTTTAAATTAGCCGAAGTTTTCTATTCAACTATACTGGTGGAAGTTTTCACCGGCTGAAATCAAAAATTGCTAATATGATAACAAAAAAAACCAGACGTCATCTTGTGACAACCTCCTAAATTGCTTCATTCGCAACAGCTAGACAATACACTATATGTTTCCTATTTTTTATTCTTAACTCCATTAATAAGCGTTCATTAAAGTTTTTAACTCTTAAACAATTTGACTAGCGGTTCTTATTTTTGATTAGAACAATTAACTAATCTTAAACATCATCTTATCCAATCTGAGGACATCTGAGATTAAATAAAGCAAAAAGTACGATTCTATAATAGTCGTACTCAAAAATAAGAACTACTACACACCCTGTTCTTTTATGTCTTGCTCCAAATGAAATAATAAACAAAGACTTTTACTTCGCTTTTTCCATATGAATTGCAATGGGCCCAAATGATTTCACTAGGCATTAATATAGTTTTTAAGAAACATTTTTAACCCCTTGAAGTGCGGCGGTGTACAATATATACCACTTTATTTTAATTGCGAAATGCCACATTGACACCAGAATTTTGAAATGAAAATTTTAATTCTTTTAAGTACGTGAAGAAAAATTGTAATTTAGTTTAAAATAAATTTGTTTTTAAATTCTGGTGTTATTCAATCATTTCAGCATTTTAAGAAAACAAGTGCTTTTCCCCTCAAAGGGTTAAGAAACACAATCCTGGTATTCTTAAAACCGTAAAAAATTTTACTGATGCGAAGACAAAATACTTTTAATAAAATTCTTTAACAAAATTTCACTTTTAAAAGTACTAGATAATAAATATATACACGATATTTTTTTCTCATCTTATGTACGCATTTTATAATAATAATAATAAATATATATTAAAAAAATAAGTAAGTGTTTAAGGCGAATAAATTACAGGAAAATGCTACATCCATATCACGAACTAAACAGCTAATGTCTGTTCTGTCCATAATGTTAGCTAATTCATATTTTTGATGTTATTCATTGAAATATTTTTTAACAGAAAATAGTTTCTAAAAATTTATTTTTAAACGGAATTTATCTAAACACCCCAGCTCGGTTAAAATATCTGTGCAGATGACATTTTCGGCCAGATATGATTGTACTAGTAGTTGGGTGCATGAAATTTCACTGATATTATTCCAACTAGATTGCAGAACATGAATATTCAGTTATTATGAATGGTTCAGTTCAGAGATGCGGCAGTACACGAGCAATTGAAAATTATAGATTTTCTAATGTAATTTGCGTCGCAGCTATTTATGATTAATTGACTGAGAAACGGCGCTATGTGCGAAAGAGCTTATCCCTGGCGAGATTAGCGATAGCTGTAAGAGGTCAAGATTACATTATCAGATGTTAAGGAATCCCGAATAGTTGTATAAAAGCATTAGATGCGAAGGAAATAAGCTATAGAATAAATAGCTTAAGATAAAAATATACAGATCATTTATATCTATTGTTTAACTTTTACACTGACAAATATTCAATCTGACAGAAAAGACAAATTTTAATAAAATACGTATGTATTAGAAAAAAAAGATAAAAAGTTTTCACATTATTTATTACATCTAAAAAAGAGAGAGAGGTTCCGCTCATTCCTAGCACGCGTGAGTATTGGGTCGGTTAATATTAAATCCGAATTTATATTTTGAATGGAAAACCAAAAATTCTATAAATTAAGATTTCTAGTTCAAATATACAAAAAAGTTTTCGAATTTAAAAATAAATAACAATTACTTTTCTAATTCATTCAAATTTACCCCAAATTTATTTTTTTAAGTTTAAAAAGTTGATTATAGTTAAATAAGTTTAAATTTATAAAGTTGTTTATAAATAAACATTCACATTTAAAATATACCAAAATATACTAGAAAACAAAACAAAACAAACAAAAACTCGAGAAGCATACATGTTACTTTTATACGTAGCTAACAAAATTTTTACATTATATTTTTACACAAACTGTAAAACCGTTGCATTTAAAACCGATAGAAATTTCAAAGAATTCTGAAAACAGGATTTTTTTAAAAACTGAACCTACGTAAAAAGAAACAATGTTTTGTTACGACTGTAGCGCTTTTACTTAAAAATATTGATATTTTTTCCCGTGTTTTTCATTTAAAAATATAAATTCATATGAAATCGGATTAAATATATAAAATAATAAAAACTTGACGGTTAATTAAGGTTATTATCACGGACCAGGACATCGCCGGGTAACTCAAATAGCAACACATAAGGAAATTTCCTATTTTACATAAAATTGTATTTTTTAAAACGAAAAACGCGATAATAAATATTACAGTTTCTGCGTGATTATTTTTGAAAGGTCGTTTTAGCAAGTAAATCTTCCAAACAGAAAGAAATTAATGTACGTTATTGAAATCTACTAAAGAATTATCCTTAATAAAAATGATGTGTTTAACCTCACAATCTTATCAAGTTCTTACCGCAAGAATATCGTACGCGATATTTTCTGAGAAAATGAAATTTTATTGCAAATGCTGTTGTTTTAAACGAAATATACTGTAAATTTTAAAGCAGTTATTTTATGTGTCAAGGAAATCATAAAGAAAAATAAAATTAAACGCCAACTGATAGCAAGTGCAGATAGGATTTTTAAATAGTTTCCTGCAGTCTTTTATTATAATTGCTATTTTGTCACTTAGGATAATTTAGCGGAAAGGGCTCGATATACATATAACCATTATTCATCGGACACTTTCAATTTTAGATATTTTGTAGAATATTACTCAACGAGAACTTAAGGTAGTAAAGAGTATGTTTGACCGCATATTTATCAAAGCCCATTTGATAAGGAGGAAAATTTGGGAGTTAACAAAAAAAGAAAGAAAAATAATAATATTTGGGATCATCCTAACAGGGCACGCACTCGGTCCGCTTTTTGAACACCACTTTTATTTCAAGAAAAATTTTATTTATAAATTTCATCAAAACCTATCAGGACGCGCGTTTTTCATGAAATTGTTGCAAAAACCTACCATGAATTCCTTTCTAAAAATTACTGGTTTTGAAAAAAAACAGGCCAGTGGGAACCTTGACCCTGTACATTCCAATATATTTTAATTAAAAGGGTGATACCATATATTATTATCTTTCTTTGATTTTTTCGTTGGCCCCCTAATGTTTCATCCTTATCAAATAGACGTTGATAAACATGAATTCAAACATATTCTTCATAAACCTGAAGTTCCAGAAGAATACCAGAAGTATATTATTAAATATCCGATAAAATGTCTAAAATTGAAAGTGTCCGGTGATTTATATCTGTATAGTCTCAAAACTGTCTTTATCAATGCTAAAACTCAACTCATACTTACGAATGAGGTAGGTATCAAAAAATATATTTTACTCCGACTTCTCATATATTTGTATTGTTGCATTTCAATAAAAAATACACAAATAATTGTACTTTTTTACTTTATGTGAAAGAATGGTTAATAATTAAAAAGATTATGGATTATACAAGATTTTGAGTTTTAACCCATTAATGCCTGAATTATTTTCTTCGTTGAAATTCAAATTTTGCATTTTCCCACCACTTTTAGTAAGAATAACGCTCACCTTAATTTATCGAGGACTTTGTCTCGAGAAAGGTAGTATTTATTTATCCTCCTTTTTTACTGGTGTGAAATGGGCTTACTTGAATATTTCAAAACTGTCCCAAAAATGGGACGCTATGCACTAATGGGTTAAACAATAAAATACATTTTCATAAGAGAGCATAGTGCAAAAGCTTAGCACAAATTTCCTAGTCTTAACTAAATTTGCGTTAGAGAAAACATACTTTATGATCACTTAACGGCTTTCGGGAAATATAACATGATCACTCAAAGTCATTTCGGAGAAACCTTTAGTCCACAATTTGCATATAATGTCATTCATTTTAGAGTGTGAAGGAACTGCTTATACGTGGCCTTACCCTTACATGATCTTTATTACGCTGGGCTAGTAATGGACTTATCATGTCATATATTCTAACATGCTTAGCGCTTAGAGAAAAATTAACAGATAGTTCTTGCCATAATTTAAAAATTGAAAGAAAACGACGTAGTTAACATTTTGTTTTATTATTTAACTATTTTCATATCTTGTAAATCTTTTGAAAAGTTGCATGTTTCGGATGGAAAATTAAGAATATTTTTTTGCATTTCAAAATGAATGCAAGTTGCGTATCAAGCATACATGGATGTCATGGTAAAATTCATTTCATAAAAAACTTAATTGTAAAGGCTTTTTTTGTAAATGCTAGTGCAACAATCACCATACATAAACAGAAACATACAAAAGTTCTTTTGTGTGGCACTGTGTAAGTATGGAAAAAGTTACATGACTATTTTTATAAGAAAAAATCTGTACTCTACCCAAATAACATTTTCAAGTTTCGTGACTATCCCTGTACTTTTATGCACAACTTGACAGACTAAGTAAATTTTTAGTAGCATCATACTTCAATGTATTTGAAATATGAATTTCGCAATTACATTAATGTATTCAAATTATAATTGTTGATAAATATTGATGTTTATGCTCGCTCACCCAACCCATTAATTGTGCTAAGAATGTTAAAGGAGAATATAAAATATAAATCACAGATTAATACTACATTTAAATTTCGAAGCTATTGGAGCTATTTTAGGACAAGTTAAGTAATGATGAACAAGCTGAAAGGCCTAAATATTTTTGAACATTAAACCAAAAGTATTGAGCACCACTGCATTTTTAATATACTTTAAAAGTAATAGCCTGACTCCACTGCTTAACCTCTTACATTTAAAAACGTCTTAATTTAATACAGTTTGAAAAAAAAAAAAAAACAGCAACAAATAAAACATTAAACTTTTAATTAAACAATTTGCTTTAGAATAAATTACTAATCTACTTTTTTATACTGAAAGTTTCGATGTTGTGTGATGCACATTATTGGATAATCATACAATTAAATTCTAAAAAAAATCTATATAATTTTTTATTTTTATATTGTGTTCATAAAAAAGTAGAAAAAACTACATAAATATTTCTTTTCTTATACATTTTTTTAATATACATATTTTCTTTATCGTTTTCGTTTCTGAAGACTAAATTCTTTATGTTCCTCGTATTTTCTGCAAGCCTTGTTCAAGTTTTCATGATTAACACTAACGTACATGACACTAGAACTAATCTAACCAGATAGTCAAAGCAATTTTTTAATTAAAAAAACACATTTTTTAAAGCAAAAGGTTTAGTTAAATGTTGAATTGTTCAATTGGTACCATTTTTTACATACTGTGCTAACTTAAAAAAATCTCATAATTGTATGAGTTAAGTATTTGTATCCGAGTATAGAGGAACCGTAAGGGGCTGAACTTTTTTTTTTACTCTATTGTTTTATATTCCGTTTATTGCATCTATATTATAAAGCAAAAATATGTACGTGTTGACATCATAGTGACGATGAGAACTGACCAAAAAAACTTTGCTTTTACAGGTGTCGCAGCATATAGCGCATGTGTTATTGTTCTTGCCAGTATTTTTTTATCAATAATCGTCATAATCTATTCCTATTGCATCTCTTATAAGAATGTTTTTTGTAGATTATAGATAAAAGATACTGGTTACAACAATAAACTGTTTCCTATATGTTCCGACCCCTGCGTTTATTTCTTTTTTTTTAACTTCTAACGTTGCATATTTTTAATTTTTATAATGTCGAATAAGGAAAAATCATACATTCAAAAGCAATTTGTTTAAAACCAATACCTCACTTTACAAATACATTTAATTGTTTTTAAAAGAATTTTTAAGCATGTTTTTTATGTATAATTATCACGTGCAGCCTAATTACGAAAGTTATGCTGTTTTCACTTAAAAAAAAAAAAAAAAAAAAAAAAAAAAAAAAAAAAAAAAAACAATAGTTCAGCATTTGTTTGAAACTAATGTTCCATAACGAAATTAAAATTTAATAAATAAATAAAAAAACTTAAATCTGTAAATAAAACACAGACATGCAATTGAACAACGCACTTATATTTTATATACAAATAGTTTTTGCTGCTGTAAGTGGGTTATTTAAAAAATAAACATTTTAAATGTAGAAAATCAATTAAAGTTTTGAATTATATAAAATGGTGTTCTGTAACTTGCAAAGCCTGGCATGGATTCTCTAGTAATATTAAATAGTTACATGCAGAAAATGATTTAATCAATCAAAAATGCAGTTCCTATGGTAAAAGTTTAAAAAATGCATTATTTTTTAACTTATGAAAAATTAAAAATCTATTTTTGCAATTTTTACAATTTTGAGCCTTTTGATTTTTGTTGCTTTAATTTTTTTCTAACACTGCTTGCTACGGATTAGTTAGATTCGTTAGATTAGAGTCGAAAATTTTTTTGTTATTTTAAGATAACAAATGTTATGACATATGAAAAAATGCAATAAAAAATACTATATATGTAACATTTTTATTTTTTAAAAGCAATCCGAGGATCAAAGAATTATATTCTAACCCAGAAATTTTATTTCGAAAAATCTAACTTATTAAATCACGGTAAATATTTGGCTTCAATTATTAAATAAAAATTATGGTTCCATACATGATTGTTTGATTCGCGCCAGAAATTATCGTATTTATATTCCGTAAACTCCGACCCCTCATTTTATGAAATGGAACTTAGAGTTTGTACGAGAAAAAAAATTAAAAGTTTATATTAAAGTTTAGTAGTTTTACAATACTGCCATATTAAAAAAATGCAAAGTGAGAGAAATGAATTTAAAGATTCCTTTAAATTCATTTGAATCATCGCAATTGATTGAATCATCGCATTCTCATATTTATAATCAGAGAATCAACGCATCATTTTCCCAGTATATACTAGAGGTGTATAAATACATTTTCAACAAATAATCCAAAATGCATATTTTTGTCATTTTTTGCAAAGCGGAGAATACTTTGTCTCCTTAAAAGCATATTAAAAATATGGTGGTGCTGGATACTGTAGAAATATTGCGAAGAATACTGTTTATCGAAATCTATATATTAAGCTCTATTAAAAATCAAAAATATTATTGACAGACTATTTTATAACAATCCTAAATCTTTTTGTTAAATAAATTTCTGCATTTCAAGTGCAAAAACGTATGAAAACACAGGTTATTATTATTATTAGTTTTTGTGTGCATTCACATTCATATATATATAACTAGTAAATCTGCAGATCAGGAGCCTCAACGTCAGCTTTGCACATATATATGTATTTTTAAACACACTTTGGGTAATATTCAACTTCTTGAAAACTTTAATTAAAAATTTTCATAGTACTTAATTATGTATAAGAATAAAATAAGAATTAGAAGTTTTCAGCCTTCAAAAGCGGTAAATTAAAAATTTAGTTATGTTAGGATATTCTGAAATTTTCATGATCTATTATTTTTGTTTTTTTTTATTATAACATAGTAGATTTCTTTAGGGGGGCTTCGCCCCCCTGAACCTCCCGTAGCCTCACTTAATTTAAATTTGCCACTTTCTAATAATTGTGCTAATGGTTATTGTATATCTTGCATTTCCTTATACATTTTGATTTATAAGGATAAATAACAGTTTGGACAAATATTTTTCATTATCTTCATACTTCTACATACCTGCCAACCACAAACACCTAAATCTGATGTATCAGGAACTTTTGTAAGTGTAAACTCAGTAATCTAGAGTTTTACAATTTTGTTTCCGAAAAAAAAAGTTTTGATTGCATTTTGTAGCAGTTATAGCGGGACAGACAAGCATACAGAAGAACAGACTAACAGATGAAAAACAATAAATTTCGTGTCTTCAAAGTAAGCCTCCACTGAAGTTTCGGAAATGGCGTTATTTTTCATGAGTTATTCATATCCATGTTTCTTGTATTTTTAACGACTACTATAAAATACCTGTTTTTGTTCAATTATGACGTCAAACTTTACCAATTGAAATATTTGTTAAAAATATAATTATTTTTTATTTCTTTTACTTCTAATTATGCCCCCATTTTAGTCAGAAAAGTTCTTATTAACGAAACAAATTTCCGTGTTTAATATTTAACGAAGTATTATTTTTATTTTTATTTTAATTCTGACGTCATATTTATTTTTTCTTAGTTTGGTTTTTCGAATGGAAATTGCTTAATTGAAACTTATTGCCGTTGAAAAATTATTTCAGATTTTTTTTTTTTTTTTTTGGCAACGATAAAGAAAATTGGTTAAATTTTATCCAAAAATTCGCTCTTGATTCTGTATGAAAAAGAAGGAAATTTTGAATTATTAAGGAAAATATTTGAATAAAATTAATAAAACATAGCCTATATTCTTTTCTGGGCTATGTTATATTTATCCGCAAAGATAAAAAAAACATTAAATAATTCATCAGTTTTGACGATGACTTCATTTAAATTTTCGTCCACGCTTTCAAATTTATAGCATTAAAATATAATAAGGATTAGGATGAATGGTTGCTTAGCAACCATTAAGAGAAAATAAAGAAAATGAAATAAATACATTTTAAATAAGTAAATCTCTAAACCAAATTAGTTTATATTATTGGAACACATTTATAAAAAATCTCCAAAATTTGCAGTAATAACTTTAAAAATCTGACAAATGCATACACAAAATTTCAAAACAATACGAATAATTTAACTGGTAAATTTCAGTATCCATTTATCATTGAATTCCATTAATGAAATGTGTCATTTTCTCTCAAGGAAAAAAAATGAAAATCATTGGATTTGCCATAGAAAAGCATTATTGCGCAAAATAAAATATTCTATATTTTCTGAACGAATGAATCAAATCTAACAAAAAACTATACAGCTTAATCCCAGTGCCTCACTAACATACCCACTTAATTTCAAGCCAATCGGATGTTTTTTAGTTATCGCGGAACAGACAGACTGACTGACTGACAGACTGACTGACAGACAGACACCAAAAAAATTTGTGTCTCCAAAGTAAGCCTTCACTGACGTTTCGGCAAATATTAGTGCATTTTCGAAGATTGCAACAGGAAATTTTCTTTATAAAAAGAAACTGTGTTGTTTCATTTTAAAACTTATTTTAATGAATAAAAATAATAAAGCTAACAATAATAACGCATATTTTTTTTAATTATAATGCTTTTCCTTTCTAAAACTTTAGAAAAAACTAAAATGTTTATATGATTTATCAGTATGATTAAAAATGAAAATTACATATCATGATAGAGAGCGTTCCGACCCAAATGTTTCTTTCTCACCACTAAATTTTAACAGCATTCTTTGCTTTATTCTATCTCAGAAATTCTGTCATTAATTATGGCAAGAACTATTATTAAAATTTAGTGGTGCAAATCGGTCGTTTGGGTCGGAACGCTCTCATTCCCGTACATATGACTATGAAAAGAATGTACACTGGTCATTAAAATTTCAAGAATAATGAGAAAAAAATATGCTCACTAAGTTAATATTGCAAGAAATGCACAATGTTGCAATTATTTATGTTAATTGCATATTTTTTAATACAAAATTGCACTTCGGCTCGTAACATTAGTGACAGAAATATGTAGGTGACACACTGTACGCAACGATAAATACTTATACATAAGTATACAATAAACTTAATTAATTATTCAATAAATATGATTAATTAAATAATGCAAAATTTACGATAAAATTTTCCTGGTGAGAATAATAAATTGTGATTGAAGTACGGATGCCCGTACGTAGAACGGGCAAATGATGATTGGCAAAAACACGTTGTCCATATGGACGTACGGGCAAAATAGGGAAGTGGCTAAAAACATATTTGTATCGTATTAGGGCAAGTAAAAAAATATGTAAAAGTATATTATATTGTTGACAGTCTCTTTCAAAACAACCCGAAATGCTTTTACTTCACGTGAATACATTTCTGCATGTCATGTGTAAAGAATCGATGCAAGCCGAGGTTTATTATTTTTATTTTTTCGAAAGGGGGATCCATGGGATTTGCTTGCCCGGAGTGCCTGTCATGAAACAAAAGCAATCTTCTCTCCGTGATATATTCCCGAAGACCACCGTAGATCTGCAGTTTATCGATGTTATCACACTCTTTCATTGATTTACTACCATAATAAACGGAAAGTTATCCACACACGATGGCGACAGCAGGAGAAAAAAGTAATCGTATTAAATCGGAGTTCAGTTCGATCTTTGTTCTGAGACTCAGGAAAAAATGGAAAAAATACCTTCCGGTTTTTATGAACGTCACTGCTGTGTTATTGTATTTTCAAAGGCAACTTACACATCGTTTAGCTGTTTCATATGCTAAGGAAAGTTTACCTGCTTCGGTGTTTTATTGCTTTCATGTTTCATATGTTGTAAATGTAAATTATTTATTTATTTCATGTACATAATTTATATTATTGCTTTTAATATTCGTCACAGCATTTAATTGAAGCGGTTTCAAATATTTGTCACGTTGTTTATGAATACTTGTGTAATATATTTTATTTAACTCAAGGGCACACAGCAACATAATTTATAACAATTCTTCTGAAAAAAAAAAATGGAATTATTGAAAACAGCTATTACGTAGACAATTTAATTCAAACACAAAATTAAGAAATTGAAAAAAAAAAACTCATAATCGAAATTTAAAAGTTAAATTTTAGAAAATCATGCAAGTTTTAAATTAGGTTAATGAAAAAATTGCAATGGAGCAAAAAATATAGCATATTTAAGTTTTATGCAATGTATTTTAATTCATTTCTCGAAGTAAAATATTAGTTTCATCATATAAATCAGTTGCGCAACAAGTTTGGGTGCCTAAGTGCTGTGTATACTGGTAATTTTTGAAAGTTTTGTTCGTCTAATCTAACCTGAAAACTTTCTACTATGAACGAAGGAGAAGAAAACCTTACAAAATTACTGGTTTTGGGCACCCATCCTGGTTACGCCATTGTAAATAACTGTAAATAATATAGTAATTAAAAAATGGCATGTCAACCTTTTGTAATGTATATAAATTTTTTCTCGGAGAAAAATAACAGTTTACTCATGTAAATAATCGAAGTAATTTAATTTGTAATTAGATTACAATTTAATCGAAGATAAGTATTAAGTAATCTTTGGGGCATGCTTTCTAAAACTCTCCGCGAAATTTTCTTTATGATTGCGGTATATTTATTTCGACACACAAAGGCGTACCTTAAACAATGTACCTTGTGTCTTCCTCTTGTCAATTGTTCAATTACGATGGACACAATCAAACGGACACAAATATTTATCACGTAGTTTATTAAGGTATCCGAACACTTTTAAAACTTAATTTTTGTTCAAAATATTGATTTTTCATTTTTACAATAATATTAAAATTAAATCTTTTTTCTATGGGAATATGCTTAAATGTTGTCTGTTTTTAAAATAAAACCCGAGTTACAGCCGTTTAAAATTACATCTATTAGAGCTTTTGAAGTGTATTTTAAACTTATTTTTAACTTTTTCTCAAAATGAAGTTTTTCAGATTTTTACTTTACGCAAAACATCCTAAAACAAGAAATTATACATGAAATGCCACGAACTTTTTTGCGCCTCTTTTACAAATGTATTTTGATGGAATAGACTACACTCATAATAATACATGAAATAGTTTACATTTACACTGGTATAAATGAGAAACTTGAAACATATTTTGCAAATTTTTCATTACATTAGAACTTTAACTGTCATATCATCTGAGATAGAAATGCGATTATAATGTGTGTAGTCTAAGTCCCAGAGAAAATTATGTTTATTATAAAATTTACAAAATATCAATACAATGATTTATTTTTGAGTTATCACGTTTTGCGAAAATGTCAGTTTTTGACTACTTTTCTCTTAAAAAAATATAAATAATGGATAATTGCTAAAATGTATGTATTTTTTAGAAAGTTTTAAAGTAAATGTCATTATTAAAAAATGGATAACAAAAGAAAATTTCAAAAAATCCCTTCCGAAGCTATGTGGATACCTTAATACAAATGAAATGAATCTTTTTTAATTTTCTTCTATCTTTACAAAAAGAAAGCATTGGATTCATGAAAATTTTCGAAATCCAGTTTTCGACGGGTTTACACGAGGTGTCAGAGAACCCGAAAAACATGTTTTTACAAAATGTCTGCATGTGAGTCTGTCAGTCTGTAAGTTAGTCACTCTGTCTGTCTGCGTGCATGTGACAAAAAATTTGTGGGCGGTCTATCTCATGAACTAATGCACAGAATTTCACAAAACTTTTGATTCTGTTAGACCTTGATATGAACTAGATATGATTAGTTTTTGATGATACTCGCTCAGCAGGTGGCTCTGCTATCTGCATCATTCCCAATTTTCACAGGAAGCAGGACGTTTCGGTCCCGCCATTTCGGTCCCGCCGTTTCGGTCCCGCCGTTTCGGTCCCGAGACGTTTCAATCCCGAGACATTTCGGTCCCGAGACATTTCGGTCCCTGGCCAATTCGGTCCCGAGACGTTTCGGTCCCGAGACATTTCGGTCCCGAGACGTTTCGGTCCTCAGACATTTCGGTCCCTTCTCCAGCAAGCTGAAATTTTGTGCACGGGAAATATCTGACATAATTTTATAGGGAACATTTTAGAGTGTTGAATTCAGGGACTGGTCATTCCCCCAGAGCTATCAATGCCCCCCCCCCCGGAAATTTTGAGATTTTGTGTTTTCAGTGGTAAAAAAGTGTAATCCCCCCAGGACTCTATTGAATCCCCCCGGAGCCACAGAAGTCCCTCCCGGAGAAAAGTGTCTGAATTCAACACTGGTTTTTTAACTGAAAGCCACATAAAGTTTTAGTGTAATGCGATTAATTAGAAGTAACAAGTACCCAAAAACCGCTTACACGTATAACTCGGATCCAAACTCAAACATATTGCAGAGGATCCAAACGCCATGCAAATTTCATATGACAGAAGTAATTGTTTTCAGGAGATGGGGGAGGATTGTTCTGTGGATTTATATGGAAGTTCCTCAATCAGGAAGATCTGGTAATTTAAAAACACGTATAAGTCAAATTTAATTTGCTTAAGCAAATGTCCATGGCCTACACATTTTCAGTTGCATATAATTTGTACAATATGTGTTTAATAATGAAAAAAAAATCTGCCAATAGTTTTAGAAATCTTTATTTCATCCTATTATTTAACGGCACATCATTTTTAAATTATAGCATTTAACAATTTTTTTTTTTTTTTTTTTTTTTTTTTTTTTTTTTTTTTTTTTAAGGGGTTTTTAACATGGAATTGTGATAAAGCCACATTATTTTTTAAGTTCTGCATCGGGATTGACTAAAACATTTTATTTTTTAAATAATTATTTTATTTCGCTATTAAAAAAACTATTTAAAAGTTTGCGTTAATCTTTTTACATATAACAATTATTGCTACGAAATAACTTTTTACGTGTAACAACCTTTTTACATATAACAATGCAGGAATTACAAATCCTTTTTAATACATTAAACACTTTTTATGCTTATTACATTCAAAAACTACGAGCGAAATAAACACAAGTCAAATCTGGGAGGTCCGTCCGCATTTGAATTCCAGAGTAAAAACTACATTGTATTATAGAATGAGAGATTTCATCTGACAAGTGTATAAAGATCAAAATAAGTAGAATAAAGCTAACTACCTAGCTTTTCTAGCTATCTTGTATAAAGATGACTATTTGTTCAGATGGGCGTTGACAATTGATTGACATGCAGAATTTTTGCTTAAAAGAGGTTAATAGTAGTACTTAGCTGATACTTATATGCATATATTTCAAATTTTATAGGAACACCAACATAAAAAATTATAAGTGTTTAAAAATTCCCGGCACTCGGTTTTGATTTGTTTCTTACTTAATGTTATACATTATTTTATTAAATGATTAACATAATCTTAGAAAATTTTAAAGCATTAATAATTATGCTGTTAAATTAAAAAAAATTAAAAATTAAATTATTTTTATCAAACATATTTATTAATAAGAATTCAAAATTATTTTAACTATTACTTGTTTAAGTGACTTATTTATCAATTACTTGTTTAAAATCTAGTTTATAGCTCTTATTATAGCAAAAATGAAAAAACATATTTTTTAAATTTCAGCTACTATAATGTTATCAAGTTCATTAGGATATATAAAAATTATAAGGATTCTCAAAATAAATATGTTATTTATTCATTTATTGGTTAGTTTATGATATTTTTCTTACTCTTTAAAAATAATTAATTAATATATGATTGCTTTTTGCGAACTGTAAACTATAACATTGTTTCAGAAAATTTAAATCTGCATCTGGATAATAATGTTACCTAACACTGTTAAGAAATATTTTTACGCATTGTTACAGTGTTGCATTATTATGTTTAATTAATTATTACGTTACGTTACTGATTTTTCAATAATAATAATAATAATAATAATAATTTCCTTTTTTGAAATAAATAATAATTTTTGAATAAAAACTTATGGTGATGAATAATTGCTATAAATTAAATCTCAAAACAGTTAGTGATTTTAAAATTAAAATCAAATTAATATTTTATTAAATATATGTATTTTTAATTTAATGAATCTTTATTTAATTAAATTGATAAAATTATTAATACGCATTTCGAATTTTACTTTAAATAAACTCAATAAATAATCTGTTTTATATTCAATTTATCATTATGTTTTGTAGTAGTTATAAACTGAAACTTATTGTTTACCTGTTTATTTATTTTATATTTAAAGTTACTGAAATTTAAAACTATTAATTCAATCAATAATAAAATTAAAATAAGAATTGTCAACTTTTTTTTTGTGAAAGTGGGAGCGAAAAGGTAATGCAAATAAATAAATAAATAAATAAATAAACGATAAATTAAAAAAACTTAGTTTTGCCAGTTAAAATTTGAAAATAAAATTATTTAAAATAATAATTACATTATTATATAAAATTGAAAAATAATCATTTTATACAAAGAAATAAGCCCACTTTCAATAAAATTAATTCACAAAAATTGTCTTCATAAAGTGAGAAAACTGTGAAAAAAAAAAAAAAAAATTGCAACCAATAATTATTACATAAAAAAGGTCGTTGGAGCATTTTTATTTTTTAAACAAAAAATTTTCGTAGCACGCCTAGTTAGGAAATCACTAATTTAAAGATTCTAAGAAAGTGTGCTAAAACAATCAATAAAATATGTATTTTAGTTTTTTATATAGATAAAATACCTAATACAAAGAATATATGATAAAACTTAAAATATTCATTATGTTAAATAATAATAATAAAGACAGTGTAAAATTATATAACATTATTTTATCAAATTTTCAACTTGCTGTGATTTTATTATCACGAGTTACAATAGATTAAACTTATTGGACTATTATATTCAGCTTTGTATAAAATTTGAGGGAAGGGGGGCAGGAGAATAAAAATATTAAAAAAAGTAGGCCTTCATCAATCAGAAACCAAGTTATAAGGTGGCCGGTAAAGAAATAGCAAGCGACCGAAATGGCCAGGGACCGAAATGGCAAGGGACCGAAATGTCTCGGGACCGAAATGGCCAGGGACCGAAATGTCTCGGGACCGAAATGTCTCGGGACCGAAATGGCCAGGGACCGAAATGTCTCGGGACCGAAATGTCTCGGGACCGAAATGGCCAGGGACCGAAATGTCTCCGGACCGAAACGGCGGGACCGAAACGGCGGGACCGAAATGGCGGGACCGAAATGTCGTGTACCCATTTTCACAATAGCCATATCTCAAGAACTAGTAAATGGATTTTCATAAAATTTTCGTTTTAGTTCGTAACTGATTTAACATGCTGTTGTTTACGTTTTGATGTGTAACACTCAACAAGTGGTGCTGCCATTGTGCATTATTCGTAATTATCGCAATAGCTCTATCTCAAGAAATAATGCATGAAATTTTCGAAAACTTCAGATTCAGTTAGTCCCTGATATAAGTTAGTGTTGTTTAGCTTTTGCTGAAAATTACCCTACAGATGGCACTGCTATGCTGTATTTTTTACGATTTTGCAATAAATGTATCTGAAGAACTAATGCATGGATTTTCATCAAACTTCAAATTCCGTTAATACATGATAAAAAATGTTTCCTGATTAGTTTTTCGTGTACATCACACAACAGATTTTGCTGTTATTCAGATTTTATATAAGATTGTGCATTATCTCTATCTCAAAAACTAATGCACGAGTTTTCATCAAACTTCAGATTGAGTTATAAGTTGACATAAGCTGCTGCTGACTATAGATTTTGTTTTAACCCATCTAATCGTTGGTGCTGCTATTCTGCATTTTTCTGGAAGTATTAACATGCATAAGATAGAAGAAAGTTTTGGGATTGCCACATCTGACTAGTTTTCTTTTAATATTCGTCAGTTTTATTGTTCAAAACAGCATGGATAGCAACATTTTGAATGTTTGTGAGGAGGGATATTAGAAACTACGAATTCATTTAAGGATGGTTTTGAAGTTACTTTAAATATTCTTTCATCTCAAACCTTATGACATACGGTATTTGAAACAATATTAGTAATATTTGAATATGCTACAAGAAGTATACAAATAACTATGCATTTTAAAATGAGAAGTTTGATGTAACGATCACTTACTAACGATGTTAATTTGAAACATAAGAATTTAATTACAATTATTATGCAAAGCACGCATGTAATTATAACGAATATCATTGCAAATCTGCTTCAAACATGTTTATCTAATACACAAAGGTATATACCTCAAAATATATTTCAGACCTCCTGTCTCCCCAAGTTACCTGTTTAAGGACTCACACTAGGCTCAAGAAAATACCCAGATGATAATGTAACGTCTATGGGGGCGTTTTTTCCAAATATTTCATCCAAATTTTAATATTTTTACATGATTTTTTTTCACAAGATAGCTGAGTACGATCCACAACCAGCCTAGTTTTTACTTTTTCAGATTTGGTTTCAGATTTAAAAAAAAATTTACTTTAACTTTCAAAACCGGTTTAAACCGGTTCTGAAATTGAAACTATCGTAATACAAAAATATACAAGCAAAATCGAAAAAGTAAAAACTAGGCCGATTGTAGATCGTCCTCAGCTATTCTATGCAAAAAAATCATGTAAAAATATTAAAATTTGAGCAAGATATTTGAAAAGAAAGCTCCCATAGACTTTAAATTATCATCCGGGTCTTTTCTGTGCCTAGTGTGGGCCCTTAACCGCTTCCCTCATTTGTCCGTACGTTATACGGGAAACGTGTTTTTGCCTATCATGATTTATTATCCTCCCCAGTACATTTTTAATGTAAATTTTAAATTATTTAATCCGAGCATTTTTCTGATTCAATTAGGCAGAAATTTTCTGTTTTGAAAAACTGGTGATAAAAGATTGAAAAGTCTGTAAAAGTCACAAAAAATAGGCATTATTTGAAAATTTTTTCAAAACAGTTGATCAGTTAAGTAGTTAATTAGGGAGGATATAGTCAAAATATTACAAATATTTGTCTTGTGGTTTATTAATACCAATGCATAGCTGCCAACATCTTCCGCTTTTTTGGCCCGGAAAAATTTTATAGAAAATTTTACCATATCACACTGCCATAATCTGCCGATTAAATAAGCAAAAAATTTCTATTAAATTTTTCCGGGTCGAAAAATTGGAAGAGTTGGCAGGTATGCTAATGTAATGACAGTTCTTTTCCTAATAACAATTGTTTAACATTTGTCAGCTTTTATTTTTCAAACCAATGTTGATACCATTCACTTGAATGTTTGTTATTAGGGAACTATGAATTCATAGGACAGTCACCTTAACCTCTTCCCTGTTTTGCCTGTACGTTTTATGGGCAACGTCTTTTTGCCAATCATGATTTGCCCGTACCACGTAAGGGCATCCATACTCCAATCATAATTCATTACTTTCACATAGCTGCCAACGTCTTCCGCTTTTTTTGGCCCGGAAAAATTTTATAGAAAATTTTACCATATCAAATTGCCATAATCTGCCGATTAAATAAGAAAAAAAATTCTATTAAATTTTTCCGGGTCAAAAAATCGAAAGAGTTGGCTATTTGTTCCGAGCATTTTTCTGATTGAATTAGAAAAAAAAAAAAAAAAAAAAAAAAAAAAAAAAACAGACAAAAATTTTGAAAAACAGCTGATAAAAGTTTAAAAATTCTGTTAAAGATATGAAAAAATAGACACTATCTGGATTTTTTTTTTTTTCAAAAATATTGATAAGTTAAGTGGTTAATCTTGATGAGGTAAAATATTTGAAAACAATAAAAATGATGAATGACAATGACATGAATGTGTTAGAAGTATATAAAAGAACTATGAATTTTTACAAACTTCGAATGTGTTTTGTTTTTTGCATACTGTTTAAATGTGATAGAAGAAGTATGTAAAAAAACTATGGATTTGTAGTAGGAGTGGTTTAAAGCAATTAACAGTTAATTTGAAACACATGAATTTAATTGCGATTATCATGCAAAACACGTGTGTAATAATCAGGAAGATCAATCCAAAACTGTTTCAAGCATTTTTTTTAATCTTTATGGTTTATCGAATGAATACCTTGCATGATAGAGAAACAAATTCATAAGCATTGTTTCAGAAAATTTCCTTCTCAGTGAATTTTGTAGCCTTAGAGAGTTTAGAGAATTTTGTTGTACTAATAACTTTTCTTTAAATTTGCTTTTAAAACATATTGTTGCTTTC
This sequence comes from Maratus speculifer, assembly GCA_964019185.1. Lineage (NCBI taxonomy): Eukaryota > Metazoa > Arthropoda > Arachnida > Araneae > Salticidae > Maratus > Maratus speculifer. Next base: position 205,422,829 of record OZ025299.1, read on the forward strand.
TAAAAAAATTACTAATGAGCCTAAAAAATACAGGATAAATGGGGAGAAGAATGGGGATTAGGGGATTGGAGGCGCGGGATTTATTTATTTTATAATGCCACATAGAATTTTATTATTACGTCAATAATAAAAAATGAACGCAGAAAGAAATAAAATCAGATTTCAATTTTGTATTTATTTCTATAATTATCTTCCATATATTTAGTGCTAAAAATATATAAAAAACACAGATGTTTTTATACCCAAAATATACAGAAATTTTTAACTTAAATTGATCTTCATTAAAAATTTTACTTTATATTTATTATTATTATTTTTGAATAAAATAAAATCCTTCTAATTTATTTTCGCTTGAATTACGCATTTGAATTCATTATTCAAATTCATTCACAGCAGTTGTTTACTTTCTAATTATGATTCATTTTTGTTGTGAGCTTTATAAAAAACATTTGTCTTTTGAAATTTCTATTATTTAAATTTATTTACTGTTAGATACAAAATAATTAAAAAATAAGTAAAGCAACAATAATAATAAATAAATAAAATAAATTTAGATGATGAATGATTTGAATTACGAATTTGTTGCTGTTAATGTTATTTTTTATTTATACATTTTAGTGGCATTTCAAAACGCATTGTTGTTATCATGACGGTTTCAAAAACACATCGATTTTTAAAATAAGTTAATCTTCCAGAAAGTCAAATAAGATGAAATAAGTCTGTCCGCGTATAACTTAAAGCTGCAGTAAAACATTTTATGGGTATAATAAATTTCGATTTTACTTGATAGTCTAGATTAAAAGGTTACGCACACTCGCTCACAGTCGAAAATATTTTTGAAAATTTATAGTATTGTAAAATATAGGAAATTTATCCCGAAAGATAAAAACAAGTTTCATCTACAATGATTGACACGCAGGTTGAGGGACGTTTTGAATATCGATTCAATTATATAAAGCTTTTTTCCCCTCGCACTAGCTCCAGTATTTTTGAGCGCAACATATAAAAATGGGATTTTCTTTTTTATCTATCACACAGAAAGATTGAAGAAGAAACTTTGCCCAGAAAATCTTTTTCAACGCAAAAGATAGTGTATCGTTTTGTATTTTAGTTTATATGCAGCGTTGTTTGTAGAGGACTCTCTAAATTTAAAATTTAACAATTCCTTAATTCTAACAAGTTTTAATTGATTTGCTTTTTTAATACCCCTATTACAAAGCAATATTGTTCGGGGTAGTTTTGTGCAACATTTGAAATAGAAATGCATCCAAGAAATTATTGTTTTAACCACTTTATTGCTTCTTTTTCAAGTATATATTAAATTGAAAATATGAGAAAAATGTCGCTTATTTTAAACTATTATAAAATATTTGTAATACAGGGTGTTTATAAAGTCCCGGACCCATTTTGATGTTTAATAACTCATAAAATAATAAAGATAGATTAAAATTAATAATATAAATAGTTAGATAGACTCAAAAGGTTTCATGACCCTTGTCAATGAACTTCCACGTGTCTAAAATATAAAATTCTAGAATAATAAATATTAGCCTCGGTGAATGCCGACATGCTTGCCGCTACCTGGCGTGAAATTGACTATCGACTTGATATTCTCCGTGCGACGAAGGGGGCACACGTGGAAGTTCATTGACAAGGGTCATGGAACTTTTTGAGTCTATTTAACTATTTATGTTACTAATTTGAATCTATCTTTATTATTTTATGAGTTATTAAACATCAAAATGGGTCCGAGACTTTATAAACACCCTGTATTTAGTCCAAACATTTCTGCCATTAACCGCTTCACTGTTTTACCCGCACGTCATACGGGCAAGCAGAATTTGCTTGATTTATCACTTAACCCTTTGAGCTCTGGTGGGTAATTTTCTTCAAAATTCCAAATGTCACATTGGCAACAGTATTTTGCAAAGGAAAAATTCAGTTTACGATATACACGTAAAAGTGCATTAAACCTTTTTCAAATAAATCGGGTCGACTATTACGGTGGCACAGCGACATTTCGGAATTAAACAAAGTGGCAGAAAATTCTACCATCAGAGCTCAAAGGGTTAACACTAAAACCGCGAGAACGGGACACTTTTGATCCGTACCAGATCAAAATTCTTTAGTTCAAACGTTAAATATATGCTGCGCCAAAAATGATTTTAAATAAATAAGTTAAATAGTTTTAAATAAAAATTCTGATGTGGAATATTTGTATAAAACTTCAGTGAAATTTCCCGAGGTTAAAGCTTTTTGACACGAATATTTTTTTTAAATACAACTTCATACAATTTAATTGCAGAAATGTTGAGATTAATTAAAATTGTTTAAATGATTAATTAAATTGTTTAGATTAATTACAAATATTTTAGCTTAAAAAAGTGGTGGTAACCCATATTTTCAATTTATTGTACGTAAAGCAAAGTATAAGTTAAATGGTTAAATAGTATGAAATAAAAAATAATTGTATTAAACATCTTTAATTTTAATTCCGAAATGTCACAACGGCACCTGAAAATTCGAACAGATATATTTTAAAAAGGTTTAATGCATTTTTTCGTGTATATGGTTAACCAATTTTTTTCTTTGCAAAATACAGGTGCCAATGTGACATTTGGAATTTTAAAGAAATTTACCCACCAGAGTTCAAAGGGTTAAATGATGGATCAAGCAAACTCTTCTTGTCCGTACTTAGTACGGCAAAATCAGAGAATCCGTTAAAGCCGTAGTATTGAAGAGGGTCACGAGTAGGCACCATAATACAACAAATATAAAAAAGAAATGGGCGACATGTTTATCGGGAGCAGCGTGACCGTTTTTGGATTGTTGTAAGAAATCTGGACTGTTGTAGGACTTACAACAAGCTAAATCAAGCTAAAAACTCAGGCTAAAAGATAGTTGTCAGTCTATTGATTCCAAATTAACAGATTCTCGTATAGATGGCAGGACCATCGAATTTATTTTTAGCTTGTTGTCAGTCCAAATCTAGCCTGCTTTTAGCTTGAAAAAACGGTCACACTGATCGGGAGTGATAAAAAGTACCATTATTTACAAGGTAAAATACCAGTACTTTTTATAGAAAAAAAAATCTTGTTTAAACATGCACAATTTCGCCTTCTTTAAAGGTAGATTGTCTATAAGGAAATGCTGGTTCTGAAGGATTTCCTGGTCTGAAAATTCCAGGACCCATACAAACCCTGCTTATTAGATTAGCTCATACATTTTGAAAAATTATTGACATTCTTATCAAAAGGCGGAGCTGCCTCATCTGAAACTGTAAGACAGCTCCAATTTTATTGTAAATGTGAGTCTAAGATCCGAGTTTTTAATTTTTATTTTATTTAGTTATCGAAAAATAACGAAAGAAAGTTTCATAATTTAAAATTTCGAAGTTAATATGAGGGTTTGTACAGTTCCAGACAGCAACGCTGTCTATTCCCGAAAATCGATGTAATATATTGAAAATTACTGGAAAGAAATTTATCAACTTCCATTAACTTCATCTGTATATTTACTGCATTTATTAAAATTAGTGAATTTTGAAATAAGTGAGTCTCTATTGGTAAAATTCTAATAAACCCTTTTTAACAGACCTCTTCGTAGCGTACCATTTGATATGTGCGAAATCCTTGAATTTGAATTTTAGTATAGAAATTGTCTCATTATCTAATCACAGAATTTCAGTGTTTCAGGCCAGTAGCTTAACCAGGGTGGGTGCCCAAAACCAGTAATATTGTAAGGTTTTCTTCTGCTTAATTCATAGCAGAAACTTTTATGTTTAGGTAACACGAACAGAACTTACAAAAATTACCAATATTTAGAGCTCTTGGGCACCCATCCTGGTTACACCACTACAGGGAATACATGACTAAGTCGCCACGCCAACACACATTAATTTTACTCAAGTATTTTCTACTCATTTATTGTTGGTAACTAAATTTTATTCACGTGTTTGTACATACTTTAATTCGTGTGTTTGATAAAATTGTGCAAGAACTTTACACAAGTTAGAAGTGTCTTTCAGTTCTACAAAAAATTGTACTTTTCAGCTAAAAATCCCATTAACTCCTAAAGTACACGAGCGATTTAAATAAAATGTTTTTTTTTTTTTTTGGGGGGGGGGGGGGTAGAATACAAATATAAGCTCCTATGTGGCAGACAGTTTTAAAAAATAATTAGTTTCAGGTTACCGGTCGGGTAGTTTCCGGAGAAACAGATCTTAAAGCTGTCATACTTCCATAGGACGGCACCTAGTCTTGATTTCCTTTAAATAAGGTGATATAAATATACGTTATATATAAATCTCAATTATATAAGAGAGAAGCGGCTCGCTAAATGCTACCGAAACTAATCTGCTCCAAACTTACATATTCTGATGTTTTTAACGTTGTTTTTAAGTTTACAATATACTGCGCCAAGTAGTATCTTAATAATTATTTATCTCCTTTAGTGATTAATACTCGGATTAATCACTTAACCGATTCTCTTTTTACGCACAATAAAATGAAAATATGGGATAAAGGCCGCATTCTTTAAGCTAAAACATTTGTAACGTTTAGTCTAAGCATTTATGACATTTATTAGCATGAAAATATACTTAAAAAAATTAATGGTGCCAGAAAGATTTAAGTGGTGGTTCAACCAAGCACTTCTTCTCTGCACGATGTACGGGCAAATCAGTTAAGCGGTTAAGGATTTCTTTTAAATCCATGTACCTATGCAACAATTTTCTTATTGCCTCAGATCCTGTGTCGATGACAGGGTTCGCCCAAGCATACCACTTAATGCTTACCGTATTTTCAAAATATTTCACTGCAGAAATATGTTACGAAATTTGAAAATAAAGGTGGTGATTGTGAATTCTGTTTCTTAAAAAATAAATATAAATTTTCTTATCCTTAATAATGATACCAGAGTCCTTAAAAAATATAAGGAGTGTGCCAACCTTGTATGAGCGCAATGTGTAAGGGACTCATTAAAGTCCTATATGTCGCCATTAATCCTTTGAGGAGCAAAGCACTTCTATTCATAAAATTCTAAAATGATTGATTGACACCAGAATTTAAAAACAGATTTATTTCAAAATAAATAAATGGTTTCATTTACGTACTTGATAAAATAAAAATTTTCACTTCAAAATTCTGGTGTCAGTGTGACATATTTCAATAAAAATTAAGTGGGATATATTTTATCCCACTGGCCTTCAAGGGGTTAACATTAGAATTGAAGAAACTATATCCCTGAAATTTATGACTCAGTGGCGTAATCAGGGTGGGTTCCTAAGTGCTCTGAATACCGGTAATATTTCAAAGTTCTGTTCGTCTTATCTAACCAGAAATATTTCTGCCATATGAATCAAGGAGAAGAAAACCTTGTTGTTTTCTTCTCCCAAACTTGTTTTGGGTACAATTTTGGTTTGAAAACCTAAGCTGGTTTTGGGCACCGGCTCTAGATACGCCAATGTAACCAGGCATAACAAAGTGGGTATGCTCTACTCCAGGGATGTCCAACCTGGCGCTCGCGAAACACCAGAAAAATTTTATAGAAATTTTTACCTTATTACACCTGCGAATATCTCCGATTCAATAGAACATTGTTTTATGTAAGAATTTTCTGGTATCCCGCGGGCGCCTGGTTGGACAGCCTTGCTCTACTCGATGAAACTGCTTACATTGTTATCTATAGACAAACCGTGGCATTAGTGTTCCTATCTCGAAAATGATAAAAAAGTAATTTCCTTAGACTCCCTGTAATTTTTTCTAAATGAGAGACGTTTAGTGTTTAAATAAAGAAAAAAAAAGGATTTTTGAGTGAAAAGAAAAATTCACACACCTTCTTACAGTCGAAAATATTTATTTTTTTATTGTTTTATAAAATATACGATACGATATTTATCCAGAAGTGAAGAAAATATAGCATCTACAGTGATTGACTCTCCGAGATTCAAATTGAGGGACGTTTTGAATATCGATTGAATTATGTAATGCTATTTTTCCTTACACCAATTTCAGAGTTTATGAATGCGACATATAAAAATAACTTTTTATTTCAAGATGAAAATATATATTCAGAATTTTTCCTGGAAGCAGTAAGTTATTTTGTAGCTTGTGCTTCAAAATGATATGAATTAATAAATAATTTAAATAAAAAGAATATTGCCCAATTAAACTGATGGCATGGAGCTCACAGGCTGCCGATACTAATTGTACATTACAGCCTTATATTTTCAAGGATTAATGCCATTCGAAAAACAAATTAAGGAGGGAAAACAGCTCCCCCCATTTCCCCTTTTTGTACTTAATCATTCAACCCCCTAAACTAATCAGGGACATGCTTTATCATAAAAAAATCTATATCTTAAATTTAGAGCAAATCGGAAAATCCTTAATAAAAACCCATTTATATAATTTAAGAGGAGTTATCCCCTCTTTTATACTTAACCATTAAACTTCCAAAACTATTCAGGGATTTAAACGAAATCTGACAATTCTGCATGAAAAACCCATTTATAAAAATTAAAGGGAGGGTCATGAGAACCCCCGTTCCCTCTTTTTATACTTATCCAATGAACACCTAATAACAATCACGGAGGTGCCTTGTCAGAATGATCCTATATCTAAATTTTGAACGAAAACTGATAATTCTGCATGAAAAACCCATTTATATCAATGAAGGGGAGGGGCATGAGCCCCCGTTTCCCTCTTATACATATCCAATGAATTCCAAAAACTAATCAGGGAAGTACATTATCAGGATATAGATACATACAAAATTTCAAGTGGATCGGATATTTTTATCATGAGTTATCGCATTACGCGCGTTTGAAGTATGCACACATACTATTCATTTTTCTACAGATATCCTTGTAATGACCGTGCCATTGGCGCTGAAAACGGGGGACAGCACATTGAAAATCTCTTGTTTTATTTTTGCTGTTCTGTACCAATTCTTTACTCCATAATATTTATGTTCGCAGTCCCTTTTCCGTATTACTGCCTTCCGTATGTTGATATGCATAATAAAATTTTCTTTTTCTCAAAGTTTCGTCCATTGTTTTCCAGAATGCAGTAGTTGGGAAAAGAAACTGTGAACATCTTCGCATTCGTTCGGAATTAAACAACTATCACAAGAGATTTTCGATGTGCTGTCCACAGTTTTCAGCGTCAATGGCACAGTCATTGCGAGGATTCTGTAAAATAATGAACATGAGCTATGCGTGCTTCACATTTTTATCGCCAATGTGCGCGCGTCATTCACAAACTCATCTCCTGACTTTCCTGCATGTACAGCGTTATCTGTCATTTTTTTAAACTACGGCTGAAACATTTCCATTGCTTTTGCAGTATATTTGTCAAAATTTCAGATCATTCGGGTAAATCGCTCTTTTGTTAGAGGTTTCTGCTTTCACGACTTTAAAAAAACTCCCGGTAGGATAACATTACATTATCTTTTTAACTTCGTTTCATCTAAAACATATCTTAATCAATTTGTAACAAAAGTTTAAAAACACAAAAGTTTTAATTTGGTAATTTGATTATAAGACCTGCAGGAATTTTAATACAAAATTTAATTTATGTCATGATAAAATTCGTTTGTTTTAACGCCCAATGCAAAAATATATTAAAAGAAGCATTATTTTGATTTTTTTTTCAAAATCTGTACGGGTGGAAATTTTTTACTGTCGTATTTTTCAGTATCTCCTAAAATATAAAAATTAAAATTTTTTTATGATATACCTTTTTGAACAGTATAGTTATCGTACATAAAAATTTAGAATGTTATGGGAAGTATAGGTTTCAACTTGTTTAACCCCTTAAGCTGGGCGTTAAATTAAGGTTTAAAAATTTAGATTAATTATAGCCACCACTTTTTTGAAAAAGAAATATTCACCGTATTCAATAAGAAGCTAAATGACACCAGAATAAAGCCAATTACACTATTTTATAAAACTGAAGGGAATCAAACAATTCTGAATAAAATCCGTGAAGCTCGTAGCCCGTCAATATCACGGGAGCGAAAATTAAGGGGTCAACCACTTAACTACTTCTTTTTTTACATGCAATAAATTGAAAATATGGGACATAACAGACATTGCATGGTGATGGCACCCATGTGGAAAATGTGTAATCAAAATAAAAGTTTTAGTTTCTCTGATCTGTATTGTAATCAGAGATTAGTGTACTGACTTTGTGTCATATGCAAATTTCCTCCTTGCGCCCCAATAGATTTTTTTCTATGGGGGGAGGATTCCCAGAACGGTTTTTTGTGCGTGCATAACATATCCGTTTCTTGCGATACACTTACGGTTTCAAAGCTCTTTAGGGTTTTCGCATGCGCTGAGCATTTTGCGATGAAAAAAAATGGGTGTTGCCATTGGAAATTTTCGAGTTTCTGTAACTATAACCGTAACTGTGAGCGCCATTTTGTTGTCGTTCACAGAATCTCGAGTTCATACCTCTGAATAGCTATATCTGAAATTTCATTTCGATCGGTTGAGCGAACTGGCCGCTAGAGCTCCGTATATAGGCAAAGTTTTTTTATGACCACCCTGTAGATAATCGATGTCAGGTTGGCACCTATGTATTCGTAATATTTAGTCCAAACATTTCTGTCATTAAATAGTAAAAAAAAAGTGGTGTGAAACAGCTTTAAATGATGGATCAAGCAAACTCCTCTTGCACGTACGACATGCGGAAAAATAAGTGAAGCGGTTAGACGATTATTATTTATATTTATTGGTGACAAAATAAAAACCATTAATACATTGGCGGTCTTGGGTTGTCAAAACAAGCCGCACCCATCCTGTTGGCTCAATATATTTGAATTTCATTCAAGAAAAAAATCAAATTAAGTAGTCACTTACACTTGCTCAAAAATATCTTTAAAAAATTTATAATATTGTAAAATAAACGATATTTATCCGAGAGGAAAAAGAGTTTCTCATCTATAGTGATTGGCACTTTGGTTGAGAGACGTTTTGAATATCGATTGAATTATTTAAATCTTTTTCCCTTACACCGGCTTCCGTGTTTGCGAGCGTAAAATATAAAAATAGATTTTTTATATCACAAAAATAGAAAAAAGAAACTTGGGACAGAATTTTTTTTCTTTTGCACGTTATATTTTGTTCATTGTATTATGAATTAGTGTATAAAACTATGTAGATAAATAAAGTTATCTTTTATTATATTGTGTAAAAAAAAAATAAGGGCTTTTGTTATTATTTTCAACAATAAATTTTCTATCAAATAGTGTGATTTTCAGTGTTCGTACGAGTCCTGGAATTAATCTGGTATAGAGTCCTGGTACAAGCCAGTCAATGTCGCGCGTTTGAACTATATTTATTTATTTTTTTTTTTTAATACTGATATTTTACCTAGAAAATGACGGCACCCCTAAGAACTCTATTGCCATATATTTTTTCAAATGGCATGTATTTCTATTTGTTTAGTAATATGCTTTTGTTTTTCGTCACTTTACAGGGATATTTATCCTCCTAGTACCACTGGGGCCTTTTTAACCCCAGATTGTTTCTATTTTAAACCGTTTAACCCTTTGAGCTCTGGTGGATAAATTTCTTTAAAGTACGAAATTTCACATTGGCACTAGTATTTTGCAAAGGAAAAATTCGGTTTGCCATAGACACGAAAAAATGCATCAAACCTTTTTCAAAGAAATCTGGTCGAATATTCCGGTGCCAGTGTGATATTACGGAATTAAAACTAAGTGGTAGAAAATTCTACCATCAGAGCTCAAAGGGTTAATTTTTCAATCGCCCCCCCCCCCAAAAAAAATATAATATATAAATAAAACAGAAGCCTCGTGGGAGGACGTTACATATAATAACAGGACTGCCACAGGCGACTATTTTTATATTCTGTTCTCACCAGTATTTTTCTAATATAAATTTTTAAGCATGTTTTTCTTGCAAATGGTGTTAAGTGAATATTTTGCATTTCGGTTTTGAGAAAGTGGTGCAAGTTAGAATAAAAAAAAAATAGTCGCCTGTGGCATCCGTGAAATAAAGAACATTTTTGACTCAAATCAAGTAAAATAAAATTGCTCATAAAATATTAAAACTTGGAACTGGGATGGTTAAGGTGTTAGTAAAAACACAGAAAAAAAGCAGGTTCGCTGTTTTTTTGTTTTTTGCATGAATTATAAATGGGGTTGCATATAGCAGAAACGGCTCGCAGTTTAAACAATGCATTTCATATTAAAACAAATATCGAGCGTTCAGTTGAACCGATTCGCTAAATTTCGTGGCGAATATTAGAGAATAAAATGTGAAAGGGGTGTGGATGAGGTACTGTCTTTAGTAATGAAAAAAATGAAAGCAATATTTTATGATAAACAACGCATCATTGTTGCTACGCATAGTTTTTGCACACTTTTAACCCTTAAATGCAAATTGTATCATTTTCGATACCATAAGTTTTCCCGATTTATTGGGGGTTTTATTCACATATTCCGTATTCTCACCAGAAATTTAAAAGAGCAATTTTCACTTTGCTTAATGACAGACCATTCGTAATTAAATAAAGAAAAATTTACTATTTAGATTTTTCTGGTATGAATTCTGATTCTTTGAATTGCGCATTTTTTGGAATGCGTTCTGTCCTATGCATTTAAGGGTTAAATAAATTTAAAAGTGTCTACAACCACCTAAAAGAAATTTCTTGTGTGTGTAAAGTAAAAGAGAAACTACCACACAGTTTTTTACACAACTTAAGGCCCCTGTCTTCGGTCCAGGAAACGCTCGCGAGCTAATGCTATTCCTATGGGGAAGCATTTTTCTAATAAATCTTTCGCATTTTGACATTTTGAATAATTTTTTTGCATTGGATAGCTGAGGTGCATGCCGACAGCGCACCTTTTATACTTTTTCGATTCTGGCTGCAAATATATTTTTTGAAAGGCACTTTCAGTTTCAAAACCGGTTTTGAAAGTGAAACTAACTTTGTAAAAAATATCTGTAATTATATATATAATCAATCTTAACAAATTTAAACTATATTTTATATTTTAACCAATTTTAATTAAAATAAAATTAGTTTTTGAGCAAAATGTGAAAAAATATTTGTTCTTTCAGAAAATCAAGTTAAGGAGCAATGATTTTTAGAGGTGTCATTATATAACCAATGTTGAATTATTCTTACTTGATTAAATCAAAATCTTACTTTTGAAACAGTAAAATTTTCATTCTACTTAAAGAAATAAATAGTATATTTTTTTCGTAAAAAATGAAAATAAATCAATATTAGAAGAATATTTGAAACAAATTAATTAAAAATACATTGAAATTGAAACTATATCCAAATGAATTAAGTTTACAGTCGCCCTCATACGATAACGAGTACTTCATTTTATCAGAGTCCAGATTTATTTTGGGTCGGATTGATTCGAGGTTCAATTAATTTTCTCCATTATATAAGGTGAATATAAGACACTTCTGGATTTTTTTTTTATATAGATAGATTTTCAGCTCTAGATTTATTAAACAACAGTTTTAACTTTTTTTGCAAAAAATGCTTGCTCTAATTGGCTAAACTCTTTTGATTTTATGTATGAATTTCATCTGTATTTCCAGTTGCGAAAGTAAGAGTTAATAAATTTAAAATGTGTAAATTTGAAACTTTAATTTTACGATGTAAATTATCATATATACAAGCTGGCTATAATTTACTTGGTGCCTTCTAGAATCTAATATAATGACAAGTAATTATCGAATAAGTGCGCTGTTTGAATGGAAGAACCGCAGCCCCTTGAATACTAGGCCTGAGTGCTGTCATAAGACGGCTGCCGAAGGTGGGTTTTTGTCAGCGTGTGTACGGATCTCTAAATTTAGACACCAGTATTTTATGAAAGATTTCTTTGACTTATTTAATGTCAGAAAAGTAAATTAAAAAAACTACTTAAATCTATTGGAGCTAAAATTCAAGAGATCGTACAAAAAGAAAAAAAAATGCCTTCAGCAGCCGGCCTTTTTTGTGTGAGAACTCGTGCCTTTTATGAAAGAGGCGGTGAAAGGGCTTGACTTAACGAAAATTTTATTTCATGAAATAAAAAACTTATTTCAGATTTTTTCCGATAGATGCCATTATGCTTAACCCTTTATCGAGCAATGATAATAGGTTATTTCTATACGAACTTGTCATGTCTGTCACATACAACGATTTTTGCCTACCAGTATTTTAGAACAGAAAAACGTGGATTTTTTTTTATCGGAGATATCTCAGCCATTGAATAAAAAGAAGCAAACTTTTCGAAAATAACGGTAGAAAACAAGCATAGGGATTTTCAGCTGCGTGACAGATATGACAAGTTCGCATGGAAATAGTCAATGTACTTACTAATTATTTTTTATTAAAAACTGATTGATTCGCAACGGAATTTTTAGTGAGATGATTTGTGTTTATATTAACCTGACGGAAATTGCACTTGTCATTGTGGTGACACTGAAGCTTTTCAATATCTAAACCAAATAATTGATTTGGTAGGGGTTGACAGCAAAAAAAGATGTCTAAAAAAATGTGAAATGCTTGTTTAAAATTTTGCTTGTCCTTATAAATCACAGTGTAAGCTCCGTTAAGTCTTTTTCAGACCGGATATTTTATTATTAAAAAGAAGACAAATAAATGCTAAGCAATAGAAAGTCAAATTTTATTTTAAATAAATTCTGGGACGAAATCGACTTATCTGAGATGCGGCAGGTACGCGCGAAATTACGGTAACTACATTTGTTCACAGTTCTCCGTAGAAATTTATACGAAAAGAGAATAATACTGACTAATAATAATAAATATATATGTATTATCCGACTAATTTGTCTCTACCTTTAACATTTTATGTTTATTTTAACAGTTAATTGCAGATAACTCACAGTTAAGCAGATTGGAATCTATTAAAATGATCCAATTAAATGTATTCACGTGAGATAGAAATTTAAACAGCAAAATATTACCTCCAAAGAGCGAGTAAATCGGTTTGTAGGCATTCGTCGGCGGTTGAACTGTGTAAACATAACACTGCAGAAGTAAACACGGTATTTGAAGGAAACGATATCACAGCTTATCTGGAATAATTTTCGCTATCTCTGATTGATTTATGAAAGTTCTCTAGTAATGAACTATGTCGTAGGAAAATTTAATTGATTGCACAAAGTATTTAACGTATTCGCCGGAATTTTCAGAAGCTGGGGAATTTATTATAATTAGGGAAGCACATGCGGGACCTGCACAAAATTGAGCTGAGCGAGAAAACATTCATTTGATGTCGTCAAGAAGACATTGATAATTTCTAATTTTCAAATTAATATTAACATATTGACAGCAGAAATATATCTACAATCTGTCTATTACTATCTCTGATAAAGTAGCTGGTCAAAAATAGACATACCGGAATCATTCATTGCTGTTGGAATTTGTATTGTTTAAGTGTAATGTTTTAATCTGTTTATATTTTGTTTCTCAAGATAGCATCTTTTATTTAAAAATGAACAATTTTCATAACAACAGTGAAAATTTATTTGAAATTTGTTCCACGTGACAACAATTAAATTGTACTAGCGGAACCACCCGATTTCCTCGTATTAACCATGTGTGAGGGAAGGGGGGCTTCCGGTTAAAATAAATGAAGATACAATAATATGGAGATTACAGTATACAATAATCAGAATCAAATTCATTACTTTAACGCAATCGCAGTGAAATCCCAGAGCTTTATAATTACGAATACAGGTTTTCTTTGGCGCCTATAACAGAGAAATATACGATTTTCCTGACAATAGAAACTTAGATTTTCATTCATAAAAGTTCAAGAAAATGACGTCATTTTCTAGACGTATTCAGTAAGGAAGACATTAAAGAAGTTCTGTTTGAACTTGCTTTTAAAAAAATAAACTATGTATTTAGAGTCAGTTTCAATCGTTTGTTTAGAGCAGTAATTCCCAACGTGGGGCAAATTTTCTGTTTTTTTTTTTTTTTTTTTTTTTTTTTTTTAAATAATGCTGTTGCTTAAAAATAAAAATAACAGATCGAACGTTTTTAAAATAACTGAATTAAAATTAGTTTCTTAAATGTTCCTATTTAAAATTTTAAATTAAGCTAGAATCGAATTAGTGTCACATTTTTTGTAGATTAAAATATCACTTTAATTTTTCTGGTTTTAATATTATTTTAGTAGTACACTCCTCCTCTTTAATTTTATTAATTTATAAACTAATTACATGCAAGCTCTTATTATTTTTCTTTTAAATTCAAAATCAGTGTATTTTATTTTTAAATTCTTAGATTGATATAAAATTTTTCTACGCTTCGTAGTAATATATATAGCCTACTTTTTTCTATGACATTACCTTTCCTGAAAGTATGTTTAATGAAAATTTTTAACTTGAAATATTTAAGTACGCTTTATGAATAACGACAATCAAAATGCAATATACCTCAGATAATGTAGAATATTTTTAAATCCCGTTTTTCAAGGATGGCACTTAATAATAATATAATTCACAAGGTTTCTTTTTATTTTATGCTGTTTTATTGCAAATTAATGAATCCCTACAAATTATTCTTAAAAATTCTATAGAACAGTTGCAGTAAAGATGCGGTATATCATTGGATAATGCCCTATATATTTTTCAAATGAAATTTTATAACGTTTATACATGCTATTATAAATAACAGATTTTTTTCCCTTCGACATTATTTTATAGTAAAGGATTTGTACGCTTCAAGGACTTTTAACCCATTAGTGCCTGGCGTCCCATTTTTGGGACAGTTTCAAAAAATTCAAGTAAGCACCTTTCACACCAGTAAAAAGGAAGATAAATAAATACTTTCTTTCTCGAGACGAAGTCCTCGATAAATTAAGATAAAAGTTACTCTTACTTTAAAAGTGGTGGGAATTCGCAAATTTCGAATTTTAGTGCAGAAAATAATTCAGGCACTAATGGGTTAAGCACTTTTTAGGATAATTTTCGTAAAGTAATATTTGGCTTATTTAATGACAAAATAATCAATCTAAATATATAGCAACCAGTACTTTACGAAATTTCTGGTATTAAACCACTTAAAATCCCTTGATTATTCTGGTGCGTCGATTCCTATTTAAAGTTAACCGTTTGAGCTCTGATGGTAGAATTTTTACCACATAATTTTAATTCCGAAATGTCACAACGGCACCAGAAAATTCAACCAAATTTACTTGAAAAAGGTTTAATGCATTTTTTTTCCCCCGTGTATATCGTTAAGCGATTTTTTTCTTTGCAAAATACTGGTGCCAAAGCGACATTTGTAATTTTGAAGAAATTTGCCCACCAGAGCTCAAAGGGTTAACACTAAATGTATCAACAACTGGTCATTTGACCGGTCGCAATTGAAAATCTTTCAGTTAGAACCAGATATTTCTTCACAAAATGTAAATAAAATCACATTCGCATAAAATATTTCAAAGCTACTGAACTTATTTCTGCAGACGTAAGTTTAGTAATTTTGAACAAATTTTCTGGTGTAAAGTATTTTTTAAGAAACATGAGTAAAATTCCTGGTATGTAAATGTTAACCCCTTCGGGACTAGCGACTTGTATACGTGCCGCATGAAGTACTCCGAATCTTTGTTTATCCCCAATAGTAAAATTTTTCTGTAAAATTTGCCTTATTTAATCAGAGCAGTTTTTCGATTCAATAATCCACAAATTTCTGTATTTTAAAATCGATGACAAAAGATAAAAATTTCGTAAAAGGCTCCCATCGTGAAGGGGTTAAGCAGTTTTTTTAACGTCATTATAGCGCAAATCAATCAGCTCTTTGTGATTAGATTTTAAAAAAATCTATAGAACTTATGCTGTATAAATTAAAATAAGTATCGTCTAATAAGTTTTCTGAAATAAAATTTCCCTAACATTAATATTTATTCTTAGAATTAACACTTTTTCTTTCTTTTCGTATAATTTTATCGCAAGTTATTCCGTTTTTTATAATTATCCGTAAGAATTCGACGGAACAAAGGTTATAAAAGGAGTTAGTATGAGAGACTGTTAGCTGCATAACATGTCAAAGTTTTTCTAAACAAATTAAAGACTTTTTTAAAGTACATGAAAGATGTGACGTTAGAAGTTAGGGATCAGAGGATACCTTGTTGCTTGATCATCCATCTAGCTTTCTCCTCTAATCAATAGATCATTTCCCGCGTCTCTAGCAGACGCATCTCAAATATTCATGCTGTGTACATACACACGTACTAACAGGCTTGGTAGTTGCGGCTCCTAGTTTTATGCTCTGTATACAAGGTTCCCAGCATCGCAT
Organism: Maratus speculifer; assembly: GCA_964019185.1. Classification (NCBI taxonomy): domain Eukaryota; kingdom Metazoa; phylum Arthropoda; class Arachnida; order Araneae; family Salticidae; genus Maratus; species Maratus speculifer. The sequence continues at coordinate 205,439,136 of OZ025299.1, forward strand.
ATGAAGACAAAGAGCGGAGGGGTGGAGGATGGGAGGGATGTAAGTTGTGTAAAGAATAACGATTGCTATTCTCCAAGATTACAATTAATGAAAAAGTGTCAAAAGTTGGTCCATGTAACCCTTAGGCATGTTTCACATTACTAGGTTGAATAGTTCTACTCTTCAAAAGTAAAACTTTGTGTTTCAGATTAATCGGAAAGTTAACCCATTAGTGCCTGGCGTCCCATTTTTGGGACAGTTTCAAAAAATTCAAGTAAGCACCTTTCACACCAGTAAAAAGGAAGATAAATAAATACTTTCTTTCTCGAGACGAAGTCCTCGATAAATTAAGATAAAAGTTACTCTTACTTTAAAAGTGGTGGGAATTCGCAAATTTTGAATTTTAGTGAAGAAAATAATTCAGGCACTAATGGGTTAACCAGAGGCAATTTTTTAGCAGATTCCCCCCCCCCTTTTTTGAGGGGTGGGGGTGTTTTTGTATTTCAGGTTTATCATACTCTCAAATGTTTCGTTTTTCTATGGTTGTCAATATAGGTTTGAAAACATTTTCGGGCAGGAAAATTGAATTTTCCTTTCTGTATGCTTGAAAATTTTAGATACACATATTTAAATCCAAAGAAATTTTTTTAGCTTTTTATTATTTTAATGATGTAATTTTTGTCACTGGAAAAATACGTTAAAATCGAATGCAACCAATTTCTTGATTTACGTTATTTTCATGCCATCTCATCCTTCCTCCAAAAAGTAAACACAAATACAAAACCTGACAGTGTTTTCTGAATAATACCATACTTTGCCAACAAATTTTTAAAAATGCCCAGTTTTTATAAACTTGATTCAGAAGATTTCGATGGTGTTAAGTAGGAAGTGGGGTTTTGTGAACGGTTTTAACACTTCAAAAGTATAAGAAAAAAGTTTAAAGTTCCTTTAAAGAGTTAATAGTGTCTTCAACGAGATTCTTTTATTAAGATTGTTCAAACTTCACCTTTCTGTGCAACCTCAACTGTCATACATTTGATTCAAAATGATTACTTAAAATTTTATATTTTCGTGTTTTTCAGAAAACGGACTCCAAACATAAACTTGAACAATACTTCTAGAAAGATACAATGTTTTTCCGGAAAATTAAGAAAATAAATAAAAGATTCCTTGAAAACTGAATGAAAATGTATAAAAATTGGGATCAGAAAGTAGAAAATGCGGATTTCAGAACAGCTTTGTCATTTTAAAAGTCAAGCTTAATGCGACAGTTTTGTTTGCAGAGTTAATAAAGTTTTATCAGAATAATTAAAGAAAAATGCCCAATCTCCAACATTTTCTGCCAATTTTAATTTCCTGTAAATGTGACTTATTATTAATCTATATCAGACTTCGTACGCTTGCAGGACTTTCAAGGACCATTTCATTTAATTTTTGCTATACATAAGAAGTCATTAATTCCTTATTTAATAAAAAAATAATTTCTATCTTCAGATATAGCGACAAGAGAATTAGAAAATTTCTTGTTTTAAAACTCTTAAAATTGCCAGAATCACCTGATACACAGGAAACCTATATATATATATATAACCATTATATAATCCTACAATTCACATCTACAATGAATAAATGAATATAGAATAACCGAATATAACAAACTTAAACATGACAAGACGTAAGTGGAATTAGTAATATTGGAACAATTGCAAATAGAATTGGAGATTGTGGTACGTCGCTCGTTATCAAGTGCAATGCCACGCAGACACAACAAATACGATTGATTTCTGAGGTAGAAATCAGGAAAAAATCCTAATGCATAATTTCTACATTGTCTGATTTATCGTAACTAAAAAATATAAGTAAAAAGAAAAGGACATAAACCATATATCTGTGGCTTCCGGTAATAACCAGGTAAGACACATTTTTCATATTTTGAGTAATTAACGTTTAAAGTTTTCAAATGTCTTTTTATCATTACTTTTATAAAATAGATTAGAACTTAATAATTTTCACTGCATTCAATTGGGATATAAGAACTTCTTTTTACCAAAATAGTTATATAAAAATAGTTATATAAAAATGGTTTTTATTAACTAAGAACCAATTAAAATTTTTTAATGAAAATTTATAGTTGCCCTATGACGAGAAGTACCGTAATTTCGGGTGTATAAGCCGCAGATCAAACAATTTTTTTCGACCCAGAATTTTTTAAGAAACAAATATAACTAGTTAGATCGCCGTAAATATTTCTCTTCAATCACTAAATAAGTTTTCTGGGTCCAAAAAGAATTGTTTGATCCGCGGCTTATACACCCGAAATTACGGTATTCGATTTTCATTTTATTAGTACTATGGCATATGAAAGTACTCTTTTAAACTTACATTTTCCCAAATTACCTCAATTTTTTCAAAAATGTGCCTTACCTGGTTATTACGGAAGACACAGATATACAGTCTGAATTAATTAAGAAATTGATTAGCCCTAATTGTTTGACAATTAAAAACAGAAATTGAAATGAGAAAAACTTGCAATATACTATGTCGCCAATGTGTTGAAAAACACAAATGTGCAATCTCACTTTACTAACAGTTAAAGAGATAGTATACTGTTAAGGATATATATTCGAAAGAAAAAAGAATAATAATTGAAAAAAAATATAACTATTATTATAACTAAAAATAACTATCATTAAGAATATTAAGTTATTAAAAATATATTAAACATATCATATTTTATGTAAATTAATGGAAATATATGATAATTCTAATAAAATGAATTGATAAAATTTAGGCAGATAGTGTCTTTAAAGAAGAGAGGTTTTTATTAATTGTTTAATGGCGTAATCTTAGGGCGGAAATATAGAGTAAAGATTGATTGAAATAAGGATTAATTAGCGTTTTAAATATGGATTAAATATTGCTTTATCGTGCAAAATTATATTCATTATAACTGTAAAATAACAAGTTATCATTATATTTTAATCTTAATCAACTATATGAGAATTAATAATATATTATATCATCTAAAAAGTCTTCAAATTGTACTAGCAAGATTATAAATTGCAAATAATAAACCAATAATAGTTCATATGGGTAACTTACTTATTAATTTTTAAAAATGTAATTGCAATTACCTAGCCACAAATTAAAATGCGAATTGAAGCAATTAGGCATTATCAAGGAATTAATTCACGTATAGTTGATTAAAATTAAAAAGTAATGATAACTTGTTATTTTAAATTTATAATGAATATTCTAATCCTTGTAAATGAATATTCTAAATCTTTCTAAATTTTTTAAAGTAAAAATAAAGTTTAATTAAAGAAACATTTAAAAAATTACAAGCATTTATAAAGATAACAGATTCATTATGTTCATTTTAAAAGATTCATTATATTATATTTAATTAATACATTTAAGTTCATATTTATTAAAATGTATTTCGTACCGAATTCGCTTTGACTTTCAAAACTAAAATTACTCATAGGACTAAAACAGTTTTCAAACAAGGGGAATCAATTGTTCGTAAGAGTGCAATTTGTTTTCTATTCGTCGGTTATCTTAAAAAGGTTGTCCTGTGATCAATGCTTTATACAATAACACTTAAAAAAATTACAAGCATCACTGTATATAGATAGATATTGTCATCATATTAAAGTTAATACATTGATTTGTTTGTGTGTGCTAACATTTTCGTGTTAATTTTTAAAGTAATTTTTGTTTTCATTTCTATGAGAATTTTCTCAGGGAATCATAGTAGTTTACATACACAATAAAAAAAAGGCAAATGTTTCTAGAGGAATATTATGTATCCACGAACGAAATTATGTAATAAGCTCTTTCGACTTGCTCAAAATTTCGATTAGTGATCTTTATCTTTAGAAATAATAGAAACCTCAAAATTTTTTAATTTTATTTTTTAAGTTTCTTTTACTTCCACTGATTCTCGGAAATGTCCATGTAGTTTTAAGAGTGCATTAATTAGATTATTTAAACGAAAGTATCGGTTTAGGATGCTATCACATCTCAATTAAACATCTTCAGCAGCGTAATTGAATGTATACATGCAAGAGTAACAAAATAATAATAATTTTAATGGTATTGTTATTAATAGATGATGTTTCAATTTTGTTAATATATCAATTTTAACGCAATTATTTTAACTGATAAATAACTCATTTGAGTCGTAATTTTCCAAGCGTATGAAAATATGCAAACGAGAATTTGAACCTGAGAACTTGGCCGATGCTTTGCCTACTGAAATATCCTGGATAAATCTGGCTGACACAATTCACCCATCAACCTTTTTATTAGGGAGTCTGACTCCTCAGTACAGAACACTTTTTCACACAGTTGGAAAATTACGACACATATATCATGTTCACCTGTAAAATGTGTTTGTTGAGCATAGAAATGCTTTCTTCAGAATTGTTTGCATTCGAAAAACCTATATTCCGGGTTCAGAAAGCTGATTACTTGCAAATCTTTTCGAAAATCAATGGCAGCGAAAGAATTTTCTCAAAAATAAATTATTATTTAAATCTCTAAAATACACTGGTTTCTATTCAATGATGAAGAACGCTGGAAGGATTCGTGTGTAACTTGGAAGAGGTTATTGCATATTTCCGTCCGTGTTAGCGTTATGATTTCTTAGGTTATAAAACATTTTTTCTTTGTAGCGCGTACACGTGGATTTTTTTTTTAATAACAAAAATATCTTTCATGCTATTTTTGTTTACAAAAAGTGCTTCACATCACTATTTATTTATTACTTGGTAGTCTAAGAAAAACAAAATTATAGAGTCAGTATTAATTATGAAAATCTTTTAAAATGTCCGTATACGTTTAAAAGGTTAATTGCGGCAAAATTAATACTTTTATTTTTTGTATTTATTAATAAAAATCTGTTTTAAAAAGAGTGTCATAATTTTGTATCGTACGTTATTTAAAAAACAAGATATTAAAGAATTCATAAAGCTGAACAAACCGGAAGTTATCATTTAAATAGCCAGTAGTAAGCATGTGATACTATCAAACGAAATTAAAATGCTATATTTTTCAACAAATATTTTCATTATATTTTAACTATTATATATTTATATATTATTATCTGGCAACAAACAATTTAATTTAAATCTGGCGACACTTGTTTGTCATGTTAATTAATAATGCATCTTTCACAAAATTCCTTTTTTCATACATCTCACTTTTTTCCAAAAATGTTAAAGTCAGATGCTATCATATCCTTTTTTTTAAATAAACTTGATATATTTCCTCTCTATAATATTTCCTAGGGCATGAGCTTAAAGAATTTTCATAACAAGAATAATTTTCAAATTATGGTATTATTTTTGAATAAAATGATGTAAAATAAACTAGATATGTAGTATTGATTCTTCGACTAGCTCTAAAATGTTTATTTATAGAAATATCTTAAATGTTTCACTTCATTTCCCAGATAAGTGTATGAGGAATATTTGGATATTAAATTTATTTGAATCGGATGATTAGATTTTCATGTAGTGTTTTTTGAAGTTTCTACAAAATTTATTCAAAAATTGTGTACATTTATCAATCTTCTAATGCTAAAAGAACTAAATGGAAATATAAACTTTGAATCGTTTATTCATGAATAAACTAATTACGAAAGTGGATTTTTATTTTGATGTCATAAATATTTTTTAATTTCTCGGAGAATATTCCGATATTTTAAACAATGCTTCCAAATGGTGCTTTTTGATACCAGTATTTTTTAAGAAGAGGTGTCTAGAATATTTACAATGGAAATGAGCTTCGAACTTAAGAACGACATTAATAGGATGAATACATCAACATTTGATGTAGCTTTGAAATTTTAACTATATCTCTAAAACTATCGACTGATTTAGAAATTACCTATTGGGTAGGTTTAAAAAAATTAGGATAAAAATGTAAAAAAAGAAATCTGTAAGACAAAAATGGCATTCAAAAACTATTTGCAGGGTTCACACTTGGTCCGCTTTATGAGCACAACTTTTATTTAAAGAAAATTTTTTTGTATAAATTTCGTTGAAACATTCCAGGAGGAGTGTTTTTATTGGAATTGTTGCATATACCTACAACGAATTCCATTTAATCCTTTCCGGCACGGGCAAATTCTGCTCGTAAAATGAGTAATTATCCACCGACACCGGAATTTGCAAACGATTTTATTAGAAATTAGGAATTCTTTATTTTAGGCTCGCATTTTAAAAGCAAAATTTTATGGAAATATTATTGGTTCCGTTTGCAAGTTTGGAATTAAAATTAGGTATCCCGGACTGGCTAAAGTGTGCCGGACAGAGTTAAAAGAATTACTGGTTTTCGGAAAGCGGACCAGAGGGAGCCCTGCATTTGGGAGCTTTGTTAACCACTTAATCGTCTTGCCCGAGACATTCACGGGCTGCAAACTTCACGGCTTTTATGCAGAATTGTTTGATTCCAACCAGTTTTATAAAATAGTGTAATTAGTTTTATTCCGCTATCATTTTACGTGTCATTAAATAAGGTGAATATTTTTCTTTTCAAAAAAGTGGTGGCAATAATGAATTTGAATTTTTAAACCGTAATTTAATGCGACCTTTAAGGGGTTAAAAATTAAAACGGGTCCGTTCAGTTTCGGCCAAATGGATGAGAGTCGCTTTGAACCAGAACTTTCTCGATAAAAACACAAAAAGTTATATACAAATCGCACAGAAATAGATTAAATAGATAACCTAAAATTGTTGCATGAAAATTTTGGTGTAAAATAATTTTATAAAGCTTGAGTAAAATTCTCACGCATTCTTGTGTTAAATACAATGTAAAGAGTGATAGTATTTTTTAACTTATTTCATATTTGTTCCTCGTAGCTTATTTTCATCTCGCGTAAAATTTGTGCTTCCGCTTAATTTTTTATCTCGCATATTTGAAAAAATTGAAATAGAAGAAAGGAATTTGCATGAATTTTGTTCACTACACTTAAAAAAAAACCCGTAGAAAAAAAGTATTTAAAAAAAAATTATATATATATATATATATATATATATATATATATATATATATATATATATATATATATATATATATATATATATACCACTTTTTTGAAATGGTAAAATGAGGCTCATTTAATGACATATTAATTAAGGCCAAAAGAAAGGGAATTTTACCGTTTCAAAAAAGTGGTGTCAATCAAGAAATCGGAATTTTGAAAAAGTAGCCCACTGACAACACTGTACCACTATAAGAAAATTTACATTTCATTTTTAAACCACAACATTCGTAATCCCCACCTTCATTCACAGATTTTACGATATTTTTCTGCAGTGAAACACTTTGAAAATATCCTTAAAATTTAGTGGTAGAACTCTCCGAACCCTGATATATACATATACATTAGAAAAATGTTGGATTTTCAAGTAAATAACATCTAGGGGAATAACAGATGTAATTAATTATAATACAGATGTAAGTAATATAATTAATTTACCGATTGAATAATCGTGTTTAAAAAATTAATCTAATCTAGGGGAATGTCTGAAATAATGAAAAATTAAAATTTAGTGGTAGAACTCTCCGAACCCTGATATATACATATACATTAGAAAAATGTTGGATTTTCAAGTAAATAACATCTAGGGGAATAACAGATGTAATTAATTATAATACAGATGTAAGTAATATAATTAATTTACCGATTGAATAATCGTGTTTAAAAAATTAATCTAATCTAGGGGAATGTCTGAAATAATGAAAAATTAAAATTTAGTGGTAGAACTCTCCGAACCCTGATATATACATATACATTAGAAAAATGTTGGATTTTCAAGTAAATAACATCTAGGGGAATAACAGATGTAATTAATTATAATACAGATGTAAGTAATATAATTAATTTACCGATTGAATAATCGTGTTTAAAAAATTAATCTAATCTAGGGGAATGTCTGAAATAATAAAACACGATTCTAAATTACTTCAGCGGTGTGTGATCTAACAATTTTATTTCAGAATCAAAGTCTATTGCTAATTTGGTTCTGTGTATTCACTTAGCTATTTAACTGATGACTATTTTATATATAAAAGAAAAAATGAAATTAGGCCCATTTTTTTCATGTCTTTTACAGAATTTTTAATCTTTTATCACCGGTTTTTCAAAACAGAATTTTTTTGCCTAATCGAATCAGAACAATGCCCCGTACGACTACGCCAAATTATGGAAGCAGTTAACCCGGGAGGACGCGCGCAGTGCCTAAAAGACCCGGAGTGCTTATGGTTTTTACAATTGCAACCACTAATTTTTTTAAAGCAATCTTCAACTTATTTTATCGCAAAATTTGTAAGAATTTTCTCCATCTAAATAAAGCGACTGTTTTAATTTGATTTTATTGGCGACAAAGTTAAAACCATTCATTCCCTAGGAAAGCGCGCGTTCTCCCGGGTTAAACATATTCCGTTCTTTATATTCGTCTCCTGCGGTTTTCACTTGCTTCAAGAATGTACATGATTTTCATACCAATAATGCTGTATCAACAGACGTGTGATGTATTAAGGCTTCTTATCTATTATTATTTACTCTAAGTTAAAAAAAAAAACTTGATCATTTTAATGGTTCGTGCTTTGAAACCATAATGGTTAAGAAAATATGTTAATACATAGATTTTAAATTTAAACAGGCCTACTTAGTAAAAAATAAATAAAGTAAAATAAAAGAAAATTGCAATATTGTTTTTAACTTCTATTAATGCTCTCTTGCTAATTTAATTTTCTTTGATTATTATTTTAATATTTCTTATTATCCCAATGTTCATACTTATAGAGCACTTTCAAGGACATTTTATCTGAATTTTTGTAAAACAATATTTGCCTTATTTAATGAAAAAAAATCTATCTTCAGATATAGCGATTAGCAGATTGCAAAATTTATGGTACTAAACCACCTAAAACCCCAATTTTCTTGATGCGTACCAATGTGATGTAGAATCACATATAGTTTTCTTAAATTATACATTTTTTCTAAATTACAGTTAAAGCTAATCTTTAATTAAATAACTATTTTATCTTAAAGTTTTATTTCGATCCCACAGTAACTTTCCGTTCAAAAGAAAAGAAAGAAAAACATTTAGCATCTGCCTTATTACTGAAAAACGGCTGTCAGATAAAGAGAATTCATTAAGATGCGTATTTCACCCTTGCTAGAAACAATAAAAAAAAGAATAAATATCGACTGTGTTTGAGGTTAGTGAAATTTCATTTTCCTCTCTGCGTAATTTTAAGTCTAACTTATTCGTTTCATAATAGTCTTTAATGTACATGCTATTTGTTATGTCTTTTGAGAACATTTTCCCAAAATATGCTCCTAACGTACGAATTGGCAATCGGATTCCTTTTTGGCGTATTTTTAGGACTGCTGTTTTCTGGTTACCCTGCTATTAAATTCAAAATCCTTTTATTGTTTAAGCGTAACAGACGATTTTGCGTACATGATATCAGTCATTTTTCATATGCTTAATGTCGCCAATTGTGTGATGCCAATGTGTGAATTTTTCAGTGAGGAATTGCCTCCCCCTCGCTTCACGAGGCAGTCATGTGAAGACTGTTTTCTTGATAATGCGTCCAGGCACCATCCCTAGCTTTTCTGTATGAAACCTTTAAAATTTATAAGTTTTACTGCAAATAAATAATTTTCTTAAAAGAACATTTATTATTCTTAAGCGATCATAGCCTACAACTCCAGCGAATGCATTTTAAAAAGAACCTGGTCAACATACTTTTAAAATACAGATCTACACTACAGAAACTATGGTGCCTACACCAGGCATTCGCAACTTTTTCAAACATCGAGGGATGGTGCCTGCTGTTATTTGCCTGCTGTTATTTGCCTGCTTTTATTAGCCAGCTTTTATTTGTCTGACAATTTATTTTCTGGACTAGTTCATTAGAAATTATCTGAACTATATCGGGACTATTATTTGGACTACTTATAAGTGTGAAATTGGATTATTAATGCCTGTCTTCAAATAGTTTCGAATGACTGTCTCCTCGTCAGATAAGTCCCACTTATGTTTGTGAACCATGGATTATTAAATAAGTGCCCCCCTTGTTCACAGAATGTTGTTTGAAATGCGTATGTTCCTGTGAATTATGTCTGCTGGATTTTTCTTGATGGACCTCATGGAGTTGGATTATAGTGCCGATTTATCTTTTATTTGAGCGATTGATTCTTCTGATCGGGACCTTTCGAGATGCTCGGTGTTAATGCGGCCGCTCGTTAAATTTTCTCCTGCCGATGTAGGCCTAAGAATCTACGACTGGCGATTTGTGACTCTTATTTCACCTCCGTTAAACGTTTACTGACATAATGTTTTTATTTCATCTTAGCGGTGTACTTCAGTGGCGATTCCATATGCTCTCGACTAAAGTGACACAGAATTGCGTGTTTGACGTTTAAATTCTTCGTCATTCGTCGATAATATGATCTTCACATTGGATTTATTCTTTAAATTTTTGGATGCTGACACTGATGTTTTTCACAAAAATAATTACATGCGCTATACTATTAAAAAAAGCCCTTAAAACTACAGCATTGATCAATTTTGTGTCTGTAATTTTGTGCGCTATTGAACGTTTATTTTTACGATAATACTGTTACAAGTTTATTTGTAGTAGTTGAAAGTTAAAAAAAAAAAATGAGTGAAGAAGATATTCATTGATAAATATTTACAGCATAAATTTCGCAGATGAGAAAGTGTATGCTTTTATATTTAATAGGTTAAATCTCAATTTCTATTTTAATTATATGATATTTTTATTTAAAAAAAATTATGTTGAGTAATTTTCAACCATTTTTAGTTTATTGTGTATTAGTTTTTCTGTGCTCTAATTGAATTTCTTTAAATACGAACAGTTATAAATGATTTTAGATTGTCTTGAAACATTTCACAGCTTTACAAGTGCTATTTAAAAACTATGATACAAACGATAGCATGATAAAATTATATTTTTCAAATATCTAAGTACTTATTGCTGTGTACTTTTTGCTGAAAGTCGTTTGAGAAAGATCAAGACAGTTTATTACTTTTTAAAGAAAGTATTTTTATAATTTCCATTATTAATTAATGACTATATAGTTTGTTTATTTTTTTAATACAGTTATTTTTGAAGTGTTATAAATTGACGTATATTCCTTTTTCTTTTTCATAAATTTTATATTATATTTCCATGTAGATGAAAAAGTTCTAGGTAAGTTAATGGTGCATCTCTTTTTCCTATAAAAGATAAGGCATGATGTTGTCGGGTTGCAACCATTATTTTTTTAATATGAGGTTTATATAAAAGAAACAACACAGAGAAAGATGCATGTGAATACTGGTTATACAATAAGGATGTATGCACCTTCATATATTATTGACAGTGGGCTCATTTTCAGATAAATAAAATTTTATCGTTTGAATCACATGCCATGTGCACATGACATAAATAATAATAATGATGCATGCATAATCGAATTATAAATTCATGTATCAAAAAATATATTATTACATTTTATCCTACTTTTATTTCGTGATTTTTTTTTTTTTCACTTTAAAGGTAAGTTGTGCTTTATATTGTTTGTACAGTAATTTTATTGGGAGATTGTTTTTATTTGTGCAAAGACTAGCCATGTTCTTATTTGCATAATTAAACCTATCTAACATCTTAATATTCTTAAAGTGTGTGCATTGTTTATATCTATTCGAGTAGAATTATTTTTACACTCTAGTCTGCAAAAAAAAAAAAAAAAAAAAAAGAAAAAATTATAAGATGAATAAGATACAGTATGATACAGGGCTCCCAAATGGTCCGCGAACTGAACATCAGTATTTTTTAACAGAAAATTTCATGATACGTTAGCGCTAGAATCAACTTTCAAAGGTGTTTTCCTGACAATTTGCAAGAAATATCTAAAAAGAAAATTTCTCTAAGAAAATTCTGATGTTCAGTTCGCGGGCTATTTGGGAGCCCTGTATGATACTGAATAAGATACAGTATGATACTGAATAAAATACAGTATGAATCATTATTTTCGTCAATTATATTAGCTAATAAAAACTTCAATTTTAGGAGTGTTCAATTAAAAAAAAAAAAACTTTTGATAAATTCCTTAATATTTATTATGATATTTCTTATGCATTTCATATAGGATATAAACAGTACATTAAAACAAAATATCGTCTTAACTAAAGTGACTAATTTCCCCCCTTCTAATTTATTTTAAGACTTTTTATACATAGATTTCCAGTGTTTGCTTTTCCTATTTGCACCCCACTTGCAAAAATATTTCGTTAGAGAGAGTCCAGTTTTCTAATATTTAAATAAATATTGAGATTTTTTTCATGTTTTTTCACTTTTTATAAATGTAAAACACAATTTTGATTAGTTTATGGATAGACATTTATTTTAAATTTTTAGCGTCTATTTAAAAATACTCTCACATATAGCTGCTTTTATTATATTGCATTGTAGATAGGTCCATTTTTTAATAATCAGATACTGTGCTCGTTTGTTTATTTTCGTATTTTTATAATTTAGGATATAAATTGTTTATAATGACTAAAAAAAGGTCACGTAAATTGACACAAGATCCATCTGTTGTGTTTAATTTTAAGTTAAGACCTGATGCAAAACAGGTAATGTCTTCTAAAACTAATATAGATTCTGAAACAATTGGTTTAGATTCTAATTCTTTTGAGATTTCATGTTTGAGTAGTTTAAAGGAATCTATTAATAGATATTCTAAATCTGTTGTTTCGGATGTTCAGAAATTAATTGATCCTATTTTAAATCAGATTAATCCAGAACTTAGGGCAAAATTTAATTCCTATCAAAAAGAAATTGAATTAAAATTTAATATTTTAAGTGATTTGGTGAGTAGTGTTCAATCTGAGTGGACTGTTTTACAAAAAAATAACGACCAGTTACATAGGTTAAATGAGGTGTTGTTCGAAAAAGTAAGAACACTGAACTCGTCCAAACAGTCTAAGCATAATGAGATAGCTATTCAATGCGACATTGATGAATCTAAATTGGATGAACCCCTTAATGTTATTAAAGATAAGGAATGTAATTCTGATGGGAAAGGTTTGGCCAAATTTCTAGATAAAGTTGATTCTGAAACACACATAAATTCTGTTACAAATAACTCTAAATTATCAAAAAACAAAAATACTGATCTTATTTCAATACCGGATTACATCCTAAATTTATGTGAGCAAAAAAAACAAGTTAGAGATTTATCTGACTGCACAAAATAATTCTGTTGGGTCTTGATGACAATATAGGTATACCAGATATTATAATGTCTATAAATGAAAAGATTGGCAGTACCATTCCTTCCATTAACTTTGAAAGAAAGCATAAATTAAGACAGGGATTAAAATATAACTGGACAATTAGTGTTACATCATGGATAGCTGATCTCTTAATTCAACATGGAAAATTAAATATTAATTCTGTTGACTACACTGTCAAGCCATTTATTAACATAAAACGTTGCTTTCATTGCCAACAAATGGGCCACTTGGCAAAATTTTGTGCACATGATTTGGCATGTGCTAATTGTGGTGAATCACATACTTCAGATAATTGTAAAAATGCTTCAAGATTCATTAACTGCATCGCACATAACCGTGCTTACAAGAAGTTTTTCGACATAAATCACCCTGCTTTTTCCACTTGCTGTAATACATTTAAATTTTATTTCAAGCAAAAACAAGCTTTCATTCACTCTAAAATATAACGTAAATATTCAACACTTCTTCAGGTATGCTATTTCAAGTATATTTAGTTATTTACATATTTTGTTATTTACCTTCATGTGATACTTGGATTCCACCGCTCCTTCACACAGTATTTTTTACATTGTTAACCTTTTTATTCATAAAACAAACATAAAGCATTAATTATTATTTTTTTTTTACATACACTATTCATTCGTATATATCTTCATTTTTCATATGGTGTACACATTTTATTACATTGTTATTTAAAGATTACTTTTAATCATTTCATGATTTACATTTTTCGGGCATTGTTCATATCTTGGATTCTCTTTCATTCAACTGTTTCGTGAGCTCAGGAATAGATGAATGATTCGAAATTTCACATTTTTGATTTATTGATAGTTTTCTTCTGGTGGTTAAGCCCTAATTATCAGTAAGATTTCTGCGGTGAATCTTAAATGTTTGTTTACACAATTTATTTTTCTTTATTTATATCTTTTATGATAGATAAAAAAAAATACACACCTATTTTGTCTTAACTCGATTTAGCTACTCTATTTCTAAGTGGGTCTGTTTAATTATCAATTGCACTTTTCTTTGCACACTGTGTTAGTGCGAATGTTCACTGGTGTATCAATATTACAGTGGTGAAATTTTTACAAAGTTCTTTTTACTTTTGATATACTTGTGGCTATTTGCAACTGACTCACTTTTCATACAACTTCTCTTTGCATGCAGCAATTACAATGTTTTTATTCAAAGTTTTTTTACAATGGTAGTTTACAAAGGTATATATATTTTGCTGCATGCTTTGCAGAGGAAGTTATTCACATACATATACATTTACATATGCAATTGTTTAATTATCGGTCCTCTGTGAAGTTTTTTTTAGAACATATTGATTATTATCTTTAATACACTATCTACCAGAAAGTATTTGTACACTTTCAGTTTTTGACATTTTGTCAAATATTTAAAAATATACTGGTCGGATTCTTCTGGAACTTCAGAAATATAAAGATTATGTTTCACTTTATATTTATTTACATTCATTTGTTAAGCGGGTAATTAGGGGGCCGGCAAAAAAACAAAGAATAATAGAAATATTTGGGATCGCCCTGTACATGAAAATGCATGAAGCGACTTATCGCTTTAGAATACAAATATATGAATACAGCAGAATATGTACACTAATTTTTGTGAGAATAGCATGTATATTTATGGCGATAGAGCGATTTTTTTGAAAAATTCAAAAAATTCTGGTATGTTTTTTGTTTATATCATGCTGGGTTTTTGACCAAATTTAACGCAAATTTCAGAAAAATTGGATCTGAATTTTTGTAAAACAATATTTGCCTTATTTAATGAAAAAAAATCTATCTTCAGATATAGCGATTAGCAGATTGCAAAATTTATGGTACTAAACCACCTAAAACCCCAATTTTCTTGATGCGTACCAATGTGATGTAGAATCACATATAGTTTTCTTAAATTATACATTTTTTCTAAATTACAGTTAAAGCTAATCTTTAATTAAATAACTATTTTATCTTAAAGTTTTATTTCGATCCCACAGTAACTTTCCGTTCAAAAGAAAAGAAAGAAAAACATTTAGCATCTGCCTTATTACTGAAAAACGGCTGTCAGATAAAGAGAATTCATTAAGATGCGTATTTCACCCTTGCTAGAAACAATAAAAAAAAGAATAAATATCGACTGTGTTTGAGGTTAGTGAAATTTCATTTTCCTCTCTGCGTAATTTTAAGTCTAACTTATTCGTTTCATAATAGTCTTTAATGTACATGCTATTTGTTATGTCTTTTGAGAACATTTTCCCAAAATATGCTCCTAACGTACGAATTGGCAATCGGATTCCTTTTTGGCATATTTTTAGGACTGCTGTTTTCTGGTTACCCTGCTATTAAATTCAAAATCCTTTTATTGTTTAAGCGTAACAGACAATTTTGCGTACATGATATCAGTCATTTTTCATATGCTTAATGTCGCCAATTGTGTGATGCCAATGTGTGAATTTTTCAGTGAGGAATTGCCTCCCCCTCGCTTCACGAGGCAGTCATGTGAAGACTGTTTTCTTGATAATGCGTCCAGGCACCATCCCTAGCTTTTCTGTATGAAACCTTTAAAATTTATAAGTTTTACTGCAAATAAATAATTTTCTTAAAAGAGCATTTATTATTCTTAAGCGATCATAGCCTACAACTCCAGCGAATGCATTTTAAAAAGAACCTGGTCAACATACTTTTAAAATACAGATCTACACTACAACCAACCCTGTTATCCTAAAGTATTCCTGAAAAATGAAAAATTACAGTATTCTACTAGTTTTACAGTACCACATAAACTGCTGCACTTACAATTTTTTTTAATATTAGGTATTATTTTAACATTATAATTATGTTAAAGAAATATATTTCTTTAACTAATATAAATTTTTATCCAAGAGAATGTAAAATAAATAAATACTAAAACAAATAATCCGTATATATATTTTTTTAAACCTAACTTTTCCCTGGAGAAATAGTTTAAAAAATGGGCAAAATGTATATATATATATATATATATATATACGAAAATAAATGTACTAATTTCAAAAGAATAATTTTAAATTAGAGATTTGAAAATGATTTGCTGTATGTATTGACGTAATTCAATTCGAGAAATCCTACTCGTTTTAATTCAAAACCTTTGTTGATTTATTCCTTGTTTTTAGACGGAATAAAGATAAAAATCTAAAATTTAATTTATTTTCATTCAGATGCATGGGTTATTTTTATTTATTAGAACTCTTCGTACTTTCATCACTTTTTGTGTTTTAGTGCCTGAAACCTCTGAAAATATACAAAATTCAACATATCATTCTTGTTGTACAGAAAGGAAATTTTTATTATTTTACTTGTTACAGCATGGAAACAGATGTTTCAAATTTAACTTATAGGATAAAGAAGCCTTATAAAATTTTAAATGTCATAATTTAAAAATGACTTTAATATGATGAAGATGTTGTCACTTGAAGTATTTTTGTTATTTGAATTATACTTCTAAAGTTAACGGTTTAGAAAATAACTATTCATCAATGGTTGTCAAGTTGACAGCTATAAATACCTAACAAGGATTTCAAAATAAAAAAGTTTTGGTGATTTTCAAACTACTGATTATCGAAATAATCACAATTTCAAGATGCATTTAAATCAAACGTTGGATTTATTTTAACTGACTATAAAGGAATTAAAACACATTCCCCTCCTTACTTTTAAAAATGCATATATATATATATGATCCTTAAAAAATATTTACTTAAATATTAAAGATAATTTATATATATATATATATATACATACTTATAGTATTTAACCTGTTATGTTGGAGACCATTTATTGGGAAAATTAGAATGACTTTAGAGGTCAGCTTTAGCACGTTGATTGTCACGTCAATCAACGGTGACTGACAGTCTAAAATATCACATAAAACTAGAATTATATTGTTTTAAGTAATTACTGAATATTTATATCAAAACTTTTTATCAACTTATTATCAACTTTTATTTATTACAGGATTATGCTTTATTAATAGATACTTAAAACATATCCGTTGTTTGAAACTGGCGTTAGAGATATAGGGTTATTTTCCATAGGGTAAAATAAAATAATTTGAAAATTATAATACAATCTGCGTTTTCTCATTTACTTCATAGTTTTTCAATTTTTTTTTTCATATTGAAATTATCAAATTTCTTTGGAAATTTCAGACACGAGACAGCGCACTAAAAGAACAATTTTAGTGACTAGGAGACATGAATATTTAATTCTGAGCATTTTCTATTTTCCATTTCTTAGACACAAGCAGTTTTTTTTTAGATAAAGAATTTCTCGATAAAGAATAAAAAAATAAATTACCTATTTTATCTATAATCGCACATACTTAAACATATGCATGTAATGTCTAACAGCTACGTAATTCGAATGTGTTTTGTATCTATCTATACGGTTTAAAATGTAACGAAAAAAACCTGGATTTCTTATTGTCTGTAAAAAATGCTCCTTTCAGTTTTTCATTAAGACATGGCCAAAATTGACCATAAACGAACTGAAATTTCAAATTATATTCAGTGTTGAATTCAGGGGATGGCCCGGGAGGAACATCCCCACCGGAGCTATGCAATTCCCCCCCCCCCCAGAAATTTTGACATTTTGTGTTTTCAGTGGTAAAACTCCGGAACTCTATTGTATCCCCTCCAGAGCCACAGAAGTCCCTCCCAGCGAAAAGTGTCTGAAATCAACACTGATTATATTGTAAAGTATAGAAACGCATTATTGCTACATTGTATGCTGTCAGGATTTGTAGGTTGAATAGTACAATTTTGTCTAACTATATAAGTGTTCCCTAAAGAATATTGCAGTTAATATTCATATTTTTAATGAATTTTTTACAAATTACTTTATTGGGTGTGTATGTATGTATGTCGTCCAATTATCTACGCTGTGGGATATGGGACCTAAGGGGTGGGGTGCCCTTCGTGGGGGTCTTTCTAGGGGATCCTAACCCGTATTCACGCAAGGTTCGAAGAAAACCACGGAAGACTCCGAACGGTTAGGCCGACGGTCGCGATTGGGTTCGAACCCAGTACCTACCGTCTACCAGTTGGAGGTCAGAACCTCTCGGCCACTGGTGGGGCTACTTTATTGGGCAATGCAATATAATAATTTATTCCACTTACTCATTTTTATGAATAACATGAACATAAAAACTGATACTGATATAAGCTTTGAAAAGTTGCTACTTTGGATGTTTATAATTTAAATACTTATATTGTAACGATACATTTTTAAGTAAGTCCGTACTTTTCTTTGTAGGGTTTGTATTCATTTGATTAATTTAACACATGTAAAGTTTATTTGATTCATTTCTTTTAATTAAAAATGTATTATGTTTTTTCACTATATATTTATAGATACATAAACATACTGCTGTAGTAAAATTGATTCATTTGAAATATATTTAGCATATCTAGGATCGGTACTAAACATATTTAATTAATAAAAGAATAATGTTTCAAATATTTGCTAATAGATGGCGCAATGTTTCTTCCGTTGGAATTTAATGGGAAAACTAAGGGAGAAAATGAATAAAGAGAATTTTCTCCTGTGTTATATTGATGGGACATTCTTGTTATTTGAAATGTGGATTATTTCAGAAGCTGTGAAATAATTGTAGTCTTTTTATTCCAAGGGAAAAACTAGAACTTAAGTTTTTTTTAATTGAGGAAAGTATTAATAATAAAATTAACGTTTCAATGAAACATAAAGCATTCATAAAATATAGATCTTAAAAAAAAAAAAAAAAAAAAAAAAAAAGGAAGAAAAGAAATTTAAAAAACGCACCCCCGCAGTAATTACACTCCAAGTGAAAATACAAATCAATGTGACTAGTACATATCGATAAACAGAAATAGCTAGTAATTGATAGTATACTTAAAGTTTCTTTAAAGAGTTGTCTGTCAACATATGGACATTGTAACAAATTTTAAAAAACACAATATTAACAGCTGATTTTGAGATTGTACTTGGGTTCTTTGATAAACTTTGCCTTCGGATGCCGAACGCGAAGTTATTTGGTCAATTTGTTTAGGAATTATGAAGTGATAAAATCTAGAACTTCTGATGTTCAATTTATTTTTGCAAATCGGAAAAATCAGAGCGATATGTAGTTATTGTTTTAAGCATGACCCAAAAACTACTAAACGGAATGATCTGGTGGTGATGCGCTTCGCATATTTGAAGATTCTAAAACCATATTTAAAAAAATCATATGTTGCAATTCATATTGTTATCAAAAATTAAATTAAAAAACATATATTAAAAATTATCTTTCATCAATTATTTATTATATTTATCACAAAATTATCTTTTATCCTTATCATTTAATTTTAACACTAGAACCGCGGAACCGGATCAATTTGACCCGGAACAAATGAATAGATGTCGATTCGAACCAGAAAATTCTTTATAAAATAATTTATATATACGATGCAGAAAAGTAATTTAAATAAATAAGTGATTTAACTTAAAATTAAAATTCTGGTGTGAATTATTTTTAGGAATCTCGAGAAAAAATTTCCTCGGTTCTAGTGTTAATATACTTACAGATGCTTACAGAATAATACTTACAAAAATATAATCTACACTCTATAGAAGAAATATAAACATATATTAGAGGAGAAATTATTTCTTGAGGTTTTATTTATTGTCAAGTACGTAATTTCTTTTTCAATTTTTTAATATTTGGAAGAGTATTGAACGGAATATTCGAAAGCTTCTATTTTATTATTTAAATTAACATAGACTGAAACAACATATAATATATCTATGCAGTTATGAGTTACCGTCAGAAGCCTTTTAAACACTTCTCTATATTGTTGAAATGTATTTATGACTTAAAATTATACTATGTGTAAAATACTTAACCCTTTCCGTCACGGACAAATTCTGTTAGTAAAATGAGAAATTATCTACTGACACCGGAATTTACAAACGACTTTTTAAGAGATAAAGAACGCTTCATTTAAAGCTTTTATTGTAAAAGCAAGATTTTGTTAACACTAGAACCGCCAAAAGGGGTCAAAATGACCCCTGCCAAACTGATAACAGTCGATTCCAACCAGAATTTTCTCCATAAGAAATGGTAAATATACTTAGCACAAAAATAGACTAATTAAATAAGTTAAATAGTTTAAAATTAAAATTCTGGTGAGAAACTCTTTTTCTAAAACTTGAGTAAAATATCTGGCTGTTCTAGTGTTAAAATCACAGAGTAGTAACAGAGAATCAACTTTCATACACTGTAATGGCAACTTGTTTAACATGGGATTACGCATAGACAGTAGCGAGACAAGCGGATGACTCTGAAACTACGATCATAACATAAGAGAGGTTGCTAATTCGGCGAAACATCACTTCCTTGGCGACAAATGATAAAAGAAAAAAGACAAAAAAATACAGCGACGGCTTGCTGCTTCTTGTTTTGAAATTTATGAAAGAATTATTTTAATATGAAATAACTTTGAGTATTCGTCTTACAAACAATACATGTGTCTCTTCGTAACATAACGACCTAATAATTTAAACTTGAAAATTCAAGAATAATAACAGTAATAATTACGAATCAATATAAGCGCGGAAATCTAAGATCAAATAGCATAAGCACGTGTGCAAAGATAATCAAATCAGCATTCAGCAAGAAGCGCCAAATCAGAATAGGGTTACATTTAAACAGAAATCACGAGGATAAAAATCGCCAACGCGATGGTTTAGTTTTTAAGTGATCCACTGAGGGCGTTCTTTTCAAGTCGAGTTGAGGCTCTGTTACGTACTCTGTGGTTAAAATATTATTGTTGCCAATTGCAAGTTTGGAATTAAAATTAGGTGTGTCCAGACCGGACACACTGCGCCGGAAAGGGTTAACACTAGAACCGCGGAACCGGGCCAATTTGACCCGGAACAAATAAATAGATGTCGATTCGAACCAGAAAATTCTTTATAAAATAATTTATATATTAGTATGCGGAAAAAAAATAATTTAAATAAATAAGTGATTTATTTTAAAATTAAAATTCTGGTGTGAATTATTTTTAGGAATCTGGAGAAAAAATTTCCGCGTTTCTATTGTTAAGGGGAAACAGCATCTTAAAATTGGTCAAAATATCAATTTTCTTTTCTTTATTATTAACTGAAAGTTTCTTTAATTGTGAATATTATAACACCCAATTTTTACCTGTACGACTATTGTATCGCCATGATAGTGTAAATTTTGTTAATACATCCAGCGCATTTATCCATAAAAATGAAAATATCATTTGTTCACCCTCTTCATATTTTTATAACTTGCTTCGAAAAATGCTAAGACTTTTTTGCTAATTTAGATAGAGGTTTGACCTTTTTTACTTATTCTCCATGGTGTAATTAATATTTTTGCGCATGGATTTAACATTCAAGTTTGTAGTCATTTTTAAAAAATATTTCAATCGAGAGTTTGTTGAATGTTTTTAATTTTTTACTATACACGAGAAAAAAATCATATTAAATGTAAAATTCCATGCATCTAAAAAATCCCATATTCTAATGAATGTGGAAAAAAACTGAATCAAAGCTATTCATATTTAAAAAAGTAGTAGAATTTTTTAAAAAAAGTTAATTAAAAATTAAATTTTTGTAAAATAGGCTGTTCTACAAGATTAAAATAAATATTTAAGTTTTAGTATTGCATATTGTGCCACCACAATATTATAATATTATTCAAAAATAAAATAATGGTTTCAAAGGTACTGTGTCCACTTGAAGATACACAAAAATATTAAAAAATACGTTAAATAACTTTCATTCTTAATACTTTCAGCTGTAAACACAGCCTTCGTCAAAGAATACAAAAATACACTGTTATTAACGTCTTATTTTTCAAATTTCATTTAATTAGTTTCGAAAGGAGTGAAAGTGAAAGTCAATTTTTTAGATTCAGAAAACATTGGGAAATAAAATGTTAATATCGTGGAAAGTGGAATATTACTTATTTTATGATTTTTTAAGCAAACTGATACAAATTCTGGGTATGTTGTATGATAAAACGATATTATAAAGTATTGAGAAACACCGAAAATACTGGCGATAAATATATACCAATAAATATAAAAACTTTGTTAAATCACCATAAAAAGAAAAGTTAAACAGTACGCGTTTCGAGCGGTAACTTTGCAGCTCGAAACGCGTGCTGTTTAACTTTTCTTTTATGGTGATTTAACAAAGTTTTTATATTTATTGGTAGATATTATAAAGTGTATTTTCGTTAATAATAATTTCGATTGATTCTCGGATAATTAATTCATGATAATTGTTTAAGGGGCATATAATTTTTGCATCTTCGAAATTAACTTATACATTTCGTTTCTAGTTAAGTCTCGACAGGGCTCTTGTTGGAGGATGGTATTTCAACAAAAATTTTCAAATTTTCAAATATTGATTTTTATGTTTTGGTTTGTTCAGAAATTCTAGCTTTTACGCTATGGTTCTTATGGAAACGACTTCTTGTGAAAATGTTTTCTTCTTCATGATGGGGTTTTTTCACCATTTTTCCTATTTACATTGTTATAAGTGAATAATCGTTAAAGATAAATGGTTTAAATTTGGAACGTATCTTTTCAATTGTTTTACTTTAATTTTTATTCAGCAAATAAAAAAAAATAACTTAAAAATATGATATTTTTAATAAAATGATACACCATTATTTTATTATATATAAATTTTTATTTTATATATATTTACTTTTTATTTAAATCAATATTTTTAAAAATACTGAATCAAAATTAAAACTTATAAATTAAAGTTTATTTAAATGAAATAAAAAAGTCAATAAATAATATTTCGAGCTATAACGATATTAAATTACCACAATTTCATAACAAATTTAAATTTTAAGTTTAAAAAATATGAGAAGTTTAATCATGCGATTTTGTTTGGAAATGATGTAGTTAACCATCGTGAAAATTTTCTAAATTTTAACTCAAAT
Source organism: Maratus speculifer (assembly GCA_964019185.1). NCBI lineage: Eukaryota > Metazoa > Arthropoda > Arachnida > Araneae > Salticidae > Maratus > Maratus speculifer. The sequence continues at coordinate 205,462,448 of OZ025299.1, forward strand.
AATTTCAAAAAGTGACCCGGGCTTCCTTAATACGATCTTTAAATTTACGAAAAACCATTCCAATGAATTCGAGATAAATATTTTCTATTTTTAGTTGAACTGCATATACTCCAGAAATTTCATTTTTCTGAATATGATTTATTTTGGCACTAATTAGATCTTTCAATTTTATTGGAGGAGTGGCGATTAAGTTTACGCCAAAGCAAAAAATAGCGTGGAAGAGGTTTTTCAAAATGTCATCCGAGTAATATGAGATATTAGGGAAATGAAGTACATATCAGGACTTTTCAAAAGACTCAGATATGCACATTTATATTAGATTAATTTATAACACGATTTTTCAATCGGTAAATTAACTATATCAGATTAAATTTTCCATAGTAATCCACAATATCAGACCAGATTATATGATCGTTGAGGCTTTTTGGGTGAAATAGTCCGCCAGTGTTCGTGTCCGGTATGGCTTGGTTGGAAGAGCATTGGCGACTTCAGCCAATACATCCCTGGTTCGAATCCTGGCCCGGACTTTTTTCACCCTCTTGGAAAATTTAATCTGATATGCACATTTATGTTTGGCGTAACCATAATCGCCACCAATCCAGTAAAATTGAAAGATCTAGTTAGTGCCAAAATAGATCCGATTAAGAAAGATGAAGTTTTTGGAGTACACGCAGTTACACTGAAAACAGAATATACTTTTCTCAAATACATATGAATGACTTTTCGTAAACTTAAAGCTAGTATTAAAGAACATTTGAAAGATTTAAAAATACAACCGACTAAGAAAAGCCCTGCCAAGACATAACCAGAAACGGAATATACAAGTTAATTTCAAAGATGCCCCATAAAAATTTTCATGATTTAACTATCCGAGAATCAATAGAAATTATTAGCAAAGAAAATACTGATTTCAATGAAGCTTTATACTACAGCAAATCCAGAATTTGGACCAGTTTTCTTAAAGAATTATAAAAAAGTAATATTCCACTTCCCTCTATTTCCAAATTTTATTTTCCCAAATTTTTCCGGATCTAAAAAAATGACTTTCACTACCTTCGACACCAACTACGTGAAATAAAAAAAAGTCATTAATTAACAGTGTTTTATGTATTCTTTGGCGATGGCTATGTTTACAGCTGATAGTACTAAGAATTAAAGTAATTTAACATTTTTTTAAATAAATTTTTGTCATCTTTTAAGCATTTTGCACATAGTGTTGTTTTACGTTTACTTTTTAAAGATGAATTCTATTTGACGACTTCAAAAGCCAAGGGGTACGAGTGACAAAAATTTGATTTGGAGTAAATTGAGTTTAAAGATAATTGACGCTAAATTTCAACTTCAATAATAATTAACTGAATTGAAATAGGAAACTGCACCTGGTTTTCTTTGTGATCTTTGAACTCCTATTTTAATGACTGTAAAAAAAAAAAAAAGTAGAGTACAATTTTATTTAAATTTATAATTAATCAATATTAATTATATTTCGGAAATAGTGGTTTATCGCTATAACACAGCACATAATAAGAAAATCACTTATATTTCTTTACCTGCAAAGGAAAAAGCATATTTCCAGGTTGCACTTTGTTCATTTTTTTAAAATTTTGTTACTTATACCACTTGTATACTGGAGTCCTCATTTGTTTATTTGCTGAAACATTTATGACTTTGGTTTTCCAAGTTTCCTTAGAGACTGCTCTCTAACTTTGAAAAAAATTCCCAGATTAACAAATAATGAATATACGATTGAAGTTTGCATCAAAAATCAGCGCTGCATCGGTTGTAGATCAATTATATAAATGTACAGCACAATTTTAACACCAGAACCGCGGGGAAATTCATTAAAGATTTATAAAAATATTTCTCACCGTAATTTTCATTTAGAACTGTTTAAGTTGTTTATTGAAAATACTTTTGCTCAATATATATTTAGGTTATTTTAGTAAGAGTTTTCTGGTTCGAATCGATGTCTCTCCGTATGATACGGGTCAAAATGACCCTTAGCCGCGGTTCTAGTGTTAAAGATTACATTATTTCTTATTCTTTTCAATACACGTTTAGGATTGTTATTTTGTAGATTGTTTTAGTCTGATTGAAAACATTCAGTATTTGATGTGTTTTTATTGCTTTGCTTTTCAAATCTTAATAAGGCGGCTGCATATTATATCGAAATAATTTTTAACAAACTCATAAAAATTTCCATTAAGAAGATCAACATAACTATCGCACATGTTAAATGAAAACAATTTTTTTATTTCCTACAGTGAATTCGAATGACAATTTATTGAAATCATATATCTTTATTATATGTTGTTTAGCTTAGTATTTAGCGCACTGCATTACCACACTATAGGTCCGAGATTTGACTCCTGATATGAATAGGTGTTCCCTTTGTTTTATCCCATATATCTATACTAAACTTACTTGGAAAATTAAATGCTGGTGGGTTTTGCTGGCCACGTTTTGATTACATATACCATGTATATAGCACACAAGCGCCATGATCACAAAAGCAGAATTGTATAATTCAAGCCATGATCTCACGCATATTCTAACAGCGTGGAGTTTAGTTTAGTATTTAGTTTGTATACCATTTAATGAAGGTAAATTTCATACTACATATAAGTGATAAGAAAAGTTCTTGTTATATAATATGACACAAAAGAAATACATTTGAGTTTAAGAAGGGATTTTTAGAGATAGATTTTTAAAAGCATTCACTATTCATTTTTTTTTTCTTTATACCAGCTTCAGCTACATTATTTTCAAAATATATATGTGTAGCAACGCTTTTAGCTTTTAGTCTTTCTTGTTACCACTAAATGTTTATACTAATTTTTGTGCTATTTAATAACAAGTTTAGCAATTAAATAAGGGTTTATTAAGTTTTGAAGTAAGAAAAATGCATAGAAGTTGGCAGCTATAGTAAAATATACTCTTAGGTAATTTATGCAAAATGTTAAAAAGCGATACAAAGCGTGTCATAATCTATATGAGAGACGTTCGATATTTTTTTCTTTTCTATAATTTAAAATGCGAAACTAAACTAGCGAAAAATGCAGAGGAATCTCGTGAAGGAATGTTTTAAAATGTTTGCGTACTTTTAAATATCGAGAAAAGCATCGTCTATTTTTGAAATAGCTGTAACATTATAAAATATATGATATCCATAATAATTTATAAGTAAATGTGGGAACAGTGATGTAAACATTTAGTATTTATTGTCTTTTTTCTACAAAACTAATGTTTGTCAAATGTTTTTCCGGTGCTCTTCGAAGCAGAACACAAAACCGCAACTTACGTGTTTGAGCAAGGAAAAAAATCCATTTTCCGGGAATACTATAAAAGCATTTTAGTATGTCTTTTTTCCCCTTGTATTTTTGATGTTTTGTGAGAATCCGCATGATACATATTGCATGAAACTGAATTTTTATACATTTTGGCAGAAATGGAGAAATGTATATTCAGCAAATTCCTTAAGAATTGTATATAAATATTGCATCCGTTTTGATATTTTTATCCCATTAATATAGTCACGTCATCATCAACAACAAAAAAATCATCATATATCATAGAAAGTTCTCAAACTATGTGATATGGATTGCAAGTTAAACGCAATTTATTTAATACATAACAATTGCCAGAGTTTGTTTTTTAGTCAGTTTAGTAATTTATGGAATTTCTTGCAATAATTTATGTAAATTTACAGCAATTTTACGCAGAATTTATGGATAAAGTTGAAAATATTTTATAAAAAATAAATAAAAATTCCTTTTTTCCCCTTTTTTTGCTTTTGTTGTGAAAATTTCTTTTGATTTTCTTAGAATTCTTTTTATATAAAGATTCAAGCTTGGATTTTTTATATAATTTGCAAAATTCTAAAAAAAGCAGCATTCAAAACTTAAATTTATTGATATCTTACTTTTTGTAAGGAATTTGTTGTCAAGGATTTTATATCATTTCTCCAAAAATAAATTTAATAGTACACCTTCTTAATTCATATTTTAATTATAACTGATTCTCAAAATACATTTAGAGCCGTTTTTAATATTCAAACTATAAAAACGACTGTAGATTTCATCATTTACCAATGTTCTGTTTCCTTAATAAGTTTGGCGAAATGCAAAAACGTTTGTATTTAAATCAGTAATAGAAAATGCATTAAAATCCAATCCGATGTAATGAATTCATCAATATCTGTGGGGATTGAAATTTTCAAACAGTAAAAATAAATGTATGTTTCATATGTTAGCAATAGAAGTTAATTTAAAATTTTTGGCAATGCGAAAAGATAATTTTAATAAAATTATTACTAGAAAATATCTTTGAATTCATTTATATATAAAAATTCTATCCATTAACTGCAGTGTAGAAATGTTCAAAAAGTAAAAATAATTAACAATTTCACCTTTTACAAATTTCGTGTTTTCTGAGTATATTTGGCGAAAGGCAAAGACATTTTTAATCAAATAATTTATAGAAAATTTCATAAAATCTATTTCGGAGTTATAAATTCATCTTTTTCTCTGTCATGTTTTTCGATGCAACTAATAATGAATTTCGTTATACGCTTGAAAAGCTTTAGCTGTGTGTAAAAAAAATTAAACTATTAATAATACTATGAAATAAAAAATGGAATGTAGAAAAACTCCACCTTATGTGTATATGGTATGCGAAACTTCTAATGTGATAAAAATGCATCATTAAAAATGCATTACACGCAATTTTCTGTTGAAATTTTACAGGATATTTACCTTTTAGTATAAATTTATGAATAGGTTGAAGAAGCTTTTGTATTTCCTCTTTATATTAAAATGGTATTTTGTGAAGATGCTATGCATTCAAGAAATCTTTTTTTCAGCTTAATTTTTCTTTTAAAAAATGCATTAAAAGAGCAATATATGTATGCTGCATTAATGAGAATTATATATGAATTTTGTATTAAACAAGAATTCTTTATGTGTATTACAGTGAGCTCATCAAGATACCTTCTTAATTTCTTTTATAAGAATGGTACAATGGGTTTAAATATAAATATTCTCAAATGAATTGTTCTTTTATGATATGTCTGAATGTAATATTTTAAATCTTTAATTGTTCTCCTAAATAAATAAACAGATTCATTTCGTATCTTCATATCTAATTCATTTTATTATTAGCTTTATGTATTAATTTATAATGATTGCACTTTGTTATTTCATACATACATACATTTATGTGTATAAAAGCAAAGTAAGAATTATGTAATCACTATAAAATAATTCATAAATCTAATAATTAAAATAGATATAAAGATACCACACAAATGCATTTTTTATAGGAACAATCAAAGATTCAAAATATTGCATGGAAATATCAATATTTAAACACATTGTGCCTTTCTTACAAGTGAAATTATGAAGATTTCTTGATGAGCTTGCTATAGTTTTATAGAATATTCACCCTTTACAATAAATTTATGAGTAGGTTGAAAGCGCTTTTGTATTTTTTGTACTAAAAAAACCCAGATACTTAGAAAACTCATAAATTTTCCATGAATCTGTTTTTATTATTCTTCGCATTATGTTTTTCTTTATGATTACATAATCTATACATTGTTGTCATATACAAATATTTTTATGGGTTTTCTGTATATTTACTTTTTTTATTATGTGTTATGCAATGGTTTATAATATCGCTTAGACATTATCAATGAACGTGAACGACTTAGAAGAGCAAATGAATATTCTGTACATGCGCAACAGTAATTATAGCAACTTTTGCCTTATTTAATCGCAGATAACTACGGCTGTAATTACTGTTCTTTTTTACAAGTGAAAAATTATATATATTAATGTATTCAGAATATGGCTTTGCATATTGCCATTAAGAAAACAGGTAACAATATTAATTGATTCTACTATATTATTCAATTTTATTATAATATTCGATATTAGATGATTGGAGATAACGTTTTGAAAAAAAAAATGGATCTTTAAGAATTAATCTTTTTCTCGTCTGAGGGTTATCGCTTTTTTTGTATGAATTCGTGTAAATCCCAGGATTTATATATACAGGACACAATATGCTATCTATTGCCGACCTTTAATTTCCGAACCATTGATCGTATACATATAGTTCCAATTATACAAAAATGTTTCAAATGACGTAAATATTCACGTTGTGGCAATGTTTAACCCTTTCCGACGCAAGCAAAGTCTATTAGTAAAATGAGAAATTATCCATTGACACCGGAATTTATAAAGGACTTGTCTAGATATTAGGAATTCCTTAATTTAAGCTTTCATTGTAAAAGCAAAATTATATTAAAATATTACTGGTGCCGTTTGCAAGTTTGGAATTAAATTTAGGTGTTGCCGGCCTGGCAACACTGCTCAAGAAAGGGTTAAAGTAAAGAAATCAAATTTTTAAGAGTTACAAAATCTAACTTTTTATATGGTCCCCCAATCCCTATAGTTACAGTTAGTAAAAATTTACACATATAATAACAAATATAACACAAAAAGTTAGACATCTGTATTACAAAAATCAACTGAATTATTAAATTTTGAAATTTTTACACATGATTTTGTATTTTATTGAGAAATCAGTTAAAAATGAATTAAAGTAATTGGATATCAAAATCAAGATACTGTATACCTTTTACGGCGAAACCTCCTTTAGCCAGTATTGTCAAATCTGGATATTACAAAAGAGGGTTACTTCATTTAAAAATTTTAGCTGGCTCTATTGTTGAAATCACACCTGGCATGCATTTCCGAGAAATAGCTCTTCATACCATTTACGTACTGTGTTTCTAGCAGGTGTCGATAACGATCGCCCATTCATGTACAATCGTAAAAAATGGTTCCAACAATCTTGGTTCTCAATACATTGCACTACCCATTTGTTGATCTGCGTACCTGGTGTTGTACTGTCTGGGGGACGTGGGGTTTTTCCAGAGATCAGTAATGCACATTGTGCACATTCACAATTCCAGTATTCATGAGCCGTGTAAACGTTGACTCATCTTTCCGCTGAATGTCACAAAGAACGATGGTTTTTCCTATGAGATGTTGAGAATGAAATGACAATAATCACATTGTTGTGGATGCGCATCATTTCCATAAGAAAAATGCCAGCCATGTTGACGCATGTATCGACATGCATAGCCTATTTCCGCCGTGCTCAGCTGTTGATGTAAATGGGTGAATGACAGCACCTCTCCTGTGTCACTCGAATATTATACCTTCCGTGTCTATTTGTTTTGGGTTGTGGGGCAACAGAGCCGGTCTCTCTAAGACGGTGCAATACATCAATTATAGTTTCATGAGTTAAATGTCTTTCCCAAGAAAATGTTTTCAATAAATCCTCGCAGCCGCTCTGGCTTTCCTTTGACATTCACCATAAATAAGTATCATTTAGCATATTGTATATATGTGTAGCTTGCTATCATGATCTCAGCGCTGACTAACATTTTCACTGCTAGATGGTTTGTATTTTATCCAGAGCATGTGGCGCTGCAGTACTCTTATAATTTGCATAATCCGATTGCCTTGCTCGTTATAGCTCGGCTGGTTGTTTGCATTCCGCTGCTATTTATTTAGATTTTAGTGAGTATGTTTTATTTTCCAGGTGTTGATATTACCTACTTTGTCTTTGAATAATGTTAGACGCCTAAAAGTATCTCTAGTAGCTTACGGAATTTGATGTTTTCATTAATTGTAATACATCGTTTTCTGATATGATAATAAATCTATATTTATTTTTTGTTTATTTTAAATGTTTATTCTTTGCTTTGTAAACGATCCCTAAAAGTCAGCTATAATTTTTATATGAAATAACTCTCTTCGGTGGTACCCCGATTAAACAAAAGAGGTTAAAGGTAGTTTTGCCTCAAAAAGGATATTAAAACCTGATTTCCATCTTCAATTATTTCAATTCATTTTTTAACTGATCCCTCAATGAAAGACAAAATCGTTTGCAAAAATCTGAAAATTTGAAATTTAATAATTGTGGCAATTTTTGCAGTACAGAAGTCGAACTTTTTATTATCTCTTATGATGTGTGTAAAATTTTACTAAATATAACGATAGGGATAGGGAGACCCTATAAAAAGTTAGATTTCGTAATTTTTGTAAAATTAAATTTTTATTTTAAAAATTATCACAAAATAAATATTTACCTCACTTTAAGCGTTTTTGTAATTGGAACTACATGTATAGATCAATGGTTGAGAAATTAAAGATCGGTGATGAACAACATATTTAACCCTAAATATTTAATCGCACTTTAATACTATAGTAGCTTTAATATCACTTCTTTCTATATACAGGGATGAGATTTCCGCTTTTTTGCACACCAGTAAAATCTTAGAGAAAATGCTATATTTTTAAATCGGAACATTTTTATGATTTAAAATAACAACATTTTCTCTAAGATTTTACTGGTGTCCAAAAAAGCGGAAATCTCATCCCTATATATATGGTTCAAAATACAATTCCGTTAAAATATTTTTGCTTACAGCCATTTCAATTTAATTTCTAGGAACGAATGACCACGGATATGACACTCTAAGCTCGGAATAAACAATAGCTTGTGTAAAGTAAAAAAATCTCACTCAGGATGAAATGTAAAAGGAATGGCATCTATAATTTTTAATAGTCACAGAAGAAATAGTTAAAGAGAATTTTTTATAGAAATAAAGTTGACGTCAAATTTTAAAAAAGAAGATAGACAATATAAAGAAAAGCATATACAGGGTGGCAAGCGGTCAGGGAAAAACACAATCAAAAAAGAGGAATCTACCAATATTTTCTTCTAGATATTGTAGTAATGTTACAAATCACATAAAGGAGTGAAAGAAGATGGATTTCTCTTTAACAAAATACTGGTATTTTACACTTTTTTTTTGACTGCGTTCTTCCCCGACTACTCGCCACCCTGATATACAGGGTGGTTAGTTATTAACGTCAGGTGTTCAGAGCCCTATAGCGAGTAAAGTTTTTGTCAAAACATAACCAAATTTGATCAGCATACATAGTAGATCATGGGATTTCGAATTCTTAAAAAAAAATTAAAATAAAAAGTTTTACTAATCGCTACTAGGGGCAATTTTAGCGTTTTTTACTGACTAAAATGCATTAATTTGCATAAAATCAGTTGTGTATAGCGATCATGAGTATAAAAGGAAAGGCTGGGAGAGTTCTCATCATTATCAACTCTCACCATACTTTGCTAATCAAGCTGTGTTATCAGCAGAACGAGAATTGCAATGATGCTCGTCTTGAATTTCACCGATTACAGAATTTGCCAAAAGAACCGATGAGCTTAACAAATTTACAAAAGATGATTCATCGATTTGAAACGATGCAGCAACAAGGCCTAGGACACAAAGTGACTAGTCAATAACAAATTGACGAAGTTATAACTGCTATTGTCGAACAAAAGATGAAAAATGTGCAGGTACCATCAGCGATCGGGCAGTATTCCAGCAGTATAAAATTGATCTGTACTGTAATTTTAGCCATTTAATCATTCAACATTTACACTAATACACTTTTGGTGCGCCAAAATTGCTGATTTTATGCAAATTAAATGCATTTTAGTAGCATTTTAGCTAAAATTGCCCCTAGTGACGATTTTTTAAACTTTTTATTTTCTTTCTTTTTTTTTTTTTTTTTTTTTTTTTTTTAAGAATTCTAAATCCCATGGTCTACTATGTATGCTGATCAAATTTGGTTATGTTTAGCCCAAAACTTTACTCGCTAGAGGGCTCTGAACACCTGACGTTAATAACTAAACAGGTACAAATGCTGCAATCAAAGTTTACAATATTAATATAATACTGAAAATATTATTATTAAAATCGCTTAAAGTAAATGCATTCCGTTGCAGTAGGTGATCTTCTATAGAATGTTCGATGAATTGGCAATAATTTTGGATACCTTTATTTCACGTGTTTCTTAATTAATAAAAAAATGCTCCTAAGTTTCTAATTTATCATTTACAGTACATTCCAACGTAGTTGGAAAATGCTAATGAATTCAGTTTTTCTGTCCATGTGTCTTCCGGGCTATGCTGTTTTTACTATAGAATATTCGCTATTGAAAATGAAACGGGTAGCACACGCAGTTTGTTTAAAGGAACTAATAAAAATATTCCATTAAACTATAGCGTACGGGTAACAATCATTTGTGGTGCATTTTAAATCCAATGCTTATTGACCGCTTAACTCATTAATATTTTTGAAAAAACTTTCAAATAATGCTTATTTTTTTAGGTCTTTTACAGAATTTTTAATCTTTTATCACCGGTTTTTCAAAACAGAAATGTTTTGGTAAATCAATCAGAAAAATTTTCGAATTAAATAATTCAATATTTGCAACAAAAGTTTGCTTGCTAGAACAACAAATCATGATTGGCAGAAGCATGTTGGCCGTATGACGTACGGCCATATCAGGAAAGCAGTTCAGCTTCTTCATTTCATAGTATGTAAATGTGTAATATTTTCTGCTATTGAAATTTCCGGTTTCAATGAAACATTTACAAGCCGAACAATATCCTGATCCTGATGTTCTCACATCAACAACGCAAAAACATAAAGATACGCAAAGGTTGTACAATAATAGTATCATACTTTACTTGGTATGTTGTGCATTTTCTTTGCTGTTGTGTCGAAACTAGATTAAGATTATTACACCTTCTACACGTTGTAAATTGTAAATAAAAGAAAGTTATCTGTCGGCAGCTTCCTTTGTAAAAGCTTAGTAGGGAGTCGAAAACTTACTGTTTCCCTAATCACGTGCACTTTTAAAATGATGATTGGTATCAGAATTCGATATTTTTCTTATTAAAAATAATTATGTTAAGATGTCTCAGAAATCTTACTTTTTACCTGGTGGTACAATTTAGGAATACTTCACACTATATTTCTCAGTCTCTATGAAACATAAATGCATTTTTTTTCTTTTTTTCTTTTTTTTTTCTTTTTTTTTCTTTTTATAGAGACAACTTAATATGTCTTCTTTTTAAAATATATTTTTTAATATTCTACATTGAATTTTTACACTATTTTTTTATGTTTAGTATTGATAAAAAAATTTAAATTGTTCTTTGACTGCGCGCAACATTTCTCAAAAAACTAATAAAGAAATCTGCATCAAACTTGGTAAATATCTTCATTTTAAGTTAAAGAATAACTTATATAACATACAATAAATTCGGCTCATCAGTGTATACCGTAATTTCCGGCGTATAATCCGCGGATCAAACAATTCTTTTTCAACCCAGAAATTTCATTTACTAGATGAAGCCAAATATTTAACGCGATCTACAATGTTACATTTTATTTTTAAATTTTTCTGGGTCGAAAAATGATTGTTCCATCCGCGGATTATACGTCGGAAATTACGGTAATAGACTTATACTTCAAATTGAGTATTATAATTGCACTAATTATTAAAAATTGACAATTGTTCAATAAAAAAACATTTATTTTTAATTTTAAAATTTAAATTTAAATTTTAAATAAGTAAATAAATAAATTGCTTTCAAATGAAATGTAAGTTCAAGATACATTAATTTTATAGCATTATCATTATATTTGGTTGCTCTTGAACCAATAGTTTTGCTACAGTCTAGTGCGCAGTGGATGCGAATCAAAAAACAATTTAAAATTTTTAAAAACTAAACATTAGAAAAATAAAATAAAATTTCAATGTAGAATATAAAAAAAATATTTTAAATGGAAAATATATTAAGTTTTCTATGTTAGAAATATTTTGTATTTATGTTTTATAGGTACTGAGAAAATAAATAAAATGCGACATGTTACTAAATTGCACTACCAGGTAAAAAATAAGACTCCCTGAGACCCCTTAAATCATAATTTCATAAGCATAGTTTTAAAAATAGTTAGAAATACATGTGATATGGGAATACAAATTTAATACCAATTTATAGAGTTTTTATTGGAATCTTAGTCTGCAGACTATAACTTCAAACAAGACACTGCTATACTACACATAGATTTTTGTTAAAATTCGTTAATTATTTATAGCACTCAGACAGCTATAAAATATTTTTGTTATGATAAAAACTGATGTAAAAGGAATTAAATAAAACCGCAGTCAACCAAAATGAGTTTGTTTTGAAGATTTTAAAAAACCACTTCTTCAAGCAAAATAATAAAAATTAACGAGTGATTGAAAGAAATAGTTCTTTTGCTACAAAGATATTTTAAATGATTTTGAATAATAACAATAGTTTAATAATTGATTCAATAAAAATGCATTGAATATTTTAACGTTTCTGTCTGTTTAATTTTTCAGCATCATACGTACAACTCAAATGGTTTTGAAACAGTTCTCAGTTTATCAAAAAAAGTATCATCATAGGTAAAAAAAATGTTTTTTTTAAATACGAATGAAAAATACAGTTATAAAGATTTAACTCTTATATTCATAATCACTAGAATTATCTTAAATGAATTGATGCTAAGATATTCATTTTCAATCATAAATGGTTTTCTTTCAATATATAATCAGACAGAATTTTTAATGATTTTTTCAATCTTATTTTTTCTAGTCTAATAAAAAGTAAATTACTTGAATATTCTGAAAACAAATAAACCTGGAAATGAATACGTTACATATGCTATGCAGAACAAATGTCATTAAAAATACATTAAACCATCCTTAAAAAAATTCAAGGATATTTATTTTTTATGGTTATTATTACCATCAAAGATCAAATTATATCTCTGCATGTAGTTATTTCTACATTCGGTCATAGAATTTGAAATTATACTACTTGGTTCATTTTAAATAATTGATGTTCTTTCAAAGTAATTTGCTTTTCTTAATAAAAGCATTTGATTAAAACTGAAATTTAAAAGTTATTAATTTTAAACAGTATTTCATAGTTTTCTTTTAGAAATTTTTGCCAGAGTTTTAAAATCACGTTCTGTTTTCTAACTTAAGTAATGTGTGAAAACAGCGAATTATCAATCGGTTTATTTTCATTAAGAAATGAGCTAACCCGAGTAAATACCCTTATAACGAGCAAGACCTCATCATAAAATGTATATATTTATTTTATTATAGAAAATATAGCATTAATGTTGAAGTAATCCAAAATATTGGGTCGACAATACAATATCTAATAATTAAATGATAGAATTTTTCGATAAGAATTAATTTTGTCAAACAAACACAACTTTCTGAACTACCCAATTCACCCTTTGCGATATATAGGGATGAGATTTTCCGCTTTTTTGGCCACCAGTATAATTTTAGAGAAAATTTTATTCTTCTAAATCACAAAAATGTTCCGATTACATAATATAGCATTTTCTCTAAAATTTTACTGGTGTGCAAAAAAGCGGAAATCTCATCCCTGGATATAAATATTGGTAAAATATTTGTTTAACATTGGAAAAACTTGTGATGAAATACACAATAGCTGAATTGCTTTTTCATCGGAAACATTGGTGGTGAAAAGCCGAACATCTGTTTTGAAAATATTGGTGCAATATAAAAAAAAATAGAAGCACTCCAATATTGGGGAATATATGCCGAGTATAAACAATATTGATTCTGTAATTGGAAATATTTCGAAAAAAAAAAAACGCAAATAGCTAATATCGACTTTATTCTGGAAACATTTTCAATGAAACCAGAGTATTATTACCGAAATATTGGCTTTACATTGGAAATATTAGTTATAAAAGGGCAAAATATTTCTTGGAAATATTGGTAGAATATTTGAAAAACTTAAACAGCCCGATGTTGGGACAAAATTTCATGCCAATATTGCGTATACTTGGGAAAATCTACCAAAGATATAGGCATCGCAACAATATTGTTGTTATATGGTTTTGGTATAGTTATAGTTGGGTTTATAGTTAGGTATATAGGGATGAGATTTTCCGCTTTTTTGGCCACCAGTATAATTTTAGAGAAAATTTTGTTCTTCTAAATCACAAAAATGTTCCGATTACATAATATAGCATTTTCTCTAAAATTTTACTGGTGTGTAAAAAAGCGGAAATCTCATCCCTGGGTATAGTTGGGTTAAACTATTATAGTTTGGTATAGTATCGTTTATATAGTGACCTATATATTATATGGGATTTACATAACAGTATAATGCATTTCAAATATTTCATACAAAGTAAAAAGGTATTAAAAGTGATTTGAACTACAGGAAAACAGTTGTTTAAAATTTGATTCTTTTTAATTAAATTACCTTGAAACAAAGTGAACTTTTTAGATTTGGCGGAACTAAATAATCTGATTTTTAGTAAATTAGAATATAATTTAAAATGTTTGGTATAACAGGAAATTGAAAAGAAAATAATTTAACAAAATATTTTATACATTTTTTCAGCAATATTTATCGCAGTTTTAAAGACAAGTTCTTCTTTCAAACTTGAATAAATTGTGAAAACAGCAAATACTCAAGGAGCCCATTTTCAATAAGAATTATGCCAGTTAGACTTGATGAAATTGCTATCACGAGAGGCAGTTTGAATGTCAGAAAGACTTCATTTTAAAATGCATTTATTCACTTTTCGGACGTGTAATTTCCATAAAAGTGTTATTTTCCCCCACAAATTTTGAACGTTTAGCAAAAAGTAGTTGCCATCAAGGATATAAAGTAAAAATGAAGCGGTTTCTTGTAAATAAAAGTTAAAAGTGTAGCAATGTGTTTCATATTCTTTTCCTATATTTTCTGAAGTGCTCATTTTGCGTGCATGGATATGTCGTAACAATTTAATTTCTCCACAGATGTAAAATATGAAATTCGCATTTAATTCTTGTGCCCAAGGGAAGTTATGTTAGGACCTTATATTAATATTTTAACGAGCGACCTGTTAGTTTTTATAAAATTGCACGAAGTCTTTTTTTGTTGTTTTAAAACTTTCGATTTTGTATTAAATATATTTATTTGAATTGACTGTGCATTAAATACGCAATATTTGTTAATAGTCACTTCCAATATTTATTTCAGCACTCAATTAATTATACGAAGCATCACACAGATTTTAATGTTATCGTATGTTTACAAATTATCATTTTTAATCTGCTCTGTATATACGCATTGAAAATATACAGCATTTATTAATAGAGAAAATTTATTTTTATAATCCGTTAACTGAAAACATTGAGATTTTTCAGACAAAAACAAAAAATATAAAATAAAAGTATTAATAGTTTTTGAAAATATACAGTTTTGGAAATACTTTTTTTTTTTTTTTTTTTTTTTTTTGTTACTATTAATGCATATTTGCCAACTTCCGACTTCACTTCCGAAAAATGTGAGTTAATTTAAAGAAGGTTAACACTAGAACCGCCGGAAAATTCATTCAAGTTTTATAAAGATATTTCTCACCGGAATTTTCGTTTAAAACTATTTAAATCATATATTGAAATTATTTTTGCCCAGCTTATTTTTGGCTAATTTAAAAAAAAAAAAATTCTGGTTCGAATCAACATCTCTGCTTATGATACGGGTCAAAATGACCTGTCGCCGCGGTTCTAGTGTTAAACATGTTTTGTATCAGAAATTTGTTTAAAAGAATAATATCAGGTATATTCTATGTTGAAACTGGAAATAGCAAATGTTAAATCTAAAATATTTTCTTTCTAAGTAACCTGTTCATCCTGGATAAAATTAACTTGAATTTTACGCAAGTTAGGTCGGATCTTGTCGAGTATGTTAATTTGGATAAAGACTACAGTAATTTGAAACTTCAAATGTGGGAAAATGAATTATGTGACTCCCAGTAAGTGATTTCTCATGAGTTTTACCAAAGATTCCTCTTTAATATGATGTACAATAAGAACTTTTATTTAACAAAAAAGTCATTTCTTTACCCCCCCCCCCCCCCTTATGTTATAGAGCATTTAGTTTTTCATACTTAATTAAAGAACATTTATGGTTTGCATTCGACAAGCACAGTTCAGATTGTATGAAAATATGTTATTCTTTTACGCAGTTAGTGTTAACAATTACTTGGATTGATAGAGCCTGGATGAAATTTCAACAATAAATTAAGTACGGTAATGAATTGCACAAGTTAAATGATCTGCAACTATTTAACATGTTTTGGTGCTTTTTTTAATGAGTTTAGAGAGATCTTGAATGTCGAGAGTCTGGACAATGGCGCACCTGGAGATTTGGGAAATCCTTCCTTTTAGTTACAACTTCAGTATTCGCCTCCATTGCGCCATAAAGAATTTTTGGATAATTACTCATACAAGGTGCTTTTAAAATCTTCGGTGAATGGATGAGTATATAATAAAGAACGTGAGTGAAAAATGCGTCTCTGCGTATGTGCAGTTAGAGACCAATGGAGAAACGGCACGTAGCATGAAACGTAAGAAACCAAATTAGAATAGTCTGTTATGGGCAGTCGAACAATGTATGTTTGAAAAATCGCGTCATACTGAAATCAAAAACGGATAAACATCAAGGTTTGGTACAAATTGGGAAAAACCGTCATGCAATGTTGATTCAGGTGTACGGAGTAGACGCAGTAAATGAAAAATACGTGAACGTGTGGTCGGCCACTCGATTAGTGTGAAAACAGACAACATGAGCTGGTGCGACAGATGCTGTTAAAAAATCAGCGACTGTCTTTACGATGAATATTGGAAGAATCGGATGTGTATGGGACATTCTCAAAAGGTGGGCACTGTACACACATCATAACTTTAAGCTTTTGAATAAATAAATTTAATTATGATTGACTTAAATTTTTATTTTCACTGAATTCTTAAATCTGTTCAGAGACAAAAATTGCTATAATTTATTGAAAAAGTTTTGCATAAATATCTTAAAATTTAATTTTTTTTTTTAACTAAAGTGACCAATTTTGGACATTCATAACGTTAACTGTTGCAATGTACCAAGAAAAAAAGTTTTAACTTGTTTCCAGGAGATTCTAATGATAAACAGCGAATGCATAAAGGAAATGGATGATTGTTTTATAATTTTGTTAACAAATGGCACTACCTATTTATTGCTTTTTGAAGTTAGAAGGTCTTTTCTAGAAAGACTTTTTCTGTATTTTCTTATGTTCAAAAGTAACGATTGAAACAAAGCTGTTATTTCCACGCAAAACACGTTAAGTAAGTACTTTGATCTCTTTTAGGTATCTTTAAAACCCTTCTTGTTTAATTTGAAAGTATCTATATGTATTTCCGTAACATTTTTTTGCAATAAATGCACTTTTCTCAAATAAGAAATTGGAATGTCCAAATTGCGTAACGATCTAAACGCCGATTTTTTCCCATAAATTTATTTTTAAAGATGATCTGATGTCCTGAAACGTATAATAAGATATGTATTATAATGTTTTATCATAAATAATTATGTTTTTTGTGTAAATAACGCGTATTTAGTACCTGTAATAATATAATTTTACTTAGAATCACGCTAAACTTTCACGTGTAGATAGACTAATTAAATTCTAATAATTAATTTTCCAGAATAACTGCTGTCTTTTAATGTTTGTATATAAGTTTATAGACTTATATATTGTATTGTAAAAAAATGGCCTTAAATTTTTAAATTTTAAAAATCACTAATAATTAACGTTTAATGATCGCACGTTTTGATAATTCACCGTATCGGTTCGTAGACATCCGACGAAGTGAGACATCTGTATTACGGTATACGGTCGATCCCGAACCAGGCTTTTGCTGACTCATTCCAACAAATTTATTCAATGATGTTAATTTGAGGGTGACTAAAGGTATTTTGCGGTTTTTTTATATTTATTTTTTGCTTCCATTCACTGAACTTTTTAGGTGCACCTTGTATAAAAAAAAAAAAAAAAAAAAAAAAAAAAAATCGCAGTTCGATATATTTATTAGGTTTTAACTTGCTTTTACGTTCAGAGTATTTTGAAAAAAAATTTATTTTTTCTTAGAATTTCATTTGAAATAAATTTCAACCAGAAGAAAACAACTCTATTTTTCCTCCTCTATAGTATTATTAGTTTTCCCCACTTCGTTAGTTTTTTATCCAGATCTAAATAATAGTAAACATTATAAAATAGTCATTTTTGCAATGAAAATTTAAATCACAAATAAAGATTTAGCATACTTTCTTCCAAAAAAATATTCTAGTTAAGCTTTGCCTAAAATCTATACTCGAGCGATTTCTATTTTACCTTCAAAAATAACGTACCGTAATTTCCGGCGTATAATCCGCGGATCAAACATTTTGTTTAGTTATTAAAGCCAAATATTTACCACGATCTAAAAAGTTACATTTTATTTAACAAAAATTCTGGGTTGAAAAATAATTGTTTGATCCGCGGATCATACGCCGGAAATTACGGTATATTGGATCGTTCGGAAAATTGTGTCCGTGTGGGAAAATGAATTCGTACCATGAAATTCTGCCTTTTACTTACTAAACATTACATATCGGAAATAATATCTAATAAATAAATGATATAATTTTGCGGTACGAATTAATTTTCCCAAACGAACCCGACTACCAGAAAGACCCAATAGATACCGCAATGCTATATATTCAGATCCGATAAATATAGCATTAGAGTAGTTCTAATGCGTCGACGTATTTCTTAACAGTATGATAATTAAACAGGGCATTATTGTTTAAAATAATCAGAAATGCGGCAGTTTAAAAACAATATTTTTTACATAAATGAGTATTCGATGTTTAAAAAATCGGTAATTTATTTATTTATTTAAAAAATATTTTTGTTTATTTTATTTAATAAATAAAACAATCGATTTTATTTACTTGTTAATTTACATTCACAAGTGATCGATAGTTCAATTAAAATTAATCGATTAGTAGTTTTACTATATATAGTTGAGAGAGAGTCAAAAGAACAATAAAAGCAATAAATTCTTTAAAATACACTTTTGAAGCTGTCTATCGTTTAAAAGTTTTAAAATTTATTAATATTTTTAAAGACAGTTATCTACTTTCATCAGATTTGAAATAGCTCATTACTTCGCACGTCTCAAAGGCTGGTGAAATTGCATTGCGTTCAATGGCGATCCGTCGAATGTGTTACTTGGACGACGGGCATTTCGTCAACGTCAAATATCTCTCTTATGTAGGATGTCTATGGTGTTTTATCATGTATAGCGCCATCTGTAGGCAAAACCTGAAAGCAATTCTTTATTTTCTAGGGGTTTTTTTTAATCATGTGATTTTTACTTTATTTTAGTCTAAACTCAACGCTACTACGTCTATTATATTATTTTATTATTGAAGCTCAAAATGTGCCAGTTATTTTTTAGACACATTGTAATTTGTTTGTTGAAATTCGCTAATTTATACATTGTAGTAATAATGTAATTAAGTAATTTTGAAAACTATCTTATATATATCATTTTCATTCCTATGTTGTTTTGTATAACGCTTATATCTCAGATATTCGAGCTCAAGGTTACAAAATAATCGATTTTCTATTTTGAATATTACGTGGGAGGCAAAAGTTTTCGAACGCCGTGCCTGAGAGCTTAATTGTATATTAGCCTAACATAAGACAAAGTTTTCAAAAGTTAATAGCAGATATTTAGTTCTTTGAATGTAAATAGTTGATGGTAATATAAAACATGGATTTCAAAAATTGCAAAATTTCTACGTCCTTCTGTTACGGATTTCTGCTTGATCAATGTATGTTTTATGTTTTTAAATACAAAATATGAATTATAAGTTTACACAAAAGAAGATGTGTAGAAAATTAAGGATTTTTGACCCCCAGTAAATCAAAAGCTCTTCTTTCGTTCTGAGATGTTTTAATTGTTTCTATATCCAGGATCTCCATTTCATTCGTCTGATTTTTGTTGATTGACTTTTATTTGAATATTACTAATTGTGTCGCATGAGATCATAGACATAGGTTTATTTAGCAAATTTTAATACAATCTTTACCTTTTTGAGCAATTTTCACTCGTCTGTACTTTTGTTTATGCTCCAACTCTCGTAAATATACCCAGATAGTCAAATATTTTAAATGTCATTCAGGTTTACGATACAACATTTTCGATTAACTACTGAAATGATTCTTTTTCTAGATATAATAATTTATAAACATGGAGTTAACACCACTTTTTTAAAGCTAAACTATTCAGAATTTTTAGCCTAAACATTTTTGCCATTAAATAGTATGAAATTGTAATAAAAAAATAGTGGTGTCCAAAAGCTTTAAGTGATGGATCAAACAAAATCTTCTTGTCCGTATGCCGTACGGGCAAGTCAGTTAAGTGGTTAAAAAGGAAATGTGCAGCCAATCCTGGACTGACAGAATCGACTATTTTTATATTCTATTCGTACCACTATTTTAGGAAAATAAATTTTGTAGTACATCTCTCTTGCGACATAGAATTAAAGATAGTCGTTTGTGGTAGCCTTACGATTCTAGTTTATTTACAGACATCCAAACGAATTCCGTTAAATCTTGGAGTATGGGAAAAAACTGCTTACGGTATATTTTAATTATTTTACCTTAATTCAAACACAGTGACATTAGATGTCCATCACTTACGTGGGCAGCAACATGCTTTCTGTAGAGTATATAAAAATTAGCATTTATAATTCTTTTACAGGGACTCGGAAGAAAATTCCATTGCATTCTGTAACTCTATGAAATTGATATTAATTACTGTTTTATGGTAACATGTTTTCTATCGACTATAATATACAGGGTGTTTCTAAATTCATGGTACAAACTTTAAAGGGTGATAGTACACATCAAGACAAACAATATTAAATAGGAAACTAAGGCTCCCAAACGTCTTCCGAAGGAGATAGGCGCCATTAAAGTTTAGGGTCCAAAAATTCAAATGATTATAAAAAACAGAAAAATTGGTCGATTCGTTTGCGGTTTTCACTAAAACTATTCTTTATGTCAGTATTGTCTTGAAAATAAATTAGAAAGCCTTTAAATTAGACAGACATTAAACTTAAATTTTGAGCTCAAAATCTAAATCGTTGGGAGTGGTTAAGTAGCGTAAACTGAACAGTGGGGAGAGGTTCAAATTTCAAATGATTATAAAAAACGGAAAAATTGGTCAATTGATTTGCGATTTTCACTAAAATTATTCTTTATGTCAGTATTATCCTGAAAATAAATTATAAAGACAAAATTCAAAAAATGCCGATAGAGGGTGCTTTAGACTTTGGAGTAACGTACAACTATCTTTTACCGTTATTTTTTGCATCTCATAAATTTTTTTAGAAATTTAGACATAAACTTAAATTTTGAGATGAAAATCTCAATCGTTGGGAGTGGTTAAATAGCGAAAACTGAACTGTGTTCAATTGGGTGGGTGGGGGGGGGGGTTCAAATTTCAAATGATTATAAAAAACGGAAAAATTGGTCGATTCGTTTGTCGTTTTCCCTAAAACTATTCTTTATGTCAATATTTCCTTGAAAATAAATTTTAAAGATTAATTAAAAAAATACCGTTAGAGGGCGCCTTAAGCTTTAGAGTATTCAACAACTATTTTTAACCGTTATTTTTTGTATCTAATTAAATGATTATAAAAGTTCAAACTTAAATTTTGAGCTCAAAATCTGCATCGTTGTGAGTAATTAAGTAGCGGAAAATTGAAATGTGTTCGAGGGGTGGCGAGGGTAACATTTCAACTCCTGAACACCATTCAGTTTGCGATTCTTAATCCCTCCCATCGATTTAGAATTTGAGCGCAAAATTAAAATTTAAGCATTTGCAAGCATTTAATTAGATACAAAAAATAATGGTTAAAAATAGTTGTTGGTTACTCTAAAGTTTAAGGCGCCCTCTAACGGTATTTTTTGAAATTAATCTTTAAAATTTATTTTTAAGGAAATATTGACATAAAGAATAGTTTTAGCGAAAACGGCAAACGAATCGACCAATTTTTCCGTTTTTTATAACCATTTAAAATTTAAACCTCCCCACCCCCATTGAACACAGTTTAGTTTACACTATTTAACCACTCCCAGCGATTCAGATTTTCATCTCAAAAGCTTCTAAAGCTTCTAAAAAAATTTATCAGATGCAAAAAATAACGGTAAAAAATACCGTAATTTCGGGTGTATAAGCCGCGGATCAAACAATTATTTTTCGACCCAGAATTTTTTAAAAAATGAATGTTACTACTTAGATCGCCGTAAATATTTGTGTTCAATCACTAAATAAGATTTCTGGGTCCAAAAAGAATTGTTTGATCCGCGGCTTATACACCCGAAATTACGGTAGTTGTACGTTACTCCAAAGTCTAAAGCGCCCTCTATCGGCATTTTTTGAATTTTATCTTTATAATTTACTTTCGCGATAATACTGACATAAAGAATAATTTTAGTGAAAATTGCAAATCAATTGACCAATTTTTCCGTTTTTAATAATCATTTGAAATTTGAACCTCCCACCACAGTTCATTTTGCTCTACTTAACGACTCCCAACGATTTAGATTTTGAGCTCAAAATTTAAGTTTATGTCTAAGCTTCTAAAAAAAATTTATGAGATGCAAAAAATAACGGTAAAAAATAATTGTTTGTTACTCCAAAGTCTAAAGCGCCCTCTCTTGGTATTTTTTGAAATTTATCTTTATAATTTATTTTCAAGACAATACTGACATAAAGAATAGCTTTAGTGCAAACCGCAAACGAATCGACCAATTTTTCTATTTTTTTTATAATCATTTGAATTTTTGGACCTTAAATTTAATGGCGCCTATCTCCTTTGGAAGACGCTTGGGACCCTTAGTTTCCCATTTAATATTGTTTGTCTTGATGTGTACTATCACCCCTTAAAGTTTGTATTATGAATTTAGAAACACCCTGTATAGTTCAATTACCGTAATTTCCGGCGTATAATCCGCAGATCAAATAATTCTTTTTGGACCCGGAAATCTTATCTAGAGATTGAAGACAAATATTTATGGCAATCCAATAAGTTACATTTCGTTTTAAAAAGTTTCTGGGTCTAAAAATGATTGTGTGATCCGCGGATTATACGCCGGAAATTTCGGTACACAGATGTAAAAAAAATCAATTGGTTACATACTGACTAAGTTCGATAATTCCTAGAAGTGTGTTTACATCTGTAGCTTGAATTTTTAAACTTAACTAATATTTAGTACATTAAATGATGGTTATTAATTGTATGCCTCGTAAACAGAATTGCACGAAAGAGTTAGAACACATTATCGGATATGTGCAGCAGTTGCAGAAAAAGAATATATACTGATAATGTGTTTTTAAATTTTTGATTAAATATATCATTTTACGGTACGAAAAATTAAATTTCTTGAGAATATTAGTGTTAGAAAATGTCTCATAATCTTTACCAAATGCATAATTATTCATTCTCGCTTTATATAAGTTTACTAAGAAGCGCTCATATCACTATGTAGGTTGTGAATAGTTTAATATAATTTTAGCAATCACACACACGCACGAAAAAAAAAAAAACAGGCATGAAGTAGAGACTTGTGCATTGTGACCATAATAAGCAGAATTTACATTTATGTATCAATTTTTTTACTAAATATGTTTGAGAAAACACCAGTGTAACACACGGAAAATAGTTTGAGTTGCAAGAAAAGCTCTTTACAAACTATAATAGAAATAAAATTTTGTTAATTTCGTTGAAGTTATAAAAATGTTGTGGATTTTGTATAACTAAACAAAAAGCCTTTTAGCAAAGAATAACAGCTTAAGTTGAACAACTTTAGATGCTTTGTTTCATGCCTCTTGTGCTATTTTGGGTCAATTCATTTTTCTACTATCCGATACATCTACATCCCGATAGGCGCAATGTATTAATGATCTTTACTTTGTCACCAATAAATATAAATAATAATCGTTTCCTTATTTATTTAAAGTCAAATTTCGCAAATTTTGCGATAAAATAAGTTGAAGATTATTTTTAAAAAAAGTAGTGGTGACTAATGTAAATACCATACATATTCTCGGTCTATGAGGTCGTCCTCCTGAATTAATAAAATATTTTAAATTGCAAATTTATTAATTTACAAAGTTCCAGCAGAGGCTTAAAAGTTCTGTTTTTAAAGTTGATAGAAGTAGATGCTGGGTTTGAATCCATTTGTGCCGGTCAGCCTAATCATTCGTAGTTTTCCGAGATTTCCTTCGAACTTTGCATAAAAGCAATCTGGGTTTCTTTAGAAGGACTCGCACATGGCCTATATCCTTCTTTTCTTAAACAATTATTATCATACTATAGATTATTTTACACAAAATAGACTCATTTGATCATATTAACTGAAAAAAAAACAATTCTTATTGCGTATTAAAAATACATGGTATAAAAAAATATAAAAAAAGAAACAATAAAAAAACATACGATTTTTTATGCTTTCTGAGGATTCTACTTATTTTTATACATTGTAACATATTTCAATAGATGTAACGTTGGGCTTTTCAACAGCATATTGATTTGGAAAAAAAAATGAGATTCCGTCTGCATAAACAAATTGAATTATAAAAACACCTAAACAATTTTTTCCGTTTCGAAAAATACAAATAACTTTTCCGAGTAGCAATCTATTTCCTGATGTTTTCCGTTGATTCCACTTATATTCCTGCAAGAATGTATAAGAAAAGGTCAACTTGATTGATATCATAAGTGAGTACCAATAACTCAGAATCTCTTTAAGAGGCAATAGTCTCAATGAGATGTACGGGACCTTTTGTAACGGACTGCAAACGGCAAGCCAACGGCGTGTAAGTAGGAAAAGGGAGGCCGGCGAAATGAATTACCGCCGTTTTCAATCTTATTGCTGATACACAAACCCATAGAGAAAGCAAGAAACCACGTATAAATGTTAGGGGTGGCGGGAGTGCGTTTTGGTTCTCCATTCGGAAGCAGTTTGCTTTGAGAAAGACTATTGATTGAAAGCCGGCTTTTCTGCATCGGGATCATCGGTGGTTGAACCATGAATGATTGAATTAAACATCCTTCTGTTTTCGGGAAGCTGGCTTCTCCGCGTTCTCTCTCTGCTTTTGTCTTTATATGTTTCAGGAATTGAAGAGAAGACGAAAAATGGCCCAAGTCATGTAACTAACAATTACTAAGCAAGATAATAATAAAAAGAGTTCAAAGAAAGAGTTTGACTTAAGATAAAGGAGGTATTTATTTGAAAAAAGCACTAAACATAAGGCGTTTTGAGTTTATCGAGTCCATGCATTAAACTTTTTTTAATGGTGGGTTAGTGGGTAAAGCATTATATAGTTATATATTACGTTAAGTAAGATTAAAAGATTAATGTTAAGTTCAGATGCAAAAAATAATTAAATTTATTTAGACAATGATTAAATTAATGAAAAATATACAATTTTTGTATTTATTTATTATTTTATACCACTATCAACTTTTTCACATTGGACATAAATTGTTATTTTATTTTAAGTGTGGCGAGGAAAGTAGTCTTTTGTGAGGTTTTATATTCAGTTATGTAAGATTAATGCATTTTTACGGCGCTTTCCACTGATGTATATTTTAATAAATTAAAATATAATATTCAATACATAAATTTAGTCCCTTAAAACCACTGTATTTTGATATAAATAGTCGCCCTATGGTGTCACAGAAGTATGCTATAAAATAAGGAAAATATTTTTTCTATAAGATCCATTTTGAACCCTAAACATGTATCTAAAAAACATATTTTTAAAAATCGTGCTATGTAGGTTTAAAGTTATAGTTTTTTAAAATTACAATAAAGGTAATATTTTTATGTATGATGGTAATGTACATTTTGCGTTGATAATAATTAACATTTCACTTTTCTACATATTTGAATTTTGCACATTTTGATCTGATTTAGTAAGTAAAGTTTTATATTTATGGAAAACTAGCAAAATTTAACCCTTCGGACTCCGGTGCCTCTTACACAAATTTTATTCGATTAGCACCACTTTTTTAAAAGAACTTTCCTTTAAGTAGACAATTTCAAAAATTCTCTAATTAAATAAGGAAAATTTTATTTTCCCTTATTACTGGTGCCAAAAAAATTTTCGAAGGAAAGATGATGTCTCCGCAGCGGAGAAAACGGAGTGGCAAAGTTTAAAAGTTTAAAGTTTTCATCGTGTGAAAATTCTAGATGATAAAGTTAAAATGAATTTAAGTTTGTTACACATGAAGCGACATAAAATGAATCAAATGGACAAAATGGTGTTATATACTTGAGTATCTAAATAGTGACAAACTTAAAAGTAAAAAGTTGACGTTTTCGTTTGCTGTAGATTTTTTATGCGACTCCATCTACATGAGTGCTTTCATTTATATATTTTCGTTACAATTATACTTGAGACATTTTTACTTGTATTTTATTTTTTAAATTGAATAAAAAATCATCTAAATAATATTAAAAATTTTCGTGAAATATATTTGCCAATCATTAACATGAAAAAAAAAATCGATTTATAGCTTATTGTAAATTAAGAATTAACATTGAGATAATAGAGCAAATTATTATTAATCTATATTTTTTCGGAATTTGTGACACACTGAACAAAGTTTCAATACGTAAAACTGATGCAAAGTGTAGAATTTTGTTAGTATCTGACTTTGAATTTATATCGTTTTGTTCAGAGCATTTAGGAAAGAGGGGGGGGGGGGTTACGTTGACGAACTTTAGTTTCTAAGATTTTTCTTGAATTTAGTAAGTGAATGAAAAAGCTGTAATTGATATAAGATATATCTTACAACCAAGCTATTCAAGTGAAACTATATTTACATATTTATAAATATGTTTATCTGCCCTCATTGAATAAAAAAATTGTTTCTCACAGACAGCCATATCGGCACCTTGCCACACATAGAGGTAAGATGACGAATAGCAGACAATATTTATTAGAGTTATAACATTTATAAATGTACCTATTCAATTTTTTTTTCATTTTTCAACATCCCAGACGCATATTCATTCAAAACAGCGTGTACATTGAAAATAAAAAACAATAATCGCATCAGGTAAAAAAGTGTATGTAAGGGTACTCCATAAAACTGATAGAAACATGCGACTTCCAATTTTATGGAATAATTTAACCTATTTAATGGTGTGATTTAAGCTAATATAACTGGTGTAATATGACAGCTTAGTGTGACAAAACACCAGTTATATCAGTTAAATTACTGAATAAAATGGTGGCAGCTAGCCTGACATGAATTTTTTGGAGAAAAGTTGCCTATTTTTGCAAGCTGTGCGGCTGCACAATAAAACATTAGTGTAACGTTACTCCATAAGACTGGTGGCAGACTTGGTGCCATTTTATGGAGACACTCCCATTTTATGGAGTACTTTAACCGATATAACAAGTGTAACATTGAAATGTTACACCAATAATATATGTTTAAATTAAAATTATATAAGTGAAAAAATTTACTTCATAAAATTGGAGGCAGCAGCTGCCACCAGTTTTATGGGTTTTTTTTTTACAGTGTGGCTAGATATAGATACTACCAGAACATTCCCAACGAGCCTCCAATTTTTATATGGGGCATAGAAAACAGCGTTTGTCCTTGCTTGTTTGCTACAGATAATGCAGTTTTTACTGTCATAACTTTCCATACCATTGTCATCCTCGTAATCTTGTTTCCACTATAACTATATTTATTTGAAATACTTTTGTCTGTGCGTTCTTCATTGTAAACAATCTTTATTTAGTTTGAATTTTTACGTTATTAGATGTATTGGGAAAATATTTTAGTTAAAGACTTTAATAAATTTTCAAAAATCATTAAATTATTGCAATGTGAAGTCCAAAAATTACAAATAAATACTTAAAATATGAACTTAGTCTCACAACTGTTCAAGAGTTTTTCTGAAATGGTGTGCTGTAAATGAGTTATATGAACCACCAGAAAGGGTTTCTGGAGAACAGGTCAAGTGCTGTTATGTCTGACTGGACAGAAGAAAAACTGAGTTTCTTATGTTACTCACAAGTCACATTTTCATCGTCTGTTGTTGAATAGTGCAGCATTGTATAAACATAATTAAAATGTTATGCGTTTGTGATTATAAGAAACTTTATTTTCTCAAATTAATATTTGTTTTCCTAAATTTTTCATCTATGAAGCCCTTTTCTCATATTTTCATTGAATTTTATTTTTTAACTTCAGAAACATTCATATAAATAAGAAAAAGCAATGCGCTTGCTGATACATAAAATATGTGCCAGTAGAATAATAACCTCGGAGTAATAAAGCTCAAACAAGCTGCTATTCAATGGAAGTAAAAAGCAATTATTATTACTGATTTATTCTAACTTACTGTATCAATCTTTAAGTCAATAAACGTAATGCCTTGAAGTAACTTTTTTGAAAAATATGGCATTTCCCACTAAATATTATAGACATTTACATTTGTTAATTTACTAATTACTTAGTTGTTTATTGCCCGCGCATAATAAAAATGACGCAAACTATAAATATGTTTTTATAACGGACTATTTTTTATGTTAATCATTTCTGTCTTTTCTTTATAGTAATACGAATTTGAAATTTTGCGTGTTTCAATGCAATAATCAAACTTAATCCTTTTAATTACCCTCTTTACGCTAAGTAGATATTCTTTAACGTATTTGGAGAGGAAAAAGAAGACCCAAATTAATTTTACATTCTAATTTATATTTCATTTTTAACAATAAGTTAATGTTTTTCTAGCTAATATTAAGCATTTAATGGTCGCATTAAATTACGGTTTAAGAATTCAATTCATTATTGCCACCACTTTTTTGAAAAAGAAATATTTATCTTATTTAATGACAAGTGAAATGATACCAGAATAAAACCAATTACACTATGTTATGAAACTGGTGGGAATCAAACAATTCTAAATAAAAGCCGTGAAAGTTGCAGCCCGTGAATGCCTTGGGGTGGTTAAAAAAATCTTAGGGTATTTCTATGAACACATGTCGTATAAGTCACATACTATGATTTTGGATACCAGTATTTTAGAACAAAAAAATGTGATTTAATTTATCAGAGATATTTCATTAATTGATTAAGGCCATGCAAACCTTTTGAAAATAACGGTGGGAAACAGCTTATAATTTACCAATAATGTGACTTACACGACAAGTGCTCATGGAAATGCCCCTTACAGCATTTTTATTCTGCGGTAGCTGTAATGAGAAATCACCGGTTTAATTTCAGGCAAATTATCGAAACCAACATTATAGAAGGTTTCCACAAATTAGAAGTTTTTATTTTGGAGAATATTTATTTAATATTTCTTTAAAAATGGTAAAGTGCTGACACAACGCTGAAATTATTTCCAGTGAAATGCCATCTTAACAAAAATGATTAAAAATAGAGATATTTCGTATTCAATGAAACATTTCAGGCCTTCTTGCCAACTTCGGATATTTCTATAAAATGTAAGTTAAATTATATCAGGTTAAACATGTTTCCAACCAGAATTTTTTGCAAAGAAATGATATCAAACAAGTTGTACGTGGAAACTGGAAATTAAATGGCTAATGACCAAGGTTCGCACACTCCTTGGAATTTCCAAGGACTCTGGCACCACTATTAAAAATAAGAAAATTTACATTTAATTTTTAAACCACAACATTTGCGATCCCTACCTTCATTCACAGATTTTACGGTATTTTTCTGCAGTGAAACACTTCAAAAATATTCTTAAAACTTTGTGGTAGAATTGTGCGAACCCTGCTAATGACACATGAAATTTTCTAGTTAGAAACTTGATTTACATTACTTACACACATTACTTTACGAAAGTTATGTCGGCAAGTGTGCTCAGGTAATATTTGTATTATAGTGTGCACATAATGTAAAATTGCCTATAATATAAATATTACATGATCAATTTTTCTAACGTAAAAGTAATAGTTATGAAGTGTCCCAAAGGTATAAATAATATTAATCACAGTCAGATTACAATTATCACCTTTCTTTTTTTCCGAGCATTAATTTCCACATTCCAGGTCTTTCCATTTTATATCGGTCTTCAGTTGAGTCATCAAGTTTAAAAATGAAATAAATGGTAAAAACAAAATTTTGAAGAATTTAAAAAGACTCTTAGAGTGGTAGATAAAGTGGTAGAGGTTTCATTTAATAAGTCTAAATATTTGCTAAACAGTCAGAACTCTCTTAAAGTATAGAGTACTATAACTAACTAGCAGCAACAGGTAAACATACTGCATGTAAGCCTGATCTGTGGAGTATGACACAACAGCTCATGTCTTTTGCAATAAGTAAATAAATAAATAAAATTTTTGTATCTTTCTTTAGAGCCTGTTTTTTCTCTCTTCACCACTCACATGTAACGAAAGAGTGAATGTCCGGGATATTATTTTTGCATAAAAATGTAATTCTGGCATTTTTGACTTTCATCCCCACTTCTACCTGAATTTTTAATTCAAAGACAATCATTGTTCTCCCCTTTTGTAGCTACTTTAAATTGTGTTTTTTAAAGATTTAGCTTACCGTAATTTCGGGTGTATGAGCCGCAGATCAAACAATTCTTTTTCGACCCAGAATTTTTAAAGAAACAAATATAACTAGTTAGATCGCCGTAAATATTTGTCTTCTATCACTAAATAAGATTTCTGGGTCAAAAAAGAATTGTTTGATCCGCGGCTTATACACCCAAAATTACGATAATTTATGCTAGGTCTAAGATTGCAAATCGATGGTACTCTTCTGGTTGGCAACTAACAGATAGATGGTATTACCGACGACAATGCCATATCAAATTTCACAAGTTTGGATTATCATCATTTTTCTCAGTGATACTTCACATATTATTAAAAGGAACACCATTTAAATAACATGCAGCGTTCATATTTTAAGGCGATTAAGTTCTTGAAATAAAAAATAAGAACAAGAATAAATAAAAGAGAGTTCAAAGAAATTTAAGAATTTTTTTTTAATGTTCTACAAAGAGAAATGAATGACGTTTCAATTAACGAAAAGAAATTTTTATTGTGTAAAATATAGATTGTTATGAAATGATAGAAAAGAAATCGATGGATAATTTTACTCTGAAACGTAAAATTAAAAGGAATCTCCAAAAATTTCTATTTTAAAATTTTTAATAACCCCATTTAGTATGTACATTATTTATAATTCATATTATTTTTAAAGATTATCCGTACTACGTGCTCGGTTGCAAAAATAATAAACAATTTTCTCTGAAAACTTTTTTGAAAAGTATTTTTCCTTTAGAAAAATTGATACTCTGTAAATAATGCGAGATAAACATGAAATGTAAACATTTATTTCTCATTGCGTGCTAAAATTTTACGTATAATTTTCTGAATCACAAAATATCTTCCGCATGCTATAATAACACTGAACTTAAAAATGAAAATAAATTCTCTTCATTTTACTCAACTAAATGAAAAATTAATAGATTTTTGTTCTAATAAAATTTGAACGATAAAACGTGTCTCTTTATTCGGTGATTTTTAAATGTAGAACGTTCAACATAAGACAAATCCTTAAATAATGTATTTTTAAGGAAGAGCTCTTAAATATCTAACAAAGAGAATGCTTATATGGATCCATAATTGCTTTAAAATTGTTTAAAATGAGAACACGCATTCTTGCATTTTTTAAACACTTTTACTTGCATTTTTAAATGCTTTCCTCAATTTCTTTCCACTTTAAATTAAGTTGATCTAAAAAACTATGTTTCAAATATAAATATTTGTTTAATTATAAAAGTTATTGATCTGTTTATTGAGAAATTTAATTACGAGAGAAAATAAATGCGTAGATTAGAAAAAATGCATTTAATCTCAGTCTGATAAATTTATTGATTAAAAAAATCAGTAAAGGAAAACTTTAATCTTTAACACAGAAAACTCAAGTTTTATCTATATAAAACTGCCATATTTATGTTCAGCAATGCATTAGTTTTATATATTTTTTTGTAAATTTTATAATCATTTTTATATTCTCTCCGATTTTTTGCCCTGTATTAGAAGAATGAATTATTGATTAAACTCTGGTTCATTAATTTAATTATTATTCACCATTAACTTTTTGAAATTCTTTTAAAATATTCAAACTCCGTTTAAACGTGGCTTGTACTATATGTATCTAAACATTTTTCTAAAAGATATGCATCATGAAGAAACTTTTTATTTCATTATTTATGTAAATATAAGTATATGAGTATGTTGCGAGCTAATAATTCTTCTAAAATTCTGAAAAAAAATGTATTACATTTTTATTTTCAATTAAAGTGTATTTTGCTTACTACAAAAAACTGAATAATTTATATACTTGAAAATACAAAATATAATAATGTTGCGATAGACTTTAGAATATAAATTTTACTTTCAATAACAATATTAATAACAATGATAATAATAATAATCAGTAGAAGAAGAATAAGGAGAAAGTGAAGGAGAAGAAGAAGGGAAAAAAGAAGATGAAGAAGAAAAAGAATGACAACCAAAACTTCAAGTGTTTTTTCTGTATATGGTAATATAAAGTAAAGCCATGCAGTCGGGAGAAACCTTTCCAATTTTTACTCTGTTAGAGAAATCCTTTAGTAAGTAATGGTTTAATTTTTTTAGCTCTATTGGTGTTCAGTTCGTGGACCATTTGAGAAACTTGCATCATTTTTACTTCTAATTAAGTTCCTGAGTTCAGGGGTCAGAGCATATAGGACAAATTTTATTGTTCTTACCAGTACTTTTTATCGACAATCTAGACAATCAAGACAATATCGACAATCAAGAAACATTTTTATAAGATATGAAATGAGAATGTAACATGAAGATTAACCCTTTGAGCTCTGGTGGGTAAATTTCTTCAAAATTCCAGATGTCACATTGGCACCAGTATTTTGCAAAGAAAAAAACCGGTTAACGATATACACGAAAAAAATGCATTACAACTTTTTCAAATAAATTTGGTCGAATTTTCTGGTGCCGCTGTGACATTTCAGAATTAAAATCATGTGGTAGAAAATTCTACCATCAGAGCTCAAAGGGTTAATGTTAAAAGAAATTGGTTAGAATAGTAAAATTTGTCCTATCTGAGCCGATCCCTGTATTAGTTAAATTTGTAAAATAAATTATTTTGTTTGTTTTCAAAAGAAGTCATAGTATTTCATTTCCTGTAAGATAAACATATCTATGTGGGTTTACGCCGCTGGCAGGTTAAGATTTTGTGGCATAACTTTTTCTAGAAAACATTTATTACCGTAATTTCGGGTGTGTAAGCCGCGGATCAAACAATTTTTTTTGGACCCAGAAATCTTATTTAGTGATTGAAGATAAATATTTACGGCGATCTAACTAGATATATTTGTTTCTTAAAAAATTCTGGGTCGAAAAAGAATTGTTTGATCTGCGGCTTATACACCCGAAATTATGGTAATAAAGAATCCGATTTCCTATACTTTCCCATAAAAATGACTGGTAAGCGACTGTTCTATATTGAAATTGCATGACTATGAGATCAGGAATTTATAATAGTTAACTTCAGTTTAATCCATCTGCATAATACATGTGGTGAATTCCATGCGTAACAGAGGGGAAATTGCACAAATATTTTACCATTTAAATACATACTAAATTTCCCAAAGTTTAAAATTTTACAAGACTATGTTAATTTATGGAACAGTGCTTAGTTAATTAATTATAAACGATGAAAAACTTTAATTTTTCTGTGATAAATTAATTAAAATTGTATGCAACAGAGGGGACAAAAAAGCCTTCACATTTTTGACATGCATTACAATTTATATAAAAATCTGTGATTTGGAAATTGCAAAAAGAAATTAAATGTATTTTTTAAGTAAAGACATATCAAGATAAAATAATTACCTGTCAGATTGTTTAAATTGAAAACACATTTTATTTAAATGAAATTAATAGAACGTAACAGAGGGGACATCTTACGATTCAGTGATCATATTTTCAATACAATATCATTATTGAAGGTGACATTTTGATTATTTAATGTAGAAATCGGTAATACTTGTTTAATTTCAGACATGTGAGCCTATTCTACATCTTTATACCGTAATTTCGGGTGTATAAGCCGCGGATCAAACAATTCTTTTTGGACCCAGAAATCTTATTTAGTGATTGAAGACAAATATTTACGGAGATCTAATAAACTACATTTTGTTTAAAAAAGTTTCTGGGTCGAAAAAGAATTGTTTGATCTGCGGCTTATACACCCGAAATTACGGTAATTATATTTAAATGTTTTCAGTCAACTAGAACAACTTAAAAATACAACATGAACATTGTCAATTTCAGTTGTTTGGGCAACAAATTTCATCATCCTATTCTTTCCTTGAACTCTAACAATTGCAAAATTGCCAACATTAATATCAGGAGTCAACAAATTGTTATTTTGTGCAGATTTATACAAACCATTTTTGAAGCAAAACTGTACACCTTCTTCAACAGACATAGATGAATAAGAAATGTGATATTTTTGTAGGACACTCACACAATTACTGTAATTTCGGGTGTATAAGCCGCAGCTCAAACAATTCTTTTTCGACCCAGAATTTTTTAAAAAACAAATATTACTAGTCAGATCGCCGTAAATATTTGTCTTCAATCACTAAATAAGATTTCTGGGTCCAAAAAGAATTGTTTGATCTGCGGCTTATACACACGAAATTACGGTAATTCGCCTCAAATTTGGCATAGCTTTTATGTTTGAAATTCTTTCATTAAACGCAGCAATGTCCCTTTCTACATCCTCTTTTGCACAATAAATAATTTCTACTCCATTGCAAATTGTATTTGCACATTCAGCAAATGATTTAGCATCAGATGGCCAAACAGTCCATTTTTCCGACATAATTCCTTGGTACACGGCCCTCTTTACAGTACCTCCCACTCCATCCACTGCACCCTTTTCATGACTAGTAGCAAAGTAATGCCAATTGACTTTAAAGGGTAAGAAAGTAACATTGTAAAGAGTGTATTTCTTTTTGAATTGGGATGATGGCCCATCATTATAAATGTCAATCTCTTTTAACACAGGGGATTCTTTTTTTAATTTATCAAAGAGGATTTCATTGAAAGTGTGGATTGCATATTTGTCATGCTGCATATAGTCACTGGCTATGACATAACTCCTAACTTCTTTTTTTTCAAAGCGATCACCTTTTGGGAGCCATGCAACAGCAGCATACAAAGAACACTGTTTGTGAGTCCAATGTTCTGTTTGTATCTCATTTTTGTGACAAAAGTAAAGTTTCCGCTAAAATCTACTTGTAACACTCACTTGGCTGGATTTTGTCTAAACTGCTTAAAATAATTAGATCGTGTTGACTTTCTAATCTGATTGGTTGTGAGCAATCCAATCAGATTTGTTTACAACCATGTGTAACAGAGGGGATATTTAGCTCTGTCTCCTCTTTTACATCCCCTCTGTTACGCATGTATTTAAAACAATTTTGAATATATTTTCAAAATTATTATATAATATGATTACACAAATGATAATTATTGTAAACACTATTTATTAAATTTAAAACTTTTTTACATAATGAATAAAATAAACTTGAAAAAAAAAACTGTAACAGAGGGGACAAATAATAATTGTAAATAACTTTATTTTAAAGAAGTAAGAAAAAGTTTGTATATGAAGATTAGTACTGCAAAATTATGATTAGGAACCTTTTAACTTATTATATAAATGAAAAAATATACATAATCACCATATTTTTAATGAACAATTGATCTTTTAAAAAGTCATATTTTTAACACTATAAATCTAAATCATCAAATACCTATTATTTATCATAAATTTTAAATATAACCATGCATATTTTTAATAAATAACTATTAAATCCATTAACTGTAATACATTGCCTTTAAAATGACACCAAATACTTGAAGATAACATAAAGTTGAAAAATTCACTACCGGTTTCAGTTGGCATGGAAGTCCTCATGTAACAAATATTGAAATACTAAGTATTTTAAGTAAAAGTGTCTTATATATCAGCAGCAAGTGAAAAAAATTTTAGCTGAAAAATTAATGAAATCTAAACGTAAAAGAGCAAAACTTAGACAGAAAGCTACCTTTTTTTATAATTTCATTTAAGGATTTTCATGTCAGAGGTCTCATTACCTATTCTGCAACTGATAAAGTTACCTATAAATACATATTTTAATAATTAAAATGTTAATTTTTGAGGTACTTATCGTGAGCGTGATGGAATTAAATTTTAATGGAATCACTCTCAGTATTCATAGTTCTATGTAAGTATTGTTAGCAGAGAAAAGTGTAACCCATGCGTAAAATTTTATTACATGTCAGTTTATCCATGATGAACAATCTGTTATTTATATTTTATTTTAAAAATTGTTTTTAAGTTTGTGAGATTTATTTGCCTATCAAACAATTTTATATTAACAAACAATCAACGTCAAAAAAAAAAAAATAAATAAATAAATAAATACATTCAAAAAATATGTTTTAATTTCCTGCATTCGCAATATCAAACGTTAGTTTAATTATTCAATTACAAAAAATGCTGTAATACTTTGTTAATATCTACCACAGCTGCCAACTTAGGAAATAACGTCCATAAAATATTAATTTAAACCAGGGTCCAACCAGGGTTGTAGGTTTCCAACCCAGAAAATATTTTAGATGCATCATTGCATCATTGCTTGGATACATCACTATCCACGTAGAAATTGCTCAAAAAAAGTTTTATGAAAAATTTCTGTTTAGAAACAAGTTTAACCTGGTTTAAATTAACTCACATTTTACTGAACATATGTCTGAAGTTGGAAAATACGATATATGATAAAGATATATTTCGCTAAATTTGCGCCCAGTCTTCTAATGGCAGAAGCCATTTAAAAAAACGAACAATAAAAAACCAAACAAGGAAACATTAACTCCTAGGTAACGAGCGTCACGTATATGGGACAGATAAGCTGTTCAGATTTCGTGATTGTCTCCATCAGTTATTTTTTATTTTAAAAATTTTCCTTATTTAATCAGGACATTTTCCCGATGTGATTAAGCAAAAATATTTGTTTGTAAAAGTCGGTAATAAAAGGTTAAAATTCTGTAAAAGATGCATGTTGCGAAGGAGTTAAATGTTCAAACTACGAGTTTATGCGATGCAATTTACGTGAGATGTTTATCAGATCTCACATTTTATTGTTGGCTAAATTAAGAGGTAAAATATATAAAAGTTTAACATTTTTACAGCATATACTTAACCCCTTGAAAGGCGGCGGTATATATTATATACCACCTACGATTGATGAAGATTCACACCAGAAAAATGTTATTAAATTTCACTTTTCTAACTTTGGTGGAAAACAGGCGTGAAATTGCTTTTCCTCTTTTTGACGTAACTTTTTTACAAATTTCCGGTGGGAGTTCAGAATTACTCGAACGCAATTGCTTGCCCCTCAAAGGGTTAAACGTTTAGAAATATCAAATAAATTAATGAGCATTTATTTTGCTGATCTATATTCTAAAATCTAGGTAATATTATCACTGTAATATTTTTAAAAAAACCCTTGCGATATACATATAATAGAAAAAAATATTCTAAATATAACCAGAAATTTCAGAAAAACAGAGTGTGAATAGGCGCAAGACTTAACCCTTTTAGTGCCAAGGAGCGCCGTCGCGCTGCTCTCGCTAGTTGTGAAAAATGCCAGCGTTGCGATAGCGCTCCTTTTGACAGTTCACTTTTGGCGCGAGGAGTGTTTGATAAAGTGCTATTTAAATTCATTTAATTTATTGTCACCTAGCAACAGAAATACCAAAATGTAAGAAAATTTCTAATTGCAAACGATAAACTGTGAATGAAAGACATTATAATTTTATTTCTGCAGTTTTTTCTAAGCTGTGAAAAAAAATCTTTGTTTTTCTTATTGTGATACAATTTCGAACATTGGCTAAACATAGTGACTTCCGTGTTCCCGTGTTCTTATTTTTATAAATTATATTGCATTCTAACTTTCTTCATACGCATGTTTTTTTATATAAACATCGTGATTATTATTTTTTTTAATATTTCTGATTTTGAATTCAAAATGTAGGACACAAGTGAATTTTCAGATACAGCACGACGACAGAGCAGGGCGACGGCGCTCCTTGGCACTTTTCAGAGCAGGGCGGCGGCACTCCTTGGCACTAAAAGGGTTGATCTTTGAAGCTGATGAAGAAAGACAAAACTCTCACGAAACGCATTCTGATTTTTTTTTCATTTTTGTGATGTTATCAAAAAGTCGTCATAGTATTCAATGCCTTTTTAGTTAAACTAAACAATTTAAAATGATTTTTTTTATCAACTTGGTTATTAAGTACTCTTGGCGCATCCGGTGACTATTATGTCAGGTTAATGTATGCTTATAATATGCAAATGCTCAGTATAAAGGTTATACTTCTGCCTGGAGAAATTTTTGTTATACGCTATAAATAATTATCTTTTACAATTGAATTGAAAATACTTAAAATTTTTAAAATGAAAAAAAAATGAAAGAAAAAACTGGACCATTTTTGTAATAATGACCACATATAATAATTTTATATCTTCAAACTGTGTACATTACAAAAAGATAAATCTTAATCTTCTAATTCTCATAGAAACATATATGCTACCACGAATGTTTCCAATTTAGTGATTTTTTTTAATTCAGAAATTCCAAATTTATATAAAAAAATTTGAAATAACAATTTTTTCCTTTATTTAATAACTAACATTCCGTTGTTACATAAAAAGGGCTCCCAAATGGTCCGCCAACTGAACATCAGTATTTTCTTAGAAAGATTTTTGTTTTATACTGTTCTTGCAAATTGCACAGAACCCGCCTTTGGAGATTAGTTTCAGCACAAATGTTGTAAAAACCTACTATGAAATTTTCGGTTAAGAAATGTTGGTGTTCAGTTCGCGGGCTATTTGGAAGCCCTGTATAAAGCAACACTCATTATCAACATTTTTTGGTATGAATTCAGATTATCTTATTAAAAAAAACCGCCAGAAAATATTCTGCAATGCGAATTAGACAGTTGAAGGCGGTAATCGATTCTTATTTTCGCTTTCATATACAGGGTGCGTAGTCATCGAAAAACTCAGAGGATTTTAATTCTTTTAGTATCAGAAATTCTTTAAAGCACTGGTTGTTTCATCTGAAAAATGATTTCTTTTTCGTTAAATAAAACAAATAATACATTATAAAATTTCTGGTAAAAGGTGCTTACAAGGTCCTTCCACACTACGCACCCTGATATAATACATATTTTTCAAGACATAAAAAATTATAAGCGAATTTCTGAGTGTAAAACATAATTTTTGTTTCTTAATTTTAATTGAGAGCCTTGTGCTTGCCTAAAAAGTCGTTTATTTATAATATTTTTATGTTATTAAAACCAAACTGTATTCTTCTTACTCAAAAATGAAAAAAATTCATTCATTTTTGCACAGCAGATAGCAATCTAAAATAAAAAAGAAAATGTTTTTATCAATATAAAGCGACAAAATGTTAAGTTCACTTTACTGAAAATTGAAAAGTTTTTTATTTACCTTATGTGCAATTCCTCACAATATCTTTTCATTCAGAAAAATGACTTCCATTTTTAAAAATATTCCATATTTAATAACTGATAATTCATTTTGTTT
Organism: Maratus speculifer; assembly: GCA_964019185.1. Taxonomy (NCBI): domain Eukaryota; kingdom Metazoa; phylum Arthropoda; class Arachnida; order Araneae; family Salticidae; genus Maratus; species Maratus speculifer. The sequence continues at coordinate 205,502,051 of OZ025299.1, forward strand.
TTAATTCTTGAAGAATGAATACTGTTTAATCTTATATATACCGTAATTTCGGGTGTATAAGCCGCGGATCAAACAATTCTTTTTCGACCCAGAAATCTTATTTAGTGATTGAAGGCAAATATTTATGGCGATCTGACTAGTTATATTTTCTACTTAAAAAATTCTGGGTCGAAAAATAATTGTTTGATCTGCGGCTTATACACCCGAAATTACGGTATATAAAAAAATTAAATTTTTTGAAGTTATAATTCTAAGTCAACCTTCTTTTACATAAAATTTACTTATTTGTATGCTCAATGGTATATGTTTGATATATTAAAATCACCAAGAATATTTATAAATCGATTTCACAATGTTTTCTCGATATAGCTTTAATAAAACACAATTTAAATTATATTTCAATTCACTTTGTATTGTGACAGCAAACTTGTTCGCGTTTTTACGATATAAAACTTAAAAAACATAATTTGAATTTTATTTCAGTTTTTTTTTGTTTTGTGACAGCAAGTTCGTTCACATATGAAATTTCTAACCAATTTATTTGCGTACATAAATATGTGTAAAATAAAAATATGTTTATCCCTTGCGAGGCAAGTTTGTTTTTTGGACAAGAGGCCAACCTATAGAGGGTATATTTTTTAATCAGGAAGAAAATACAGTATAATTATAGCAGCTTGATCTTTATAAAAATACAGGTCACTTCTTAAGCAGCATGAGTTTGACAAGAAATGCACACCTGACTTTATTTATGCATGCATATTATGTTAAAACACCAGTTGTCTTTACAAAGGGTAATTTTTCAGTGTTATCTCAATACAGCAGTTAAAAGACTTAACTTAATATCTATGACAGCTCTTGCATAGCAACAAAAACTTTTTTGCATATCAGATCCCCCCCTCCCCCATTTCCGCAACTTATTTGAACAGATAAATGTACGCAAAAAAGGAATATGTTTATCACTCGCGACACATGTTTATTTTCTGAGGAAAATTCCTGTGCACAGTGGAAGTATTTTATGATCAGGGAGAAAATACACAATAATTAAAGCAGCTTGATTTTTACAAAAAGCATATCACTGCTTAAGAAGCATAAGTTTGTCAACAAATGCACATCAGACTTTATTGGTGCTGATTTTATCAGTCATTTTCAGCAACGGGACTAATGAAAGTGGGGATAATTCCCCTCTCATTATTCTTTCTCGTCTTTTCAGACCGTGTTCAAGCAGAACAAAGCAAATGCTTGCGGAATGTTCTACTAAGCAATTAGTCATGCAGATGAAATTGATAAGATCCGTGTGCCGATTCACCAGAGCGATTGTTGCTTCTCCTTTTGCGATAAGAAGATACATTATCACAATCATTAATTAGTTGTCTTCTGATTGTTCCATTGCGCAGATTTGCAGTCCGTTACCTTAGCATAATACATACATGTTAGATTCTTTATCTAATTATCTAAGTGCTACTATTCCTGAATGTAGAATGAAGGGAGGGGGAGGGGTGATTGGACCAAAATCTGCTGGGAAGTTACAATTACAAAGCTTCGATGAAAGTTTTTACTTTTTATTACGAATTTTTTTCCCTTCGGAAAGAAGAGAGATAATTAGCACATGAATATACCTTATCGCCTTCCAATGAACCACCGATCACTTCACGGTTTTCGTAACAATTAGACCACGAAAAACATTTGATTTGGTTTGCAAAGGAGATTCAATGCGTTGAATTTCAAATGAAGCTGCAATGAATGGAGTCTTGTCATTGTTTTCGCTACGAGCATGGAAGTGGATATTTTTTTCAACATTTTTCAGCTAATTTAAACATAAGATTTCTCGAAATAAAAGAATAATCTTTTCTCTTATATTCGTATGTTAATATTTTTTCTTTTTCTCATTATCTTTTCCTGTTTTGACACATGATTTTTCAGTTTAATAAAATTTTGGACATCTTTCAAAAGGAAGTTATGCAAATTCGTTTAGTATTTGTATTATTTTAAGGGAAGTTTTTAAAATAATGTAGGAAGAGGAAATAAGTAATTATCATATTCTATAAGAATAAAAGTTGATGAAACTATAAAAAAAAAAGGACAGAAAATAAAAAATGAAAATGGTATGGAAGCAAAACTTTTCTTTTATAAACTTTATACGTATTTGAGAAGTTTAAAACTTATAATCGCCGTTAAATTTCTAAATATAGACTGCGAAAATTTACCCGTACGGTGACGTAAGCATTACGAATACAGTTAAAAAATAAACTTATATTTGCAATAAAACTTTTCAAGGCTGCGGAATATTTTAAATAGGAACTCCAGGATTTAATATAACGTTATTTTTTTTCACACACTTGGTCACTATTTACAGTTTTTTTGTGCAATTTGGAAGAATATTCTGATAGCATAAGGGAAAACCAAATTACTGAAGTAAATTTTCAGAGAAGTAAGTGCTATTGTCTTAATCAATATCATTATATGATTTAATTTATTAATTATGGATTAGTTATCAGAACGTTTTAAACGTTATAAAATAATAAGAATTAAAAAAAGAAAATAAAAGGAAAATAAAAGATAAACCAACCATCCAAGAAGATAAAGATTAAAAAAAACAGTTAACAATCAAAGGACTTTCTAATATTATAAAATATATCGAACAATGAAGTAAAATTTTTGAAGATGAAATGTAATAATAGAAAATTATAAATAAAAATAATGTACAAAACGGTAAAAGAATTTCAAAATCAAAAATAGTGGAATTTGTTAAAAAGACCTACAGTTAAACCTGTTAGATACCTAAAAAGAAAATGAAGACCCGAAGGAATAATACCAAGAAGAAATAAAAACGTACAGTTCAAATTTTATAGGAATTATCATTTAAACCGCAAGTCAGGTCTAGAAGGAAGTATTTGATTTAGGGCTTTTTTTAATTAGAAGCATATCATGTATCTTTTAAAAGGCTACATTTTACAGCTATTTTAATTTGTTCAGTACAACAGACTATGGAGTATAATGAATTCTTCTTAATCTTCTAGGAGAATGAAAATTTCGTAGGCTGTAATTAAAATTTATTGACAATTTTGAAGACATTCTTAGAATCGAAATATTATGGGATTAAGAAATGCCACAGAGGAAAAGGTTAGCCGTACAATGAACTTGAACTGTGAAATTCAATAGCTTAATAAGGCGGAGAGATTTTTAAAATTGTCAAAAAAATTGGTGTTGCTATAATTAAAAAAAAGAGTAAAATATTTCTTCTTTTTTTGAAGATGTTTTGATTATTTTAGCATAACTGAGGATATACAGGGCTTTTCAAAAGGAATTATTCGATTGAAAATGAGAATAAATTTGTTTTAAAACACTGATTGGGTGAAAAGCTTTAAACACGATTCATAATAAAGACTAAAGTTTTATTTGAGTATTGCACAATTGTTCAACGTAGCTTCTTTTAGACATACACAAAGAGGCGAACTCGGCAAACTGGTGAAATCATCCAACGCATTAATTAGTATGTTTCGCACCAGACATTGGGAAGCAAGTTCGTATAGACAATGATGTCAACACATTCTCTATGTAGACCTACTGTTTTTCATAGTCCCCAATATAATATCCCCATTAAAAGTAGTCAGAAGGAGTCATCACTATACGAATGTGGCGAGTAGTCAGGCTAAAACACAGTCAAAAATTGTGTCAAATACCAGTATTTTGTCAAAGGGAAATTCGCCTTCTTTAATCCCTTTATATTTTTTGCAGTATTTTCTAAAAGATACTACTAGTAGTTTCTCCTTTTTTTATTGTATTTTTCCCTGACCACTCGTCACCCTGTATGCATTTAAAATTTCTGTCGCGACATGGAGCAACCCCCCCCCCATTTGTACGTTTTCTGTATAACCAATAAGAATCATTTAGAACATTTATGATAAGTTTGAATAAACTTTGAAATTCCTTTTGTGTTGTTTTTAAAATGTTTCTTTCGATAATATTTAGCAGCAACTTAATGATAATTTGGAATTGCTTATTCCTTTTAAAACGTCCTGTACATTTACTACCGCCCTGATTCAGTTTTGCTCGAAGATTGTTTAAATTTGATATACATTCAAATCAGATCATAGGTTAGATCAGAAAACATGTTATTTTATTTTCAAATTATTTTATGTTCAAATATTAATTTTTCATTTTGTTCGATTTGAAGCGCTCATATCACATGTTTTTACATATGTTTTACTTTATAATACGTTAACACATGAAAAAACTACGATAGTGTTAAGGTGCTTTCAAAAAGAAAAAAAAAGATAAAATTTAATCACATTAAAGTTTATTAAATAAACTCATGTTTTCTATTTTGCAAATTAAACATTCATCACAACACATTTAATCATTTATCTAATGAAATCAGAGATGCAATAAATATACATTTAAAATAATATTAAATTAACCTTCTACCCTGAATGGGTCTAATCGACCCATAACTATAATTTGTTTTATACGACTCGAACCAGAACTTTTTTAATAAAGAAAGTTATATGATAGATTCAGAGAACTAAGTCAATTAAATCTATTAAAATATTTTAAATATCATTTCTGGTGCGAAATGTTTTTATCAAGATTGAGTAAAATTTGAACAGGATAGGAAGGTTAAAGAATATAGAATAAAGAATTATTTTACATTATGAATGGTGGCTAGTCGGGAATCAACGTTTACTGGTGTCCTACTCGGTCTTTATTATTAATATCGCTTTTTTTATTCAATATTCATTTTAGATTTTTCTTACAAATTTTGTAGAATCCTATCTAAAAGGTAATTTTGTTTGGGAATATTGTAAAAAGATTTTGTACGAAAAATGTTCTACTGAAATACTGGTTTGCAAAAAACAGACTCGTTTTCGATCTCTGTTTTTATATTTCCACGTTTTAGTAAGATGTTTATGGGGAAAGACGGAAGTCTATAATGTAGAAAGGTTTTAACTATGAAATTTTAGTGTAAGAGAAGAAATAATATACAGCCACCGCCAAAAAAATCTTGACACTTTCGATTTTTGATGTTTTGTTAAATATCTAGAAATATACACAAGGAATTATTCTGAAACTCCTGGTGTGTAAACAAAATAGTACACGTCATATATTTTGACAAAGATTTTTCCCTGAAATCTAACAGGGGACCGTCAATAAATTAAAAAAGAACGAAGATCTTTTGGATCACCCTGTCAAAATTAATGAAGCAAAACAGTTTAAACTGCAGATAATGATTAAGTGGTTTGTTGTGATAAGCTGTGTCGATTTTTATGAATATAGCTTGAAAACTCTTAAAGAAATTAAAGTTTTTATAAAAACGGTCCAAAATTTTTCCAAGTTTTTTCCTTATAATTTTCAGAGCTTTTCATAAAACACAATAATCTTTTCAGAAAACATGACAAACAACATTGCACATAACACCCTGTAGTCAGAATTAAAAATTAATAAAAAAATGTATGAAAAATGAAAGGGTTTACTAAATAATTTTTTACAGCGCATGCGTCAACACTATTAAAATTTCATTTACATATTATATTAGTTAAATGTATAGAGCAACTTTTGTAAAAGTCTCAAAAACATAGCTTGAAAACTCTGAAAATTACCTTTAATAGAATATTGTCAAAATCCATTATTCCCAAAATGAAGCAAAAAAATGAGGGGCTGTATCCATATTCCATTGATTAGTACCTACACAGTATTGCACGTACTACTATATTTGGATACAACTCCTTATCTTTTTGCTTTATTTTGGAAATAACGGATTTTGACCATATTCTATTGACGATAATTTTTGGAGTTTTTAAGCTATGTTTTTGAGACTTTCACAAAAGTTGCTCTATACATTTAACTAACATAATATGCAAATGAAATTTTAATAGCGTTGACGCATGCGCAGTAAAAAATTATTTAGTAAACCCGTTCATTTTTCATACATTGTTTATTATTTTTTAATTCTGATTACAGGGTGTTATGTGCAATGTTGTTTGTCATATTTTCTGAAAAGATTATTGTGTTTTATGAAGAGCTCTGAAAATTATAAGCAAAAAACTTGGAAAAATTTTGGACCGTTTTTATAAAAACTTTAATTTGTCTACGAGTTTTCAAGCTATATTCATAAAAATCGACACAACTTATCACAATAAGCCACTTAATCATTATCTGCAGTTTAAACTGTTTTGCTTTATTAGTTTTGACAGGGTGATCCAAAAGATCTTCGTTCTTTTTCAATTTATTGACGGTCCCCTGTTAGATTTCGGGGGAAAATCTTTGTCAAAATATATGACGTGTACTATTTTTTTTACACACCAGTAGTTTCAGAATGATTCCTTGTGTATATTTCTAGATATTTAACAAAACATCAAAAATCGAAAGTGTCAAGATTTTTTTGGCGGTGACTGTAGTATGTTTTAATAATAATAATAATAAAAGAAATCTACTCATATTTTTTTTGAAGGGGTTTGGAAATAAATAAATGAGAAACCAAAGTAAGTAAATAAACCAATGAGCCAATAAAAATTAAAAATTGTTGCAATTAAGCTTTTTTCTTTAAACTTTTTTTTTATTTTATATATAAAAAATAAAACTTTTAAATAAGTGCTCCATTATCTTTTTTTTTAAGTAATAACAATGGACATTCATGCATTAAAATTTTGTTATAGAAATTTAAAAATGTTCATTTGATCTCACCACCCAAAAAAAAAAAAAAAAGATAATACAACTCAAAAGTACTACATTTCATAGGACAGTCAAAAGAATATCCGTATTTTTGTACGGTGACATAAAATCATAACATTCAGCTCTGAAAACAGTTGTAAAAGAAGGAGTCATCACTATAGGAGTGTGGCGAGTAGTCAGGCTAAAACACAGTCAAAAATTGTGTCAAATACCAGTATTTTGTTAAAGGGAAATTCGTCTTCTTTAATCCCTTTATATTTTTTGAAGTATTTTCTGAAAGATACTACTAGTAGTTTCTCCTTTTTTTATTGTGTTTTTCCCTGACCACTCGTCACCCTGTATACATTTAAAATTTCTGTCACGACATGGAGCATCCCCCCCCCCATTTGTACGTTTTCTGTAAAACCAATAAGAATCATTTATAACATTTATGATAAGTTTGAATAAACTTTGAAATTCCTTTTGTGTTGTTTTTAAAATGTTCCTTTCGGTAATATTTTGCGGCAACTTAATGATAATTTGGAATTGCTTATTCCTTTTATCCCCCTTATTACCCTGTACATTTACTACCGCCCTGATTGAGTTTTGCTTGAAGATTGTTTAAATTTGATATACGTTCAGATCAGATCATAGGTTAGATCAGAAAACATGTTATTTTTTTTTCAAATTATTTTACGTTCAAATATAAATTTTTCTTTTTAGAATCAACATGCAGTAGAGATACGGAAGATTGGGTAAATTTGGTCCCCTCACAATTTCCCCTTCTGTTATCAAAAAGTGACATGTAACATAATCTAGTGGTTTTTTGGATAATTTATGTTTATTGCACTGCTCTTACAGCAAGCCGCGGCTAACTCAGACCTATTTAACCCATTAGTGCCTAGCGTCCCTTTTTAGGGACGCTTCAAAAGGTGCATTCAGCACTGTTTTTGACACCGGTAAAAAAGAAAAGTAATAATTATTTTATTTAAATGATGCATTTTCGTGATTAATGAACTAAAATTAAATCTTATAAAAATAATGGTGCCAACCAAATAAAATTTACGCAAAAGATGCTGGGCACGAATGGGTTAATAATACACAAAACATTTACTTGGTCACTTGGTTCATTGGTGTTTGCTTTTTGTCACTTTTCTTGCGTGTGAGCTGTATGTTTTCTACTGGTGAGAAATATATTTTACTGATTTTTCTTGGTACTCTAATCAAACTAACTGTGCCTTTAAACATTTTTTAAAAGACATGAATTGAACTAATGAATTTTATTTCACATGCTAATTTAAATCATATGTACAGACATTTCAAATATTATTCATTTAAATTATATGCTAAAATTTATTATAAAGTGAAGTACATTTACTTACAGTTTAACTGAAATTAATTACTTTTCATGTAAGATTATTTCAGTTAAGAATCGTTATTCATTCACACTCAAATGACAATGAAAGAAAAAACAATTCTGAAACAGCAGAAAAATTTAGATAATAGATATTATTTCAATGTAACTAATTTAAAGTATTAATTTACGTTATGAAGATTCGCTAAATAATATATTTTCAATAACTTTCAATTATTTAAGCTTTTATTTAAAAGAAAACCTTCATTAACGTATGTTAGAGTTAAACGGGAGAAAATGGATGAACGTATATATTTGTACAAATTGTTTTTTATTTCATTAAGATTATTTTAATTCTGAAATATTTACTGTTTTCAATGTACAAATGAAAATTAAGAAATGATGAAATTAAATATCAAACAATTAAATCTTAGACACATTGGCATGATATTAATTTATTTAATATATATTTAGACAATTTATTTTCAATATCTTTTATAATTTAAAGGTTGTTCTTATCTGCGCAATTTATAAACTTCATTAACACATGCTGCTATTGACAATATAAGTTAATAGATGAATTTACACTTTGTATTGTTTTGTATTTTTCGTTAATTTTGAGAAGACGAAATTTGCTCTATTTAATTATCTTTCTTAGCTGAGTTTTCATTTTTATTATCGAGCCTTTTTCAAGATGCAAGGAAAAAAACCTCAGAACGGAAAACGTCTGAAGATACTTTTGAATGACTCTTGTGATAATCACGTAATTGTGATTATGTTCCATGCTTAATTACTTCTACGTTTTATTTTTGATTATAAAGGCATTTCGTAGGTCAAACGGAGTACTTTAATGATATGAAACGAAAGGTTTTCCTTCATTTAAATGAATGACTTTTTAAATTAAATTTTTAAAGAACGTGTTGAAAAAAAAATATTTTCCAACGCATTTGGGAGTCATTAGCATAAATACGAAATTAGCATTTATAACGTTTTATGAAAAAAATCGACTTTCACAGCTCTTGAAATAGGAGCAACTAATTGAAAATGGTCTCTTTGCGCTTATTTTTAAACAGAATCATATCTGTGATATTTCATATGGAAGCTTCATTATGCAAATAGAGTGATTGTTCTTTTGCAACAATTGGGTATTCCCATTTCATTAAATGTAAGTCAACATCTATAAAAATGAAACAAAAAAATAACATTTCTTTCTAAAAATGTTTTTACATGTTCAACGAAATACGAAAATGTTCTGAATGTAATATTTATTCTCACGAGAAAGAATTTAATTATCTGAGTACATATGTATCACATTCTTTCAATATTGTTTGATTATAAAAATTTAAATTCTGAAAAAGGTACACTTCATATTTATAAAATAAGGAAATGTTTTTAGAAAGATTAGATTTTTGTTTGCTTAACATGATATACCACTAGCTCAGAACGCATATTTTGAAAGGCTTCTGATTTATAAAACATAGTTGCAGGCACCAATGTAAATAATCAAGATGAAATAAAGTTATATTCGTTGAAAAAAATATGGTAAATTTTTCATTTCAAGTTTCTGTAAAAGATATTTTTTGATTAAAAAATATCATTTATCTTTAAATTTAAAGTCATGATGTAAATAAAGTAAGGAATAAAACAATGCAAGAACTATTCTTGCGGAAGCTAATATGTACCTAAAAAACAAAAACAAACTGAAAACCAAATTTATTAATTTTTTATACTTACCAATTTATAAAACCTATTTGCAGATACTGATATTTAGACAAATAATACAAAATTTATTTTTGAAAAAAAAAATCTTCGTTTAAAATCACTTAGACAAGTTTTATGATGAAAAAATATGTAAATTGTCTTAAGTTAAAAATAATGATATAACTAATACCATGAAATGATTTAATAAAAAATCCCTGACGAAGTTAATATGTATAAAAACAATAAATAATGTAAAATAAATCTGTGTGTCATTTAGTTCCTTAAAAAAAATCTTCGAAATGAAATGTTCCCATGTGATATTTTTATCAACGGCAGGCAATAAAGAAACAAATAAACAGGTTTCAAGTGAAAAAAATGTGTTATGATGTAATGTACCATAACTAATGCAAATATTTTGTAAAACGATAATTTTTAAAAGTTATTTTAGATTTCCCCTTATTTGGTACGTTTTTTATAAATTGTTTATTATATTTTTTATTTGAACAACAATAAAATAATTTTTAAATGACAATTTTTTTTTTTTTTTGAAAAATTCTTAAAATGTAAAATTGTGAATTTATATGTACGTCTACGTGCACCATGTGTTCACTCTCTTTCTTTCTTTTTTCATTGAAGAAAACGTGAAATAAACCGTATTTGGTTTCACTTAATACTTAAGTATTTATAACTTAGACATAATATAAGTTAACATTTTTACATTTTACATTTTAACAGGTTTCGTGCGGGTCTTGGAATTTCTAGACTAATAAATTCTTCGGTACCAGTATTTTCTTATAGAAAAGACTCTTTTGAGTAAAACGAAATTTCGCACGTTTAAACTAGATTTATTTTTCTATGAAAAAAAAAAAATCACATGGACAAATAACGGTACCCCATAGCTGCCAACTTTCAACTAATCTTCCGTAATAGCTGGATTCGTTTGATCCAGGTTAACGTCATTTCAAACCAGAAAATATATTTCATGAATCTTTATTTATTTAATTTCAGGATTGTTTCTGAAACATACTTAATTTCATTCCTTTGAAAAAATTCTAGTTCGAAATTCATTAAACCAGGGTCAAATAGGAAATCTCTGGTCTCTGATTCATAAAATTAATTTGGCGTAAGCATCATAAAGCACAAAGTAAGACAGAAACGTAAGAGATTTGACGCATGTATTACGGATAATCGATGTCAGGTTGGCACCTATGGTACCCGTTCGAACTCTGATTCATAAAATTAATTTGGCGTAAGCATCATAAAGCACAAAGTAAGACAGAAACGTAAGAGATTTGACGCATGTATTACGGATAATCGATGTCAGGTTGGCACCTATGGTACCCGTTCGAACTCTGATTCATAAAATTAATTTGGCGTAAGCATCATAAAGCACAAAGTAAGACAGAAACGTAAGAGATTTGACGCATGTATTACGGATAATCGATGTCAGGTTGGCACCTATGGTACCCGTTCGAACTCTGATTCATAAAATTAATTTGGCGTAAGCATCATAAAGCACAAAGTAAGACAGAAATGTAGGAGAAGATGCAACTCAGAAGACATAAGATTGGCAAAGAATGGACATAACCAGGGGTGCAAAAATCTAGGGGCCAGCAGGCAGTCTCTTCCCAATAAATTTATTTCGTTTTTTTTCTTTTTTTAATACGTTTAAAATTCTTTTTAGAATGCTATTAAATTTTCTGCGAGGAAAACTTTTGAATTTTTGGGGTGAGAGACTACATGCATGCGCCTAGATTGTTGAACCCCTGCACATGAAAATTGCCCGATTAACTTTATAAAAACATTAATTGGGTAAAAAAAAGTATATTTTAACACAAACAATATATATTTATTTCCCACTTAAACCACCAGACGGGGTCGGGGTGTTTCGAAACCCCAAAATCGCGCAGTGTATTAATGGTTTTTAAATTGTCATCAATAAATATAAATAATAATCATCACCTTATTTAAAAGGTGGCAATTGTTACAAATTCTGTGTCAAAATGAGTTGATGATTATTTTTAAGAAAGCAGTGTTGACAATTGAAAAAAAAAAAAAAAAAAAAAAAGGAAGGAAAAACATACGAAATCTGGGTGTATCAGGCCCGTCGCCGGTTCTCACAGGTTAATTGAAAATACATATTTGAAAAAATATGTAAAAATATGTATTTAATGGAAATTAAAGTAAAACTAATTACCAAATGTTGACTCCAGGCGTAGCAATAAATCATTTAATTTATTGAAAAAGCCGTATCTTCCAAGATTCCAAACTTTTGAATAGAACTATTTATGAATATAACTGAATATGTAATGACAGAGATTCGTGATTAAATAAAACTAATATTTCAATTAGGAAATACTGGATTTTAAAAATCGGGAGACATTGTAACCATGAAAAGCGAATAAGTGACTCTCATGGCTTCTTTTTCAATTTCAAAAATAACTTTTCATTCTATTTAAAATTCTTTAAACATGTTCCTATGTAAATTAAAAGTGCCCAAGATAATTTGTTAGTTTGTTTATATAAATGCACTTTTGTTTTTAAATCTTAACACTAGAACCGCGGCGACGGGTCATTTTGACCCGTTTCATGTGGAGATATGTCGATTCGAACCAGAAAACTCTTAATAAAATAAGCTAAATATGTGCTGGGCAAAAATACTTCCAATAAATAACTTAAACAGTTTTAAATCAAAATTCCGGTGTGAAATATTTTTATAAAACTTGAATGAATTTTCCCACTGTTCTAGTGTTAATACATCTTAAAACCCATGATAAATAAAAAAAATCAGGGATGAGATTTCCGCTTTTTTGGACACCAGTATAATCTTAGAGAAAATGCTATATTGTTTAATCGGAACATTTTTGCGATTTAACAGATCAACATTTTCTCTTAGATTATACTGGTGCGGAAAAAAGCGGAAATCTCATCCCTGAAAAATCAGGCATTGTCTTTGACATAAAAATGTTCGTATAATGTACGTGGCAAATATTATTTAACTATAATATAGGGGATTCTAAATTAATATTATCTTAGGTGTCTGTAGTGACATCTAAAACCGACTGTTGTCTATAAAATGTGTATCAAGAACAGTGTGTATTTATTTCGTTGCAGTTTATAAGGAAAAATAATAGAAAAAAATTATTCTTATTTCAATTGAAAATCCCTTTTTAAAAAGCAGTTTTTTAAATTGTTTGAAAGAATATTTGTTTTAGCGTAAACTCTTCTTTAAAAAGTAGCCTTAAAATGTCTGCTGTCCGTTGGAAAAGAATGCATAAAATTAAATGAGTATTTATGTCTACTATTCAAATAAAACAGAATCGCCTAAGTCAGTTATTTTTGCTGATGCTTTCTTCAAGTGATAATTTTTATCCGCAACTTTAATCATCGTAAAATTACTTTGAAAAATAGAAGCATGCTGCCATTTTAAATGTAACTGAAGGATAGTTGACATAGCATGCAGATATATTGAGCAGAACGTTAACACATATTAAATTGTCAAAGCCAGGAGTTATAGAATAGTTGCTTATGGGAGGATGTATTAAATTGAATTCAAACACCAGACTAACTACAATATATACAACTAATATTCGCTGTATGAAATTACGCACGATACACGTTTAACCTTATGCAAAGTCTTGTGTTGTTAGAGTTTAATGAATAGATACAGGATTATGAAATTAAAAATTACCCGAAGTAATCAATCAATTTATTAACTTTAGTTTAAAATCATTTGCATAATGAAGGTTGCGTGATATTTGAGGGTTAATTTAACATTATTATCGGTAAAGTTTAACGAAGTATGTACAGTTTATCTGACAGAATTGCCAAATACAGAGCATTGAAAAAGATTTTGTTATCGTAACAATTTTAATCAGTTGTATGATCACAGATTTCTAAAAATCATGTAATGGTTATTAATATAATTAGGAAACATGCTTGATGTTAATAAGCATAGTTTTAATTGACAATTTAATACATAAAACAGGTGATTGATTTGGTTTTTAAAAGTACGTATGTTTATCATTAAAATTTAGCTAATTTTTATATTGACAATTTATTTATTTTATATTGACAATTTATTCATTATTGAAAATTAATTTTTCAGCATAAAAAGACATATCATATGACATATAAAATACGAATTCAAATTGGGTTTCGAAATATTTTTATTATCTAACTATACTATTTAATTACTCAACTTTATATATCATGTATCCAGGGCCTGATTATCAACGGGGCACTGGCCCACAATTAAAAAGAAACATTTTTTTTCCAAATTCATCATGGCGATTTCGAATGGAAAAGGCGTTTAAAGAAGGTGATAATTTCTATAAAATTTATTGGTGAGAGAGTGCCCGTTAGTAATCAGGCCCTGCTGATACCAACAATTTTTTGAGTGACAAATTAACCGGAGCATATTCTAATCATTCACTGAGCAAAGAAAATTTCTCTAACAAATTATTTAATCAAATCATGTTATAATTATTCAAAAACCATAAGAAAATCATAATAATAAATTAGCCTTATTAATTAAAACTTGCAAGCATCGATAAAATTACAATCTACTTTATAAAACTATAAACACACTGTAAAATCCATCAAATAACTTTAGAATCATACGCATTCGAAGATCCTATGGCATGATATATAGAGCTGCGGACTCCCAAACCATAGGTCGTTAATTAAAATAATCGCGATGACGTTATTTTTTTCCTCGATCAATAAATACAGGTGCACTTATACTGTTCAATAGATGGCACCACCTGTCAATTGTTATACCAACTTTATAATGGGAAATTTCCACTCATTCAAAAGGAGATTTTGCCTTCTTTTGTTTTTCAAAACGGAAATGTCTGTAAACTTTGCTGCCAGTAGTTTTACCGTGAATTCAAGAGATTTATTTTTAACAATTTTGTTTAATTGCCATCAGTTTTTAAAAATTTTGTAATTAGCCTTATTCTAACATCCTTTTATCTATCATTAAATAAGCTTCTACTTGAAAAAGTGGTGGCAATCAAACATTTGGAATTAAAGAAAAAGTAGCCTATACTTATCAGGTGCTTTAAGGGGTTTTCAACTGCAGAAATTCTGTTGTGAATTCTGAATTTCTGGACAGCATTTTTTACTTTATTTAATCATGGAATGTCTTACATTAAATAAAGCAAAAATCCTTAATGGTATTTTCTAGTAGGAATTTCTGCATTCAAAATTCTTTAAAATAGCAACAATATTACTGAAAATTATCCAGGAAACTATAACCATAAACGTACAATAACTAAATTTAAATTTAAAGATTTTGTTATATCTGTTTTTAGACATAGAACTCTTTAATCCTTTGATGGGGAAAAGCACATCTATACATAAAATGCTGAAATGGTTGAAAGACACCAGAATTTAAAAACAAATTTATTTTAAAATCGATAAATACTTTTCTTCATGTATTTGATAAAATTTAAATTTTTATTTCAAACTTCTGGTGTCAGCGTTCCACAATTAACCCTCTGGATCCCAAACCGCCCGAGATATTTTAATTCGAATATTTCAGTTCCCACCAGAAAATTAAAACAACAATATTTGCTTTAATCAATAACAGAACATTCCGTATTTAAATAAAACGAAAGTAGCCATTGAATTTTTCTGGTGTGAAATGAACTACATAATTTCTAGAACGTGTTTTAGCATGGGAATTAAAGGGTTAAAAAGGAATGAAAGTAGTAGTAGTGATAAGTGGGATAGATTTATTGCACCGACCTTCAAGGGGTTAAAGATTGTATACTTAATTCTACAGACTTTAACATGCAATGTATTGCTTCGTGGCAATATGCAATGCATATATTTAATGAGTCCAACATGAAATTTTATAAATATCGAACTAACAGAGAATGAGAAATCCAAATTTTTAAAATATTTAGTTTTAAATGAAGTCATCCGTGATGCAGTAGAAATCTTAAAATTACAGAAAGCTGCCCAAGAATTCTATCCCGGTGTTTCATTTGAATGGGTCCCTTTTCTCCATCCTTTTATTATGATGCTTTTGCTTTAGGGTCAAATGTTTATCCCCCCTCCAAACTAATGGAAGAAAGACGGAGTCGCCATTCGTTTTCTCATATTAGCCACGGTCGTAAGGCACATTAGGCACTTACGTCCTTTAGTCCGCTATCCTCTTTTAATTGAGCGCCATTTTGTAATGAAAAGCAAAAGGGTGGAGCCAAACTTTTACGAAAAGATCGGGGCAGAGGAAGAGCGCCAAGAAATCTACTTCATGCCAGATGAATACGAAGTAACTAAAGCTGTCCCCAAATGGACCCTAAGTGTTGCAGATTATATCTACTTTACGCTAAGCTTGAATATAAAGCGCAAAATTGTTTGCACATATTTGGTTTATGAATTTTTCTCATTTATGCTTAGGTCATGTGAAGTTATATGCAGTTTCTTAATAAAAGTGACCAATAAATTAGTTTCTCATCCATAAATCTAAATATAAAAGAGTGATATGTCTGCGTGAAAATTTCAGGAAAAAATGCATCATGACATTTTGGTATCTAATAGCGTTTGATAGATCTTTAAGCGACTAATTGGATCCTTCAAATACGGAGAGGCTTTTAGCAGATTTAATAAAATACGTTTATGTGGCATCTTCTCACGTTAAATAAACTGATGTTTAAAAGCAGAAATTTTTAATACTTGAACTCCTTTGAATTCGTATTAACTCAGGAACTTCAACTCTGTTGCGTAAAACTTTTTCGTAGGCATTTGTTTCGTTATTTTTCTCTAGTTTCCTGTTTACGTTACATAAAACATGACAAAATATCTTAACCAAGATGAGAATTTTTTCACGTATTAACTGAAATATTTCAGACATCTGTGACAGAATAAATTTTCTACACATTAAAGTAAAAGATATTCCGTCCACATTTGATGCTCTTAGCCGCTGCCATTGAAATATTAAAGGCAATAGGACGAAAATTGTGACATCATGATGACTAATCGACCGCTTATCGCTTGTGTTGGAACTCACACCTTAAAAATTTCAATAGTAATTTACTTTTATCTTCTTTGAGAAATGTCTATCAACTTATAAAATAATAATAACCATTTAAACTTACGCATGTGGATTCAGAAACACCAATAAAAAATTAGCCAGATGTGGCAAAACTATGTCATACCACATCTGGCTGAATTTTTCTTTAGGAATTCCGAATTTTCACAAGTCAGTTGAACACTAGAAGCGCCTGGAATTTCACTCAAGTCTCATTAAAAATTGCATACCTGAGTTTTTATTTAAAGTTTTTCAGATATGTATTTAAATAATTTTTGTGTTATACATAAATTTACGCTTTTTTTAAATAAATTTCTGCTTCTAATTGAAATATATATATTTGGTGGCAATTAGACTGCTCTTGGTGCTTCTAATGTTAAATAGTTATTATTATTATTTATTACTGTTTTATAAAATAATAGATCTCCACGAATAAAATGAGAGAAAAGGGCTATTAAAATTTTCTGGCATTAATTCCAACAATAGTGAAAATCGATTAGTCATGACGTCACAATTTGTGTTCTCTAGCGTTGAGTATTTCGATGGCAGATTTCCTTATATATAGATTTCTGTAGTATCGAAATTGGTGCTTAGTTTTTTAATCCAAATTATCAGTAAAGGATTTTTCATTTATCCAGTAATAAAAACATTTTAGCGCTACATTAAAAAAATATTTTCCTTAGTAGACCGATAATTGCATTAACCCTTTGAGCTTTCATGATAGAATTTTCTACCACTTAGTTTTAATTCTGAAATGTCACACTGGCACCGGAATATTCGACCAGATTTATTTAAAAAAGTTTTAATGCATATTTTCGTGTATATTGTAAACCGATTTTTTCCTTTACAAAATACTGGTGACAATGTGACATTTCGAATTTTGAAGCAATTTACCCACCAGAGCTCAACCCATTAGTGCTTAACATCCCTTTTTAAAAACGATTATAAAAAAGGACAACAAAGCACGTTTTACACCAGTAACTAGAAATATAAATAAGCACTATTTTTCACGAGACAAATTCCTCAATAAATTAAAATAAAAGTTATTCGTATTTTAATTTCATTCCCAAAATTTCATTTTTAATGAAGAAAATAATTTGGGCATTAGTGGATTAAAGGGTTAAAAGAAGTTTCCAGATTTTTTTATGCATATATATTAAGTGAAAAAAAATAATAAACATTAAACTTATGACGCCTTGAGTATACTGCCGTCGGAATTCAAGTAGAAGGACTGTTGGTCTATTTAATTTTGTGTTTAAATACCAGTATTTACTGTAAGTAATATTTGTGTTATTTAATCGCAGAAATTGTCATTAACCCTTTCTTGCGCAGTGTTGCCGGGCCGGCAACACTTAATTTTAATTCCAAACTTGCAAACGGCACCAGTAATATTTTAATATAATTTTGCTTTTACAATGAAAGCGCAAATCAAGGAATTCGTAATATCTAGACAAATCCTTTATAAATTCCGGTGTCAATTGACAATTTCTCATTTTACTAATAGAATTTGCTTGCGCCGGAAAAAGTTAAGTTCGTCAAATATTATTAAATAGTAATATTGTTGTTTAAAGTAAAATACACAAAATAAAGCGTAGTTGAACTATAAACCATAGGCAAAAGGTGTTACAATGATCCGGAATACACAGTTAAAAAAAAAATAACGTTTTTAATTCTTTGTCTTAAAAAGTATTGTACAGCTGTTAGAAAAAAATGGCTCAAATCATGTGTAAATACGATAATTAGATTAAAGATTTACTGAAGTTTAAGTTGTACTATCTGTGATTTCTGCCTTTTTTTTCAAGATTCACAATATTTAAATTACTGTATCTGAATTCCTATGATAGATAACTTTGTGAGAAATTTTGTGAGAATTATGGAGTTACATATTTTGTAAATTGTTTGCAGGAGTTTTTTGGTATTAAAAAAGTATTTTTAAAATACGATTCTTGAAATAATAAGTACTTACAAATATGACATTTTATCTTTTTAAATTTATTATTTTTAAAAAATAAACACATTTGTATATTATGAATCCAACTGTACATAAAATAAATTTTGTATCTTATATATCATTTCAAACATATTAAATAACAAAATTATGATTACATTTCCTTATAAAATTAAATTACAAAAAGAATGAATTTTTTCTTTATTACGACGCGTTGTACTTTTAACAACAGTTGGCTAACCTCTCGAAAAATGTTGTTTAATGCGACATTTAAAAGCTCTTTTTAAATTAACAAGAGGATTAAAGTTTTTTTACTTCATATAAAAAGTAAATCTTTTAAAAATCTGAATGTTCAAGAAATTTCAATGAAGTATGAGTAAAATTTAAGTCATTATGTAGTTAAAAAAAGAACATAACATGACAAACTTTGCCTGTAAGTGGATAATGGAGAAATCCCCAAAACATATTTGGTGTTTTCTTTATTAAGTCCTTAAAATTTTAAGCTTTGATAAAGCGTAATTCCTCCTGTCGTGTAACGTGTTGTGTATGTGATATAAGCTGTAGTTTGACAAAACTTGCCGCACTACATATCCATAGATGCAATTACTTTTAATTATAACATATTTCTGTACCTTTGTTATCTGAAATTCACTGAACAGTATACATATGAAAAAAAAATCTCCGAATTGTAATTCTATGAATATTTATGTTTGACACACATAGTTTAGTTTGGATTTAATTTAATTTGAATAAAATGCATGCAAATGAAATCATTACAATTCAAGAACCTAAAATTTCAGATTTTTAAATTATCATTTATGTAAACATAGAATTCATTCAAACATTTGTTATGGGACGGAATTATCATTACATCTTTGCAACGATTATTTTTTAGGCACATTTATCGTTACACTAAAGGAAACTATTTACTTTAAAATAAAAATATACTACAAAGACGAACAATAGCATTACATTTAAAATTTAAAACCACTTCAGCCTTGGCTCCCATTAACATATTCAATACAAAATTCTCCGCCTACTCTATTTTTATTTTAAGAGATTGTTTTGAGAATTTTTAGGTACATGTATTGTCTGTTTTATGGCACGTGTACAGAATCTTGTCACAAACGTTAGATTTTTATGTTATGAAGAGGTATTCTTTGGTAGGTCAGTTTCGTTGGATATTTGAAAAGTGCGGAGTAAACTTTGACGATGACATAAAACCGTGCTTAATTTTCGCTATAAAATTCCCATTTTATTGTTTAATATGCAACAAAAGAAATAAAATGCGAAGGAAGAATACAATAATATTAAAATAACATGAGCAATTAAATATTTACAATAGTTATTTTAGATAATGTTATATAATGTTTTACGGATAGGAAAATATTGAACTAATAATAAACAATATATTTAGAACAGCGGTGCACAACCTTTGGCCCGCAGGCCACAAATCTACCACTATTTTCATGCAGAATAATTTTCCTTATAATAATGACGAAATCTTTGCTATTAAATAAGACAAACGACTCTTTTCAAATATTCTGGTGGCAAACAATTTTCTGGCAAAAAGGTTGTGCATCCCTGATTTAGAATAAAATCTTAGATCCAATCGCAGTTTTGAACCAGATCACTAAATAAAGTGAAATGTTTATTTCTCAACAACAAATATAGTAATATGCATCCAAATTGTTATTTATAAACTGTCTTTTCTTTAATTTTGTTTTTTCTAGACGGTTTTTTTAAAATACTTTAAAAATTCTCACACAACTTTACAATTGCAAATGACAGGGCTCCCACATGGTCCGCCAACTGAACATCAGAATTTTCTTAGAGAAAATTTCCTTTTAGATTTGTTTTGAAAATTGGCAAGAAACCACTTTCGGATGTTGATTCTAGCGCAAACGTATCATGAAATTTTCTGTTAAAAAATACTGATGTTCAGTTCGCGGACCATTTGGGAGCCCTGAAATGATGAGCTTTATGCGTTTAAAGGCCTCCAAGTTAGAATTCATGTAGTGAAAAATGCTAAAGTTATGTAACGTATTACGTGTAGGAACAAGACAGAACAGGAGAGTAATAAAGTAATATTAAACAACATTTTTAGATAAAAATTCTAGGTCCTATAGCAGATTTGTTGCTTAGTTCTGAATAAAGTGAAGCGTTTATTACTCATCAACAAGTATAGTAATCCGAATGAAAATTGTTATTTATAAACTGTCTTTTCTTTCAAATGTTTCTTTAGACGGGAATTTTTGAAAAATATTGATAATTTCTAACACAATTTTGCAATGAAATATTATAAACTTTATGCAGTTAAAATTTTCCAAGCTAAAGTAGAATTCTTATTGTGAAATTTGTTTATAAGACAAATTTCACATAGTCCAGTGGCGTAACCAAGACGGGTTCCCAAAACCAGCAACATCGTAAGGTTTTCTTCTCCTTGATTCATAGAAGAAAATTTTTGGGTTACATAAGGCGAACAGAACTTAGAAAAATTACCAGTATTCAGAGCACTTCGGCACCCACCCTGGTTAAGCCACTGTAGTCCTTGAAGCAGCGTCACATTTTGACAGCCAATTTTATCTTTGATGATTTTGGTATACATGATAAATTAGATAATAGGCAATGAAACTACCAATCTGCTGACGTGTCAGCGAAGAAACGCAGTTTTATTACAATGTGAAATGGGTAGCACTCCAATTACACACGCACTAGTCTCAGAGACATAATCAGAAACAGATATATTACTGATGTTTTCAGTTGACGGTGGTTTTGGATTCTAGGGGGTGATGATTGGTGTTTATCTGCAAAATTTTTTCAGTAATTCTAACAAAAAGGAGAAACGTAACAAGCAGTATTTCTTAGGAAATCTGCTAAAAATGTTCCCCATTCACTAATAAGGCCATATCCAAAATTCTAGCCTTTTTAAAAGAAAAATTCATACAGTTATGGTTTAAAAAAAGTTGGAAATCAGAAATTAAAATATAAATGTTTACATCTGGAGTAATAATCATTCTTTTCTTCCCTTTTTGTATACCACCCCAGGAAAACGATCATCTGACATGATTTTTCCCATTTGCGAGCACATAAAAACGGATTGAAAAATACTTTAAGATTTTCACGTTTCTGCGAGTTTTTATGACAAAATGCTGAAAACTATCACATAAACATCTGGGTGAATTGGGCACATTTTACGCATTGGAATTGTTTAGGTACGGAAGGGGTGGGGGGATTTAAATTTTGCATTTCTTCAAATTTAATCCCTTGAAAGTTTTGATCAATTTCTTAAAATTCTGTACTTTTTAAAAATAACTTTATAATTTATTATACATGTCTATGACCAATATTTAAGAAATAAAATCTTAGGTCAATTTTTTTCATACATCCTGTATATTTAAAGACATAATGAGTTCAATGAGAAAACATACGAACACGGAAATCGTTTCAAAATATAAAGAAGTTGTCTATAGCATATTTTTCAATAATTGGCGAAAATTTATGGCTTTATTGTTTCAATATTGGATCTATATAGCTATTGAAATCACCAATAAAATTTAAAAAAAAAAAGAAAAATAGAAAAAAAAACTGACGATTGTGTTTTAATGTCTGTGTTGCGAATTAATTTATGACTCGTTGTATGTGAATGCTGTGCACTAGATTCAGATTTTTGTGAAAAAAAAAATGGATAAACGTATCCTCAAAGAAAATCACATTAAATTATAACATCTATATATACCATTGCTGGAATTAGAAGCGGACTGGATTACACCTCGCGTTCTTCTGGGAATAAAATTTCCGGCGCAAGATCTAATTTCTTTCACAACGCTATAAAATAGATATTGATCAATGATAGAATTAATCGAATGCTTTTAACGAGATATTGATGTAAATTTACCGAATCTTTATTTTTTTATGTATTTCCCCCGAATGTTTTAACAGTGCAGAATGGAAAAATATTTATGTAATTATTTTTAAATAACACTTTATATTTTTCCTTT
Organism: Maratus speculifer; assembly: GCA_964019185.1. Classification (NCBI taxonomy): domain Eukaryota; kingdom Metazoa; phylum Arthropoda; class Arachnida; order Araneae; family Salticidae; genus Maratus; species Maratus speculifer. Next base: position 205,524,745 of record OZ025299.1, read on the forward strand.
TTTATTTACGAGAGGTAACCGATTATATAGGTTATTTATTTATTATCAGATGATCATTATTTGCTTCGACCGAAAAATATGGGACAAGACCAATATAAGACTTTAAGGAACCCAAGTCCAGATAGAATTCAATATTTGTGCCAAATAGTGACGGATATCATTTTAGGCTACTTCCATGAGTACCTCTAGTGCAGTCACGTTCTACGATTTTCGGCTACCAGTATTTTGAAACGAAAAAAAAGTGACATGATGTACCGAAAATATCACATTATTTGATAAAGACGAAGCAAACTTTACGGAAAACACTTCTTGGAGGTTTTTGGCCAAAGAGCATAGCAGTTACGAGCTATGTCACTAAACAATAAAAAACCTTACACTTACTACCTTACGCATTTTTCAGATTTTTTCAAAATGTACGTTTTACAGAGTTCGCACAAGTCCCAGAATTTTCAGACTAGAAAAATCTTCAGCACCAATATTTTTAGTAGAAATATCTGTTTAAATATATAGAAATTTTGACATTAAACCTAAATTTATTTTTCCATAAAAAAAAGAAAAAAAATCCATATTTTTTGTAAAATTTCCTGACTCATTCGAATCTTGGTTTTATTTTTATAATAATATTTTACTTTTAACATTTTTACCATAATATTCTATTAATACCTTTTCTTCTTGCCATAATTAATTGCTATTAATTTAAATCTTTCCAGAATTCCTAAAACTACTTTTAGACCATTTAAATAAATGCAAACATATCATAAGAATCGATATATATACTTACACGTCTTTCAAGATATTTCATCATAATTTTAGAGTAGTTTTTGTGGTCTTTCGTAATATTTGTCTCAGGCCTGTGGAGGATAAATGATCCTAAGATGAACATAATATGGTGTGGTCTTTTTTTCAGTTACTGCACAGTCAGTCATAACATACCAGTGCATTTTAATCCCAAATTACTTCAGAAGAAAACGGAACTATCTCATTAACTAATAATTAAGTCTTATTTAAATTTATGTTGCAAAAATAAGTTTAGGTCTTTGTGCTGAATTTGTACCAATTTCTGAAATTTAAAAGTAGGAACACCTAATTTTGACAACGTATTTGGTTTTTACCGTAATGAATTACCTTTTGAATTTTATAATCCTTAAAGATAACTCGATAAAAATCGTGAAGCAATATTGAGGTTTAAAAAAATTCCGCCTTTCTAATGCTTAATTCATTTTTAATCGTTGTAAATGCAATAAGTTTAAAGAAAAAATAAAAAAGTACTTCGCAGACTGCGGCGTAATTTGAGATTCACATATATTCCAAGCTTCCAGGCATAGTTTTTTGTAAAAAATTTGTGTTTAATAATCCCTACCTTTTAAAAAATAAATTAAAAAATATGTATATATTTTCGAAATTAGTTTTCTAAAAAAATATGAATTCTAATTTACATAATTTTTTACCAAAAATCTTTTTACAAAAGCTTTAACACTATGTATCCCTACATTGTATATCTGAAATATATGAAAAAGTAAATCATACTTACTACAAAAAGCATTTGTTTTTGAAAATTCTGTAATGTATATATTGTAACGTGTTTTATCTTTAATATTTCACTGATGATGGACGAGCTATATTGCCTGAAACTGTTGGAATTTTATTGTACTTTAATGCTGTAAGTAGTATGTGGTTCTAATTATAGATTTTAAAATATATTATGTATTGCTGTTGAATCGAACTTATGGTGTATTTGTTAATATTACTTATATACAGTGCGCTTTAACAGACGAATTTATTGATCGTTGCTATCTTACAGATATCAGTTAATACAAATTTTTCATAAACTTCTCAACAGACGACGATACTGAGCTAATTTTTCATACAAATTTTATTTATCATTTGAGCTGTTATTGCTAAAAAAGACTTTTTCGATATTGTAAAATTAAAAATGTTGGAGAAGCCCAAAAATATTTTTTTACGAAGGTAAGTTTATATTCTTTGCTATTTTGCATAAGAAAATTGACAATATTTATGTAAAGTATGCTATTTTATATTTATGCCAGTTAAAAAAAAGAATGCGTTTTAGATAATATCTGTTTATGTTCCAAAATTGTTTAGTTTCCTTTAAAATAATTAAAATCATGTATTCTAAAATTTGAGTAAATCTTTTTCATTTCGGAGTTGTTGAATTATAAAGGGCTAAATATGTGGATTTAAAACTACTATTCATTCCACCAAAAATTTTTTGATTTAAGCTTTAAAAGCTACCTACATCGCAATCTGTTTTCCAAAGATTAAAAAGGAATTAAAAAAATAGTTTTAAGTTTTAAAACCTCGTAATTCCTAAACTATTCGACCGAATGAATTTCTTCTTGTCACACTAACGTAAAATCTTCCGAATAAGAAGCATGCTGTCAACATTGGATATTCTAAATATCAGACATTTCAGAAATTGGTACAATTGCAAGATGGAAATGATCCCCTAGGTTTTCTAAGAAATGTAAATTGAAAGAATGTTATAATTTCCTGTGAAAAGTTAATATCGTTTTGTTCCTGGGTCAATTGGTGATTAAAATATATCGGCTGCCAATTTTGTTTCTTTTGATTGACAGTACATACATAGCTAAATAGTAAAGTAATATATTAGTTTCAAAATGACAATGCTGAGCTGATTTATCGTGTTTTGAAACTTGCAGAGAAAAGAGGAGGGGAAGGGGTAGAAACAAAAGGGCATATAGACAGACAGACACGAGAGGGAGAGATAATTACATTGCTTTCTAAACAATCTCTCCCTTTTCTTTTAGCAATATTTGTTATGTAGTTGTACACATTAGAGTAATATCAAATTAAATGTGATGTAAATTTCAAATGAAGTTTGGTTTGTGGTCAAATGAACTGTATGGTGTGCGTTTGAGAAGGAGAGAGAAATTAGGGGGATGGGGGTAAATCTGTAAAGGAAAAATAACAAGTTTTTGTATCTTCTAAAATCATTTTCCTGGAAAAAAATAGCTCAAAGCATTTATAATTTAATTGTTTATTGATTTCGCATTATATAATTCCAAATACTCCCACGAATGCATTACAAATGAAACACCATTTTATAACTTGCGTGCAGTCAGGCGATAAATTGCTACTAATTTTTCTTTCAAATAGCATGCACATGAGTCATTTTATGATCATCAGAATGTGCCATTTCTCTGTAAATGACGAATAAACATGCTTTAATCTAATTCAAAAATGAATATATATCAAGGAATGACTATTTAATTTTCTGCTTTTATATTGATTTTGCACTAGATTTTCTTTTCTGTTCACGATTTTGAAATGTTTTCATCACCTTTTATCTTTGGAAACATAAAACGTGTTGTTTAGTTTCCTGAATGCTATCATTATCATTGGTATTTTTAATTCTAATTTTAGAAAAGCATTATTTGTTCTCACTTATTTATTAGAAGTCTGCGAAGTTGTATTCACAAAATAAATCTTCACTGAAAAATTTCACGCAGAACCTAGCTTTTATGTTTAAACAGGAAATAACGTGGATCTTGTGCATATATTTGTGTTTCCTTACACAATTCTGAAAGATTAAAAATATTAAAGTTTGACTATGTACTGCGATTCTTTTACATTTCTAGCGACTGCATTTTCGCTAAACTCATTCCATTTTCTTTTAAGTTTCTTTCTTCCATATTTTTCAAGAATACATAATTTAAAAATGCACAATTCGTTCGATCAGAATCGTGAATAATTAAATTTGCAACACGGTTTCAAAACTAAAAATGAAAATTGTAAAAGTTTTTATTGCTTTTGTTTAAACTGTGAATTTAAAAGAAAAAGTGGCGTTAATTATTTATTCTTTAAAATTAAAAGTAAACTGAAATAGAATTGTATAATACAAATTACAAAGAAATCTTGCCGAAAAAAAAATAAAAATAGCTAACGAATAATGCGGAATACTGCTTCAGTTTGCATATCTTTGTGTTAAAAATAAAGTAAAATAGAGTTGTGTTATGTAAGTTTACCTAGCGGAAAGAAAATACGTTGAAAAGAAAACAGAAAATTAACGAAGGAACTGTGCAGAAAAGCGGAAAAGTTTTTCGTATGTATATCTTTTGTTAAAATGAATAAAAATATCTCTAAAATGCACACATTTCTATGAATAAGAAATAACTTACGATAGTTTTATTTTTCTTCTTAAATGCAATAGCTAGAAAATCGAGAATTTTAATATATTTTATTATATGTCAATAGATTTGGGAACTAATCAAATATTGTGAATAAAACTATAAAATTTATATAAATTGTTATCATTAAATGACATTGTCTTTACACATGCGTCTTTTACGTATAGCAGATTTTAGGAAAATCGGAAGCATATAAATGAAGGTAATTTTGATTTCGAGAATCAAAACAGATTCAAGATGTAAGCAAGTGAACAATCTGTGTTTTAGAAGAGTTATAAGAAGAAAAGTTATTCGTATATATTATTTTCGACATGGACATAGTTTTAATTTTGTACCGGTTAAATATTTTTGTATTATTAAAAGGACAGGGCTCCCAAATGGTCCGCCAATTGAACATCAATATTTTCTTAGAAAATTTTTCGTTTTAGATTTTTCTTGCAAATTGCACAGAAGTCCCCATCGGAGAATTGTTTTAGCACAAATGCTGCAGAAAACTGCTATGAAATTTTCTGTTAAAAAAATATTGGTGTTCAGTTCGCGGACCATTTGGGAGCCCTGAAAGGGGGATTCGGAATTACAGTACCCAAACTTTTTTATTTTAAACTTACAGTATCCTAAATCAGAGAGCGAAAGATCACAACATATATATTAATCTATAAATTGTGGAAGAGGTATGTTAAGAGGTACTGTTTGACTAGGAGCTGTGTCCATTTTCCGAATACGAATAAAATCTTTTTAATAGTTGTAGCATATTTAAAAGATTCATCAATTGCGGCTTTTCAAATAGTATAACCCACTTTTGGCTGATTTCCTTGAGGTAGTCTGTCGGAAGATATAGTTTTTATACTTTAAAAAAATCTTATAAAAGAAAATATGTTAGGGGTTTACACGTGAAATTTGAATAAAAAAAACTGGGATATTCAATTAGTTAAAAGAAATATATCTATACATAAATTCTAAATATAACTGAACCTTTTTCATGTATAAGTATTTTGTTTGCTGAAATGCCAACGTTAATACAAGATGATTCCTTACCGTTGGAAAGTAAAATGTATCTCAAAAGCTATCGATTTGATTGAGCTTTAAACTTTCTTATCTATGTTTTTGATGTCTGTTGTTCGTTTTTAGCAAAATTTAAAGTGCGTCATCGTTTATGATATTTTTTATCAAGAATATGTTAATAATTTTTTAACTAAACATACGATTTTGAATCAAAAAATTTCTCTATTAGGTTTAGTTTTTGTATCTCAAAATAAATAAGATGAATTTTTTGAAGATATAAAGAAAAGCATGTTACATGAATTTAACTCTATCATCACCAAACTGTCCATTTCTAACTTAATAACTTTAACATAAAATACAAAAATAATACGCTTCAACGGGCTGTATTGATGCAGTGAACTGAAATGTAATATCAAAAGTAGATGTTATAATTTAGAAATCCAAAATTGGTTCAATTTTGAATGTGTAGCTGATCCCTATTCCATTGTATTCCTATTCAGAGAATAGATGTAATTCCAAGTCAAACGAAGCATCTTGGCAAATTGGCGGTAAAGTGTATGGAGTATATGTACATTTCTCATACGATTGTTGCATTAATTCTTCAGAAGGAATATTAATGAATATTTAATACGTGATTTTTCACTTCCTAACTAAGCGTAGAAACTAACATGGTAAATGTCCAAGCCAGGGATTGAACCCGGGACCCTTGGAATACAGCTCCAAATACTCTACCATTTACGCTACGAGGACGATGTCCAGATTGGCATTTTTCGTTCCCATATGTTGGTAAGGCTGCACAGCAGCACAAGATGGAAAAGTTTTCATGAGCACACGATCTTCAAGCGCAACATGAGACACAAATAAACCCAGCATCGGTGAACACATATAGAACTTAATTAATTTTCCAATTATTTTTAAGCAATTAAATTACGCTTGAAATTAAAATAATTAATACGTGATTTATCTTTTGCTAACTAAGGGTAAAAACCATCATGGTAAAAAAGTCCGAACTGGGTATCGAGCCCGGAACCCTTGGAATAGTGCTCCAAATGCTCTACCATTAAAGCTACGAAAACAATGTCCAGCTTGGCATCTTTCAATCCCATGTTCGTCCCCAAGAGGTTGAGGCTGATTTTTAATCTTTGATTGTATCCAGAATGTATGACACACCTAGTCATAACTAGCGTAAATACAGGAAGATTTTAAGCAATTTGTTTTAAAATGTTCAAGAAAATATTACTTTTTCAGTTCTTTGAAGTTGTAATAGTCGTATACCGTCTTAATTATTAAAATTTGTTAACGAATGGATTTTTAACAATTTATCACTATTTTACTAATTGTAATTGAGAAACAAATATCTGTAAATTTTATTACAGTGAAAAATATTAAACTTGAAAATGAAAAATATTACAGATAAAATCCACTAATTAAATATTAAATAATAATAATAATTATCTATTTGGTCTAAATAAACTTTGAGTTAACATAATATTCGGAGTTTTTTTTAAAATTTTCTGAGGAATAATTGTTTAAAGAATAAAGCTTTATTTATTGGAAAATATAATTTTTCACGAGTAAATATTAAAGATATTTTCAAGCTCTATAGATAACACTATGTGTTTGAAACTCTTGTGGTGTTATTTTCATAAAGCTTAGATTTTGCTGCTGAGATTTACTGGCCGTGATCATAAATGAACTGGAATTAATCTAATTTATTAGTTACTAGAAATATGAAAAAAACTATTTTAGAGAATGTGTTTTGCTAGTATTAATAAATCTGAAAATTTTAAAGCAATAAATTCTAAGCCCAGTTATGAGTAACGAAATATTACATGGATAAAGAGAAAAACGCAAAGATGCGTTTAACTATAACTTTATTTAAATATTTATTTATATGTTTATTAACTTATTTTTTTAGTAATTTTGTTATAGGAAGTTTTGTTTATTAATTTTTCAAATAAAAGTGAGGCAGCCTTCTGTTTTAACTAAATGACAGCACTAAAGTAAAATTCATAATGAGTACTTACGAAATTTCTCCGAATGGTGCAAAGGCTTCTCTAAGTTGTTGCGTTTCGATTTCTGGACTCAAATCTCCCACAAATATGTGGTAATGTTCTGAAAGACAAAATTACATAATAAATATTGACTGATAAAAAATATAACTAAACATATAAAATTGCGCATTTTAAATTCTTTTAAATTTAGAAAACAATGTATGGCATTTTTTCTCTTCCCCATTGACAATAAAAAAAAAAAAAAATCCTATTTAAATATAAAGATTTAAAAATTGATTCAAATACTGAACTAAAACAAGTTCAAAAAGTAATAATCCCATTTATAAATAACAAATTAATATAAAGTACCTTTATTAACCCATTAACGCCCAGCGCCCTCATTTGAGGACGGTTACAAAAACAGCAAGAAAGCGGTTTTCCCACCAGTAAAGAGGGGTAAAAATTTATACCTTATTTCACGAGACAGAATCCTTGATAAATTTAGATAAAAGTTAATTTGCTTTTAAAAGTGGCGGGAAATACAAAATTTAAATTTTAGCGAAGAAAATAATTCGGGCGTTAATAGGTTAAGCAATCAAAAATTTTTGATTTATTAACCCTTAAGTCTGTGACATAAATTGTTGCATAACTACTGTGAGCGGTCTATGAGACCCCTTATTCTAAAGATAGATAAAGGGCTACATTAACTCATAAAATACTATTTCTGTTTTAAACTTTATGTACAAGATTATTATGGTTAAACTTCAACAATTCTGAATTCTCTAGTATTAGGGTCTAAAAGTAACAAATTTTAACCATGCTATAGCTAATAATTAAAATGCTATAGCTAAGCTGAAAATTACGAATTAAGCTGCGAAAATAAAAAAAAAAATCATTTGTGAGACCGATAATTGCAGTTAACCCTTTCCGGCGCAGTGTTACCACTCCGGCAACACCTAATTTTAATTCGAAACATACAAACGGCACCAATAATATCTTAGTAAAATTTTACTTTTACAATGACAGCTTAAATCAGGGAATTCTTAATTTCTAAAAAAGTCTTTTGTAAATTCCGGTGTCAGTGAACAATTTCTCATTTTACCAACAGAACTTGTCTGCGACGGAAAGGGTTAAGGGTTAAAGTAAAAATTTCATTTAATATTTATTCAGGGATGAGATTTCCGCTTTTTTGGACACCATTATAATCTTAGAGAAAATGCTATATTGTTTAATCGGAACATTTTTGCGATTTAAGAGAGCAATATTTTCTCTTAGATTATACTGGTGCGGAAAAAAGCGGAAATCACATCCCTGTATTTATTGCATGAATTGCAAAGCTCGCATGAACATGTTTAAAAATTTTTAGTAAATTACAAATAACTTTTTTAACTTAAAAGAAAATAATAAGTGAATCTACAAATATTCAACTTTTTATATCATTAGTAGTTTTTATTACATTGTATTAATCGATTAAGTCTGTGCTATATACTTTAAATAAGATAAATATTTCTTAATATAAGAAAACGTAATATAACTTTGAACGAAAATGTACAACAATCGCTTCTGAATAACCCATGTTACTGAAAAGCGTTCTTTATCATTACAAAACACAGAAGCCAATAGAATTTTGAGAGTTAAAGAATCATTTACCAAAACAAATGTCACTGGTTTTCGGAAATGTTTCCGAATAATTTTTTATAATGTATTAAGCAGTTTTCTGAAACTAAAATATCAGTTTTAGGTTGCTATTCATTCTTAACATTTTCAGCTGTGTAATTTCAGTCACATATTCAAGAGTACCAAAATAATATTTATTTTTATGTTAATGCTGTTTTTGTGTAAAAAAACATATTTATAGAACATAAAAATGTTTGCTTGAGTGTTAACAGCATGCAAAAAATAATATTTTTGTTTAATAATTTAATCAACATACAATAAAAACTACTCCGAAACGTTTCCAAAATTTAATGTAAACAAAAGTACTTTCTTAAAAGCAAACTCTAAGGGGGTCGGTGACATACTTAATTTTTTTTGTGATGGTTAAGCATATTATTTGTAAACAAAATCATATGATCAAACTTCTCATAATTAAATTTATTTAAAAAGTAGAGTAAATTAAAATTGTTGTAACTGGAAATATTATTTGTAGAATTTTTAAATATATATTTCATTTGAATAAACAGAAACATATATGTTTTAATTTTTTATTCAGCATTTAAAAAATATTAAATTAAAAAAGTATAAATACTTAAAGTAAGTACTAAAAAAGAATAATTTAACTTTTAAAAAAATCATATTTTCAAAAGTAAATTCAAATTTGTTGAACCAAAATTGAAGTAAAAATAACTGGAAAAGACTTGTTCCTAGTTTAAACCATTTTCCATTAACAGTTCATCACTTGCAATAATTTAAATACAAGCAATAATGAAAAAACCCATCATGAAGAAAAACGCATTTTCACAAGAAGGCGATTCCATGACTACAATTTCTTAAAAAGTAGATTTTGAAAACAAACCAAAATGATAAAAAGAAATCTTATTCCAATGAAGATAGAAACACAACTTAAAATTCATTTTAAACAGAAAAAAAACTGAGAAAATTTTAAAGCCATACAATTATTTTTTCAAGAAAAATTGAAATTTTTGTGTACCGGGCTCCTTTAAATTTCGAATTTCGAAATTTATTTTCTGATGTTTTTGAAGCTAAGGAATGATTTTCGAAATCACTATTCACTGGGAAAAGATAACTGTATATTTTCGTTCGGGGTTCTATTATTCTTTCCTACATTAAAATCATTTCTCTTTATTTGCAGTGTACTTGCTATTTGCTGATTTAAACAGTTTCTGTTTAAGACGCCACACTGCTGACAGAAAAAGACCCGGATGATAATGTAAAGTCTACGTGGGCGTTCTTTTTCAACTATCTCGGTCAAATTTTAATATTTTGACGTGATTTTTCTTTTTTCTTTTTTTTTTTTTTTGATGTCCAAAAAAGCGGAAATCTCATCCCTGCTTGAACCGGTTATGAAAATGAATCTATCCTAATAAAAAAAAGAATATAACCAAAATCGAAAAAGTAAAAACTAGGCTGGTTGTGATCGTCTTCAGCTATCCCGTGCAAAAAAAATGATGTCAAAGTATTAAAATTTGAATGAGAAGAACACCTCCATAGACTTTACATTATCATCAGGGCCTTTTTCAGCCAGTAGTGGGGGATCTTAACTGGAGAAAAAAAATGAAAATTCACTCATGTTCACTAAAGAAATAAAAATGATCTCTACTGATGTCTTTTACTGAGATTTTTTAAATTCCACATTTTAAAAAAAAAAGAATCTTTATTAATATATATTAAATGTCTACGATCAACATTTACAAATATAGTATGAGGAATATTAATATATGCGAGAAAGCATAAATATTCAATTTCGTGTTCAGCCTGGTTAGCTCCTGTTCCGCTGTTGATTTCCCATTTACTATAGTGGCCATTTTGTAAGGGTTACAAATAAAAACTAAATAGGCGAATTTAACTTTATCAAAATTGTGTAATAAAGTAGATATGCGATCATGTCAAAATATACCACCACACGATCTTTTAAAACATCAAAATAATTATTTTCGTGATTTAATGAAACTCAGTACCTTTAAAAAATATCTTTAAATTAAGTGTTTTACAAGTCCTTTTTGAGATATTATTAAAGCATTTTATAAAGAAAAATTATTTTTACTTTGGGGGGGGGGGGGGCTGTGAGGTACAAATTGAAAAATATATTTTTTAAAATTAAATAATAATTAAAATAATAAATAATCCTTCACTGTAACATATATATATATATATATATATATATATATATATATATATATATATATACATAGCAAACTTTACCAAATTTAGATTTTTTAATTTAGCAAAAAGTTAAACAATCGATATTTTTGCTATTTTTTGCAAAATGAAGGGACGTCTCAACGTAACACTACGCGTACTTAATCGTTTAAAATAAAGACCTAGTTATTCATTACTTTATCCTGGGATCAAGAATTCTATTAAAATCCTTTTAGAGAAAAAAAAATGTCTTTACATGTTCCGATGCAAAATATTACTTGGCCTACGAACAAATTACTTCAATATAGTGCTTGTATCTGCACAGATGACTACAAAAACTATTTTCATTCTGTAGCTAACTACAACTAAGTAAATGATGTATGATACCTGACGCATGATTTTTCGTTCTTGTTTCTTGTTAATTTTAGAGAGTAAGTTGTGTTACTTGATAATATCAATTTAATTTATTATTCCATTTCCCTCCTTCTTCATTAAATAAAATGACTATATACGTATTCATCTAAGTTTTATGTATTTCTTTGTACACAAACATGCAATAGTTATGGAAATGGATGGATTGGATATAAGTATATGTGCTAACCTCCAGCTTAAAAAAAAGACTCTACAGGGTTCGTACACTTCTAACATTAAATTCTTACAATACTTTAAAACCATTAGTGCCTGGCGTCCCTTTTTAGGGACGCTTCAAAAGGTGCATGTAGCACTGTTTTTGACACCGGTAAAAAAGAACAATAATCTTTATTTTAGTCAATTGAAACATTTTCGTAATTAATGAACAAAACTTAATTCTTTTAAATATAGTGGTGCCAGCCGAATAAAATTTGCGCAAAAGGTGGTGGGCACGAATGGGTTCAAGTTCTCTGCAGAACACTATTGCGAAATTTGAGAATAGAAGTGATGGTTGTATATTTTGTTTCTTAAAAATGAAATATAAATTTTATTTTCATTAATAGTGGTGCCAGAGTCCTTAGAAAATATAAAGAGTGTGCAAACCTTGCTCTACGTTGAGCTTGAAATTTATTTAAAATTTTCCTTCACAGAATAATTCTCGTCGTAAAATTATGAAAGGATTAATTGAACCAGAATTTACAAACGACTATTTTAGAAATTTTAAATTCGTTACTTTAAACTTTTATTATAAATAATAATAATAATAATAATAATGTTTTGTCACATTTGTAAATTTCGAATTCAAATTAGGTGGTCTTCATGTGGGACCACTGTGCCGAAAATGGTTAACTAATAACCCTTTCAGGAGCAAAGCATTTCTGTTGATAAAATGTTAAAATGATTGATTGACACCAGTATTTATAAACAATTTTATATGAAACTAAGTAAAAGCTTTTCTTCGTGTACATTATATGAAACAAAAATAATATCCTAAATTTTGGTGTGAATGTGTTTTTCGGAAATTAAAATTAAGTGGTATATAACATATATCGGTGCCCTTCAAGGGGTTTATTGATTTGCCCGTATGCCGTACGGGCAAGAAAAGTTTGCACTTAATCCATCATAAAATCCATAAGTTTGCATAAAATCCATCACCTAAAGCGTTTTCATACAGTTATATTTTAAATTGAAGTTTTAAACTATTTAGTGATGTAAATTTTAAGAATAAACATTATGAATGTTTTAGTTTTAAAATAGTGATATCTATCCAATATTTTCAATTTATTTTAGATTAAAAAAAAGGAATTACTTAAGTGGTTAATGAATGAAAATAAGCAGATTTCAAATTTATATCACATTTAATTCAAGCCGTATTTAAATAAATAACTTTTTTGGTTTAAAGTATTTTTTTACAGGAAAGTGGAGGTTGGTGAATTATAAGGTTGGAAGGAGGTTGATGTTATAAGTATTTTTTCTAGCTATTCTGTGGAGTAGATAATATTATTTATAAGATTTTCCCTTCTAATAATTACTAACTTTTTATCAGAATACGATAAATGTTATTAACTAATTCTTGGAAACGTACACAAAATAATAGCTTCGGCAAGAAATGCAAAAAACAAACCTCATTTCGTTTTTCCACAATCCAAATTTTTATGTATTTATACATTTCCCTTACATTATTTATCTAGAGGAAAGGCCAGATAAACTCAAGTTAAAAATATTTATACATATTTTGTGCAATAAAGATTTGACGTATTTTTCTATTCGAGGATTTTAATAGATTTATTTCAGTTTAAGTGATTTCATGAATTTATTTATTTCCTATTGATTTTTGTTCAGTGGGTGTCTACATGTAACGCAATGGAAACTCAAATTGGCAAAAAACTGTGGATTTTTCTTTCTTTTGCAATAAGTTTTTAATTTATATGTTTTGTTGAATTTTATAAAAAAGTTTCTTTGTGGAATGTAAAAAAAAAATTTAGTCAAAATTTTTGCGATAAATATCTGCTGTAATATTTTTATTAAAAGGACATACTACCTTGAAATTTGTCACAATATCATTTTCTATATTAAATGAAACTTCTTTAATTGTGAATATTTTGACAACTCATTTTTATCTGTACGACGATTATATCGTGAGATATTATTAATTTTGATTCTAGATCCAGCTCAATTACCCATACAAATGAAAACGTTAAACTGATTTTTCTCCTTATTCATGCTTTTATAACTTGCTTGTTCAATAAATACTAAGGCTTTTTTGCTAATTCAGATAGAGGGTTGAGTTATTGTTGACCTGTTCTTTATGGGGTATTTAATATTTTTGTGCATGGATTTAACATTAAAGTGTATAATTATATTTTAAAAATGTACTTTAATTGAGAGTTTGTCGCATTGTCTTCATTTACTTTCCAACAAAGTTGAAAAGTTGTTATGCATTCGGTTTGTCTGGCCGTCTGTCCATATGGCCGTCTGTCCGCTCTCTAACTCCTGTAAATATACTCGGATTGCTATGAAATTTTTATATGTTATTCGTATTTATCCTAGCACGAGCCCTGTTGAAAATGAAGCTTAGCCTTTGAGATTTTCGGTTGAATCCTTTTACCTGATCAACCACTGAAAAAATGCTAATTAACACTAGAAGTACGGAGAGCAGTCAATTCGAATACTGCCACATATGAATAATTCAATTTCAAGTAGAAATGTCTTTAAAAAGAGTTAAATATACATATCACGTCTAAAATAAGTTAAAAAGATAGTTTAAAATACTTTAAAAGAAAATTCTGGTGAACATCTTTTTATAAAACTTGAGTGAAATTTCCGGCGCTTCTAGTGTTAAAAACTATAGGCTAGTTCCATGGGTTTTGTAGTGTAAGTCACATTACCTTATAATTGCTATGCTTGTTTGCCACCGTTATTTTCGTAAAGACTGCTTGGCCTTATTCAATTAATGAGAATGTGCCGATAAAATAAATCACATTTTTTCGTACCAAAATACTGGTAGCCAAAAATCGTAGCCTGTGACTTACACTACAAGTACTCATGGAAATAGCCTATAGTATATTTACAGTTTTGTTGCTATTTAATTTCAGCGGATTTCATTTTTTTCCGTTGTAGGACATTATTAAAGGTTGTAGCAATGATGTTAGCTTACTTCTATAACTTAAAAGGAAGGACATATAAAAAAAAACCGTCACTGATTTTATTTTATCAATTACTGAGTCACCTTATATAAGATTTCAAATAGCTAAACAAAGGAACTTTAATGTAAGGAAACAGGAGTCAAAAGTGAAAGACTTGTATTGTAAAAAAACAAAAAAAAAGTTTCTTCCACGAAAATATAATATAACCTCAAAGGGCAATATAAAATAACCTATTCCGGGTTACCTACAATTCCGAAAAGTGTGTTTTACTTTTAGAAATCTTAGAAATGTTTCTTCGAGGTTTAAAAGAAGCATGTATAAAGACAAAGTTATTTTTTCTTCATATATATTTGTCAAAGTTTGTTGTTACTAACTTTTGGTAATATGTCCTATTTAGTCTTCAGTTTCATATCCAACTATTTTTATTTTAGTACATTAACTCTTTCAACTCTGATGGTTGAATTTTCTACCACTTAATTTTAATTACGAAATGTCACAATGTCACCAGAATATTCGACAAAATTTATTTGAAAAAGATTTGATGCATTTTTCTACGTCTGTGTATATATCGTTAACCGAGTATTTTCTTGGCGAGACACTGGTGCCAATGTGACATTAGTAATTTTGAAGAAATTTACCTACCACAGATGAAAGGCTGACTGGATGACTGGATGCAATCTTATGTGAAATACGCGAAATTTAAGGCTCGTTTCCCAGTAAACAAACCTACAAATTTTGATTATATTTGGAATACATATTTACTGGATAAAGCTCAAGACTTATGGGTTTTTTTAGACTAACATTTTTTATTTCATAGCAATGCAATTTTTTAGGTATTTTTCATTTTTCAGATTTTTTTTCTGAAACTATTTTATTTTCTAACACACTCTACCACAGATGATCTTATATTTATACTCTATCTCCAAAATTATTTTATGAAAATCGCTTGAGTACTTTAGGATATAAATGGGTTTTAGCTGAAAAGTACAATTTTTCGAAGAGTTAAAAAACTTAGTTATTTCCAACTTGTGTGAAGTTCTTGCACAGTTTCATCAATTACATGAATTTACGTATTTATAAAAACTTATAAAATTTTGTTGCATATAAAAATGGGTGTAAAGTGGTATAGTAAAATTAATGTGAATGAACATGGCATTCTAGTCGTGTTTTCCCATAATCATTTTTTCCAAAGAAATTTATATTTTTCTTTTTTTTTGGTGGGGGGTACTATCAGTTATCAATTAAACAGTTACAGCTGCGTAATTTTATTGACACATTCCAGAGTAAAAAAGTAATTGATAAAAGTAATTGATTAAAAGTAATTGTTATTGTTAATGTTAACACTAGAACAGCAGAGACGGGTCATTTTGACCCGGAATCCGTGAAAAGATGCCGATTTAAACCAGATAAATCTTCTTAAAATAAATTACATATAAGCTCTTCAAAAGTTATTAAAATAAATAAGTTAAATAGTTTTTAATAAAAATTCTGATGTGCATTATTTTTATAAAACTTGAGTAAAATTACCCGCGGTTCTAGTGTTAATCCTTTAAATTTATCATATCTGTCTGTAAAACATGTTTGTTGAAAATTAAAATATTTACTTAAATCGAGAACTACCGGAAATTTTATTCAAGTTTTACAAAAATATTCTGAACCAGAATTTTTATTTAAAGCTATTTAACTCATTATTCTCTGGTTTATATTGGGAGTTTATTTTAAAATAATTTCTGACTTGAATAAATATTTTGAATATACCTATCGGATCTATTGAATCCGAGTTGTAAGAAGAGGGTTAAAAACTAATTTCGTTAAAAAAAAAAAAAAAAAAAAATACTAAGTTTTGGGAAAATTGATTAACCCTATAGAGGCTGCTAACAGTGTTGCCAAATCTGGCAATTTTTTATTAAGAAATTTCTAGTTCACACCAGAAAAAGTTTTAATACTAATTTCCCTCTATTTTATTCATGAAATACTTATCATTATATGGATCAATAAAAAGAATATTGCCCAGTTAAACTGAGCATCGAGCTCACAAGCTACACATACTAATTGTACATTACAGCCTTATACTTTCAAGGGTTAATTCCATTCGAAAAACAAATTAAGGAGGGGAAATAGCTCCCCCCATTTCCCCTTTTTATATTTGATCTTGATCATCGAACCCCCTAAACTAATCAGGGGCATGCTTTATCATATAAAAAATCTATATCCAAAATTCAGGGCAAATCGAAAAATTCTTAATAAAAACACATTTATATTATTTAAGAGGAGTTATCTCCCTCTTTTATACTTAACCATTAAACTTCCAAAACTATTCAGAGATTCGCCTTATCAGAAAGGATCTACATCCAAAATTAAAAGCAAATCGGACAATTCTGCATAAAAACCCAGTTATCAAATTTATTGGGGGGGGGGGTAATCGCAAGTACCCCTTATACAAGAATTTAACAGAAGAACCGCACAGCTAATTAGAGAAGCATCTTATCACTATGAACCTGTATAAAAAATTTGAAGCAAATCGGTTAATTCTGCAAGAAGAAAACATTTAAATAAATTAGGAGAATAATCCCACCGATCCCCCATTTATACTTTTTATAATTCATTCTTTCATTACTTTTTATTTCTTTTTTTTTTACAATACACTTCTTAATCCAACCATTTTTCGCCAAAAATTTCTAATGTTAGTTTTTATTGAAGCGAAATAGCTCTTTTTTTATGTTAGAACATTTTATAGTACTTTTGCAAACAGAAGACGTACGAATTTACCCAACATCTAGTGTCAGTCGAACTGACAAAAGAACAGAACGGCAGCCTGGCAAATCTCGAAACTATTGATTTTCCAGAAAAAAAATAATTTCAGAGATGAAAAATGATAAGTAAGAGAAACAAGCTGCAGAACAGAAAAGGATAATTGCATTATAGGCTATTTCCATGAGTACTTGTAGTGTAAGTCACAGGCTACGATTTTTGGCTACCAGTATTTTGGTACGAAAAAATGTGATTTATTTTATCGGCACATTCTCATTAATTGAATAAGGCCAAGCAGTCTTTACGAAAATAACGGTGGCAAACAAGCATAGCAATTATAAGGTAATGTGACTTACACTACAAAACCCATGGAACTAGCCTATAAAAAGAATTTTTAATATAATTATCCTTTATTTTCTGTTTTTAAATTGATTTATAAAAGAAAACCTGTTAATTTTTTCATCTTTCCTAAGAAAGAAGATAATGCTGGGGTTGAAGTGCCAGATATGACAAAAGTTACCACAACCAACAATCAGACAAGGAATAGCCAGAACATCAAGTCATTGCTCATTTAATTTTGATTGCTTCAATATTACTTACAAATAAATTGTGGTTGATTTGAATTAATATAAATAAAATTTTCTATGAAAATGTGCATTGGTATTATTTTGTCTCCATTTTACCCCAAGCGTATCAGTGTGCCCCATGAGGTGTATCAATCTGCCCCAAGGGTGGGGCACATTGATACAAAAGACTTTTTTTGATTTTTTAAAAATTACATGCAAAAATAATATATAAAACAACGATTGTACATTTTTATAACACACTAGACAAGTTTTGCTGACACCATATGGAAAAATAACTTGAAATTTCTGCTTTCTACACACCAAAAAAATTCTTAGAAAAAAGCTGTATCAATGTGCCCCAGTTCCGCCTACATACATACAGAACTGACGGGCACATAAGCTCTCAGGCTTTGATAGCCTGTGAGCTAAAAATTACTCTTTTAACTTTTTAGGGAGAATTTAGAATTTCTTAATGATAATCTTGTAAATGGCTCACAAATGCATTTTTCGGCCTGTGTTGCCAGTGGGCTACTTTTTAAAAACTTTTCTTAATTGGCACCACTTTTTTTAAATGTTTAAATTCGCCTATTTTAATCACATGCTAATTAAGGCGAAAAAAAGAGGTATTTTACTATTTTAAAAAATGGTGCAAATCAAGAAATATGAATTTTGCAAAATTAACACGCTGGCAATACTGCATTTGACTTCTATAGCGTTGATACACTATTCAACTTACTTTGCTCCTCAAAAGGTGAAATGATATATTGTATTTTAAAGTCTCTAAAGATAAAGATTGCTTTTCGGAATCATTAGTAACTTGGAATAGGTTATTGTATATTTTAATTCGTGATTATATTAAATATATAAATTTTTTTCTTTACAGTTTCTGCATATTTTCTACCCCATTAAAATTAACCCATTAATGTCCAAATTATTTTCTTCATTAAAAATGAAATTTTGGGTTTCCCACCACTTTTAAAAGACGAATAACTTTTACCTTAATTTATTGAGGAATTTGTCTCATGAAAAATAGCGCTTATTTATCTTTCTATTTACTGGTGTGAAAAGTGTTTTATGGCCTTTTTTAATAATCGTCCTTAAAAAGGAACGTTATAGGCACTAATGGGTTAAGCATGAAAATTTAGAATATCTATCAGAATGATTTAAAAATTATCTAAGACAAAACTACCTTTCACAGGGCTCACACGATTCTTAGTTTTGAGTTGCACTATATCTGAATAGTAATCCCATAGTAAAACCTTTATTCGAAAGTCACAATACTCAAAGTTAGACACTGTGGGAGCTCTGATATGTCACTAGACATTAGTGTTGCTACATCTGTCAAGTTTTTTTTTCCTTAAATAGAAATTTCGAATGTACTTCACAAACATGTAGTTGATAATTTTCTTTTACTTTATGTATGTAAAATTAGTCATCTTGTAAAGTAAAAATAAGGATTAAAAATTTCTGGTGAGAATTCGGAATATCTAATTAAAAAATCAGTCATACATTATGACATACGCAGCGTACGTCATTGTCAGAAATGACCAAAATAGCATGCCGTACGCTGTGTACGTCACAGACTGCAAGTTGTTAATAATAATAATTTTGTTTTACTTATGCAATATAGGCAAAGCAAATTTCAACTGCAATTAATTATAAAATATATTTGATGTTAACCTTTCATGGCGATTGCAAAAAATATATGCAAAAATAGTTTTTATAGTCACAGATGACAAAAAAAAATATATATATATAAAAGTATCAGTGATTGTCGTTTAACCCTTAAATGCATAGGATAGAACGCGTTCCAAAAAATGCGCAATTCAAAGAATCAGAATTCATACCAGAAAAATCTAGTTACTAAAAATTTACTAAATAGTAAATTTTTCTTCATTTGATTACGAATGGTCTGTCATTAAGTAAAGTGAAAATTGCTCTTTTAAATTTCTGGTGAGAATACGAAATATGTGAATAGACCCCCCTATAAATCGTGAACACTTATGGTATCGTAAATGATACAATATGCATTTAAGGGTTAAATACATTTTAATTTTGGTACCCATATTGTACCATTACAATTGTTATGCATAGCATACTTCAAATATCTGCATAAAAATTGAGAATTGGTACCTCGATTGGTACCATTACAATCACTTGTAGCGATGAACACATTATTCAGACATTCAATCATCACAAAAATGCAGTATGTTTTTTCTGTACTTAATTATAAAATCTTCTAAATAAATGTTATATTTTAATCAAATACTTAATTAGGAAAAATTAACTGTTTAAATGCATGCTTGATGAAAACTAATGTCTAGAAATGACGTCTCATAATTTTCTAATTCAATCAAATTTTTGTATCAAAGAAATTGAAATCTATATTTCATGATCAAAAGTATTTCATTATAATAGTATTTAATATTGTGTTAGACACATGTAATTAAAAACTGCGTAACCTAGCTTCCATCAAGAATATTTTATCCTTTATTAAAGTACTGTTTATCTGCTTTCTGTCCCTAAACGAGAAAATTTCCATTTTTTACTTTAATTGCGGACCATTTTGATCCTTTAAACTAGAAACACAGAACAAAGCATTTAAGAAACAATTACCAAACAATGAGCTCATTAGGTTTCTCTTGAATCTAAACAAACACAGGAACTTCTAATAATGCCCCTTTTAATTCAATTGCTTTTGCTGGCTGCCATAGGGAGGGGAAAAATGATTTTTAACGTATTTCACCTTTGCTTTGAGCAATTTTATTTCTCGATTAAAGAAAGTCGTTCAACAAGAGAGAGACGTCGATAAAATTTATGCATACACGAAAGAAGAAAATATATTTCAAAGGAAGCTCATTTATGATACTTTGATGAAAAAAGAAGAGGGTTTTCAATAAACTTTTCAATATTTCGATTGCATTCTTTTCGTTATCTTTTATTTATAGGATTGTTCTTGATTCTTTTCTTATGAAGCAAAAGACACGAACGCAAAGATCAAGTATATTCATAGATTAGGATGTATCGGTGAGAGAAAAACTCACATTTTAAGGAGAAAAAAAAATATTTAGATTTGCAACAGAAAAATCTTAAAATGTTTGATGCACAATCGAATCCATCAGAAAACAATAAAAATAGGAATTTCGACGGCATTCTTCGCGTCATCTTTTATTGTTAAGATTTTTCTTGTTTTGGAAAAGGCGTAATCTTATAGATCAAGTATACTCTAACAAGAGGAATCCGTCGATAAAATTTATGCATACAAGAAAGAAGAAAATATATTGCAATGAAAAATAAAAAAGGGGGCTTTTAATAAAGTTCTTCAATATTTTGATTACATTCTTTGCGTTATCTTTTATTTATAGAATTGTTCTGAATACTATACGGGTGGAAAACAGTTTTATCAAATCTGGCGGGTATCTTATTGAGAAATTTTGAGTTCAAACTTGAAAATTTTTATTGCTATTTTTTTTTTTTACTTTATTAACAAAATATCTGTCATTATAATAACTAAAACTAATTATTTAATTATTTTTGGAGATCTAAGAACTCCTTAATCATAATTTATAAATGAGGCATAAATGCGTCAGCCACCCTGTATAGCATTAATTCTTTTATTATGAAGTAAAAGACACGATTGTAAAGATCAAGCATATTAATAAATCATGACCTATCTATAGGTGCCAATATCTCTTAATTATTCTGGAGTCTGATAAAACGTGAATATATTTCCAACCGAAAATTTTATTTCATAAAAAACTTGAAATTGGTAATCTAAAATGTACTTTACAGAAAGAAGATACATTCCCTTATGTACATATTTTCCGGTGTCAACAATGTTTGTTTTGGATCAGACTTCGGAATAATTAAGCGATGTTGACATTTTTGCGTATCAGAGAGATAAACTCACATTTCAACCTCTTCAGTTCCGAAAGTAAAATAATAATATAAATACTTATTTATTGATTTTTTCCAAACAAAATGAGATTGTAAATGATAGGAAAAATATATTTTTTTGAAATTGATCTATTAGGCGCTTAGTAATCTAGGTTAAAAAATGTGGACTTAAAACTACAAACCCTTTTAAAACATCAATTTAATTACCATTAACCTAAATTAACGCAATCACAAATTTAAGCGCTTTAAACAAGTAAATAATCTAGAAATGCTCATATATATATATATATATATATATATATATATATATATATATATATATATATATATATATATATATTGAAAAATATTTGAGTTAAATAATTATGAAAATTTATCACTTTCTTAGTATTACTGTCTCTTGGAGATTTTTAGGCATTTTGCAAACTCAAATGAAAATAACATTTGTTTTATGACGGATTCAGCTTACAAGGAAGGTCTCCATTGGGGGCATACTCAGAATTTTTTGAAAAAAATACGAATTAAACTACTCATGTAGGTAATAAAGGATCAGTGAAAATTAGCGGCAGAATTACATTATTAGATATGTAAAAAAATAAAATAGTTTGGAATAATTGGCGTGAAAAGCTGAAAGCGACGCGGGATTTGGCGAGCAGTGCATTTCCTCGCCAAAAGCAGACGATTTTAACGAATCTGAAAATTGATTTTAATTGACTTCACTGTTAAAAATCTGCAGCATTTACTGCAACGTCACTCCACTACTTTTATAGAATGTCTCTCTTCTGACCAAGGAGAATGCTCCATAGCACGGTGAATTGACCATGTCATACACTGATAAAAATCTGCTGCATTTTGTTGCAACGTACTCCACCGCTTGTATATAATATCTCTATTCCAACCAATGAGAAAGCTCCATTTCACGGCCAAGTAACCGTTTTCTATACAAGCAAGGGAGTGCGTTGCAACAAAATGCAGCAGATTTTTAACAATGTATTTTTCAATTTGGAACAATTTTAATCAATTTAAATTGTGTTTTAAATGATAAAATATATTAATTTCATTTTGTTATAAGTACATATAAACGTATATGACAAAATTACACTTAAAGTAAAGTAAAAATGCAAAACTAAAATTACTTAAACTAAACTTATTTAAATAAATTGAACATAGAAAGTTTTTTCTTTTAAAAGTATTCGAAGCGTAAAAACGTATTTTTCAAAATTTCGTTTTTTCGCCAACCGGAGATAAATCGCCAAATAAACGAAATTTTTGTTATTTTTTTACGGACGTTATAAGGAGGTTCCGCCGAAATTTTTTTTATAAACATATATAACTATATGAGATGAACATTCTGTAATTTTTTCAGATTTTTCTAAGTATGCCCGGATGGAGACCTTCCTTGTTAGATGGAGGTATTTATTCGTTTGCTTTCAATGAAAAAAACATTTAACTGTTAAGAAGAAATGCAAAAATGTAAAAAAAAGGCCTGACATTTTAGTTTTTATAAGTAAAAGAGCAGAGGTCCCCGAATAGGGACCAAGGGACCGAAGAGATTAAGAAAAAAATTCTTTTATTTATTTATTTATTTATTATTGTTATTTTTTCAAACAATCTTAAAAATTTTCATGTGCATTAGAATCCATCAGATAACAACTAAAAAGCGAATTTCGACTGCATTTATGTGCCATCTTTTGTGGTTTTGTTAAGATTTTTTTTGTTTCTGTCTTTTCTTGTATCGGAAAGGGCATAATCCTACAAAATCAAATGTAATTTAATAAGAGGAAAATATCGATAAAATTCATGCATACCAAAAGTCTCACCAGTGGCTGAGAGGTTCTGATCGTAAAGCTAGTAGATGGAAGGTTTGTGTTCGAGACCAATCGCTTACGTCGATCTAATCTTTTAGAGTTTTGCGTGGTTTTCATCGAATTTTTTGCGTAAATACGGGCTAGGATCCTTTAAAAAGACGCCCACGGAGGGCATCCTCCTGGAGCCTATAATCCTAATGCAGATAATTGGCCGTCATAAATCAAAATAAAAACAAAATTATGCATACTAGAAAGAACATGGACTTAAAAAAAGACACATTTCTGTTCCTTTGCTGAAATAACGAAGGCTTTTAGTAAATTTCCTTAATATTTTGATTTAATTCTTTAGGTTATCTTTTATTTACAGCATTGTTCTTCCTTCAAAGCAGAATAAGCATTGATAAAAAAATGAAGTATATTCAGTTTTTGGGATACAATGTTCGCACGGGTACCGTTATTTTCCTTGTTAAATATCAGTATTTGTTTCATAAAAATATGTATATAATTCAAAAGCATGAAATTTTGACCTTATTAAAAAAAGTTTATGTATAAAAAAAAATAATGGTACCAAAAAAATTCCTATATTGAAAATTCCAGGACCCGTAAGATCCCTGGGATGTATTGGCCAGAGCAAAATTCACATTATAAAGCGAAAAAGTACTTGGGTATTTCCATGGGTTCATGTAGTGTAAGTCACATAGCTAGAAACAGCGTTAATTGTTGGTCGCCATTATTTTTGAAGAGTTTTCTTAGCCTTATTATGTTAATCAGTTAGCTCCGATAGAATAAGTCATATTTTTCCTTTCTAAGATACTACTTGCCAAAAAATCGCAACATGTGACATTCACTACACGTACTCATAGAAATAATCATTTACCATAACTTCCTGCTGAAATGCTCTGAATGCTGCTGCTGAAAACCGGTAATTTTTTTAAGTTCTGTTAGTCTTATCTAATCAGAAAATTTTCTGCTATGAATCAAGAGGAAAACTTTACAATATTACTGGTTTTTAGTACCCACCCTGATTACACTACTGATCGGCAAAGAAAAAAAGCTAACAATTTATAGATTAAAAATGGGTACTTAACACTAGAACCGCGGGAAAATTCATTCAAGTTTTATAAAAATATTTCTCACCGGAATTTTCATTTAAAACTATTTAAATCATATATTGAAATTATTTTTGCCCAGCTAATTTTTGGCTAATTTTATAAAAAAATTTCTGATTCGAATCAACATCTCTGCTTATGATGCGGGTCAAAATGACCCGTCGCCGCGGTTCTAATGTAAATATTATAAAAAAAACCGTTTAAAATATTGCATATAGTTAAGATCTACAAAATGTTAACAAGAGGCGGCGTATTTTCAGCAGTTAGTTTAAATTTTGAGAATTACGATAAATTGTTCTGCACTGCAGTTTAATATAATATTAAAAGCATGTTTTAGAAAATGGATTATTTTTAATATTTTTGGTATAACAAAATATATTATTTAAAAAAATCACTGTTAATCACTTAAATGTTGACAGTTTTATTCTTTTTTTTTTTTTTTTTTTTTTTTTTTTTTGCATTTACATATATATATTACGTAAAACTATGCATAGGTTTTTAAATACAAATTATGATATATCAGTAATTTTTCCCTGTCATATATAGTAAAAATTGATAAAATTTAATGCTATATCATAAAATTTTATTTATGATTTTTCAAGCTAATTAAAGTTTTTATTTGTTTAAAAATATATTTTTGTACACTATTGTAAGTAAATCTCTGCAGTACTTCTGTAGACAAGTTTTAATCACATGCATAAATATATTGAATAAATGATTTCAACTTAAAAAGGGTGTTTATTTTGACTGTTTTTGAGGTATTCCCCCTTCACCTTAATAAATACGAATTAACGAAATATATTCTAAAATTCGATAAGAACGAAACGTTAGTAAATGGCTGAGATTGCTTATTTAGGGAGAATAAAGTGTAAAATATTAAATAATTTTACAAAGATGAATATACAAAATCTAAAATCATATGATACCACAGTTATATAGGGCAGTCATGAACAATGGAATATTATTTGAAACCAACGGCAGGGGATAATCATCTTTGAAATTGCTAGCGGTTATCAAAGTGACCTTTTTAAAATTTGTTTTATTGTTTCTTAAAAAATTGGAAATTCAGATGCAGTGCATGAACCAAATTAAATAACCTGGAAGTAAAGGGAGCAGTTAAATTTAAATATAGTCGATTAATTATCAATTCTTAAATTCCTTTATTACTGTCCTTTACGAGTAATAACCTTATTTAATCACAAAAAGTTGGGGATAAAATAAGGAAAATATTGATATTTGGAAATAGTGGTGACGAAAAGCTTGGAAGTTTGCAGGTTCAGAAAATCGGGGATAATGCTAAATTAACTGTTTCTTATAGCGCTGTGAATCTTATGTAAAACTGACATTTATTTTAGTAATTTCAATTTTTATATGGAACACATAAACTCAAAAAACAAAAATATCCAGGCATCTTTTCAGAATTTGTTCAAAGTACCAAAGGGAACATCTCAGATAACAAGCTAAAAATCGAATGAAAGTTTTATTTTTCGATTTTTATAAGTAATAATTAGTTCTAATTATTTTATTTTCATTTTTTAAACATTTTAGAAAATATTAATTGAAGAAAAAAAAAATCATAATATATAGCGTTTTTCACTTTCAAAAATTCACAGTTTGCAAAGTATTTTGTTTTATTATCCAAATGTTTTGTTTTATTATCGAAAATTAGTTGCGTGCTGGGTGCAAACAGCAAACACATTTAAAATCATTCTAAAAAATTTACCTTTTTATAATAGATAAATACTTATGACTCTTTACAAATAATGAAGTACATAAGTAGCTTTTAATATGTATAAGATTAATATATTTAATACATCTGAGACTTAGAATTGTTACCTGAAACTTCTTAATCAATGCATAAATGTTAACTATATTCTTTTTCTATCTTTATTACAAGTAATAGCTTAATATAGTTTATTAAAAGTCGTTTCTATTCTCCCCACTTCACATTATTCTCACTTCGAATCGTTTTCTTCTTGATTAGTAAGCTTTTATCTCTGCATTTTTCTCTTCCATGTGCAATAAAGACTTTCATATACAATAAACTGTAAGCTTTATAAATAGCGTTGCAGAACAACAAGTTATCCCAAATTGTTATTGCGTTGAAACATTGTAGGAGATATTAGTTTTATTGAAAATCCTTTATTTAAACACTTTCTGTAATACTTTCTTCAAATTACAGAAATTTTACTGTCAGCAGAACGTCCGGTGTATTTCCGTTAGTTGAAGAGCCTAGTGTCTTTTTTTGAGGTAAAAGAGAGAATAGATCTGTTAATTGATCAAAACTTCATTCATTTTTTCTGTTGCAGGAGAAAAATTCTCCGTTATTTGGAGAAAAATGGTATAAGAGGTTAAAATAGTTTGCTGTTCCAATTCCACCAATACTTAGTAATATCATCTGTTGTAATATTTTCCATTATATATATATTTCTTTTTTGTACTGCCATCTATGGAGTAGTATTTATTATTATTATTATTATTTTTATAATAATTACTGTTGACATTGATGTTGAACCAAAGACTTGACTATTTGGATTATCAGGTATCTTAACTGTTTAACAAAAAATAAACGTTTTTTGAAAGTTTACTTGACTCATTTATATATTAAAAATCTATTAAATCGTTAAAACACCACCCTCCAAAACATATCATTACTGAAGTAAAAAAAACAACATGTAAATGCATTATCAAAACGTTAACACATACCATCACTAATGTGTAAAATGTACATAAAGTATATACGAAACATAATACTATTTCAATTGTAGTCCTCATAACTACTGTCTAAATTAAACTGACAAAAACAAATGAGGAAGAAGAAGATTGTGTGATTTTGTTTGAATATACATTTAAAATTTTGACAAAAAAAAAAAAAAAACAAAAAAAAAAAACATAATGAATGTCGATTTTTTTACATGAATAGGTGTAAAATGTCGTTATATAGTTGATTGTTTTAAATTCATGAATGTAAATTATTATGAGAAATAAACACAGGACGTCTGAAACACCTAAGAAAAAATATTATGAAATCATTTCTACATTCATAGAATCACCGTTTAATAATAAATATATCGAATTATGTTATGAAAATTTAAAAAAGTATTTAATTATACCTTCTACGTGTTCTGTTATTGAAATATGCCGAAAAAGAAATAAACAACTATTCTTCTCATTAACTCGCAAAAATTAAGCTTCGTGATTTCACTCTGATGTATTTCAGTATAGTTATGTATAGAAAATGTAAGCTGTTTCGATGGGGAAAAATGTTTGTACTGAAATCTAGAGACGTGGAATGTTAGACATGATAATTTAAACATTCTGCATGCTTTAAATGTTATTCACAGAGTAATGGTATTCCTGAAGTTTAGTTGAAAATTTAGCAAAATAAACATGGAATCTTCATGCTTCCATCTGAGGGATTTGCAAAGTTTGTTTACAAGTCTTTTAAAGTATAAGTCATAAAAACGTTAATGTACCCTTTTAAAAGATTAGAAGCATCATTTATCTATTTAGCTTTTGATCATACAAATTAAAATGGATTCATTAAAATATTTTAACAGCTTAACACTAGAACTACCGGATATTTGAGTCAAGTTTTATAAAAATATTTCACAACAGAAATTTGTTTAAAATAGTGTAACTTTATTATTTAACGTTTTTGTCTTTTAAGCTTATTTCATAATCAAATGTACCGAAACATATACATTTGAACCGAAACATTTACATATGGCAGTCGTCAAAACGACGGCTCAAGGTAGTTCTAGTGTTATATGTGTGTTTGGAAGTAAATTTTTTGGCAACTTTTTTTTTTTACTATATTTAAATAAATTATTCTTTGTACGAGGGGTGATCCAAAAAAAAGTTTACAAGGCAAAGGAAAAAGTACTTATTAACAATAGAAACAAGATACAAATGGCAATCAAGACACACATCTGGCCTTTACTTTTCCGCATAATTGCCAAACATGTTTCGGCATTTGTCAGAACGTTCGACCAACTTATTTATCCCGTCTTGGTAGAAATCAGCGCCCAGCTCATTGAGCCATTTCTCGGCAGCTGTTTTCATTGCATCGTCTGAAGTGAACCGTGTTCCGGATACGTTTCGCTTCAACGTCGGAAAAAGGAAATAGTCACTTGGAGCCAAATCGGGGCTGTATGGGGGGGGGGGTGATTCCAGATCTCCCACTTGAACCTTTGCAGCAATTCCTGAGTATGGTGCCTTGCATTGTCATGCAGAAGAATGACGCTTTGTTCAGTAATCCAGGCCGTTTGCGTCGGATGGCTTCTTGGCCCATAAGAATCGAATTACGGCTCGCACCTCTATGCGAGACCACTTTTCTAGACGTCGTGCCATTACTGTCGCTCTTAAGTGTCTGCGTACTGACGCTACTTACTCGTAGAACCACTGTAGGACAACTAGCGCCATTGGTCAACCACCCTGGGTGGAAATATTCGCTCCACAATTATTACGTTTCAAATGCTTCTGCTTGTAAACTTTTTTTTTGGATCAACCTACGTATATACACAATCACAAACATGAAGTTAATTATTTATTTTTTATTTTATTTTTTGCGGGAAAAGTTTTACTAAAATATGTTCTGCAGATTTCAAAATGTAAAAATTATACGTGTAACAAAAATATCAAATGGGCAAAGGGTATAGCCGGGTTTCATAGTAAAATATGCCCTTGAGTCAACCACATCGAGTCCTACATGGATCGATAGCCGATAAAAAGAAATTCATTTCTCCCCAGTTTTAAGTTTGTATCTCAAGACTTTGGGGGGTAATGACCCTAAATGCCTGTTTTGGAAAAGCGCGCATTTTGACGAAACTACTAAGCAAATTTCAACAAAAAAATAAAGGATGTAAAAACCACCATATGAATGTTTGACAATTTTTTCAGATTTTTTTAAACAAAAAAACAAGTTTTCTGACATTTTTTATGTTTTTAAATGAACATTTTAATTAAAAATAAACTGAAATTTCTGACTGATCACCTTAATTTTTTTGCATAAAATACTATGAGACATGATGGATATTCACTATCAATTTTAACTTTCTACGTATGGCGCATCATATTAAACAAGTTAGAAATTGCACGTGAAGCGTAGCAAACGAGGTGCGTTCGTACGATAACGAAGTTTTAAAAATATTACTCTTATATCTCAATCTCATAAAATTGTAAATAGTGAATTACAATTAAAACGCTCATCAAGCAATGTTCTCCTTATACCATTATGTAATGGAATACTTTTGTGTGGCCTTGTAAATCAATAACAAATGTTCTTTGCATCACAAATTATGTAAAATGTATATTATAATATGTACTTTATAGTTGCATATAAATTTTATTAAGTTCGAATGAGTGCAACACTATTAAAATGCATTTGTAACATTTTCCCCCATTGACCGTAATGTAACGGAATACTTTTGATTGTCCCTGTAATTGATCTATGCATCCGATTTTCATAAAATTTGAAATAACTCGACAAAATTATGTAATAACTATGTATTTTAAATTTCAAACGTATAAAATACATTTGAAACTTTTTCCCCGTTGACTATAATGTAATTGAATACTTTTGATTGCCCCTGTAATTGATCTATGCACCCGATTATCAAAAAATTTGAAATAACTCGACAAAATTATGTAATAACTATGTATTTTAAATTTCAAACGATTAAAATGCATTTGAAACTTTTTTCCCCATTGACCGTAATGTAACGGAATACTTTTGATTGTCCCTGTAATTGATCTATGCATCCGATTTTCATAAAATTTGAAATGACTCGACAAAATTATGTAATAATTATGTATTTTAAATTTCAAACGATTCGGTTGGGTAGTTTTTGCGTTGTTATATGCGGACGGACAGACAGACAGACGGACAGACAGACAGACGGACGGACTGAGCGACAACAATAGGTGCTACGTATTTACATAATTACGAACGCACCTAAAAAGGCAAAATCATATTACGGCGGAAATGTGGGGCGTGTCTCTGACAATTTTCAAGCAGGGATTTTTTTTTATTTTATTCATGCGTGTATCCGAAAACATATATGAATCATCGTATATGCATCGCAAACAATATTTACGCATATATTTTTTCAAATCAAGAAAAAAATCAGCATAAAGACACCACACTTGTCGTTAATAATTTTAGCACAAATGTAGTGAACCTTTAGTAAAACATATGAGCAATTTATGTCGCAACGCAAAATATTTGGTTAAAAAAAAATTAAAATAATTTCTTTTAACTTGGGAATAAACGTACAACGTTTGAATTACCGAGATTGCGTATGAGTTTTGACCACATTGTTAACACTTTTCTTAAATATTTAATAGAAAAAAAAGATTCAATAAGTATCTACGATTAAATAAGGTGAAGACTTTTATTTGAACTTATTGGTGACAAAGTGTAAACTGCGCATATCCTGAATACGCGCGAACATTCCTCGGTTTTGGAAATGCATTGAAAAATTGTGTTAAAAATTTTTTTATGGACTATATTTTATTTAATTATTCAAACTTACTTAAGGTAAAATTGTAAACAAAAAGTATTTTTATGGAATGATGAGAAAAATCGTATTAAAATATTCACACATCTGATTTCAAATGTTAAAGCTTTTCCAAAGCATATCTGATGGAGAAAATTCTATTCAAATGCGTAGTGGACGTTACATCTGTCACCATTGAAACATTTCATACACAATGTCTGCATTTATGTCCCCCCCCCAAAAAAAAACGACAAAATTTAAGAATTTACATTATTAATTATTAGCTTGCTTTTTTGACAAATTTATAGCCAGGATTTACGCTTCAGTAAAATAAATTCGGTTACATAAAATTAAAACGATCTTACAATGTACTAAACTCTTAAAAGTTCCTCTTAAAACAAATCTTCTGGGAATAATTTTTACTGACTATATCGAAATAAATTATTTGAAACTACTTGATATGGAATCATAAATAATAAGTATTATTTTTGTATCTGGAAAAATCCTATTAAAATGTTAACTCAGCAGATTTCAAAAGTTATACATTTTTCTAAATGTATTTTAACAGCAAATTTCTATTCATGTGCGTATCGAACAAGCTATCTGCATCATTGCATATACTTCACGCACAATGCATATATTTCTATTTTTTCCATAGAACGATCCGTTAGGAGAAAAATAACAACATCAAGAAATCACACTTGTCATTAAATAAGGCGATTCCTAGCCCCAACGAATCATGTCGGGCAGTATGGAAATTCTTTTTCTGAGTTTATGATACAAGAACTCCAGTTTTCGTCTCCTCATCATCAGAGCAAAGGAGCGATATTTCCCTTTAGCGTTTATCTTCTTCTGTCTAAAAGCATATCTTACGCTTTTAGAAACAATATTCAATCACGAAAATCTCATCTCAAACAAAGCAAGCATAAAAACTTCATTCCATTTATCAAAGCAATCAAAAACTCAATTTACATATTATGCTAACTTATGTTGTTTTGGCTGTGAGCCACGCAAAGACTGTTTCTTTCTATAGCTAGGACTATGGTGCATGATTGTATGAATGTATGATGGTGGAGTATCAGCATTTTGGCCTGTCTGGAAGCGATCAGGAAGAAGTCAACAACATAAAAATAACAAAGAAACAAGTTGGTAAGAAAACAAAGATGGTAATAATCTTTGCGTTATTACGGCTTTATTTTTGTTTTGTTTATTAATATGCCAAGATACTGCATCTGGGCTTTCATGACGTATATATGTATACATATATACATTTAATGCATCTTTTCTATTCTGTCTCCATTGGCGCTGCGCTGGGTTCATTCAATCGTTTATACAATGGTTTCGTCACTCTTTTTTTTTCTTTTTTCAAGTTGAATGTGACTTTTTCTAATAAGATTTTGAAGAATAGCGATTGAATATGTTCTAAAAAATGATTGATAAATTTTCTCTATACACGTCGGAATATTTCAAGCTGAAAGATGTATGGCTTACATTTATACATGATACTTATAAATTAATCTTTAAAAATATATTTTAAACGCGACTTTTAAATGAAATTGTAGTAGTAATTATTTTTTAACATTTTTTATGCTTTTCAGCTAATTAATATAAAAATATATTTCTATTAAGTTTTGAAATTACATTACATTATGTTATTATATTTATTAAATATAAATTTATTTTCAAAAGAAACGTGGGCTAATAGTTATATGTAGACTGTAAAAATAAATAAATAAATAAAACATAAATGTATTTTTTATTCTACAGTAAAATATAATCAACAACGACATAAAATAAGTGGCGGTATTTCAAAGTTTAAATTTTAGACATATATTTTATAATCCTACATCGCATCACATTATCAAAACGAAAATCTTTAACTTACGTTTTGAGAACGATCGAAAGAAAGATATGCTACGAAAAGTTTTTTTCTTTTACCGAAAATAATGCTGGCCAATAAACATAGCAGTTATCAACTATATGACTTACACTAGACAAAGCAACGGAATTAGTCTTTAACACGGGAGAACGCGCGGATACCAAGAGTATGAATGGTTTTTGCTTTGTCATCAATAAATGAAAATAATAATCGTCACTTTATTTAGTCAGGGACAATTGTTACAAATTCTGCGATAAAATAAGTTGAAGATTAGTTAAAAAATAGTGGTGACAATTGTAAAAGAACCATATGCACTCTGGGTCTTTCAGGCTCAGCACGAGTCCTCCCGGGTTAATAATTTTTTCTCAGCTATCCACGATTACAAAAAGCTTTATGTGTGTTTAGGAACTTTATAAACTAATATTTTCTGGATATAAAATCTCACTTATAAAAAAAAAGCTGACGCAAGATTTTGAAGCATTTTCGGGTATTTTTTTCCTATGAATATTAGTCAATGTTCTAAACTTGGGATATAGGTTTTTGGATGATGTCAAGTAAATAATTGAATAATCTACAAACATGTTTTACAGACAAAAATGATAAATTAACAGACTTAACACTACCATTAAAATTAATATTACTTTCACAATTTTGCATGCATAAATTCATTTACGCAGCTAAAAATGTTTAATTTAAGATTGATCGCATCCTAAAAGAAACCTGATTATCCGGTTTGAAAAAAAAATACCTGATTAACTCACAATAAAATTATCGTAAACATTTTCAATAATTAATGGCAGTAAAATAAACTTTTGTTCCTTTAAATATCCTGAAAATACACAATAACTTCAAAATCAGTTTGTTAAACTTTTATGAACTTTTGAAACATACTATTTTATTTATTTTTCTTTTTATTATTATTTTGCATCACTACAAAAAAGGCCCACTATTTAATAAGTTTTATGGTGAAACCTGCACTTCGCTACAATATGTTATATTTTTAATTGAATTTTTAAAACGTTACCCCTTTGATCTCTGAGGATGAATTTCTTCAAAATGTCCAAATGTCAAATTGGCACCAGTATTTTTTAAACAAAAGATTTGACTTATAATATACACGGAAAAGTGCTTTAATCTTTTTTTTTCATATAAATCTGGTTGAATATTCCAGTGTCAATGTGACATTTAGAGATTAAAATTAAGTGGTAGAAAATCCATTAATGAGAGATCAAAGGATTACTGTACATATGTAACGCCCTGTATAATGAAAAAATATAAATTCTACGAAGAAACTACGAATAGTGTAAAGTCGAGCAATACAATTTCGTATGTGAAATGAAATCACCTAAAACGCTCTCGACCTGTTATCACCTGTCGAAACAAAACTCACTATTGTATTATGAGTCTGTTAAATACAAACAAAAATTAACAACTCCTTCCATAAAATATTAGAGCAATCTATTTATCAAATGATTCACAAATCAAATTATCTAATACATTAGCGATATTTTAAACACCGGATAATCAACATATATTCAAGATTGTATTTCATTTTATGTTCTATTCTAGCTTCTACATGTGACTCTTTCTTTGATAAGTAATTTTGTCACATAATTTTCAAAAATTACTGACAACCTTATCATTTAATCTTTATCTTATACTAACGCAGTTCCGAGCTTCCGTTTAAAGTTTTATTCTTTAACATTAAAAATACTTTAAGACGCTACTATAAAAATGCACGTAGTCGCATAATTTAAAACTCTTTCGGAACAGTTTTGGAAAATTTTCCAAAGTACTGAACCTTAAGCAGACTGTGAAAATTGAATAAATGTTTATGATTTTTCTATTTTATTACGAGCTTTTGGAAAATGGCCTAAGGATTTGCGTGATGTATCTTTTGGTAAGTTTTTATTAATTGATTTTTGCAGTTACCCTTAATTAGTTGCAGCAATTATTGCTTTTTGCGAAGCTGGAAGCGCATTTTGCCATTGTTGGCACGTTTCATCTTTTGTGACGTCATGGAGAGTTACCATGACGACGTGCAACGCTGTGGGTGGGGCGCCAACTCTTTGGACACTCTGCATGCAGCTGGTAATCCCTGAGTGCATCCTACCCCACACTATCGACCCCGAAGCACGAAAAACATACCAAGAAAATATAATTGGAGAATGCAAAGTTGGCGAGATAATTCACACAACATTGACGTCTTTTATTACTCACTAACACTTACTTAACAGCTTGAAAAAGTGCATTATTCTTTTCCAGTAATTAGAATGTTTTAGTAAATATAATAAAGCAATTATTTTGAAGATAACAAATCTTTGATAATATCATTTTCTATTCGTTTAATGAGTTTAATAATTGTAGGGCTTTTATTTTCTATTTCGTGTATGGAGAACATAAAGACGAACACTAATACTAAGAATTTTAAATAAAAAATATCAGGTGTGTTATATTGCTAGATAGAATTTCAATCAGAATATTTTAACTTCTTTGCTTATATTGCAATAACACGGTGATAAATATCTTCTCTTCGTATAAGTTTTATTAGGGTTTTTCCAGATTTGATGTTACTACTTTTATTAAATCCAGAAACTAAACGAATACATAACAGTTATAGTTGGTACAAAATTTTTGTCACCACTTTGTTTCAAATAGTAGTTTTTATTTAATTAATAACTGATTATTAATCATTATAATTAATCTCCATTAAATAAAGTGAAAATAAATATTTAGAAACTGTGGTGAGAAAAATTGTAGTATTTGACAGGTATGTAATGCATATAAAACCAATATGCGACAATCAGTAGCCCATTTATTTCTTCTGTAAATTACACAAACATTGATTATAGGGTAGATGTGCCAGTAATGGATCCCCTTAAGGAATTTCTCTATAAAATAATTTTTTATTGATAGTTATAATTATTGTATTCCAATTTTTTTCCTATTATATTAATCTTTCAACAGTATTTAACTAATCCCATAGTTACATTTCAAAATAAAAATAAAAATTTAATTTTAAATAACAGAATTATGTCTCAACACCCAAAAGCCCAGTAATGGACCACCTATGTTCCAGTAATGGACCGCCTATGTTCCAGTAATGGGCCACCCTAAAAAAAATAACAGATAATGTTTGTTTTTTTTTTCAATTAATTTTGCTCCAGAACTTAATGAAAGGATACTAATAAAACAAAATATTAAAACTTAAGTTAGAAATTCATTACATTAAAGGATTTATAATGAAAAAACAATAAACAAAATATTTAAATTTAAGGTAAGAATTTATTATAATCAAGGATTTATAATGTGGATATAAAACAAAATATTAATGATATTATTAACTGTTTATTACATTAAAGGATTCATATTGAAATGATATAAAACAAAATATTTAAATTTAAAGGATTTATAAGATAAAGACAATGTTTTACTGAAATCAAGTTTAGATAAAATAAGGCATTAAAAAAAGTCTCCAGTCTTCATTCATATCATTATTTAAATGATGTGCTGTGCAAATATGAAATATAAATAACAAATCTTCAATTTTATCATCCCTTTCCGATAGTCAAAACTATTCAATATGGAATTTTAGAATGCATTTAAAATAACAAATGTTCCTGCACTATCCAACCATTTTCAGACAATCATATAGCCCATCAATTTGGCACAGATTGATTCCACAATTTCGCATTAGAGATGCTTATATGGATATATTATCATCAATGGAACAATCTCACTATTTGCTGAAAAACATCCCATAACAGTGATTTGTTCTTTTTCGTCATTCGGAACTACATAATACGCGTGTTTAACTGATTTTGGTCCCAAAATTTTCCCTGTTTTAAGAGCACAAAAGAAACCCAGTTTTAACTCCAATGAAAATTCTCTCTGTATGCTTTAGAATTCGAAAGAAAATATTAATAATATCTTCTTCAAAATAGGATTTTACATTTCTGAACCAACTTAAAACAACTTCATTTGTAACGGCACATCTAGATTTTGTCAAATGTTCTGCTTGTTTTTTGTACCAATTTTGGATGACTTTTTAAAAACAACTATTTATAAAGAAATTGCCTTTATTAAATTCTAATAGGAAAATTTAAGTATTAAATTTGATTATTTAGCTTTTTAGTTAAATCAAAATATTTTATCTCTACTGAAATTACACTTTTTGTATTGGTCACTTGGGTGGTCCATTACTGGAAAATCACGAAAAAAGCAATCCAGTAATGGACCACCCCTCCTAAAATCTTAAAAATAAATAAAATTTTATAATTGGCCATTGGTATGTTAAATTCAATGTTTTATATTGCTAACCAAACAAAAACATTCCATTTTTATGGAAAAATAAAAAAAATATAAACTAAGTAAGTAAAGTCAGCTCTTAGCATGTTCATTAAGATTTTCAGTGAAAAACAGTAAAACTGCGAAACTTTATTTTCTGCTTCCTAATTGTTTTGACGGAAATTATAAAAAATTAATCCAGCTTATAAAGCATGCAAGGTGGAGTTCAGAAAAAAAAATAAAAGCTTAACTATTATTTATTATTTTTTTATAAATCAAAAAGTGCGAGATGGCCCATTACTGGAAGGTGGTCCATTACTGGCACATCTACCCTATGTCTCAAAATCAATTTAAGGAATTTAAAAAAGAAAGAAACTCTGCAAGTTAAAAACTTTTTATTACATGCCCTGAATAATAATAATAATAATTTAAATTTTAGCATGCTAGGGTTTCATATTTAGATCGTATTTATTGTTTATTTCCAACCCACAGCATAGTTAATTAAAACAACAAATTTCTTTCAAAGCCTATAATTTTATAGAAAAAGATTAATATAACGCGCAGAGTGTTTAAAAAAGGGAGGGTGACACCATGGTTCGTACGGTACCGTTATTTTTCAGATAAAATACCAGCATTTTTTATACCAAAGAATTTTATGGTCATAAAATTCCAGCATCCATACGAACCCTTAGTACTTCCACGAACAATTTTTGTATAAAAACTAGGTCCGCAATCAATTATTTCAGTTAGAAAAAACATGCTTCATACCGTAAAATGAATCGGAACAATTTTCAACTTTAACGTTAAAAAGCAGCAACAACTGATTTTTTTATTTTTTTATTTTTCAACTATAAACTTCGGTCATGTTTTCTTCTTTACCTTTTAAGCAAAATCGAAACATTTTTACTGTTTATATATATATTATTATTTTTTTAATGGTGTTCCGATTCTCCCCGCAGATGGGGGTTAAACTTTAATAGGGTTAATAAAAACAGGATATAATGACAAGGGAGGAATAGGAACACGTAGTTATTGTGAAACCAAGCCTTTATTTTATAAACAAGTAAAGATATACCTTTTTAAAAATTAGAAAACAGCTTTGAAATCAAGAAAAAATAATATTTATTTTAAGAAATTATATTAGAATTGCAGAAGTAGAATTTAATACAAATTCAGCCCTGTTCTGTTTTATCCTTTACAAGTAATCATTGGGTAAGTGAATCTATTGAGTAGCCCTAATCGCTGCATGCATTATTACAATCTACTAATAAGCCCTTATCCCCAGCTCTTAGTACTGTTTGCATCCCTCTCTTTTTTAATTGGTTTTTCATTTTGAGATGTTTGTGTAATGTGCCGGATGTCAGACAATAATTCTGTGCAGTTTTTCTAATTTGTTATTTTTAAATTCTTTTATTGTGTGTTCTATGTCTGTTGGATTAGACGTTGACTTTTTTGTTTAACCAAGTAATTTCTAGGCACCTTTAAACTCTTCAAGTAATTAAAACAAACAAAATATGGTTACAATACATATTCATACATATGTTTTCATATATTACATGAAACTATTACTGTATAGAAAAATAAACCATGAGAGAAAATGTTTTCCGATTCACCCCGTAAATTTTAAACCTCTGATGTTACAAGCCATTTTTCATGTTTTCATTATGTAGTTTTGAAATCAGTAGAATTTAATACAGCATATCGTTTACAGGTCTATCATTAATTAAAAATCCCATTTCTTCGGTTTAAAATACGAAAAATACTGCAGTTACATACAAAGTTTTGAAGACATAAAAAAAATGAGGTTTTTGAGGATCCTCTTGAAATTTTTTTATACTCCCCAGTAGTGGTGCAAACATGTCAAAGCTGAATTTCCCAACTCTTAATGCTATCACCTTCTTATAAAAAAATTGGCAACTAAAAATATCATCATATATATTTATAATGAATTTATTTGTGTGACCGAGAAGTTTCGTTCCATTTCACCTCGCTGTTCCTATTCACCACATTTTACGGTGCTACACTAAATCCAACATTTTTCCAAATCTTTGGCGGCAATGAACATTCCTAACGAAAATTTCAAAAGAATTACATTTGCGTGATATTTAACGCTATCACTATAATTGGTACACGCTTCAATCACCTGCGTGAAAAAAAAAAAAAAAAAAAAAAAAAAAAAAACTGAACAAGATGCTTCATATTTTGGAAAGTAATTCACATTACACAGGATGTCTCTGTCCGAATTACTATTAAGTTTTAGCACTTTTTTTGTATCAGTTGCATTTCAGGCAAAGTAAGGGAAGTTTTGCGAGAGTGTCCGTAAATTGTCCTCACTGTTGTAAGTTTTACTGTAAATTTTGACGTATAATCCACGGATTTTTCGACCCGCAATTTTTAAAAAATAAAATGTAACTTTTTAGATCGCAATAAATATTTGACTTTACTTACTAAAGAAATTTTCTGGCCCAAACGGAATTCTTTTATCCACGGGTTATACGCCGTAAATTACAGTGTTAAAAATCAAGGGCGGTATGAGATGTAATTTTAATAAATAAATGGATTGCGATATTGGTTTCTATGGAGTAGCATAACAAAGGTAAGTGCCAAAGCAGAAATATTGTACGGTTTTCTTCTCCTTGATTCATAGCAGAAAATTTTCTGGTTAGATAAGGCAAACATAACTTAAAAAAGTTACCGGTAATTGGAGTATTTGGGAACCCACCCTGCTTACGCAAATGCTATACCAGAATAATTTGTCGTGGTGTACTCATTACTGTTTATTTGTTCTTTATTTTCCTAGGTGCCCTGTATTTTAATTGCAAAACCAAACGCATCACAGAAAAATTTCTTTCTGTACCTATAATGAATGATATAAATCTTTAGAACTTCCAGATACTAGTAATTTTTCCACAATTGAAGACAAGCCTATTAAATGTATTTATAATAAATGATATTGTTGTTGACTAGGTAAACGACGACGAAATTCCAGAACGTAATTCAAAATTAGAGAAATAGATTTCTACGAAGAGTGCCTGTTGTGTAATCCAGAATTCATTCCCGTTCTTGGAAGTTCGTCTCGGGTGATTATTTGAATAATAGATTTCAGCGACTGAAATACCCGCTTTAATATATGTGTGATATCTATGGTGAAGTTTGAAGCGCTAAAATTGATCTTCATTCGCTAGGCGTATCCCTGATCAGTCAGGTTATTTAAAGGCATTTTATTATCAAAACTAATTATGCTTTCACTGATCAAGTGAATTTCAACTAGGCATAAGGAGCAGAAATTAATGCTTTGGGGAAGACATTCATTAAGGAACCTGACTACCATCAAAGAACTTTTTATAAATTTTAAGCTGAAATTATTTATTTTTGTTTCTAAAGTACCGTAATTTCGGGTGTATAAGCCGCGGATCAAACAATTATTTTTCGACCCAGAAATTTAAAAAAAATGAATGTTACTAGTTAGATCGCCATAAATATTTCTGTTCAATCACTAAATAAGATTTCTGGGTCCAAAAAGAATTGTTTGATCCGCGGCTTATACACCCGAAATTACGGTAATTCTTTTATATAAAAATTAAAGGAGAAATTAGTTTAAACATAATGTTGTAATTATATTAAAAAAATAAAAAATAATCCTAAGAATAACCTATACTTTCAACTAAGGGAAAACAATATTCTTGAAGTTGTAAACAGTTGTTAATTCTGCAAATGATATTGTAAAATTTTCTGCCACTGCTTGATAATGTCTTTTTCTTTAGTAAGGTATAAAATTATTTCTATTCCGACTAATTATGTTTTAAAATTTACCTTCTTAGAATGCAATATAATACACAAAAAATCAAAACAACTATGCATATATTTGACTACATTTTAAACATTTTTTTAGTTCCCAGATACTAGCAATATTTCTTGAATTGAATACAATCCTATTAAATGCATTCATGATAAATAGTACTGTTGTTGACCAGGTAAATTATGCAGAAATTCGAGAATGTAATTCAAAATTTGAGAAATAGATTTCTCCAAAGACTGTCTGTTTTGTAATCTACAACTCATTTCCGTTCTTGGATGCTTGTCGAGGGTGATTATTTAAATAATAGATTTCAGTAACTGAAATACCCGCTTTAATATATGTGTGATAACTATGGTGAACTTTGAAGCGCTAAAATTCATCTTCTCGTGCTAGGCGTATCCCAGGTCATTCAGGTTATTAAAAGGCACTTTATTATCAAAACTAATTATGCATTCACCGATTAAGTAAATTTCAACTAGGCATCATGTGTAAAATTTGAAGCCTTGGAAAAGACATTAATTAAAGAGGATCGCAACTTTTTATAATTTTAAAGATTTAATTTTATGGTTTTGATTTTAAAATAATACTTTTAGATAAGAGAGATAGGAAATAATTATTTTAACTTCATTTTGTAATGCTATAGTACAGGGCTGTCCAACGCGGCGCCCTTTGAAGATTTTCTTGGCGCCCTTTTAAGGTTTCCCGTTATTAGACTTTTTTGAAGTAATATTCCATTATGAAAAATTCTTTCTTTAAAATCATTAATATTTTTATCAGAGATAGTTTCAAGAATTGTGAAAACGCATTAAAACCCATTGAGAGGTGGTAGGATATATTATATCTCACCTAATTTTGATGAAGATTCCCACCAGAAACATTTAACGAATTTTTAATTTTATGTTTTGATGAAAAAAAAATTAATTACAAAAATACCTTTCGCTATTTTTAAACAATTTTCTTCTAAAATTATGGTGCGAGTTCAACATTAGAGTAATACAATTTCTTGCCCTCAAAGAATTAAAAACTAGAAACATACTTTGAAAAATTTAATCATGCTCATATTCATGATTTGTAATTATTGTTTATAAAGTGTTAAATTTGGTAAATTTTGGTAGTTTGATAATAATTGAAATAGATCTTTGTAATATAATTAAGTAGGAAAAGAAAACTAAACGTTTCCCATCTCCTCCAATAGTTTGGAAATACATGAGCTTTAAATTTTAGCATTTTTCTTTTTTGCTGTTATCATTCTGGCCCATCACCAGGGATAAGGGCTTAGTTATTGCTTTTTGACTTTAGAAATTTTAGTTTTAGTTTTTTTTTTTTTTTTTTTTTTTTTTTTTTTTTAAATTTTGAGTATAATTTCCATCTAAAAAATCTTTTTCAGACTATATCTCTCGAATCACCTAAATGGATTGGTCACTATTATGCCTGCCTTTATTTTTGTAATTTTTATAAAATCTAAATTCAGTCATTCAAAACAAGTCGTAGTGTATTTTCATCCTAAAAAAATCACATTCACATCCTAAAAAAAAAACATCAATATCTCTAATTTCCAATTTTTTTAAATGTTACTATAGGCGCGATTAAAATTTCTGGGATTTTATTCTATAGATATTTTTGAGATAGCCCTCTCATAGAAAATTGTATAATTTGAAATTTAATGCATTTAACTCTAGAACCGTAGAGCTTTTTGTCTCCTGCTGTAAAATTTATTTGCATTAAGTTATGACGTGCGTTTATACCAATACTTTGCGATAGTATTGCTGCATGTTTTCGGTCAAGTGAATGATGGCGCCCTTCATTGAGTGCTAAGAGCTGAGGTGCGTCCTTGCTTACTAAAAGGTTGGACAGGCCTGCTATAACAATTTATACATAAATCATGATCATAAGCGACGTGTTCAACTAAGTAAAATCAAGACTATGTGAGCAATTATGAATCTTTATTTAAATTACATTGTAATATTTTATAAAATTCATTAGTTTTATCCTAAGAAACATCTTACTAATTACATAATTCACTAGCCAATAAAGCAAGAAAATAAGATCTGTATGAGGTACTACAAGTCTTATGAAAAATTAATAACATCGTAAAT
The DNA here is from genome assembly GCA_964019185.1 of Maratus speculifer. Taxonomy (NCBI): domain Eukaryota; kingdom Metazoa; phylum Arthropoda; class Arachnida; order Araneae; family Salticidae; genus Maratus; species Maratus speculifer. The sequence goes on from OZ025299.1 coordinate 205,567,978, forward strand.
GAACATCATGGAACTTAATGCTACGGTGCAGGCGTCATACTCAATAGATAATTATACATTATGAGACAAATTTTAAAAAAAAAGTTATACTAGAGGTAAAAAAAGAAAAGCCCGCTAATAAAGAAGTGTATAATGGTAGAATATAAAATTGGCTAATTCAAATTGATAGTGATGATAATTCAATAAATGTGTCTTTCCATACTTGCCAGCATCCAGCTTTTTTTTTAATCAAGTAATTAAATTTGAAACAGAAATTCATTTAATTAACGAATTTAATAAAATTTTTAAATTATTCTGCCATTTAATGCAAGACAAATTTATTTAAATATTTTTTTCTGGTTCTAAGTATGTTTTCTGAATAATAAAAAAAAAAGCCGGAGCTTGGCAACTATGCGTCTTGTATATTCAGAGAGAGATCTTATTAAAAAAAAAACCAGTTATTTTTAATGAAGTCATATAATCAGTTAGGAAATACATCGAATGTAAGACCCTCTTTTAAAATAATAAGAATTATGTGTCATAAAGAGATGTAGGTATGATAATTTTAGGGATGCCTCGTGGATGACGTGTGGTATGCTTAAAATAAATGTTTGGAAATCATTGATCCATATCATTGATCTGGATCCATACTTTCCAGAGACCAAAAAGTACGCAGTGTAGTTTAAACGAAAGAAGCAAAGCAAAAGTGAGTAGAAAGCAAACAGAAAATCAAAATATTTGCTTAAAATATGCAGTAATAAACATTGCTTTAGTAAAATATTTGTTGTGTTGGTCATTCATTAATTGTTGTTTTATACATGATTATGGTCAAATTTAAAAGTTTTCGAAACATGAATGTTGAAACGTTAGTTTTGAACTAAAGGAACCGTATTCAATCATTTTCTACTTAATAAAATCATATTTATTAATAAAATGTCAAATATATAGTAAAAGCGACAAAATTATGGGCAATCGTGTCTCATTTAGGCACAATGACTTTCTTTTAAAATCAAAAATAATTCTTAATATTTTTAGTTTCACGACCTGAACCCTTTAACGGCCAAAGCATTTTCACTGTTAAGATGTTGTGATAAATGAGTGACACCAGTAATTGTGAACAAACATATTTAAAAATAAGAAAAAGTAATTTTTCCTGTACATAATAAATTGTAATTTTAAAAATTAAAATATCGGAATTAAAATTTTGTGGTTTCGTAAAGAAACCAATAAACCTTAAAGGGTTAAAGAGAGAGACATCTAGCACAGTGATTGTAAAACTACAAATATAATTTTTCTATTATTTTTTATATTAGAAGGAATGGTATAGACAGCGATTTTTACAGCGACATTCCATTGCACAAAATTTCCAGATAATAGCGTAATTTCCGGTATATAATCCGCGGATCAAACAATTATTTTTCAACCCAGAAATTTTATTTAGTAATTTAAGGCAAATATTTACCACGCTATAGAACGTAACATTTTCTTTTTAAATTTTTCTCGGCCTAAAAACGATTGTTTGATCCGTGGATTATACGTCGGAAATTACGGTAATAAATAGTTTTAAAATCACAAACGGGCGTATTAACTGTCGTCATAATAAATAGTATTGTTTTTATGGTATTTTGGTTAAGTAAACGATGCAGAAAGGAATATTGGTTTAAAAAACTGGACAAAATTATGTAACGCTTTTTGTTTACTGAAATATGAGTCTGATATATTTTAGAACAATATAATAATCAATCTTTCAAAAAATATAAATATTATATACCGTACATAAATTATGCTTTCAAATTATCACTAAGCCGAAATCAGTCATTCAACAATTAAATTAAAATTATATTAGACTGAGAAAATATTGATTAGAATATTCCAATTTTTTATCACAAAGTACTTGTTCATTGTCTAAATTTTATTATTACTTTTATCATTCGCAATCTTCTGAGATTGTTGTGCAATTTCGGCTACTAACACAAACGATACCCTTGAAAAGATTTATTTTTCTGACTTTATCTAGTTCTATTAAAACTTTGAAATGTATCTGAAGTTAATAAAAATGTATTCAGTATATCTCTTTCTTAAGCTGAGCGTGAACATTTTCTTGATAAAAATTTTCTTTATTTATCTTGAAATGCTTATGTCACACTTTTTTTGCGTCTCATGAAATTTTTCTTATAAGTAAAATCGCATGAGATATATCACACAGAAAATTTTATGCATGGGGGGTGACATAGGGTTCCAGTTACGCATGTTCACATATAATCACGCTGTATTGTAATAGCATATTCTTTGAATTTTCCAATTTCAATTCGAAAATCACTCAAACTGTTTTTATATTATTCCAAACATTATTATTAACCACTTTTGCATAGATTCTCAGGCCCTGATTATCACATGGGCAAATTGGGACTTTGTTCAGGGGCCCCGGAGGTAAAGGGACCCTCAAATCCGTATAATTAATTACAAAATATTTATTTTTTTCAAAATTCCTACTCTTCCATAAGTTAAAGTTATTAAATTCATCTTAAAGTAATGTAACAAGTTTCTAAACTTAAATAAAAGAGTTTTGTTCTGTACTAAGAAATAAATGGTATTTTTATTAAGTTACTTAATTTATAATTGGTGGAGCTAAACATTTTGCTATTTAAAGACCAAGGTGCGAAAATATTGTTTATATATTACACATATGACTGACCACCAGTTCTATTTAAATAATGTTGCAACTATCGGAATGGGGCTTCCTAATTTATATTTGCCCAGGACCCCAAGCAGTGATGATCGCGGCCTGGATTCATTACCGCCGAGTGAATCTTTCACCAGTAAATTTAAATCGAAATCTTTTCTTTATTCAAACGCTTTACTAATGGAAAATTTCATAAAAAAATAATGGCAAAAACTGACATTCATTTTAACTGGTGTATATTTACTTTAGCGCTACTAATTCCGCCATATTGTGACAACCAAGACAACCTCTTGTCAGAATTAGTGAAATGATTATAATACCTGGGCAAGATGACACCAGTAAAAAGAAATAGAATTTTTTTACAATGTTTGGGAGAGGAATTTCGAATGAATAATTCGTTTTAAAAAGATGAAATTTTCTATTCAAGGTAACTGGCAGTAGTTTTGTCGGGCAGCAATCAGGAATAGTGCATTCGATAAAATAAAGCAGCCATCTTGTGGTAACCTCCTCAGTTACTTCACTAGCAACTGCTGGACAATGCACACTATATGCCTCTTCTTTATTTATAAACCCATGATATGAGTACCCGTAACACGAGATGAGACCTCTGGAGACTGAAAGTTTTATTTCATGTTGTAGGGATTTGTGTTCTCATTGTGTTTATGACATTTTAGAACCTGATTTTTGATGATGTATCTGTCGCAGTATTGCATAATATTCTTTTCCTCCCGTTTTTACTGATTTTTTAAATTATTATTTCTTACACTTTTTCAAACCCACATATTTTTTTTTCTAAATTCGCAAAATAACAGAAAGTTTTTGCATAATTTGTCCTTTGTAAGGGCCCTTTAACCCTTTGCGGTGCAGTGGTTTCATAGGTATACCACTTAATTTTAATTCCCAAACTCCACATTGGCACCGGAATTTTGTTTTAAAAAATTACGGTTTATTGAATGCGTGGAATATAGCTCTTTCTTATTTATAAATAAAGTTGTTTTCAAATTCCGGTGTCGGTCATTAATTTCAACACTTAAGCAATGCATTTGTCCTGCGCCGCAAAGGGTTAAGCGGCCTGCAAATAATTCCATTCCTGTTTAATAATTTATAAAATTGTATTTATAAAAGGTATTGGTATGAAAATTTTTATTTAACAAACTTGCATATTTATTTATCTTATTCACTAAAATCTTATTCACAAAAATTAATTTTAATATTGATTTTGTGTTAAATCAGCCATTGTTTCTAAAAGTTACATGACGGAAAACCCTGTTAGGCCGCTTAAAGGGATAGTAGCTCACGTAAACACAAATGCTCAAGAGTAAAATATTCAATCGAAAAAGGACATCTGTGGTTATAAATTTGATTTACATCTGAAAAATTTAACTTTTGTTTCGTAAATTGTGGATATATTTATATTAAAAATGTATCCCTAACTTGTTCTTCCATAATTTTATTTTTGCTTAAACTTGTATTTGTAAAAGGCGTTAATGACCGAAAAATAAGTTTTCTATCATCTTCAGATCATTTAGATTTTTTAATTTGAGTTTTATTAATAAGCAACCAATTTGTCATCCGTTTTATTTCCAGAAATTGATCAAACTGATCAAGTATTCTTTCGTGACTTCCAAGACTGTTCAGAAGCAACAAATAAAAAAACTTATGAAAAATATGGACACACTTTGCTAAAATTTCTGTGTACATATCCAGGGGTGCAAAAATCTAGGCGCCAGCAGGCAGTTTCTCACCACAAAATTTATTTCGTTTTTCTTCGTCTAATGTTTCGTGTAAAATTCCTGCTAGAACATAATTAAATTTTGAGCGAAAAAAACTTTAAATTTTAGTGGTGAGAGACTACCCTCTGGCGCCTAGATTTTTTGCACCCCTGTACATATCACTTCTGAGCCTATTTAGTCATGATACCATGAAAACGGGGAAGGATTCTCTTCAGAAATTTTCTGAATAAAATCTAAGGTTGAATCTTCGGTACACAGGAGCTCATGTAAACAAAAATGCTCGTAAGTAAAATGTTCAATCAAAAAAGAACCTTCCTGTTTATAATTTTAATTTACAACTAAAACATGTAACAGTTGTTGCGTAAATTGTAAAGAATTTTTACTTAAAAATGTATTCTTAATTTGTTCCTCTGTAATTTCAATAATACAGTTTGATAAAATAACAGATATAAATACTAAAAATAGAGATGTGTGATGTACTCATTGATTGTATTGCAAATGATCACACAAAAATAGAAAATAGGGGAGAAAATTCGGATTTGAAATACGGTATAATGACTATTTAGATAGTACAAATAAACAAGCGATACTCCAGGAAATTATGTTTTCGTACTTTTGTCCGGTCTTGCCTTTCAAATGTTAACATGTACGATGCAAACATTAACATGTAAGAAATTCATGAAAGTAACTCAAAATACGAGAAATAGATTTTTCGGAAGAGTAAAGTTTAAGAGTGGGTTTTGTAATCCAGAATTCATTTCCGTTCTTGGATGCTCGTCTCAAGCGATTATTTGGATAATAGATTTCAGCGACTGAAATACCCGCTTTAATATATGTGTGATAGCTATGGTAAACTTTGAAGCGCTAAAATTCATCTTCCCCCTCTAGGCGTATACCAGGTCATTCAGGTTATTAAAAGGCACTTTATTATCAAAACTAATTATGCTTTCTCCGATCAAGTGAATTTCACCTATAGACTTAAGAATTAGAATTCGATGCTTTGGAAAAGACGTCGATTAAAGGAACTGACCACTTTGGGAGATGGTTTTAAAACTTTCAAGCTTTAAATATTTATTTTTTATCCTAAAATAATTGTGTTGGGTGATGGACAACAAAAGCAATTATTTGCAACATCACTTTCTTATGTTATAAAAAGTTAAACATATGCTTTGAAAATTAGAAGTAGTATTTTTAGTCCATTAAAAACAAGATTACGGTAGGTTTAATCACTTAAATGATCAATATTTTTGAAAAAACTTTCAAATAATGCATATTTGTTTTATATATCTTTTACAGACTTTTTAATCTTTTTCCATCAGTTTTTAAAATTAGATATATTTGCCTAATTGAAACCGAAAAATAGGCGGACTAAATAATACAAAATTTACAATAAAAATTTACTGGTGAAAATAATAAATCATGACTGGAATATGGATGCCCGTGCGTGGTACGGGCAAATCAGGGAAGCGGTTAACCCTTTGAGCTCTGGTGGTTAAATTTCTTCAAAATTCTAAATGTCACATTGATACCAGTATTTTGCAAAGAAAAAACTCGGTAAATCATATACACGAAAACATGCATTAAACCTTTTCAAATGAATCTGGTCGAATTTTCTGGTGCCGTTGTGACATTTCGGAATTTAAATTAAGTGATATGTAAATTCAACCATCAGAGCTCAAAGGGTTAAGCATAGTTCCTAAATCGACAGCTTACATGCATTTAATAATGTATAATTCACTATCATAGTTTTGTGGTACAAAGGAGCGTAAAGTATTGTTAACAGCAATGTTTAAGCAATTTCTATGATTTGTTGATTTACATTTGAATTTAACATTTTGATCTAACATTCTGATTGATTGCTTCTTATAACTTACCATGTTATAATGCAAAGTAATATAATGAAAATAAAAACAATTGTTTATAATTTGAACTTAGTTATCTGTTAATGCTAGGCATAATATAAAGAAAAACTTATTTTTGAGTTCATCATTACTTTATATCTTTCTGTGGCATTTTATACAACATTCTCAAAAGTACCTCACATTTTAACCCTTTGAGCTCTGGTGGGTAAATTTCTTTAAAATTCTAAATGTCACATTGGCACCAGTATTTTGCAAAGAAAAAAACCGGTAAACGATATACACGAAAAAATGCATTAAACCTTTTTCAAATAAATTTGGCCGAATTTTCTGGTGTCGTTGTGACATTTCGGAATTAAAATTATGTGGTAGAAAATTCTACCATCAGAGCTCAAAGGGTTAAATCAGGTTTTCAAAATATAATTTTTTAATAATGATCAAAGAAAAAAAAGGAAAGAAAAAAGAAAAATCCAAACGCAATTCGAATCACTATGGAGTTGAATTTTAAACTTTGCTATAAATTTATTCCAGGATTAAAGTTAATTTCTATTAGTTTAATTTTAAAATAACAATCTTTAATTCTTTCGAGAGCAATGGCGACATGCCGTTATCACCCAGTTTTAATTCGAAATTGACAATCGGCACCAAAGATAATTGTTTTCATAACGAAACTTTATAGAAACAAGTTTTTAATTCCTATGAAATTCGTTTGTAAATTCTGATGTTAATCAATCATTCATCATTTCACGAACATATTTTTCCTCTCAAACAGTTAACCCTCTCCGGCGCAGTGGTCTTACGTCGGGATCACCTAATTTCATTTCGAAACTTACAAGTGGCACCAAGAATATTTGAATAAAATTTTGCTTTTACAATGAAAGTCTTACGCAACAAGTTTTACATCTTTAAAAAAGTAGCTTGTAAATTCCTGTGTCAGTCAATCATTTCATGATTTTACAAAAAGAATTTTTCTATGCCGGAAAGTTTAAACAAATTACAATATTTCCTGTATAGATAAACAAACAACGAAATCGGTCAGGTACAAGTGCATACGCGTAAAAAGGGCTCCGCACAACAAATTCATTAATTATTAACTGTATTCATTTTTGTCATTATAAATGAATAATACATTGAGATATAAAAGACTGTTGTTTCAAAACTACTAACTTTTAATGTCTTGGAATTATTCTGTAAATTATTTATGAATAATTGACTGCAATAACTGAATTTAATTGAAGATAAAAGTTTACAAGAAAAACGGCTGTGACAAACGGACACACAAACACGAGTGATCTTATAAAGGTATACTTTTTAAGTACGGAACCCTAAAAAAAGTAAACATTTTCGAAACGGGGAAGATCATACGATTATCTCTTATAAAAAGGAAATGCTCATATTTTCGCCGAAAATACAATTGCTACTTCCTGAAATAAGCATAAAAATAGCTCTTAATTATTTCCTACATTTTATAGTATTACTCCGAATTTAATCAAAATTGACATATTAGAGGTCTTTAAAACTATTTTGAATATTGTCAACCAGAAATTTTATGGGTGAACAGGTTTTAAAACATTGAACGCATGTCTTCGCCTAAAGGCAAGCTATTTTATCAGAAATTCGATTTTAGTTTCCTGAAAATATTTTTTTATTATTATTAGCGCCGACGGGATATTGGTTTCAACACTGTTGAGAAATAATAGCGTTACAAACAAGTCCAGCCATTTATTCGTAGTATCAACAGTTAGGCTATCATAAAAATATTTTGAAAAGTTACAGGTAAAACATAGCTTGATTTTGTCGACCCAATATTGGATAACTGATAGATATTACATATCTTTACATAAATGATTTTAAATAAAAGTAAAATAGCATAGCTGCCGACTTTTACGCATGTTTGCTACCAATAAAATTGTACAGAGATTTTCTATTTGTTTAATCATAAGATTTCGACGATTAAATAAGATAATATTTACTATAAAATTTTTGTGGTAGGAAAAATGCGCAAAAGTTGGCAGCTATGAAATAGGCAAAAATCGGCTTTCTTACATTAAGCATATCTTCCAACTTTTACACCAAATATTTTACCACTAAAATTTAACAGAAAATTTTGCCTTTATTAATAGTCAAAATCTGTGATTAACTAAGTAGAGAATGTCTTTTTTATTTTAGTAGTAACAAAAAAGCGTTAAAGAAGGCAGTTATATATTAAGTATGATAAATTTTAAAATGACATAAAAAAATAAAAGTTAGTTAAACGAACTAAACTTATAGGGTTAATGCAGAAACCATGCGGTTTTGTTTAAATTAGCTTGCATTTGGACTTTTGAGTTTATAACTATTTAAGGTATGTACCTACCCCCAGGACACTGTTTTTTAAAATATGAAATTTTTATCAAATACGTGTGTTTTTAGGTAACCCTTTACGGCACGGGGAAAATCTGTTAATAAAATGAGATATTATCAACTGACACCGGAATTCACAAACGAATTTTTTAGATATTTTGAAATCCTTAATTTAAACTTTTGTTGTAAAACCAAAATTTTACTAAAATATTATTGGTGCCGTTTCCAAGTTTGGAATTAAAATTAGGTATACCAGACAGGGCACAGTGTGCCGGAAAAGGGTTAAAAGAGAGAATAAAACTATGAATGCATGTCATATTTTGACGGAATTTAAATTAACTTTTCAAGTTTGGCACTATTGAGGAAAATTTTAGTAAACAACTGCGTTTATGCCAAAAATCTTACAGCTAAATTTATTCAGTATATTTTACTTTTGTTTTCAGCAATATATTAAGCAAATCACTTACCAGTATTATGAAGAAAAATATTTGTAGAACCTTTTAAATTTACAAACATAGACCAAATGTTGTGGACAAAACATGATTTTTTTAAAAAATATGTATTTTTCTATAAAAATGGATTTAAATTAATGCATGTTAACTTACAAGCTATATTTTGCTGAACAACATACTAATAGATAAGTAGAACCTTATCACAAAATTTTATTTCGATATCTTACTCAATTAAAAACAGTCTTCCAGAAAACGCAAATTGAAATTTTGATAGAACGCAAAATATTACAGCAATTTCGGGTGTATAAGCCGCGGCTCAAACAATTCATTTTGGACCCAGAAATCTTATTTAGTGATTGAACAGAAATATTTACGGAAATCTAACAAGTAACATTCATTTTTTAAAAATTTCTGGGTCGAAAAATAATTGTTTGATCCGCGGCTTATACACCCGAAATTACGGTAAGTACTAGGAGATCCCAAAAATTCTGCGGTTTTTTTTTTAAATAAAGTTTTAATCCGGAAATGCCATATTTTCACCTGAATTTTTGGTATAAATATTGTTTTTAAGATATGCGCATAGAAATTTTTTAAACTTATTTGCTAACAAATATGTTCATAATTCCCGGTGTCATTTAATCATTTTAAAATTATCTCAACATCAGTATACCGCAGAATTTCCTGGATGACCCAATATAAAGTTTCCAATTTGAAAATTCACTATATTTGTATGTGTTTATATATTTGTGTATATGTTATACGTTATATATTTGTGTATTAAAATGCATTCTTTACCTTTTCTCCGCCTTTTTAAACTGTCCCTTTCTGTTTCAGAAAGTTCATTTATGTGTGTACATGTGATTTTGTTTATGACTGGATTGGCTAACACCACATTTGAATTCATCGCCGTCAAAGATGAATTAAAAATGCTAGAAAATATTTCTGTAGAATAGTTAACGAATTTCTAAGTTAAATTCTTATTTTTCTCTATAATATTCGCAATTATAAGAACGTGTAAACCTTTTGCAGTAAAAGAAAGAAAAGCCAGGTGAATAGCAAAAATAGGTTTAACTTCAGTATTCATAAAAATTAGCTTAAACTAAATCATGAAAACACAACACAATTATAATTAAAGTTGGTGCGTTTATTGTTAATTTAGCAATGACCACATTTTTAATTCAGATGTGTGAGGTTCAGTGCAAAATATTATTTTCGCAAAAAATAATATTTGCAGCATAAAAATGAATAAAAAATATATAAAATTAAAATATACGTAGTTCCACGTGTGAGTTTAAAAAGTTAATTAAAAGTTAGTTTTTTTCAACATCTTCACAATTGTATACATACCACAGAAATTAATAGGAAAAGGCATTGTTTGTTGTATGAAATTTTTAATCAAGGAAATTTTTTAGCAAACGAATATGTTTGTTAATTCTTTTGAAATACATATTTTAATTACAATGTTCTTTATTATATTAAATAAAGAATTAAGAAAAAGATACCATTAAAGCTATCCTAATCTCACCACTAGGCCTGTGCTTAAAAGCAGGAAACTAGAGTATTCTTTGGAATTCAAAGATAAGCATTTCATTCTGCTTCTCCGGAATTTTGGATAATATTCAACAGAGGTAAAATGAAAGCGGGCCAGGTACTCTTAAATTACTAGACCAAACACCCTATCTTTTCAAGCAGATACCAGCGATAAAACTTTGGAATATAGCGAAATGTTATTTATATGAAGTTGTACATGTCAGTCCAGAACTAAATCAAACTAAATTTTCATATTCAATAAATAATATTGTAAATAAAATAAAAAGTTATATGAACACAGTTAGTGAAAAAGTTTGTAATTTTTTAGAAATTTTTGAAAAGAATATCTGTGTTTTTTTACAGTTATTGTGTTTTTTACAGCGATTTAACTTTAAAATTTGAGTTTGAAAGAAGACCTCTTTAGAAAATCTACATTGATATTTTAGATTTTTTTAAATCTAGGCGTCAGTATATATGTTACAATGCGGATTTAATGTAAAATTTCTTCGTTTTAGCAATACATGCTCAAATAAATGGCATAAATACACATTCATTTTGATGTATGTTCACCAACATTTTATAATTAAAAAAAAAACACAAAGTTGGAATATGCTGCCTAAATACCACAGGGCTAAACCTCAGAAAGCAGTTCTGAATAGTAATTGTCACCTGCATTTAAATAAGAATTGGCTTATGATTAATATTCAGAAATAGGTGTGTAAATTTGCTCTTCAGATAATTATGCTCCGGGTGAAACTAACAATTCAGAACATGCCCTTGTAGTGGCGTAACCAGGGTGGGTACCCAAAACCGGAATTATTGTAAGGTTTTCTCCTCCATCATTCATAGCTGAAAATTTTCTGGTTAAATAAGTAGAACAGAACTTTCAAACATTACCAGCATTCAGAGCTCTTGGGCACCTATCCTGGTTATGCCACTACCTTGGTCAAATACGTATTGTTACACGAGAATATTCGTGACACAGGTGTATACTCGTGAACGGTCAACTAAGTATGAAAAGTCTTGACTGTCTTTAATGTTTGAAAATGTTTGTAATTTTTTAAGAAGATTTCTAATTTACAAAGTTTCATTATAACATTTATTTAGCAGTAATAAAATATCAGAGATTTAAACACGGCTCATACGGGTCCTGGAATTTCAAGACCAGGAATTTTTCGGTACCAATATCTTTAAACATTTCGAAATTTTTTGCGCTTTCGAAATAGATTTACTTTAAAAAAAAAAATACTGGTATTTCATCTGGAAAGTATCGGTACCCGTACGAACCTTTAAAGATTTTGAATTAGAGTTGCAAGTTTTAGTTTTTAAATTATAAATCTAATTTTTTTCACTCAATTAAGAAGGCTATTTATAACGCGCGGGCACATAATGAACGAAAAGAATAGTTTTAATGTATTAATGTTATGTTTTTACCGTTCTAACATATATAAAATTCTAATTTGAAGATTTGAAGTTTTATAAAAATATCCTAGCAATTTTTTTATTAAAAAATATTTAATTTATTTACGAGTCGTATAAAATTTCATTGTTTTATTAAGAAACTTCAGATTTGAATCGAAGTATATTTACTGTAATTTACGACTTATAACCCGCGGATCAAACAATTCTCTTTGGAATGAGAAATTTTATTTAGTTATTGAAGTCAAATATTTGCCCGATCTAAAATGTTACATTTTATTTTTAAAAATTTCTAGGTCGAAAAATTATTGTTTGATCTGTGGATTATACGTCGGAAATTACGGTATTTCGGACCTGCCAAAATGACTGTTATAGTCTTTCTATTGTAAATGAACCAGTGGTAACAGGTTCAGCGTACTTTAATATAAGCGACAGCATGTGAAGGAAATCTTGAATATCTTGAAAATCTTTAAATCGATCAAGATTAATGCTGCTTTACAACTCATAGAAAACATCTGAAAAATTCAGCTACGTAATTTCAGACAGAGATATAAAATCATAAAAACACACATGTAACTGGAAAAATCGGTATTTACACGTAGAAAAAAATCGCTCTTGTATTAAATATACATTCCAAATTGAGCATAAATGTATATTTAAAAAGGAAGATATACATCTGTCAGAATTGATAACAGTAAAAAATATATATACGGCTAATTAGGAAACATAGTATTGTTTTTGTTTCATGTTAAGTCATCAAAATTGCTAATTTGGATAATATATTTAAATGCATTCCTAAGAAACAAAATGTATAAGTTTTTGGAATAAATTTTTCAATTGAGATCATGAAAATAAAATAAGAAGCAAGAAAAGTGCATTTCTTATAAAAGAGCATTTTTTATAAATTTTGTTTGCTAATTTCCTGTATGTTAACGTATAATAATAGAACTTTAAAATTCAATTAAAAAAAAAAGAAAGAAAAAAATAGATTGATGTAGAGTTCACACGCTTCAAGGATTTCCTTAAAGTGATACTTATTTCATGAAAAAAACAATCTATTTTCAGATACAGTGACCAATACTTTAAGAAATTTCTGGTACTTAAATATGTAAAACAGAGCTGCCAAGTCCGCGGAATTTTTGGATACCAGTATCCCAGTATCTTAATACAGAAATGTTGCTTTATTTAATTGGAACATTTCAGTGATTTAAAATAATCAGATTTTCTGAAAGATAATAGTGGTGTACAAAAAGCCGAAGACTTGGCAACTCTGCCAAATATAAACAAGGTTCGCACACGTCTTGAAATTTCCAAGGACTCTGGTACCACTATTAAAAATAAGAAAATTTACATTTAATTTTTAAACCACAACATTCGTAATCCCCACATTCATTCACAGATTTTACGATATTTTTCTGCAGTGAAACACTTCGAAAACATTCTTAAATATTCTTAAAATTTAGTGGTAGAGCTGTGCGAACCCTGATAAATCCCTTAACCCTTTGACGGTTAAAGCACTTCTATTCATAAAATACTAAAATGATTGAATGACACCGGAATTTAAAAACAAATTTATTTCATAATATATAATTTTTTTTTTTTACGTTCTTTGTAAAATTAAAATTTTCATTTAAAAATTCCGGTGTCAGTATGGCATTTCGCAATTCAAATTAAGTGGTATTCTGGGCGCGTATACGCGCTTATAACCACGAAAGGGTTAATGCGTATGGACCCTGTGATGTACAAATGCAATATTCTGTCCGCATTTACATATTGCTTGAATTAAGGATGCAGATACTTTGTACATGTTTTAGATTTGCATTATAACTAACGGAAATGAATTTGTATACATAAAAGCACTGAAACTGCAGATTTCTCCAATTTAAAAGAAGCTAAGATTAATTTTCGAAAATAGTAACTCAAAATAAGCACCCGCACCCATCTGTATAATGATTTAAATACGTTTCGGAACAGCTAGAATTTTTACGATGAAAACAGAAGACTTTACAAAAGTCCTTCCGGCAATGCCGGGAGGAAGAGGTAGCTTTCATATACTTATTTATTTATTTATTTATTTTAAATTAAGTTATATTATTCAAACATATGAAGCTCAAATTAGTGGAACCCGATTTTATAAGATTGAATGCTAGTTTTTGGCAAAAATTAATATTAATAGGACTATTTAGAAATTAGTCATATTTTATTCAACCTGGTTTTATTTTCAGCGATTTAGAGAGTCGCCAAATTCCACAATATCATGAAGTGTATTCCATTTTAAAGCTATGAGATGGCTAAAACAAACCAATAAGCTTGGTCGAAATTTTAATTCATGTGAACATGCACACTCATATCGAAATGATTAATATATACGAGTGCTGTCGCGGGCAAATTGATTAAAAAAAAAAATGTCACCCACATAAGAAATTCAAACTGCTATATCTCATGCGTTTTTTTAAGATAAACACAAAGCAAAAAATACTCCGGAATTCATTATTAAAATAAATACTTTAGAAAGAACCTTTTTTTAAATTTTAATTTTTTGTTTGTACATCATTATACATTTAAAAGATTTTTGAGAAACTTAAATGGCCGCCATTTTGAAACAAGATGACAGATGAAGTTGGACAGTGAACTCGGTCAAGACATTGATATGCACTGTATACACACGGAGTTATATCCAAATCATTTTATAAATATGCGTATTATCGCGTGACAAATTTCAGACCGTTTCAAAATATCAACCACACTGGAAATTGAAAGTGCTATAATTCGGACATTTTTCAAGATATAGATGAAACAAAAAATGCTCTGGAATCTTTGTATACTGGTCAAACTCACAGAAGAAAAATCTTTTTCAATTTCTTACTTTTTTGCACCTAATTTTAAAATTTAAAATTAAAAAAAAATTAATATTCCGCCATTTTGAAACAAGATGGAGGATGGATTTGGACAACGAACTCGATCCAAACATTGGTATGTACTATGTACGCGCCAAGTTTCATCCAAATCGGTTTATAAATACGCGTGTTATCACATGACGAAAATCAGATCATTTCAAGATATGAGCAACATTAGAAATTAAAAATGCGTTAACTCAGTATTTTCTTAAGATACAGACGAAACAAAAAATACTCTGGAATCTTTGTAACAAGGTCAAATGCATAAAAGAAAATTTTTTTCAATTTCTCATTTTCTTGTACCTAATTTTAAATTTTAAAATTTATAAATTTTTTTAAATGGCCGCCATTTTTAAATAAGATGGCGGATGGAACTGAATATCGAACTCGATTCAGGCCTTAGTATATACTATGTACACATCAAGTTACATCTAAATCGATTCATAAATACCCGTGTTATCACGTGACAAAAATCAGATCGTGTCAAAATGTCAGCCATAAGAAAAATTCAAAGTGCTATAATTCAATCATTTTTTAAGATATAGACAAAACAAAAAGTGTTCTGGAATTGTTGTTTTAAGTTCTAACCCGTAAAAGAAAAATATTTTTCAACTTCTTATTTTTTCACATTGAATTTTAAATTTTAAATTTTTAAAAAAATTTAAAATGGCCGCCTTTTTTAAACAAAATGGCGGATGATGCTTACCAACAAACTCGGTTGAGACATTTGTATGTACTATGTACATACCAAGTTTCATTCAAATCGGTTCATAAATACGCGTGTTATCACGTGACAAAATTCAGATCGTTTCAAAATGTCAGCCATATGAAAAATTTAAAGTGTTATAATTCAATCATTTTTTAAGATATAGACAAAACAAAAAGTGTTCTGGAATCGTTGTTTTAAGTTCTAACACGTAAAAGAAAAATATTTTTCAACTTCTAATTTTTCCGCATTGAATTTTAAATTTTAAATTTTTTTTTAATTTAAAATGGCCGCCATTTTGAAACAAAATGGCGGATGATGCTGACCAACGAACTCGGTCGAGATATTTGTATGTACTATGTACATACCAAGTTTCATCCAAATCGGTTCATAAATACGTTAGTTATCGCATGACAAAAATCAGATATATATATATATATATATATATATATAGATATATATATGTCAACATTTGAACGGAGGGTGGTTTTGGGGTCTGGGGGTCATGATCGGTGAAAATATACCAAAATTTTCTGGAAGTGCTTTCCTCCGGACGGCTGCAATAGGTAGCTTTTTACTTTTTGTAATGAAAGCTACCTAAAACTTTTATAAAATTCCTTGCTATTTATATATTACAACAAAATGAATAAGGTTATGTATTTAATTGTAAAAAAAAGAAGCAAGTGTGGAATCCTCATCATTATACAGATAATTAATTGAACTAACAGGTCTCCAAACGGGCATACTCAGAAAATTCTGAAAAAATTACAGAATGTTCTTCTCATGCGAATATATAGATTTAGAAAAACAAATTGGCGGAAACCCGATAGAACATGTGTAAAAAATAATGTTCGTTTATTTGGCAATTTATCATCGATTGGCGACGAAATAAGTTTTCAAAGGGTACTTTTATTTATGTCAAATACATTTTAAGGTAAAAATGTTTCAAGTTGAACTTGAAATAGCTTTTAGATTGGTATTTTTTGTTTTGATTTTTTTTAGAATATATATATATATTTAAAATAAAATATAAGCAAATCGAGTTAAAAGCGAAAGATGTGTTGTACCTTAAATCAAACTATGAATAGGTAAAAATAGTTGCCCTAATAATAGTTACTTTGCAATAATTAATTTAAAGCAAACATATAATTTTCATTCTAAGTGCATACAATTTTTTCTAATTCCTTTTCTGCAAAGGAAAATTTATGATATAGGATATAAATAACCCATTTACATCCAAGGAGAATACATGATGTGATTTTTTATGATTTTTGCTAGTTTCTTAAATAAAAATATTTATCATAAAGGCAGAATTATTATAATTCTTTAATGTAGCAATTTACGTTTCGTTAAAAATACGAAACATAAAAAAGCAAGAGTAATAACATTGTGTTTATTTGGCCTAACGCCAGTTCTAAATCTCCAGCAAAGAATGCGAATTTCGATCTAATTTCTTAAAATGATAATGAGATAGCATTGATTGCATTTTTTTACATATTATCTGCAAAATATATGCATAAGCTCCAACATTTACAATCTTAAAATTTAAATCAGCGCATTAAAGAATGTATAATTTGTGATGATATTTTAAACAACTGATTTGTTTTTCATATTAGAATTAATGCCAAAGGAAATTGCAGATAACTTCTTCATGACTGCTAAAGATATTTTAAAGTAACGTGCAATTGTATCTCGATTATTAGATTTTTCATAAAGATAGAATATCATTAGACTACTTGCAAAAATAAAATTATCTCTGAATCAAGGAATGAAATAAATTCAAATGTATCAGAAAATCCATATATTTTGCATTTCTATTTGAATATTTTTAGCAAAACTAGCTGGAACGTACATTAAAAGCTATACAAGGAATAAAAAAATTGTTTATTCTGCTCACATGGAGATAATTAAACAATTTGTAAACCGGGGATATTTTAACGGTATCTTAAAGTGTTTCGCGTTTGTTTGTTTCCTAAATACTGAATTTCACTTTCTCTTGTATTTATCTTTTAGTTTATTCATTATTATTTAACTTAAAGATAACAAAACAAAGATAGCAAACAACTAATGTATTAGTTGCAGAAAATAAAGATGGTTTTAAGGGATATAATTACAGCTTTCATATATTTAGGGAAGAAATATGAAAACATGGCTGTATTTTGTACTGCAGTTATAATTAAAAAATTTTCAACATAAAAACCCTCTGCTATTTCTATTGAATATTTTACAATTAGTGCGATGTTTATAGGTGATAAAATATTTCCTCTAGAGTATAAATAAATTATAAATAAAACATTACAGGAAGTGACTTTTTTTAGTTTTATGAAAACTTTCTTAGTATGAAATATATGTATATTTTATGTATACATTATTAATTTCGTATAAACTACTTTATATTTATGTAAAGTTCAATAAAACTTGTCTTAACTTAAAAATGCACAACCTTTTAAAAAAATAGACTTTTGGGCTGTTTGGGAGATTTTAAAATTTTCATTTCATATTTAAATTCTAAAGTAACAACAACAACAACAACAACAACAACATGATCATGCCTGTAACAGATCATTATGGATCTAGTTTTTTCGTAAAGAAATTGGCAAAAAAATTTTTTTCAGACTGACTGAGCAATAATTTTTAAGATTTAGTGAAGTTTTTCAAAAACGTTTTTGTTACAGAATGATCTATTGGAAATAATACTATTTTTCATATTAACATTATCCGGTAGTCCAGAATTATAATGCTTCTGATGCTGTTTGATAAGTTTTAAGAAAGCCTAAAACTTCCCATGGAAAAAAGAAAAATCATTATGCATTTTAAGTCGAATTGCAACAAAGATAGAGTGTTTTCTTTTCTACGCATTGCGGTGGATGATTCAGAAGGGGGATCTATATGAACATTTATTTCCTTTCGTTCTCTTTTTCTATCAGGAAGTCGAACTTAAAAAGCAAATGAAGATCTTCAAGTCTTGCGAAGCGATGGATAAATATGTTATCGGAATGGAAGCAATTTTTTATTTCCTCTCGCAATGCGAAAGCAATGTGGTCGAAACGGGGTCATCTGCAATGACCAGTGTCTGTCCTCATGGCTGAAAGGAGCCGAGTGCCCAAGGCGAGTTCTAGATTTCTGACCCTCCCTACTTTAAAACCCTCGACGCAGCACATCTGATTTTTTAACACAGAACAGATATTTCATTTTATTTCTACTCTCATTTCACAACAGTACATGTGTTTCTGGATGGATGTGTTTGTATATAGTGCTCGCAAACACACAAGGAAAATATTTGCTTTCATGTGCCTGCGCATGAGCAAGTGTTCCTTTTTATTTGAAAGAATTTCCCTCAACCCCACAGTTTTCTGCCTCTATCCTTAAGTTACCGGACTACACACCCGGTCATAAATTGCTCCATTACCCCGGCTTTTATTCTTTTTGCGCATACTTTTATGTTTTTCTTTCATTTCACCAGTCAGTAGTTTTAGACTACGATTACTGCGTAACTTTAGATAATGCTTTTAGATATTTCTTGTTTTTATATTTTATCACGCGTTTTCGTTTGTTCTCGCTTTTATTTTGGCTCACTTACTCTGCCTCTAAGACATTCCCTTTTCCCCCAAACTGCACGAAAAGAACATGAACCTTCTTTGGTGTTTCAAACGAGTGAATTTTCTTCACCCAGATCAGGGTATTGTACACGC
This sequence comes from Maratus speculifer, assembly GCA_964019185.1. Classification (NCBI taxonomy): domain Eukaryota; kingdom Metazoa; phylum Arthropoda; class Arachnida; order Araneae; family Salticidae; genus Maratus; species Maratus speculifer. Next base: position 205,587,271 of record OZ025299.1, read on the forward strand.
TTGGGATATTACGTTAGAGATAATGCTGAAATAATCGCACTTCCTATATTTCTAAATGTATCCGTGCGAACAAAACTCATGTCACGCAAATAACTCAACTATTTACATTTTATTTGCTTTTTTGGATTCCCTCACACATTCTTATAAATAATCAATATAGGCGCTTATTCACTATTGCGGCGTTTCTTTTTTCTTTTTTTCATTTTGCGTTACAATATATGTAAATATAAATCATATTAAGATGAAAAATTTTAAACAATTGTCTAGCTTCAGTAATAATAAAATAAAATATATTTTTTTATAATGTTTATCGAGCTATAGTATAAAAAAATTTCCCAGTTCTACTGAAATTTTCTGACGCATTTGCATTCTACAGATATTCTGTAATTCAGGAAACTTTAATTTATTTCTCGCTAGTGAAAAGAATTATCAATTAGGCTGACCTAGATCCAGATTCATTGCATGTTTAAAAGTTCAGATGGGTGATGTCAGTTTTTAATGCATGATTTACTATGGTGATAAAAATGTTTAAAATGCTTTAACTTCATAATTTGTTCTTTTTTTCTTTATGCCATAATAAACACATAATACATCAAAACTGTTTTCAAGATATGTAATAATTATAAAGAAAAAATATTTTTACACTACTTTACATTTGGAATATTTTATCATGTTGCATGTTGTGTACTTACATAGTAATGCTTATAGTATCATTATCTACATATTAAGCACCTGATATAATTGGAGGTATCGTAAAATTTCAGTTACAGGCGACTATTTTTATACTCTATTACAGGATTCGTACAGCTCTACTACTAAATTTTTACAGTATTTTCAATGTATTTCACTGCAGAAAAATATTGCAAAAATGAAGAATCGGGGAGGTGGTTGTGAATTCTATTTCTTAAAAATTAAATATAAATTTTCTTATCATTAATAGTGGTGACAGAGTTCTTACAAAATATAAGGGGTGTGCGAACCCTGTCTATTTGCATCGCTTTAACCCTTTGAGCTCTGGTGGGCAAATTTCTTCAAAATCTCACTTTGGCACCTGTATTTTCCAAAGAAAAAAAAAACGGTTAACGATATACACGAAAAAAAAAAGGCATTAAACCTTGTTCAAGTAAATTTGGTTAAATTTTCTGGTGTCGATGGGACATTTCGGAATTAAAATTATGTGGTAGAAAATTCTATCATCAGAGTTGAAAGGGTTAAAAAAATCATCTCATAGTATAAATTCTGGTACAAATGTTCTCAAAGCCTATGTAAAATTTTTTGAAAAATTTGTGTAAGACGGCATGAAAAAAATTCCGCCTGCAATTGAAAGAATATGATACATCCACGTATATATCGCCGTTATGCAGAACTATAAAATGGTAAAAAATGGTAGAAAAGTAGGTTTATTTTTTGTGAATTTGGTTATTTTTGATAGTATGTTTTAAACTGAAAACTATTATTAAAAGTTCACAAAAAATATTTTGTATATTTGATTAAAACAATTATTTGATCTTATAAAATCATAAGCTTCAAAAGAAAACAGCTCTGTAGCCCTAAAATTTTACCTCTAATTCTGTGTTCTAATTTAGAGGGAAACCAGTTAATTAGCTCTAGACTATTGACAAGCTGCTATTATAGATTCAGTTTCATTTCATTTTATTTTATTGCTCAGAGAATTGAAAATAAATAGTAATTAAAATATTACGCTGACAGAATAAAAAGATTAAAAATTTCGCACAGATTAAAAAATTAATTTTTCTTTTTCGAAAAAAGGGGTCAATTTTTTTAAAAAATTAAATTTTAGATATCTCCATTTTATTAAATCTACAAAAAACGGAACTGTCCCAGAAAGTTTTTTTTGGATGGATATCCAGTTTTGTATTATGTTATGAAATTTTTCAAAAAAATCTCGCACTTTTCTTTCTAAAAGATCTTGACGTAGTAATAATAATAATAATAATATCTTCAATTTTAACCAACTATTCGACATACATTGTGATTAAAAAAATGAGTTGACACCTCTATTTCACGAATTTCGAAATATTTTGGGAAATAAAAAAGAGCTGACATTTGTTTAGAATTGTTCAAAGTTTTTAGTTTTGGAAAATAGTTTTATTTTTCTTAATAGAATTGAGGATACTTAGAACTTTTTACATATTATGTGTATGTTTAATTTACTTTACCTGGGCAGTTTTAAGTAATATAATTTCAAACTAAATTTTAAAAAGTAAATAACCAGTTTTTATTGTGATATTGTTTCACTATAATAATAGGAAAATGCATGAAGGCTATATTTATATAAATAAAAATAATGATTTAAAAGAATTCATCCAAGATATTTAACTTTTTTTTCTGTAAAGGAATATGACATTTAAGTTACTATTATACAATAGTTAGAAAGTTCTAAAATATCTTAAATTAACCCATTCGTGCCCACCACCTTTTGCGCAAATTTCATTCGGCTGGCACCACTATATTTAAAAGAATTAAGTTTTGTTCATTAATTACGAAAATGTTTCAATTGACTAAAATAAAGATTATTGTTCTTTTTTACCGGTGTCAAAAACAGTGCTACGTGCACCTTTTGAAGCGTCCCTAAAAAGGGACGCTAGGCACTAATGGGTTAACGTAGATGAATGATGCTAAATTTAATAAATATTAACTTCTACATAGTAATAAAATGCACAAAAGTGTTTTAGAAGAATTTGTTACTTTAGTACTGCTTTGTGTATCAAAACTGCACTTCTAGCTTCATATTAAATCTAAAATTCATTCTTTGTTCTTCGTGAGAGTAATTTTACAGTTCAAATGTAAAACTCTTATATATTATAAATTATTACGAAAAATTACTTTAATTTTGAAGTTAGCCAGAATTTTAGAAAGTGTTTCCTTAACACTAGAACCGCGGCGACGGGTCATTTTGACCCGTATCATACGGAGCGATGTCAATTCGAACCAGGAAACTCTTAGTAAAATAAGCTAAATATAAGCTGAGCAAAAACATTTTCAATAAATAACTTAAACGGGTACACGACATTTCGGTCCCGCCATTTCGGTCCCGCCGTTTCGGTCCCGCCGTTTCGGTCCCGAGACATTTCGGTCCCTGGCCATTTCGGTCCCGAGACATTTCGGTCCCGAGACATTTCGGTCCCTGGCCATTTCGGTCCCTTGACATTTCGGTCCCTAGTCATTTCGGTCCCTAGTCATTTCGGTCCCTTGCTATTTCTTTACCGGCCACTTTATAACTTGGTTTCTGATTGATGAAGGCCTACTAAACGCTGTAAACTCAACATTGTTCGGGCTTTTTTTAATATTTTTATTCTCCTGCCCCCCTTCCCTCAAATTTTATCCAAAGATGAATATAATAGTCCAATAAGTTTAATCTATTGTAACTCGTGATAATAAAATCACAGCGAGTTGAAAATTTCATTAAATAATGTTATATAATTTTACACTGTCTTTATTATTATTATTTAACAGAATGAATATTTTAAGTTTCATCATATATTCTTTGTATTAGGTATTTTATCTATACAAAAAAAACTAAAATACATATTTGATTGATTATTTTAGGACACTTTCTTAGAATCTTTATATTAGTGATTTCGTAACTAGGCGTGCTGCGAAAATTTTTTGTTTAAAAAATAAAAATGCTCCAACGACCTTTTTTATGTAATAATTATTGGTTGCAATTTTCATTTTTTTTTTTTTTTACAGTTTCCTTACTTTATGAAGACAATTTTTGTGAATTAATTTTATTGAAAGTGGGCCTATTTCTTTGTAATAAAATGATTATTTCTTAATTTTATATAATAATCTAACTATTATTTTAAATAATTTTATTTTCAATTTTTAACTGACAAAACTAAGCTTTTTTAATTTATCGTTTATTTATTTATTTATTTGCATTACCTTTTCGCTCCCACTTTCACAGAAAAAAAATTGACAATTCTTATTTTAATTTTATTATTGATTGAATTAATAGTTTTAAATTTCAGTAACTTTAAATATAAAATAAATAAACAGGTAAACAATAAGTTTCAGTTTATAACTACTACAAAACATAATGATAAATTGAATATAAAACAGATTATTTATTGAGTTTATTTAAAGTAAAATTCGAAATACGTATTAATAATTTTATCAATTTAATTAAATAAAGATTCATTAAATTAAAAATACATACATTTAATAAAATATTAATTTGATTTTAACTTTAAAATCACTAACTGTTTTGAGATTTAATTTATAGCAATTATTCATCACCATAAGTTTTTATTCAAAAATTATTATTTATTTCAAAAAAAGGAAAATATTATTATTATTATTATTATTATTATTATTATTATTATTATTATTATACTTGTTACTTCTAATTAATCGCATTACGCTAAAACTTTATGTGGCTTTCAGTTAAAAAACCAGTGTTGAATTCAGACACTTTTTTTCCGGGAGAGACTTCTGTGGCTCCGGGGGGGGGATTCAATAGAGTCCTGGGGGGATTACACTTTTTTACCACTGAAAACACAAAATCTCAAAATTTCCGAGGGGGGGGGAATTTGATAGCTCCGGGGGGAATGACCCGCCCCTGAATTCAACACTCTAAAATGTTCCTTATAAAATTATGTCAGATACTTCCCGTGCACAAAATTTCAGCTTGCTGGAGAAGGCAAATGTCTGAGGACCGAAAAGTCCAGGGACCGAAATGGCCATGGACCGAAATGTCTCGGGACCGAAATGTCTCGGGACCGAAACGACGGGACCGAAATGGCGGGACCGAAACGTCCTGCTTCCAACTTAAACTGCTCTAAATGAAAATTCCGGTGAAAAATATTTTTATAAAACTTGGACGAATTTTCCCGCGGTTCCAGTGTTACCTTTAGATGCTTTCAGAAGAAGAATCAATGATTCGATATTAATATGTTTACAAAATGTAATACGAGGAAAGTATTCCATTTTACATAAGCATTTCCGAACAGAGCAGAAACCGATTGTTTTTAATTTTTTAGGTCATGTCTTCAAATTGTTTCTATAGATAAAGGAAAGGTTTCTAGAATCATAAGCAATTTCAAAGTGACCTTTATTAGCCGTATATATTTATGCTACATAATAGAAGTTTTCTACAACTTGTACAGTGTGATAACGATCTAGTATCATGCAATTAAAAGAAAAGTTATGACATATATTACAACCTTGTGAGTACCGTAATTTCCGGCGCATAATCCGCGCATCAAACAATAATTTTCCGACCCAGAAATTTTATTAAATAAAATATAACTTTTTAGATCGCCGTAAATATTTGCCTTCAATTACAAAACAAAATTTCTGGGTCGAAAATGAATTCTTTGATCCGCGGATTATACACAGGAAATTATGGTATTTTGAACTTGGAGTTTACAAGATATTAATTTACAGTGGCGTAATCAGGATGGGTGCCCGAAACCAGTAATATTGTAAGGTTTTCTTATCCTTCATTCATAGCAGAAAATTTTCTAATTAGATAAGGAGAACAGAACTTTAAAAAAATACCGGTATTCAGAGCACTTAAGCACCCACCCTGATTACGCTACTGAATTTACTAAATCTTATTTGGAAATATATTTCTACCTATATTTATCTAAAATAACTCATAAAAATAATTTTAATTTCGCTTTTGCAAATATATTATTATTATGCGAATAGATTATATTATTTATATTAAAAGGATAGTTTACCTCAAAATTGGTCAAAAAGTCGATTTTTAATAGTAAATGAAAGCTTGTTTAATTGTGAATATTTTTATACCTTATTTTTTCGTGTAATTATATCGCGATATATTGTAAATATTGCTAATAAACACAGTGCAATTTCCCATACAAATTAAAAACTTCAACCCTTTGAGGGGTCAAGCAATTGCGTTTGTGTAGCTCCTACCAAAAATTTGGAAAAAAAAAATTCAAAATTAAGAAAAGTAATTTTACGACTTTTTTACCAAATTTAAACAAGTAAAATTTAATAAAATTTTTCTGTTGCAAATCTTCATTTATCGTAGGTGGGATATAATATACCCCCACCGCCCCTCAAGGGGTTAAATGTCTTTTTCTTCATGTTCAACTTTTCGCCATTTTCCTGTTTTAAAAATACTTAGTCATTTTTTGTGTGTGCTTGAGATAGATATACAAACATTATTTGTGTATATTCTTTATAAGATATGGAATAAGTATGCGCGTAGAATTACCATTCAGGTTTATTGAATGGTAATTAATATAATAATATATTGAATGGTTTTTAAATAATATTTTTAACCCATTCGTGCCCAGCATCTTTGCGTAAATTTTATTTGGTTGGCACCACTATTTTTAGAAGATTTAAGTTTAGTTCATTAATGGCGAAAATGCATCATTTAAATAAAATAATTATTGCTTTTCTTTTTTACTGGTGTAAAAAACAGTGCGGAATGCACCTTCAGTGTTGGGAGTGGGCTACTTTTTAAAAATTCAGATATCTTGATTGGCACCACTTTTTTGAAACTGTGAATTACCTTTTGTTTTCGACTTAAATGCCATGTCATAGAATATGGCACATTTTATCATTCGCAAAAAGTGGTGCCAATCTAGAATCTGAATTTTTAAAAAAGTAGCCCATATGGCAACACTGTGCACCTTTTGAACGTCCCTATAAAGGGACGCTAGGCACTAACGGGTTAAATAAAAGTATATAAAGATGAGTTAGATTTAATTGTTATTTACTATATATACATCAGTAATATATATATATAGATATATAAGTTGGCAGCTATGTATATATACATACATAGCTGCCAACTTTTACGCATTTCTCCTACCACAAAAATTTTATAGTAAATGTTGTCTTATTTAATCATCTAAATCTTATTATTAAACAAATGGAAAATCTCTGCACAATTTTAGTGGTAGCAAAAATGCGTAAAAATTGGCAGCTGTGTATATATATATTAATTGTAATATTAGATTATTTTAAAATCCTTACGCTTTCTTGTGTATAATAGTAATTTGGGAATCTTTAAAAAAATGTACAAAGATGTGTTAGTTGAAGATTGAAACGCAATAACTGCAGTATTTGAACCATTTTAAAAATAAAGAAAATTTTTGAAAAGCTATACTGTCTTCTTAATAAAAAATTATCCTGTAGCTTTGACAGTTGTTTCAAGGCTCCCACTGGTCCATTTTTTGGAAAACCAATAATTTTTTAAAAGAAATTTGTGATAGGTTTCTCCAACATCTTAAAGAAAATCGTTCTCTGTGGTATGTTTATCTGAAATTTATAAATATTTTTTTTTAAATAAAAGTGGTGTTCAAAAAGCAGACCAAGACCAAAAGCATCCCTGTTATTTTTCTCCCATTAAATAAAAAATGTTTAATGAGATGCTGATATGTATGACATAAGGTATGCCACGCCTAAGGGAATTTTCCAGTCGAAATATGACTATTGTTTTAGTAGAAAACTATATCTAGATTAAGCACACTAAATTTCGTTTTATTTAAAGAAATATTCTGGTTAAGAGAGTACTGGTGCCGATGAATTTTCTAGCCTGGAATATCGCTGGTGCATGGCAACCCTAGAATTAAAATTTATTATTTTATATACATATTTTAAAGAAATACAGACCTTTACTTACAGAATTTAAGGAAATTTAACGATGCATTTTTCTTTTAAACATTTACTGGTCTCGAATCTCGTGAAAATTTTATTTCTGTAAGAAAATTACCAAACTGATTTTTTTTCAGAAATTCTTTTAAGAATTTTATTTATTTGTAAATTTTGAAACATATGTTTTAAAAACACATCAGTTTACATCTCATAAGTACTGCCAGAATAACCTTATAACCATTTTTTCTGAATTCTGTAACAATATTTATTTATATTAATTAAAAAAGGATACGACAAAATTGAAAGACACCACTTTCCAATATGACATAAAATTACGACATGAATGTTATGTTTTAAATATGTAAAACTGCCAAGTCTCCGTCTTCTGGATACCAGTATTTTAATACATAAAATGTTATTTTGGAACATTTCGGTGATTAAAAAAAAAAAAAAAAAAAAAAAAAAAAAAAACAGCATTTTTTTCAAAGATATTAAGTGGTATACCGGAGACTTGGCAACGCTGTATGGATTCGTTTATACACATATTTTATGAATTTTAATCTATTTACGTATATTTTAACGTATTGATATATGAAATTGATTGACACGTTGGTTTCACTTTAACCATAGATGCCAACACCTCTTAATTTATTCCAGAGTCTGATACAAGATGAGCATGTTTTCAACCGGAAATTTTATTTGACCAAAAATTTCAGGATGAAATCAAAGATTTACATCGTAGAAAGTAAACACATTTTCTTAAATGTTTTTTCCGGTTTTTGCATGCAAATGTTTGATCAGACTCCGGAATAATTAAGAGATGTTGGCATCTATGCTTTAACCCTGCGTTAGTCGCGCGAATATTTTTTACGCGTTTAATTGCCCGGGGGCATACAAAGTTACCACTCATCAGGAAATACCGAGAATATCTCTTTAAATAAAATGAAATTTCGTCGGCATAATCTAGATATAGCTTTTTTAACACATTCGCTGCCTATCACGCGCCAGCGAATGATAAGGCGCCAACGTTAAGGAGCCATTCACGCGCGTGCGCGAGATGTGGGATGATGTCTCAATAGCCAGTCACGCGCTGGCGCGGGAAATTCTCTCAATGATTCTTTGTTATAAAAAGTAAATCGGCTTCTGGGAAAAACCCACTTCTACAGTGCTGTATTAACTATCATCATATCTGCACGTAAGCGGCAGCGAACATGTTAAATAAAAATAATGATATATAGATTGGAAACTCCCTGAAGCGAGGCAACCGTGACATATGTCAACTATTTTTAATACCGTAGTTTCCTGCGTATAATCCGCGGATCAAACAATCATATTTCGACCCAGAAATTTTATTAAATAAAATATAACTTTTTAGATCGCCGTAAATATTTGCCTTCAATTACAAAATAAAATTTCTAGGTCGAAAAAGAATTGTTTGATCCGCGGATTATACGCAGAAAATTACGGTACGCTGTTTTTGTACTTAAAAAAAGTAATATAGAGCAACAAACTAAAACATCAAAATACAGAATTAAAAATTATATTTAAAACTTGTAACAGTTTACGAGCAACATAATTATGAAGAAGAGTTAAGAAATCTCACAAACGGAATGTAAAATACAAAATTTTTAAAAATTTACAAATGTATGACATATGTCACCTAATGTAGGGTTAAAAAATATAACACTAAAATATTTCTTTCTGAATATCGGTTTACACATGTATTTAGTCATATTTATTTAAAAAGAAATATTGGCATAAAACTGAAATATTGATAGGGAAACATTATGTTTACATAAACACATCAGCTACAATATCACGGATATTGCCAGAACAATCTTTTATCCATCATTTTTCCTACCTGGATTTGGATTGAAAGTAAGGGTATGTTAATAAAGGGTTGGGAGTGAGAATTTAGCATGGAAAAGTTGGAGAGTATAGAAAGAGATATCCTTTGGGAATTTCACCCCAACGAATCTAAATTGGAAGGGACGCGACGTGAAGCATGTAATGCAGTTCGCGGTCTCTAGCGACCAGCAAGCTAAGTGCTTGCAAGCCGCAACATTACTGGGAGAGTGCTAAATGCTGAACTGTCCGTCTTCGGAGAAAACTGATGAATGTCCGGCGGGTGTCTTCATCACTTATCTTCATCACGTAAGACACGTGTGATGAAGAATATTTCGAGCGAATAACGTACAAATGTTTATGGTCTTCCGCTAGACCGAATATCAGCCCAAAGAAATGATAATTTAGAGCAATCTAAAATTTAAAACTGACCATTGTAACGTAGGTCCGTTATATCCATGGTAACTGGAATGATAAATTGTTCCAAGAACGGGGGAAGAAGGGAAATTGTGAATGATTTATTCTGCATTTTAAAGGAAATCTAAATTTTAAGAAGAAATTTAATGGAAGTAATAACTCAGTGCCAGAGCTGTATAGAATGGGAAATCTTTTCTGCATTTAATTCTAAGCGATATTCTAACTCTTAAGAGCTTTTAGAAGCGATGCCATGATAAAAAATCACTTCCTGCCAATCTTCTGAAATATATATTTCGATGCGTGCATTTTGCTCGATTCAAATATTCTAAAGAAACTGCTATTTAATCTAATGTAATTTGCTTAAAAAAATCTGTAGTTTTAAAACGGTTGTAATTATTAACAATAAAGACAAATCATCATTACACATAGATTATGAAGCACTTCTTTCCATCACAACCAGAATATTATAATAAATTTCACCATTTATTAAAGTATATATATATATATATCTATATCTATATCTATCTATCTATCTATCTATCTATATATATATATATATATATATATATATATATGTATATATATACCTATATATATACACATACATACAGGGTGATTCATAGTTCATTGTACAAGCTTTAAGAGTTGGTGCAGAACAATTATTTATTGTATAATAATGAACGAGAGCAAGTGACGCGCTGACGTAGAAACAAAAACTACTTGCATTGACATCCTTTTTAAAGCAATTAAAAATTATTTTAACAATAATAGTTTCTTATTGTAAACATGAATAACTCTTACTCGATTTCACCAACTCCCGTTTCGTATAAAAAATAAGACTTAAGAAAAGAACATATTTTTCCAAAGTAATCCAAATTAATGAAAATTAGATGTTTGTAATTGAAAGATTTAATGTTTTCTATAATTTCTTTATATAGACGACCCCTTAAGAAAAAATTTAAGCATACTATTAATTAATGGATATTATTAATAACAAGTTGCTTCCAATCACTTTTTTCATGCTTTTCTATGGCAAAATTAATATGTGGTGATTGCATTTTTTTTCTTTTAACGATTGTACATTTTGGTGATATTGTCAGAAAATATTCACCGAATTTTGCAATATTTTTAATATTTGAAATATCTGTTATTTTAAATATTTTGTGTGAAATAAAATATTCCTGAAAATATCCAATTTAGGTAGAAATATTTTCAAATAAGTGCCAGTATTTCTGCAAATGAAACAATATCTATGCAGCTTCAGTTTCAGCTAAAATTAGTTCAAAGCTCGCATTATAACATTGTCTGAAATGAGGAATATCAGTGTAAACTGCCGAAATAACTGTCATTTTACATCTGCCGTGCATTACGTTTATGTATGTCATTTTATTTAATAAGGGGCATTTTTTTCTAACGTATGACAAAAGTATTTTATTAATCTAATTGAACCCAACAGTTTTATTTTGAAAACCGCTTAATTAATCAGTGATTCATTTCGGACACTCTATAATTATACAAATATTCTTGGTGTAAGAACAGTGTAACCTTTTCATGCACAAAGTTATTTGTGGAGGAAATTTTGTTCATTCAAAATGTTTGAATCATATCAATTTGTTTCACATAGTATTAACATATTACATAGTATTCACATATTATATGTCTTTCTTGCAATTATTGTTAATATGAAGAAACAATGTAAAAAAAGACTATTAGAAAACTAATATTTTAGTATAGAGGTGACAATTATAAAAACCGTACGCCACTTAATGCGCTATACCACTATACTGTTTGGTAAATTCTTACCTTCAGAAAAAAACATATATGGGCTTTCTTTTTTTTTTTCTAAATCAGGGTTTTTACGGGTCCTGGTATTTTCAGACTAGAAAATTATTTAGTACCAGTATTTTCTAATAGAAAATCTCTCCTTAAATAAGGTGAAATTTCGCACGTTTAAGCTAGATTAATTTTTTATTAGGGTTTCGTTCATCTGACGAAACTCTATTCATCTCAGTCCTCTGTCTGTTCGTCGCAGAGTCCGTACACAAAAAATGTATAATTCAGAGACTTCAAGTTTTGTGTACTTACAGCTGAATGCGTTGTTCCACGCGACAAATCATAAAATTTTGAAACAGTTTACTATTTTACTGAAATTAATATTATCAATATCATCTGTTCATTTTTACGATTTAAATTTTAAAAGAGAAGCCTAATTTCAAAGTTTGGACTCATAGTTTGGAGGTAAAGCATCTCGCTAGTAAATAGAAAGTTTTTAGTTCGAATACCGGTGTGGAAACATTAAATTTTCCTACTAAGATGGGATAGCTGCCAACTTTTACGCATTTTTGCTACCACTAAAATGGCACAGAGATTTCTCATTTGTTTAATCATAAGATTTGGACGATTAAAAAGGACAGTATTTACTATAAAATTTTTGTGGTAGAAAAAATGCATAAAGTTGGCAGCTATGGTTTACCGTGATTTCCTGCGTATAACACGCGGATCAACCAATCATTTTTCAACCTATCAATTTTATTAAATGAAAAATAACTCTTTAGATCGCCGTAAATATTTGTCTTCAATTACAAAATAAAATTTTTGGGTAGAAAAAAAAATTGTTTTGTCCGCGGATTATCAGGCCGCAGGAAATTACGGTAATTAAAAGAAATTTCGTATTTTATGCCAATTTAGGGTTGATAATTTTTTTTATGAGTGACATTTATGATATTTGTTGGAATTCAATTTTCTGTCTATTTTAAAAGCTATTGCGATTTATTAATGCAATTTATTCAGTATTCTAAATTTCGTTTAAAAACTTTTTTTCGCTTTTAGAATATTAAAATTTTATTTATATACTAGATATTATTTTCAGATTTTCAAAAATATCGAAATTTTGGATTTTATTGAAATAATTTAATTTGAACATTTTTAATTTGATTAAAGTAAATAACTTCCTTTTATAATTATTTTAAATATAAAAATTTTGCTGGTACCATCTATGAAAGAATTTAATAATTATAAATTAACAACTTTGATTTATTAATTAAAGGCTAAATTGTTTTGAAAAAAATATTAAACGAAACCCTATGTGCGATTTACGATCACACTTACTCACTTGTTAAAAATGTTCCTTTTTCTACCGAAAAATTTTCTGAATCGTATGAGTAACGTCCGTCAAACGTAGTTTAAAAATATGTATGCCTAAAAATAAAAATTGTTTTTTAAAAAAAGAAAAAAACATGGTTAAATTAAATACCGTTATTGAAAAATGAAGTGAAATCTTGTCTGACAATTTTAGAAACCAAGAACATTAAATAACCAAAAAAAAAAAAAAAAAAAAAAAAAAAAAAAAAAAAAAAAAACTGTATTTTACATAATATAAAAAATGCTTTGAGTCAGACCAATTTGTTTTAAATAGCATTGCAATAGCATTAACGAAATGTCTTTTTTTCCAGAATCGTAGCTAGTATGAAGAAACAATGTAAAAAAGATTATTAGAGTAATTAGTGTTGCAATTTTTTAGACTCTCTCTTGTAATGAACGTAATGAGTTACTAACGATAGTATTAGCTTATAGAATTCGTACGGTTTTTTGGTTTAAACCACTGAGATTTAATTTACTTTTTATTAGGACTAGTTTGTTTCTTTTCTAAATTTATCTTTGTATTCTTTTACAAAATGAGTTTACTTAATAATGCATAGTTTAAAAATAACTGATTCGTAGCGTTTAATGAGATGTACTTGCTAAAATGTATATATTTAATTTTCTAATTTAAATGAAGACTAAACAGATATTTTTATACTTTTTGAAATGTTAAATAAAAAAAAAAAAAAAAACTAAAAAACTAAAAAACTAAAAAAACTTAATCTTGAACATATATATATATATTTAACAATGATTTTAATTGTAAATAAAAATATAGTTTGTATATGTAATATAATTTTACCTAATTTTTCTGCAACCTGAATTTCTACCTAAACTACAATTTATTTACTGTTTAATGATAGTGACAAAATGTTTGCGAAATTGCATATTAACCAAATTAAACTTTCAATGTGAGTACCCAGATTATAGTTTATTTCAGAATTTAAGCTATAAATACCGCATGTTAAAAATATGCAGTTACCAGAGAAATATTTTTTCTTTCGTGTAGCATTTTTTCCTCTCCTCTTTTAGCTTTCATTTTTTTTTTTTTTTTTTTCTTTTTTTCACTCCAGCATTTTTTTAAAAATTAGTTTAATTTTTTTTTCAAATATTGCTACTTGTACAAAATACGCCCTCTGTCTGTAAATTATACAATGATAAATATAATTACTATCTAAATCATAGCTAAAAATATATTATTGCTATGAGTAAAATAGAAAATCCCATAACACAACAAAATAATACATTCTGGTTTCAATTTGTAACTCTCGTAATATAATAATATATAACAATTTGAAACATTTTAAAATTTGATTAATTATTTAGTATTTAACATAGCAGAGGGAAACATATATGAAATTTTGAAGACTTTATCTGTATTTTAAAGGGATTTTAATTGGTAAATTCCCAGAACTTTTCTATAAGTAATTCTTTAAACATAAGCGAATACGCCAATGAGTAGTACATTTATAGGGCTGAAAACCAAAATAATTTCAACTTAGGCTATAAATAATAATAATTAAAGTTACAAATGCTCTTAATTTAATAACTGTTAAACTCTTACGGACTACCTTACTGGCATATTTGATTTAAAATAAAATAACAACAGCTAAAAATATTTAACTGATAGTATAATATTAAATGTATGTAAAATAATCTTATACAAATTTCACTTTTTATTTTTATCAAAATAATTTCCTTTATATATTCAGGGCTCCCAAATGGTCCGCGAACTGAACATCAGTAAATTTTAACAGAAAATTTCATGATACGTTTGCGCTAGAATCAACTTCCAAACGTGGTTTCTTGGCAATTTGCAAGACAAATCTAAAAGGAAAATTTCTCTAAGAAAATTCTGATGTTCAGTTCGCGGACCATTTGGGAGCCCTGTATATTGATTTATTTGTAAATAATATTTTATTATCTAATCAAACTGACTGTGTCTCACGTAACATGACCATAAATAGTTGTTTAACAAGTAAGAAAAATCACGCGTTAAGCATAGATTATGAAGCACTTTCCAACACTTCTTGAAATCTTTAACAAAACTTCGTTATCCAGGGAATTAATGTATTATTGCCCATATCCAAATATGTATTCCAATACCTTTGTAACGCCCTGCATTTGATCAGTCAGTTAATATATGGATTATATAATGGTAAAATTTAGTTTAGGAAAAAAAACGCCTAACTGGTTGAAATTTTCCTTTCGGCAATTTATACTAATAGATGGAAACACACTTAAATACTTTTCTTTAGCCCTGTAAAATACATAGTACCTTTAATACACGAAAGTAATTTGCTAAAGTTTAGTTTAAAAATAAATTCTCTTTAAACTACATAAATAAAATTTCCAGAAATTATCATCCAAAGGCAACCATGTATCCAGTACTTTGCGTGACCCTGTATATCATTTTATCTATATTCTACAAACATTTCTTAGTAAACTAAATGAAGTTCATCGCAAAAAGGCATAACATATTTAAAAAACACCTTTAAGTAAATTACTCTCATATTCAGTAACCTTTCCGAGATCATTTGTGTAACCCTGTATACCTAAATTGTGTAATATTTAGTATATATATGAAACATATAATATGCATACTTCTAGTGAAACTTAAAAGAGTAATATTATAATTAAAAATGCATTTCATCCATCTAACAGCCATCTACCATAATATACAGGAGGTCGGATAGAATATACTATTTGAAATCTTTTGTGTGTCTCTGTAAATGCTATGCACTAAGTATTATGCATGAAATAACTCATATTAATATTCAGCAACATATATTAATTTGATTATATATGAAATCGTTTACCTTAATTAAAATATGCCGCAAATAATTCCATACCCCTTTATTATTATGTATTCGAATTCTTTTGTGTGGCCCTGTAAATGAATAATAACTATTCTTTTCGCTGCATATTTTAATGCACTTTGTATATGCATATAAATTTGAAGATGTTTGACAGGGTGTAACATCTTGAAATATCAGTTGAAACGATTTTTCCCCATAGGCCGTAATGTAATGGAAAACTTTTGATTGCCTCTATAAATAAACTAATCATGGCAGACACTTCATTTTGAATTGGATTCGTGCTCGGGTATACATCATTAATGTCCTAAAATTTCATGACAATCCGAGTATTTTTACGAGAGTTAGAGCGCGGACAGACGGCCATACGGCCAGACTGTCAGACGGCCAGTCAAACCGAATGCATAAGCAGTTTTTAACTTTTTTGGAATGTGCTAAAAATGATGTGGATCATTTTGAACAAAAGTAAAAGCCAATTTTCCGGAAGGTTATCTAGTTTACACGTGTCCACGCCCATTTTCGTTTAATCTTGTATGATCTTCACCCAGAAGTTTTTGCTAACTTTATGAAGATCTGAGTTATTTTCATTTTGTTTGCATATGATTGTGTACAGATGATTACCTAAAATGAGCACTATTTTATGGGCTAAAAGATTTAGGGAATTTTTATTAACCCCTTAAAGGGCGGTGTTATAAAATATATCCACTTAATTGTAATTGAAAATGCCACATTGGCACCAAAATTCTGAAATGAAAATTTTAATTTTAACAGGAACATAAAGAAAAGTATTTATCTATTTTTTTAAAATAAATTTGTTTTTAGATTTTGGTGTCATTCAATCATTTCAGCTAATCTGAATCAATGTCATTCAGTTAATTTGAAGATTTATTTATTCGCATTTTGCATTTCTTTTAAAATCATAAAATTATAGAGAATGCTGATATGGATAAAATACAAATTTGATCAGAAAAATAACTGTAATTAATTGTAAATTCTTTCCACTAAAAATCGTGTTAACCGTAACCTTTTCTCTGGATTAATTATTGGAAGCATTTCTCGAAAAATTAGAATTTAACTATTTAATGCATGTAAATAACACTAATAATGCTATTCAGACACTATTTCAGAGCAAGCAATGTTTTTCAGAACTATTTTAGTACTATTAACCCTTTCAGGGGCAAAAGAATTCTGTTCGTAAAATGATGAAATAATAGACTGACATCAGAATATTCAAACGAATTTCTTAGAAAATAAACTTCCGGTATTTTGAACTTTCATTAGAAAAGTAACATTTTATTATAATATTACTGGTGTCATTTGTCAATTTTGGCATTAAAATTAGGTGGCTAGACCCTCTAGCCACCGCCCTTGAAAGGGTTAATATAGAGCATAATGCCAGTGGCATAACCAGGGTGGGTGCCCAAGTGCTCTTGATACCGGTAATTATTGAAAGTTATCTTCGCTTTATCTAACAAGAAAATTATCTTCTATGAATCAATGATAAGAAAACAGTACAGTATTACTGGTTTTGGGCACCCACTTTGGCTGAGCCACTGAATATACATGTAGGAAGCAACTGATATGAATTTTGTAAGACTTATTCTATGTCATTGATAACGTTTAAATATTTATGATTGCAATATCTCTAATAGAATATATGAATGGTTAAAATAAATATCGCCCTTGAAAAATTAAGTGAAACTTTGTTTGATAATTTTGCAAGTTTATTATTTATTTTATTTTTATTTATTTTTATTATTAATATTAAAGCCCCTAAATTTGAAAAAGACTGCATACCTTATAACAGAACACATAAAAACATACCTTATAAAATATGAAAATTGCTACAATTGTTTTTAAATAGAATTGGAGCACTAAACTGAATTTTTTATTGATATTTATATTAAAGAATTTCAATAGAGTCAGGTGTTCGAGTGCCGTTATTTCTGAATAGTAGTGCTTGTAATAGATTAATCATCGCGTTTTTTAATTCTAAATTCTTGTCATTAAATAAAGCGAATATTTCTATTTTGGAATAGCAATACTGTAAAATAAGCAGGCATAATATAATTAATCTTACATGAAAAAAGCCTTTTAACTTTTTAAACAAAAAATCTTAAAATATTGAGAACTACTTTAATTTATAATATTACAAACTCACTTATGATATGGTCCTTATTATGGCACTCCCATATACGCCAAAAATGAATACTTTTCCTGTGAAAAGCTCAGCAAATAAATAAAAAAAAAGACGGATTATAACTGTAAAATAATCGTTTCAAATACACTCTGTAGTTTTAATGACACTACAAAGCTTTAGCAGAAGTTACTGCTCTGAAAAAATTAATTAATTATTATTATTGACCATATTTTTGAAGTGCCATGACCAAATTATCTCGCTAATCTTTTTTAAATTATAGTAATGCACGTATGGATGTTGATTTAGCTTCATGCTGTTGTCAGTTTTTACTCGCATATGGTTTGTAGATTTGTATCTATCATTTTTTACTTTGATATCCAGTCACTGGTTTTTAATCAATAAAATACGTAAAAAGTGATTTTGCAATCAAAAAGTATTATTTATAAAAAGTCATTGAAAGACCTTAGAAATAACTGTTAACATGAAATAGCATTATTTTTTATGAATAACCGGTAATTATCGAAAAATATGTCCTTTCAGTCATAAAGTTTGTTACAAAACATAAATTGTAAATGAATCTCGAAAATCCCTTTTTGTTTTGACGCAGTTTTAAAAGATATTTATTTAAAATATAGTTCTGAATTAGGATGAAGGTGACTTTATTTTATAAACGAAAAATTAAATGCCATTCAAATTTTCTCTGAAAAGTAATAAATATATTTTTTTCCATTATTCAAATTGCAATATGCAGGTTAAAAATCTAACAAAGTTTTGCTAATTTTTGTTTGAATAAAAACAGTGTTGTTTATTTCCTTGAAGTAAAAAAAAGTTTTGTTTCAACACTTTATTGTCTGAAAAATATGTTTTTTGTTTTATTTTTGAATTTGACTGATATTTTACATTTTATAATTATGCTAATTTTACATATATGTTTGAAACAAGTTTAAAGCCGTGTAAAATATTATGTAGCAGAATTACATCTAGAAACATTTTAAGTAAAAAAAAAATCATTATTTAAATAAGAGTAAATAATGCAATAAAATGTAACATGGGTAATGTTTCGTCATTAGTAAAGTATAAGTACACTGGGCAAAATATTAATCACCTATGAGTGGAAGCACGATGGTTTTGCTTTATTTACTCACGAGATAAGTCTCACGAGGTAAACCAAAGTTGGGCTATTGCAGCCATGGGGGGCTACACATTAATCATTGCAGTAACGTGCAATGAACAATTCGTCCGTTAAGAAAGTTAAGTATAAGAATGTAATTTATTGACAAAATCACGCTCTCGTGTTTATGAGTGTCAACGACTTTTCCGAGCTCAATATCTTCTATTTTTTTATACATCGAACCATGCTGTCAATCATGTCTTGCAACGAATGCTGTAACTTTGATAAGAATGAAATACAGTGTCAAAACCGTGATAGGAAAAATACACTAACCCAGAAGAACCAGTCAAAAGTGTCAAGACTTTTCGAAAAAATAGTTAAAATACCGACAGTTCAATGAATGAATGCCTGGTCCAATTTTCTTTCTAACAAACATTACAGAAAGAACTTCATACAATAAACATTTGGAGCATGGTACTTCACAAGAAGCGATTATTCATAGCAACTCATTCAGCTTCGTGTCTATAAGGAACGTGGAAAGTAGCTGACATGAAGACCACACTGTTGTCCAACGAATCATAAAGTCGTTTTGTATGCGAATGACTCTGGTATTTCGAATGCACCTAAACATAAATTTGTGTTTATTGTACTATGATTTTGACCACTGATTAAACTGGTCACTAAATTAAACCAGAGTGTTTATTTGAACATTTTAGGTGATGTTTTCTTACCCCCAATTGAAAATCTTCTTGATTAATACGTTCTGGAAACACTTCATTTAGACAGGAAACTTGTTCAAAAGGCTGGATTCTTACTGGTAGGTATGATAGATTGTCTCAGACCCTTTAGCACTTCGACTGTCCCACAGAATCACACCTTTTAGCTTTATAGATAATCCGGAGGATTGTTTTCAATAGGGAAATAAAACGTTCACATCAGTTATCAGCGCAATTATGTGGTCTTGTGTGATCCACACATGAGCGAGTGGTGGTAACTGGATGCGTCATACTTTATGGATTCTATTATTAGACAAAGCCAGGCGGTTATAACTCTATATTAGAGAACAATATCCAACGGCCGAAAATAGTTTTGTTTGGTGTGCATATACACATCTACCATGAAGAAATATGCGGAGAAAATTATACACAAAAGCCTATACATTCTTTAACATAACAACGTTAATTTAACATTTTATTAATATTTAAAGTACCCAAAACATTTTTAGTCGAAGATCAGCTAAAAAAAAAACCACTATTCAAAATATATTTCCTAGCCTCAGGATTTCTGGTTTTGAACAGCAGAGCTGGAAAACATTGTTTATATACATATATATATATATACACTGGTGTCCAAAAGTTAAGCATAATTGCTAATTAAGTAAGTAATGAAAGAAATATGAATCGAAATGTGGTGAAACTCCAGGTGTGTAAACAAAACAGTACGTGTCATATATTTTCGCGAAGAGTTTTCCCCGAAATCGAACAGGGGACCGTCAACAAATTGAAAAAGAACGAAGATCTTTTGGATAACCCTGTCGAAACTAATGTAGCAAAAGCGTTCAAACTGCAAATTATGATTAATTGGCTTATTGTAATGTACTGTGTTTATTTTTACAAGGATAGCATGTATACTCGTAGAGAAATTAAGGTTTTTACAAAAAACAAGCCTAAGTTTTTTGCTTATAATTTGCAGAGTTCTTAATATAAAATAATGTCCTTTTCCGAAAATATGACAAACATCATTGTACACAATACCCGGTCATCAAAATTTAAAAATAATAAAAATTGTATGAAAAATGAATAGGTTTAGTAAATAATTTTTCATTGCGCATGCGTCAACGATATCAAAATTTCATTTGCATATTGTGTTAGCTAAATGTATAGAGCAACTTCTGTAAAAGTTTCAAAAACATAAGTTGAAAACTCTGAAAATGATCGTCTATAGAATCAACTCAAAATCCGTTATTCCTAAAGGAAGCAAAAAAATCAGGGATTTTACCTAACTATAGTTGTACGTGCAATATTGTGTAGGCACTAAACAATGGAATATGGATACAGCCCCTCATCTTTTTGCTTCATTTAGGGAATAAAGGATTTTGATCTCATTCTATCAACGATAATTTTCAGAATTTTTAAGCTATGTTTTTGAGACTTTCACAAAAGTTGCTCTATACATTTAACTAGCATAGTATGCAAATGAAATTTTAATAGCGTTCACGCATGCGCAGTAAAAAATTATTTAGTAAACCTGCTCATTTGTCATACAATTTTTATTATTTTTTAATTCTGATGCCAGGGTATTGTGTACAATGATGTTTGTCATATTTTCAGAAAAGAACATTATTTTATATTAAGAACTCTGCAAATTATAAGCAAAAAACTTAGGACTGTTTTTATAAAAACCTTAATTTCTCTACGAGTACACATGCTATCCTTGTAAAAATAAACACAGTACATTACAATAAGCCAATTAATCATAATGTGCAGTTTGAAAGCTTTTGCTACATTAGTTTTGACAGGGTTATCCAAAAGATCTTCGTTCTTTTTCAATTTGTTGACTGTCCCCTGTTCGATTTCGGGGAAAACTCTTCGCGAAAATGTATGACACATACTATTTTGTTTACACACCTGGAGTTTCACCACATTTCGATTCATATTTCTTTCATTACTTACTTAATTACCAATCATGCTTAACTTTTGGACACCAGTGTATATATAAATCTTAAAACTGCACTCAAAATACTTTATAAAAAATCTATTAACGTTGAAGATAAATGACAAACGTAGAAGTTCCCATCTTTCGGTTGACTATCAGAATTGGACTTATATTTTTCTATTGCCCTTGATTCCTCGATTAAAAATTTGCGTCTCTTTTCCCATCCGTACATTTATTTAATGTCTGTATATAGTTAAATTTTAATTAATTTTTGCTTAGTTCTAATATATTTAAATTAGCTCGATGAAATTTGGAAAGACCGTTGGATACAACTGAGAAATTTGACATAAAATTTGTAGTAATACATCCAAATTCAGTTTTAAAATTTTCAATTAGAATTTTTTAAATTATCGTTTTGATTTTCTGTAGGGAAATTTTGCTAAGTCTCCAAATATATTAGAACAAGAGAAGGTAAATTTGTCATAATGACGGCGCGTAAAATATAGACAAATTATAAACTGATATCCTAGCAAGTTCCCTCTGTGGACGTTTAGGTGTCACCGCCATATTCCATAATAGTTCTATAGGCTTAGAAGAGAAAAGAAATCAAGATGCCAAATCCCAATACTCACTCACATCATATAGAAAATATACTTAGAACGAGAGAAGTTAAATTTAGCATAATGACGCGCGCATAATATAGACAAATTATAAATGGATATCCTAGCAATTTCCCTCTGCAGACGTTTGGAGGTCAACACCATATTCCATAACATTTCTAGAGGCTTAGAAGAGAAAAAAAATCGCGATGGTAAATCCCAGTACTTACGCACTTCATATAGAAAATGTCTTAGAACAAGGGAGGGTAAATTTGGCATAATGACGCACGCATTATATAGCGAAATTATAAAAGGGTATCTTAGAAATTTCCCTCTGTAGACGTTTGGGGGGTCAACGCCATATTCCTTAATATTTTTAGAGGCTTAGAAGTCAAAAGAAATCGCTATGGTAAATCTTAGTACTTACGCACTTCACATAGAAAATACCTTAGAACAAGGGAGGATAAATTTGGCATAATGACGGCTCGCATAATATAGAGGAATTATAAAAGGATATCCAAACAATTTCTCTCTGTGGACGTTTGGAGATCAACAGCATATTCAATAATGTTTCTATATGCTTAGAAGAGAAAAGAAATCGCGATGGTATATCCTAGTACTTACGCACATCATATATAGAAAATACATTTGAAATTCAAACCTTCTTTTCCTATCCCTTTCCCCCTCACAACTACCCAAATCATATATTGAAGAACTTACACATGCCTTAAAGAAGAAGGTTTGTGGGATTGAGATCCTTGAAAAGTAAGCAAAAGATTAGGTTGATTTGTATAAAATTCCACTTCTGGGAGGCAACACTTCTGATTAATAGTCAAACAAACAAATAGCAAAATAATAATAATAATTATTATTATTACTATTATTATTATAATATCCCAAAATAATTTAATTTTAGAAATAAACATTAAGTAGAAGTTGAGATTTTTGTCACTTTTGTAACTTGAACGATTTGTCTGAGTAAAATAGAAGATTATTTAACAGATAGGATGCATAAAATTTTATCTTAAAATACATTTTTGAGAAATATTCAAGAAAATGTTTTTGAGTTCCAATAAAAAAAATTGAATAAACATTTAAAATATTTCTAGATTATAAATTTAAATTCCTTACACAATCTTGATATTCATTTTATTATGGAAAATCCTCAGATTTTTTTAAACGTTGTTGAAACAATCAAACTAAAAAAGAATATTTTTAGCTTGATACTTAAAAGTAAATTCATAAATATTCTTTGCTAATAAAAATGTATCTTAGTAAACGTGATAGAAATTTGAAAAGATACTTGCATTAATTGTTGCGACTTTTATGTAAATATTTTTAATCCTAGGAATAAAATGAAAATTTTTATCCTTTTAAAGTATGTATAAGAAAACATTTCATAATCTTTTCACTGGATTACCTTGATCCAAGGATCATAGAACTAGCAACATAAATGTTCTTCTAAAGGACCAAGTTTTAAATTTAATGCAAAACAGAATTATGCTAAAAAAAAAACGAAGTATACATTTTTAATGGCTGTAATCACAGTTAAAGAATGCGACTGTTTTACGTTGCATGAAAACTGATCATGATAAAAAAAAAATTCATTGGCGTTTTAAGGTAAAACTAAAAAGAATTACTTAAAATTGAAACAGTGTATCATGATAGTGTTTGCTAAAAAGAGAAACGCTCATAACAGATAATAAAGAGAAACAATATATTGAGGTAATTAAACTAATTGGAAACAGAATTTCTTGTTCCGAGAGAAAACATGTTGAGTAACTAATGATCTCGCTAAAGTGATGTCTTTATGTTAGATAAGTTAGACTGATTTGGACTTTTACCATTAAGTAATTTGCTTTTGATTACAACATTTATTGCTTTATTAAGAACCAAACATAGTTGATTGTTCCATAAAAATGTTTCTTCTTGTTAGAAAAATAATATATCAATTATAAAATCTAATGTTAATTCTCTCTTATTTGTTAATAATCTTCATAACTTATGCCCCTTCACTATTTATAACGTTTATTAATATGTTAAAAGCGATGAAAGAAATTAATTATAAAAAAAAAAAAACAGTCGTCGCAAACTATGAAACCTCATTTGCAAGGTATTGAATTATTGCCACACAACAGAAAAGTTTGAGGCTCTCCCGATAACAGAAAATACAAGGTTCCTTAATTTAAATTAATTTATCTCGTTACCTAATTGCAAATCAAAAATACTTTACTACCTAGCGTATTAAACTAGAAGTTTGAAAACGTTAATTATATGGTTTTACTAACAAACACAGAATTCTTTCATTCGCTAAACACTGTTATATTTCAACTATGGAATCTACGGTTGCTAGGTAACTGTTACAGAATGTCATCTCTAGGCTTTGCATAAACAACCGTTAAAAAATGATAAGTATTGAAAAAAAATCTTTTGTTTAGATTAGATAAGGCGCAACTAAGTGGCTTGTACAGAAAAAGGACAGTATAAAACGAAACAAGATTTATCAACGCTATACCGAAACGTACATTCATTAACACTTCACCACTTTAGACCCCAGGGTTCATTTATGTATTTTTTAATTTTTGAGTTATGCAATTATATTAGCAAACTTATAACTAAGAAAGATTGAACAGTGAAAGAAAAAATAACAATTTACTATTTGTACATAAAATTTGATGATACATAGGAACTCAAGAATTATATTTTTCGACAATTTCTTAGGAATTTTTAAATTTTACCTTACTTTTTTGGATTACAAACATTGAAAAACATAAAATAAATATATATTTAATATTTTTTATTACTAATAGACTTTACAAATGGCAAATGGCGCACAGTAAAATTGATTAAGTTTTCATTTTTATACATTTCGCACATTTCTGCTGCAAGTCATTTTTACTTTGCACGTAGCTCGCTGAAAAATCACTATAAGAAAGAAATTGCTATTTTGTTTGATTCTTCTTTCTGTTAAGATACACCAGGTCCGAAGAGGTCAACATAGTTGTCAATTTACACACCATTTTATTACCACTAAAATGAATAGAAGTTTTTATATCACAGATTTCAAATATTAAATAAAAGCAAACTCTGATATTCAATTTTAGTGGTAGGAAAAAAGCGTAAAATTTGGCAGCTATGTCTTAAATCTTGTAATTTTAAGACCATTTACCAAATTCCTATTTTCTACTTGAATTAGTTATTCTTGGAAGAATCTGAGTCTACATTTTGGCAGTTATCGTTTTAAGATGGGTTCGTATCTTTTTTTACATTCGTTGACCATTTCATGATGAAAGAAACTCTGTCGATGTTCTACCTATGAATATTTTTTGAAGGAAAATTAACTCTTTATCTACCGACTGTACCAGGACTCCCAAATGGTCCGCGAACTGAACATCAGAATTTTTTTAGAGAAATTTTCTTTTTAGATTTTTCTTGCAAATTGTCAAGAAATCACGTTTAGTAGTTGATTCTAGCTCAAACGTATTATGAAATTTTTTGTTAAAAAATACTGTTGTTCAGTTCGCGGACCATTTGGGAGCCCTGCTGTACTTATAAGTACCATAAATGTTACTTATTATAAAATTCTTTCAATACGTCAATTAATTGTAATACTGTTTAGAATGAGTTACATATACATTACTTTATTTTGTTCCAAGAGCATTATGAGTTACATATACATTACTTTATTTTGTTCCAAGAGCATTATTGGTTACACAAAACAAAAATATTTTTTAAAAGGATGATTTCTTTTGCCTTTATATCATTTCATCTTTCTGAACGCTGAGGGAGGGGGATGGGGATTTTTCAATTCGGAAATATTTCTATATTTATATTGTAAGAACATCAGATTTGTACATTTTATAATTCTGCAAAATACTAAGGAAACAATTTAAAATAAAAGATTTGAGTGGGGTTTTAAATATTGCACAAAATCTTTGTAAATTCAAATTTAATTAATCCTTCTAAAATTCTTCAAAAATTTATTAAATAATTATGTATATCTTTTAATTTACTTTAAACAATTTACGTAAAATGCTTTAGAATGCAAAATTTTCATGAATTCATAATGCGGTAAATAAATAGTTAAACGTTGAGTGTTGAAAGAGACTTTGTCATTGAGTTGGAAAATTTAAAACGAGGGCTTAATTCTTTTCTCGGATTTATTCAGAAGATTCAACTTTATATTTATAAATTATAGATTGTTTTTCTTTTGATTTTTCTAAGTCCTCTTTGTCGCGTTGTTGTTCCCCCTAAATAATTCTTAAACTTCTAATAAATTCACCTCATTCTAAATTACTAAACATAAAGCTGAATATCTTGTAACAGATATCACATCTCCAGTTGCAGTATTCGTTTGGTTGGTTTTCAGAAAAAAAAGAAGGTTGAATGGATAAAAATGGCCTTGCAAATTATGTCTTATCTCAAATATATTTTACATAAATTCAAATTTCTTTTTATTGGGTATTATATAGAAAATTTAGTGGACCATAAGAAAGCGAAACCTACATGGTAGGCATTTCAAACTATAGAGCAACGGATGATTCAAAAGATTTATTTGGAGACCGATAGAAAAATAAATGGCATTGAGAATATCCATGAGTAAAAAAGTACGAAAGCTTAAAAAATTGGTATTTTGTATTATGCCAGGCGTCGCAGCATTTCTAAAATTTTCGCACTTTTCTACCAGTATTTTAAATCAAATATCTTCCATTCATAATCCTTTAAGTTCTACAATGAAATCTTAGAATAGATATTATCGTTTAAAATTTGTGGTAGGAAAGTGTGAAAATTTTAGGGACGCTGCGACCCCTGTTATACGTAGCGTAAAAAATTAAATTGCTATCATACTTTTCTAAATTTCATCGTTTCGTGAAGACGGTTCCCATTTTAGAAGTGCGGTAAGGTACTAGCCACAAGTGTGAGATATTGAAACCGAAGTTTGTGTGTTCACTTTTCCCCAACCTAACTACACTGCCATCATGTATTATCGATTTGAACTTATTTCGACCCTCTACAGAAAAACTTGACAAATTCTTCTAGAATTTCAGGAAGAAATCTAACGTGTTAAAGACCACATATTTTATTCAAGGTTTAACCTCGTAGGTAATATCATGTTTAAAAAAGTAATAACGTATGCGATTTTCCTGTAAAATAAAATATTCGAAATGATCTGTACCTATAAAAAACTATTAAGTGAATCTGGTACAAAATTTGCGAAAGAATAACCATTATGTTTATAGAGATTTAAGGTAGCGACAAAATATTACAAAGAAATTAAACTTTTTTGGTCTTTTTAACCAAATTTAGTGCCACTTTAAAAGAAAAGTGGAAAAGTACAATAGAAATTATTTGTTACACTTAAAAAATAAATGTAGTAAATATTTGTATTTTTGTATGTATAATATATGATTACAATAGTGAATATATGATTAAATATGAGTATTTATATGAAATAATTTTAACTGTGCATGCGCGAACTAAAATAAAAATTTTCTCGCTTAATTCAGAGCTTAACTATGTATGGAATTTATAGGGAAAGATTAGAGAAAGAGCGTAGAAATTCAGATAAATGTCGACAATATTGCAAGCTGAATTTCATTTGCTTTTTAAAAGTAACTTTAAGGCTGGGAATTTTTCACAAATTATTGTTGTTGCTATTGTTAACTGGCTTAAAATTGGGAAGCTAGCATTTAAAATCCTTTTGAGATCTTGTGGGTGAATTCCTTCCCGCATAAATAAAAAATATCATTTTAATCAAAAACATTATTAACTAAATTTAATAAATTTATTTGGAACTTTTACTTCACATATTCGTATCGGGATTGCATAATCTGTCAATGTTTGATCAGTTTTCCATGTGAATTTTAAACACGAGTTAGTGATTTTGCATTTTTCGAGAATTATAAAGAAATACATCCAATAAGCTATAACTTATTATCTCTTGGACACTTCAAATTATTAAAAACAACCGCATGCAAATGTATAAACTAAAATAAATAATTACATAATAAATTTAACACAAAATAATAACAAATTTACATAACAAATAGTTACGTGGAACGTAATTAAGCAGCGGGAAGATTTTCAACCATCAGAGCTCAAATGACTTGAATAATGCGATTTGTTGTTAGTGTCAGCTCCACCAAAAACACATTAGCCAGTGTTTTTGAATCAACGAAAGGGATGCTTATATTTTGGATCCCATCAGATCCCAAAGAATCTTAATTTATGTTTAATTCAACAGATTGACGAGGTTGCTATATTTTAAACATTTCTAAAAAATATAAATATTTTTAACCCCTGTTTCATCTATAATTTTGATACATTTTTTGATTATTTTGTATTTTTATGTTATGTTTTCTGTAATTATTAAAATTATAATTTTCTCTATTACTAAAATTTTTAAATGTTTTAATAATTTTAGATCCGTGTAAATAATGTAACCGATTAAAATCTGTTAAAAGATTACAATTATAGTTATTTCGACACAACTCTGAAATGCCATTTGTGGTGTTTGCATGCTGAAGTGAATTTCTTCGAGCTCTGATAGGTGAAATATTCCCTCCACCGCTAGTCGAAAGGGGCGATTTTAAAAAAAGTAACTACATAGTCCAATTTCAGAAGTTCCCTAATCACATTTATAATGCATTTCTAGCTTATTTAAAAATTTTACTATCTCGGAACTCAAAGGGTTTCAACATTGGCCAGTACGAAAAGTTGGAACAGATGCTTCGATTTAAATTTTTTTAATGAGTTTATTATAATGTTTCTTCAAAGGACACTAAAACATCGATAAAAAAAAAAAAAAAAAAAAAAAAAAAAACTATTACATGTTACAAATTGTCAAAAATCCTTATCATTAAGCTACTTTTTTTCAAGCAGTTGAAAATCAGCTCACAGTCTCGCCAATATCTTTTTGTATTTTCATGATATTGGCCGGCATTTTTATGAGTTGTCCTACACACTTATCTACTAAATTATAGAAAAGGAAAAAATCTTAGTTCATGAGCAGTTGAAATATATTACAAACAAAATGCTCATGTTTATTTCATCAAATATTTCTTACATTGATATTCTAATCATAGTACCGTAATTTCGGGTGTATAAGCCGCGGATCAAACAATTCTTTTTCGACCCAGAATTTTTAAAAAAATTAATGTTACTACTTAGATCGCCGTAAATATTTCTGTTCAATCACTAAATAAGATTTCTGGGTCCAAAAAGAATTGTTTGATCCGCGGCTTATACACCCGAAATTACGGTATGTTGTTTCAACTGTGTAGCGATAAACTTTGTTTGCAAATCCTGCATGCTATAAGAAAACAAGATGCGAAAATGATAAAATTTTTTAGAGACCTTTAAAATATTATTAATATACATATTTTCTTACATAAATAAACAGAAATATTAGAACTGCATTGTCAGGTTACATGTCTACATATCATTTTAAGCATTTATTTTACAAGAACAACGCAAATATTATATTTTTCAATTTGTCATTGGTACCGTAATTTCCCTCATGAACAAACCTTTATTCAAAAATATCATGTCAGGCAGGTTTATTGCAATCCTGAAGTTCCAGATTTTTTTCATGTGATTCTTACATGAAAAATTAGATGAAATTCTCATATAATTAGATTTACGACGAAGAGACAAAAATAGAAATTATCCAGTGACTTTTAGCATTACAGTGTATATAAAAATTCATCCAAGTTTTATAAAAATATTTTTCACCGGAATTTTCATTTAGAACAGTTTAAGTTATTTATTGAAAATGTTTTTGCTCAGCATTTAATTAGCTTATTTTACTAAGAGTTTCCTGGTTCGAATTGACATCGCTCCGTATGATACGGGTCAGAATGACCCGTCGCCGCGGTTCTAGTGTTAAATAACTTTCATTCAAATAGGTCTGAAAAAGCGATAATTTTTAACGCCTCTCTTCTCCTTTTTCTCTTAAAAATTTAAATTTTCTCTTAAAAAATACTTTCGATTTTTCACAAGGTACTATTAAGGGGGATACTTAACCCATTAGTGCCTGAATTATTTTCTTCGTTAAAATTCAAATGTTTCATTTTCCCACCATTTTTAAAGCAAGAATAACTTTTATCTTAATTTATCGAGGATTTGTCTCGAGAAAGAAAGTATTTATTTATACCCTTTTTTACTGGTGTGAAATGCGCTTACTTGAACCTTTTAAAACTGTCCCAAAAAAGGGACGCTAGGCACTAATGGGTTAGATACAAATAAAAAATATTTTTAATAAATCCTGGATGTATTCTGTTGCGACTTAGTGCTGTTACTTGTACCGTAATTTTCTGCGTATAATCCGCGGATCAAACAATCATTTTTCGACAAAGAAATTTTAGTAAATAAAATATAACTTTTTAGATCTCCGTAAATATTTGACTTCAATTACAAAATAAAATTTCTGTGTCGAAAAAGAATTGTTTGATCCGCGGATTATACGCAGGAAATTACGGTAAAATGCTGGCGAATCAAGCCAATGCTCCAAACTATGTGCAACTCTGGTAGTAGTACAAACTCAGGATGCATGTATCGACAATTTAATGTATAGGAACTAATATCCCTGTAAAACTTTTTTAAAGAGTGAAATAAAAGCAATGTACTATATTTCTTTCATAATAACAATAAATTTCTTATATTAATTTCTCAATTGCGAAGTTTGTGAAAGTAAATAAAAAATGAAAATAAAACGAGTAATGAGATTGCTTAAATATTAATAGATTTTCTGTTAATACATTTTGAAGAATGGTCGTAATTTTGTTTTAATTAATATTAAAAAAAGTATCAGTAAATAAAATCTGAAACATAAAAAAAGCAATTTTAAAATATCGTTTCTCACCTACATTTTATTCGAGCAAGAAATTAACGAAAGAATTTTTATTTCTGGGAAGAAAACATAAAAAGTACTTTTAGACAAAAAGAATAGGATCATCTATTTAATTGAATTTAAAGCAGCAGTAAAAACATAATTCTTTTTTTTAATCTATATTTTGCTTTCATTCGTTGCACTTTTTAAAACTTGCATCTCTGTTATCATTATGCTTATCATTGTATAAAAACGAGATCTTTTTTCCCCGTTAAAATGAAGAGATTAAGAGATTTTTCAAAACTGAAAGAATTTTTTATTCAATATTTACGAAGCCGAGATATTTTTTTAGCATTTAAAAGAGAGATTTTCGCAGCGCTAAATAGTATTAAACTAGTTTTAAATAATGGTTATTTTTTTAACATAAAAGTAAATGTTTAAAAAAATGTTAGCTAAAATTAATATATACATCTTTTTAATTGACATTGTATAAACTTAACTTGCTACGGTATAAAAAAAAGTTAAATAAAAATCTGATATATATTTGAGGATCTTATCATTATTTCAATGTGACACTTTTACTTCCCAATGCGTCTTGCAATTATTATAAGCTATATAATTCTGTAATTGTGGCTATGTTATTATATGTAAACAATTCTATGTCTGGGAATCCATGCCTTCAATTCTTAGTGAAAATGAATATACTATATTTTAGTATTTAATTAATTCAGTTTTTCATTGTTTATCCATTTTATTTTTAATTTGGAGAGAAAAATAAAAAATACTAAATGTAAAAAGAATATATCAAATAAAAGTAAAAATAATTAATGCATACAAATTAATTTACAGGAAGTATGTTATGTCCGTGAAGATAGTATAAATATATTTTTAAATAAAAATAATAATATTATCTATATAATTTAGTTTGAAGCAGTATTAAAAATACATTTATCTTTTTTTGCCTTAAAATTAATTCGATATATTTTATAAAATCTTAAATTTCTGTTACTGTTATAGGAACTATTACTTTAATAATGGGACTTTATCCAATAAAAATATGATATTAAGAGATTTTCAACAGCGAAGACCAATAATAACATTTTTTTTTTACCTCTTTTAACTAACATGAAAATTGACCTTAAAAAATCCAAAATAGAAATATTTTGTGTATATTTTTAAACTACTTTATCGTAATAGATGATATTTTTTATTATTAGAATTAAAAAGAAAAAACCCTCTTTGTTAGAGTTATAACATTTTTCTATATTATCATTATATGAATTGAATTTTCCAATAACCAAGTAGCTAATATTTCAATTGATATATATGTAAAGATTTTGTACATTTAGATCCGTCTATAAATGACGTCATACATTTTTTCCGTATTTTTTACTCCCCTTCCCCCCTTGTCACAAAGTGTCACACGTCACTTTACCCTCTCCCCCCCCCCTCCTCTTCTCACATGTCACACTATATTACGTAAACATATACTTGCATGACATTTGTGAGCTGAACAATAGAAATGATTCGTATTTTGTATGAAATAAGGTTTACAAAAAAAAAAAAAAAAAAAAAAAAAAAAAAAAGTACAGAATTTCAATAAAATATTAATATGAAAGAGCAATTCAAAACAGTAGTATTTTATAATTTGAAATAGAATTTAACATATTTGGCTTTAAATCTTATCTTTGTGAAAACAAAATATTTTAATTTTAAAATAACTTCATAGTTCATAATTTATTCTACTGAATTTTAATGCTTTTATTTTAACCAAAGTTTGTGATGTCACATTTCTTCCTATCCCCTCCTACCCCCTTGTCACAAACTGTCACAATTTCATGAACCCCCCCTCCCCTTCAAGCGTAACATCATTTATGGATGGCCTCTTTGTTAAATGAAATTTCATTACAGTAGTATCTATTTGAATTATTTTGAAATTTTTATAAATGTGATTATGATATTATAAAAACAAACATTAACAAACTGATAATTATATGCTACAGTTTACCGTCAATACTTACCAGGAACTGGCCCCACCAGTGGCCGACAGATTTTGACCTCTCAACTGGTAGACGGCAGGTGCTGGGTTCGAACCCAATCGTGGCCGTCGGCCTAACCGTTCGGAGTTTTCCGTGGTGTTCTTCGAACCTTGCGTAAATACGGATTAGGTTCCCTTAGGAAGACCCCCCACGGAGGGCATCCCACCCCTTTCGGGCCTATATCCCTCGAGTAGATAATCGGCCGACATAAAATAAATCTTACCAGGAACTGAATCAACACATTTCAGTGTTTGAGATATCCATTTTCTCAATTTTTATACAGATATTTGAAGTAAGCTATGCATAACAATAACAATCAATACTTAGAATAAGAAAGAAGAGTAGCAATAATCAATGTACGAAAAAGAACTTACAAGAAAGCGTGTTAATTCTGTGGCAAAAAAAAAAAAAAAAAAAAAAAAAAAAAACAAGCGCTCTTAAATAATATCCGTTTTTGTAATTTAAAGTATCAGCAAAGACAGAATGATCCCTTTATTCTAAAATATGCACTGATTGTTTTTTTTTTCTTTGTTGTTGTTTACTTGCAAACGTTTTACCTTTACATTTTGTCATTCTGAAAAAAAAAAAAAAAAAAAAAAAAAAAAAAAATGGTCGTTTAAAAAAAAGTGAAATGATGTTATTTTTAAAAACCTACTTTTTTCCCAACATTAACTAAGCTCAAATATTTATTTCCCTCTAAATAAAATATTTCATTTCACCAAAACTGTTAAACTGCTCTTAAATAATATGATATTTTAAAAATCTTTTAAATCTACAGTGAACTAAATTCGGCAAGATCTAAATGGCTAAATATTCAATTAATATGTACCTGACGACTCTCTCTATATACCGTAATTTCGGGTGTATAAGCCGCGGATCAAACAATCCTTTTTGCACCCAGAAAACTTATTAAGTGATTGAAGACAAATATTTACGGCGATCTAACTAGTTATGTTTGTTTTTTTAAAAAATTCTGGGTCGAAAAAGAATTGTTCGATCTGCGGCTTATACACCCGAAATTACGGTATATTATTTTAAAAATGAAATTTCTTTATACCAGTATTTATTCGAATAGTAAGCTTTATAATTATACAAAACTTAGTGGTGTTATTATAAGTTAAAATGTTAATCGTATATCATTGATTATGTTCTTTCCATTCTTATTAGTCAATCATATTTTTTAAAAATAATTATTTCAGTTAACTTATCATTACAAATGGTTGCAAATGTGGTATAAAATAAAAGATTAAAAATAATATTAATGTATAACAGAGAAATGAACAGAAAAAAATTCTGTGAAGGTAATATACAATTTAATTTTATATATAAAAATAATAACATTATTTATTTAATTCAGGTTAAAGCTAAATTACTTGAGTATTGTAAAATTTCTAATGATTAATTATATTTTATAATCCTAGAAAAATTCTTATTGTCTCAATCATAATTATATAAAAACGAATAAAAAAAAAATTCTAAAATGATGAGATTAAGTGGTTTTTCGAAGCTCAGATAATTTTTTTTAACTTTTGCAAAGCCGAAATGTTTTTTGAGCCAAATAATGCTAAACATTTTTTAAGTAATAGGTATTAATTTTAATGTAACAGAAAAAAAAAACTGTTTGAAAAATGTTAGCTGAAATCTGTTTTAATTTAGATTGGGTAAACTGAAATCGTTCTGAAAACGAAAAAAAAAAAAAAAGGTACACATTTATTTGATATGAATGTGAGGATATTTTATAATTTTAAAAAGCCGAAATATTTTTTCTATGAAATAAAAGAGATTACCATTTCATTGAACGGATTTGAACTACTTAAATTAATAGAAAATTGTAACAATTAAGAAATTTGTAAAATTGATGAGCGTGATTAATAATTGTCTACATATTGAACTTATTATAATGCAACAGACGAATTTTTAGCTCACAGGCTATCATAGCCTGAGAGCTTATGTGCCCGTCCGTTCTGTATGTATGTTCGTATGTACGTAACGCGATAACTCATGATAAAAATATCCGATCCACTTGAAATTTTGTATGTAGGTATATCCTGACAAGGCGCTTCCCTGATTAGTTTTTGGAGTTCATTCGATATGTATAAGAGGGGGAACGGGGGGCTCATGCCCCCCGTTAGTTGATATAGATGGGATTTTCATGCAGAATTAAGTTTTCAAAATTTAGGTTAGGATCATTCTGATGAGGCGATTCCGTGACTGTTATTAGGTGTTCATTGATTAAGTATAAATAGGGGGAACAGGGGTTCTAATGCCCCCCCCCGTTAGTTGATATAAATGGAATTTTCATGCAGAATTAAGTTTTCAAAATTTAGATTAGGATCATTCTGATGAGGCGATTCCGTGACTGTTATTAGGTGTTCATTGAATAAGTATAAATAGGGGGAACAGGGGTTCTAATGCCCCCCCCCCCCCCGTTAGTTGATATAAATGGGATTTTCATGCAGAATTAAGTTTTCGTTCAAAATTTAGATTAGGATCATTCTGATGAGGCGATTCAGTGACTGTTATTAGTTGTTCATTGAATAAGTATAAATAGGGGGAACAGGGGTTCTAATGCCCCCCCCCCCCGTTAGTTGATATAAATGGGATTTTAATGCAGAATTAAGTTTTCGTTCAAAATTTAGATTAGGATCATTCTGATGAGGCGATTCCGTGACTGTTATTAGGTGTTCATTGAATAAGTATAAATAGGGAGAACAGGGGTTCTAATGCCCCCCCCCCCGTTAGTTGATATAAAAGGGATTTTCATGCAGAATTAAGTTTTCGTTCAAAATTTAGATTAGGATCATTCTGATGAGGCGATTCCGTGACTGTTATTAGGTGTTCATTGAATAAGTATAAATAGGGGGAACAGGGGCTCTAATGCCCCCCCCCGTTAGTTGATATAAATGGGATTTTCATGCAGAATTAATTTTCGTTCAAAATTTAGATTAGGATCATTCTGATGAGGCGATTCCGTGACTGTTATTAGGTGTTCATTGAATAAGTATAAATAAGGGGAACAGGGGTTCTAATGTCCCCCCCCCCTTAATTTATATAAATGGGTTTTTCAAGCAGAATTTTCAGGTTTCGTTCAAATCTCTGAATAGTTTTGGAAGTTTAATGGTTAAGTATAAAAGAGGGGCATAACTCTTTTTAAATTATATAAATGCTAAATGGGTTTTTATTAAGAATTATCTAATTTGCTCTGAATTTTGGATATAGATTTTTTATATGATAAAGCATGTCTTTGATAGTATAGGAGGTTCAATGATTAAGTATAAAAAAAGAGAAAAGGGGTGAGCTGTTTCCCCTTCTTAATTTTTTTTTTCGAACGGAATTAACCCTTGAAAATATAAAGCTTTAATGTGCAATTAGTATTTGTAGCCTGTGAGCTCAATGCCTTCAGTTTAACTGGGCAGTATTCTTTATTTAAATACATTTTTAAAATAAAACAAAATGAAACACGTTTATCCATATGATGATTTTTAAAATTCATTAAAAAGAAATGCTGTTTTTGTCTATACTTGTTTCATTTTAAAAGCGTTATAATGCTTCATCTCTTATCCTATTGTTATAAGAAAAATTGATTTTGATTATATAGAACTTGATTTACTAATATAATAATATTAAAATTAAATAATAAACCCTATTTTAATTATGTGGATTTTGTTAAATATACAGACACGCAAAATAGCACGCTTTATTCTATTCTTCACCTGTACTGTAATTATTTCTGCAACTGAATTTTTATGCATTAAACTTTTTATAACATAAAGGGCTTAAAATTTTAAGTATTTTTGTAAGATTTTTTTTAAAGTCATTTCACAAAATGAAACATTGTTTTATTTATAAGCTTTATAATGGTCTTAGTCCTGTTCTATTTTTATACATTATGTTGTATAACAAGTTAATGAATGACACTTTAACCCAGGGCTAGCGTCCCATTTTTGGGACAGTTTTAAAAAATTCAAGTAAGCGCATTTCACACCAGTAAAAAGGAGTATTAATAAATAATTCTTTGTCGAGACCAAGTCCTTGATAAATTAAGATAAAAGTTATTCTTTCTTTAAAAGTGGTGGGAAAATGCGAAATTTGAATTTTAACGAAGAAAATAATTCCGGCACTAATGGGTTAATAAATTTGAATTTTATACAGAATATTTATAAATCTTCGAAACGTTTTCGAGAAATAGGTTCTAAATTTAATGTTTTTACAAGTGCTAAATTCACTGTTTTTACTAAAAAAAGTAATAACTATTATTTGCATTTATTAACGTGGATTACTCTATGAACTCATACGGAAAGTTTTAGCGCTAGAAAAGGGAAAAAACGTATCATCACGCGAAAACTATTACTAATAACCATTTAAGATATTATTTAATCGAAAAACTGAAAATGCTATTCGATTCTAAATTGCTTCAAAAGTCATACATACAAAATTTAAATATTTGTGTTTAAAAATAATTCAGAATATTTTCCACTGTTGAGCTGAGAATTTTAGAACCACTATTACAGTTACGAAAATCTGTGGAAAATAAGAACTTATTATAGATAAAATCCTTCTGTCTTTTTTCATACACTAATCTAGTCTGTCTTGCAGAAACTTATATATATATATATATATATATATATATATATATATATATATCACTTGGAACGAAATTGAATTTAGAGCGTATTTCTCAAACATTTATAGGCACTTTTCAAACACTCTATATATCCAAGCATTCTTATAAAAAAGCAATATTTTATTTATTTTTTTTTTATTTTTTGAAAAATCAAATGTCTCTTTATAAATGCAACTATATGCATTATCTTATCTATACTTACATATAAAATAGGACCGCCTGTCAGTAGTTTTGAGAAAATACTATTTCTACTTTCATTTGACTACTTAGACAACGAATAATCTCAAAAAATATTTTGAATTTTTGTTTGTTTGTTTGTTCAGAATATGTTTTGAAACGATAGCATAAGAGGTGTTTACCCATTAGTGCTTTAAAGATAGTTATAAAAATGGCAAGAAAGCGCTTTTCAGACCAGCAAATAGGAAGATAAATAAATATTTTCTTTCATCAGACAAATTCCTCCATAAATTAATATAAAAGTTATTCTTCTTCTTAAAATGGTGGGTAGTCCAAAATTAAAATTTTATCGAAGAAAATAATTCGGGCATTAATGGATTAAGCTTACCAGGGACAAATAGGGAATGTTTATGGATAAAATGTGTAGTTTGTCGCATTCCAATAGCGAAACTACTTTTTCACAAAACCGCTAAAATCTAAGGAATGAATCAGTCAATCAAACAACCATTGAATACTGATAAACTCGATATCAAATTGACCGATTTAAAGTAACCATGCGACAAATGAAATATATTATTAATATTTGTAAGTGACAAGTCTGGCTTGAGCCTGCCATTTGTCGTATTCCGATACCTAAACTACATTTTGCGGGAAAGGAAAAAATCACGAAAATCAACAACAAAACCAATCCTTCAATATGCAAAAATCGAGAAACAAATAAACCATTTCATGGAATCGCTCCACAATTAAAAGATATAATTAGGATTTATAAATTCCAATAATAATTTTTTTAGCATATCAATTGTATATTTTAATAAAAAAATTGGATTAGTAACTATTCCCCCCCCCCCGGTAACCTACACCAAAAATCCTGAAAAATCTTTTAGAATAGAACAGTTACTATGCAGATAGTTATGATATGAATTTATTCCGTTTAAATATGGCCAATGGGAAAAAATTCTTTCAATTGCATTTTAAAGATGTTGCAACCTTTCAAACATAATGAAGTTGATATGCATTTATGAAGTGCATACATACATAACACTCTTCCCATTGGTATAAATAAAATAAAATACGTTTCACATGATATGATTTTTTAAAAGATCTGTTAACAATGGCAGGCCCCAATATACTTCCTCCTGTAAAAATAATAGTTGGTCTGTATGGCCATTATTTCGCGAAATCAAAATACTTCAATGGAATTACTCTAACAGATACCATTTTTAA
Organism: Maratus speculifer; assembly: GCA_964019185.1. Lineage (NCBI taxonomy): Eukaryota > Metazoa > Arthropoda > Arachnida > Araneae > Salticidae > Maratus > Maratus speculifer. The sequence goes on from OZ025299.1 coordinate 205,626,497, forward strand.
AGTGGTGTGGGCTTAAAGTTCAGGTAATTTATGTCTTATTAAACCATAAATGGAAAATGCGCCAAAAAATATGTACAGGGTGAATAAAAATATTATCTGCACTGCTGCTATCATACTGTTCACAGAAAATTAATGAAATTTTGGTTTGAAGTACTTTGAGGCTCGCACTCAATAACCATATAGAAAACAATAACTAAAATATATTAATTACGATTACAGTGAGAATTATCAAAAATTTCAGAGGTAATACCTAAATTTTTTAAAAATTAGAATGTGATTATCATAGTAAAAAGCCATAAATATCTTTGGAACGGTACCTGTAGCACAAGAATCCCCGGTACTAGACAGATTAACACTAGAACGCCCGGAAATTTTGACCATGTTTGACAATAATATTTCTCACCGGAATTTTTATTCAAAATCATTTCATTTATTTATTTAACGTAAATCTGAATGGATTAAATTTAAATTATTTCATGAAAAATTGTCTGGTTCGAATTGAAATTTAATCGAATGGTTGGAGTCGAATCGACTCCTTTCGGGCGTTCTAGTGTTAATCAGAAAAGTGAAAACAAGCATTAATGTGAAAGAAGCAACAGAAAGCAAAACATTTTATTGCGTTTCACAAATTTCCCTGTGACCTCTTTCACACACGATGGCACTTTACATGCAACAGTGGGTTTTACTGTAAATAGTGGGTTTTACTGAAGTCTATACCATGATAACAGAACGTAACGTCTGATGGCATCTTTCACACTGGAAAAATGTTTTTCGACGACTGTGAATTTTTTAATAAAATTCATCATGTTGTTATGACTGCAGACTATAAAACGATATCTTTGGAATAAGAGAATAAACAGAATGAATGTAAGCCATGAATTAAATATTAATATTCCTGGACCAATAATAAACAAATTTTAAATGAAATTTCAGTTTTACAATTTTAGGTACTGAAAATTTTAAACTTCTAAACATCGCACATTTTCAAATTTTACATCGTCGTATAGTAGGGATGAGGTTTCCGCGTTTTTGAACACCAGTATTATTAAAATGTTGTTTTGTTAAATCGCAAAAATGTTCCGATTAAATGAAATGACATTTCTCTGACAAAATACTGGTGAGCAAAAACGCGGAAATCTCATCCCTAGTATAGGGATAAAAATGTACTTTTATTGGGTCGTTCGGGAAGTCGTTTCCGTTTGGGAAAATCAATTCGTACCGGAAAATTTTGTCCATTTATATTTAAGTATTAGATATTAGAAACAATGCTAAATAATTAATTAAGAGAATTTTCCTGTACGAATTGATTTTCCCAAACTGAAAGGACTTTCCGAACAACCCAATAAATTCAACTTATTTGAAAGCTGTATCTTAATTTGTTTTTCAGTTATTAATTTTTTTGTAGTTTTTAATAATTGTTTGTCATTGTGTCAACAGAAGTATGTCAGATAAGTCTCACATATATTTATTCTTGTCCGAGAACAACAACCATTTTCCAAATGATTAAAAAGGACAAAAATTAGTTAAAATATGTAAAAAAAAATCTAATTTAAAAATTTTTGAATTTTTGATCCCCAATCGTTCATGGGTCTCATACCAGCAATTCGTGTGCCAAATTTCGTAGCTCTGCTTCCTGCGTTTTGGTTTATTTGAGCGTACATAGATACACGCACAGATTTTAATAGAGTAGATAAGGTGTTGCCATTTAATTTTTTTTTTTTTTTGAAATTTTATGAGTGTAACCGTAACAGTTAGAGTTTGAATGTTGTTTTTGTGATTCTGGAGCGCATACCTCAAAATACTTTAACCCCTTGAGGGGCAAAGCACTTATGTTCCTAAAATGTTCAAATGATTGATTGACACCGGGATTCATAAACAGATTTATATGATAGAATGTAAAAGCTGTTTTTCGCGTACATTGTAAAAAGCAAATCTTAATACTAAAATTCCGGTGCCGATGTGGCATAAGGGAATTAAAATTAAGTGGTATATATAATATACCGGTGCCCTTCAAGGGGTTAAATCAAAAATTCATTAAATTTCTGTGATCGGTTTCATATCTAGGAGCTGACATATAGGGAAAGTTTTATTATAAAAATCCTGTGTATGTTACTATGCAAATAATTTATAATTGTATGTAAACATAACAGAATATTGACGGTGGAAAGCAATTAAAATATATATTAGTTGATACTAATAGACACAAAAGAGGGGATAAAAGAACAACATGCACGAAAAAAATCAACAAAGTATATAATTATAATCTATTTTATTGATTCGTGATCTATTAAAGTGAAAATACCTTTTTCATGTTTTCAATTGTAAGTATGATAGCACTGCAAATAGATCATTCCTTCGTTAGTTATTATTATTAAAAAGTTGTTTCTTGGAAAAGTGACACGCTCTGGAAATATTTGGCTGTCATAATTAGATTAAGAAATTTTGTTTCAAACATTTATTTCGCAGAAAGGCAAACTTTAACTATATTTTTTGGGCTACCAGTGCAAATGTTCAATAAGAAAAATAACCATATTTTAATAATTTAGATACTTTTAAATATTTATAGGGTAACACCCCCAGTAATTGGCATGCACCTGTGATTGGCACATTTTACAAACATGTCCTAAAAAAAGATTTATATCCAGTCTTTTAAAAATTCAAGACCATATATCAGTTATATGCTCATTTACGTTAAAAATTATAACTTTGATTTATTTTACAAGATGACAATAAAGCCTAGGAAAGAGAAACAAGTATGGCTTGTATCAAATTAGCCATTTTGTTGCAAATTCTTGTTCTTTGGCTTAAGGAAGGCATGCTTTTCAATTCATTATTATCTGATTTATAATATATTTTAAATTTTAATTGACAACAGTTTTGTTTAGTTAAAAAGGGTTCCTTTAATTGTGTAAAAGTATTTTCGACACAAATATTTGGATTTCTGAATTAATGGTAGTTGCCAATTAATGGTGCTTCAATTTTGCTAGTTCCGAGTAATTGGCACCTATTCCAATTACAAGGAATTCGCAAGGAATTTGAGATTAAACCATTTATTTTGGAAGTATTTTTAAAATTATAGACTAATTTTGTTTATCATTTGTTTTTATCTAAAAGTATAAATTTTATCAGTAATTGAAATCCATTAAAGCTTCATATGACAATTACTGGGGACAGCATGACAATAACTGGGTATTAATGTAAGTATATTATATTGTTTTAAAGTGTTCACATTTCAGATTAATATGCTGATTTCTTACTCTCAAAAACCTGAAATATGGCATCTTCATCTACAGTAAATTAATTTAAAGCGATTAAACCCAATGCAAAATGTAAAGTTTTTTTTAAATATAAACATATGCCAATTACTGGATCACAAGGTGTCATTCATTTTTGCTCTAGGTGCCAATTACTGGTGATTTCAGCAACTTTTTATAAATATATTTTTATAAAAATACTTTTTCAAATTTTATTGCTTTCAGTGGGCAAAATAGATGCACAGATATGCATTCTTTGATTTAAAAATATTTACAAGTAAATAGCTTATTTCTTTGTAATGAAAATTTAAGTAAGTTTAACGACAAATTCTTAATGTGCCAATTACTGGGGATGTTACCCTACATATTGCAAAAATTCAAAATAGAAATGTTTCATTACTTTTATTTCTTAACACATAATTAGTTTTATAAAGCAAGAGAAGTTTTGTCTCTGTATAAATTAGGCGTCGAGATATTCTATTACGTATTTTAATGTATCTCATTGTAAAAGAACGCTTATTTAAGCTAAAAAAATGTGTTTCAAAATACTGTATTTACTCATTATATGCGCCTTCAAATCGGATTATTTCAAATATTTCTATAGTACCTTATATGTCAGCATTATGCTGTTTCTCAAAAACTGTACAAAAATGAATTTTGTCGAATTTTATCGAGTGAAGGTCATTTTTACAAAATGACATTATAACATTAAAAATAATATAGAAAATCAGCTGAGATATTCTTTTAGCTATTCTAGAAATATTACTATTTAAAATAATTAAAATTGTAATACATTTTCTAGATAAATGTATTTTTTGACGATATTTTAAATATTTTACATTTAATGGTTTATTTTATAATACATTTGTAAACTTTGAAAATTTCCTTTCATCTCTATAGATAATTAATACTTTTGAAAACGACTAAGCTTGAATATGAACTTCTAGCTTTTACTTATAATTTCGGAAAAAAAACAAAAAACAAAAAACAAAAAAAAAAAAAAAAAAAAAAAAAAAAAACAACGCGTTTGATTAATCAAGAATATTCCTCCTTCTAGTTTTTAAATGTGTCACTATGATTATGGAAACAAAAAATCACGTTGATTGCGGAAAAAAGGCGCTGTAAAACTTTTTAAAAAGTTATGTCTATTATTAAAAAAATAAACGGCAAACAATTCATTCAAAAATAAATTTAAAAAATACAAAATTTATTTGAAAGTACCTTTTTCAAAGTGCTTTCGATTTCTACTGTACATTGTTTAACCCTCTGCAACACAGAACACTTCCATTCAGAAACATAGGTGCCAACCTGACATTAATCTTTTGTAATGCGTGCGTTAATTTGACCCTGGTTTAATGAATTTAAAACCAGATTTTTTTTCAAAGAAATGTAACTAAATAAATTCTACTTAGCAGTCTGAAATTTAACAAATAAATATTCATGAAATAAATCTTTGGTTCGAAATGAAGTTAACCTGGATCAAATTAATCCAGGTATTACGGAAGATTAGTTAAAAGTTGGCAGCTATGCCAGGGCTCCCAAATGGTCCGCGAACTGAACACCAATATTTTTTAACAGAAAATTTTATAGTAGGTTTCTACAACATTTGTGCTAAAACTAACCTCCGAAGGCGGTTTCTGCGTAATTTGCAAGAAAAATATAAAAAGAAAATCTTTCTAAGAAAATATTGATGTTCAGTTGGCGGACCATGTGGGAGCCCTGTTATGCAGAATGTGTTGAAACAGGGGATTAACCCTCTGGATCCCAAAACGCCCAAGACCGCCCGAGATATTTTAATTCGTATATTTCAGTTCCCACCAGAAAATTAAACCAACAATATTTGCTTTAATCAATACCAGAACATTCCGTATTTAAATAAAACGAAATTAGCCATTGAATTTTTCTGGTGTGAAATGAACTACATAATTTCTAGAACGTGTTCTAGCATGGGAATTAAAGGGTTAATACCGGAATTCACGTAAAATTTTATTTGAATAATAGGTATAAAAAAAACTACCGTAAATTCCAACATATAATCCATAGATCAAACAATCATTTTTCGACCCAGAAAAAAAATTAAATGAAATGTAACTATTTAGATCGCGGCAAATATTTGGCTTCCATTATAAAATGAAATTCGTGGGTCGAAAAAGAATTGTTTGACCCGCGGATTATACGCCAGAAATTACAGTATTTTCCCCATACATAATAAACGGAAAATATTTATATCGGAATTGTGGTGTCATTGTGGTATTTGGGAATTATGTTGGGTGTTCCATGAAATCAGGGGTGTGGTGATACTGGACAAACTTTATTGTTCTTACGATTATATTTATCAATAACATTCATGGTACAGATCTAGTCCATATCTTATAAAAATTTCTCTTGACAATTATTGATAAAATATACTGATAAGAACAATAATGAAAAGAGTATTGCCCCAGTTAAACTGATGGCGTTGAGCTCTAAGGCTACGCATACAAATTATACATTACAGCGTTATATTTTCAAGCGTTAATTCCGTTCGAAAAACAAATTAACCCTTTGAGCTCTGGTGGGCAAATTTCTTCAGAATTCCAAATGTCACTTTGGCACCAGTATTTTGCAAAGTAAAAACCGGTTAATGATATACGCGGAAAAATAAAATGCATTAAACCTTTTTCAAGTAAATTTGTTTGAATTTTCTGGTGCCGTTGTGACATTTCGGAATTAAAAGTATGTGGTAGAAAATTCTACCATCAGAGCTCAAAGGGTTAAGGGGGGACAGCTCCCTCTATTTCCCCGATTTATACATAGTCATTGAACCCCTTAAACTAATCAGGGATATACTTTATCATTTAAAAAAAATCTATATCCAAAATTCAGAGCAAATAGGAAAATTCTTAATAAAAACTCATTTATATAATTTAAGAGGAGTTATCCACTCAATTTCACAGCTGAAAATTTAATTACCGTAATTTCGGGTGTATAAGCCGCGGATCAAACAATTCTTTTTGGACCCAGAAATCTTATTTAGTGATTGAAGACAAATATTTACGGCGATCTAACTAGTTATATTTGTTTCTTAAAAAATTCTGGGTCGAAAAAGAATTGTTTGATCTGCGGCTTATACACCCGAAATTACGGTATGTGTTTACCGATGCTGGGCTAGTTTGTGTCTCATATTATGCCTCAAGATTGTGTACTCATGAAGACTTTCCTCTAATGCTACAGTGCAGCTACAGTGCAGCTATCTAATGCTACAGTGTCACTATATAGTAGTGAAAAATGTCAAGCTGGACATCGTCTTCATAGCTTAAATGGTAGAGCACATGGAGCACTATTCCTAGGGTTCCGGGTTCGAGCCCCGGCTTGAGCTTTTTTCACAATGTTGGTTCTACGCTTAGTAAGCATGTGATAATTCACGAATTAATATTCAATAATTTCAAGCGTAATTTTACAGCTGAAAATTTAAAAGTTGTATTTTATTCTTTAATAAATAATTTTTCTTCAAGAACCTGTTTAACACTTTGCCAAAAAGTTATTATAAAACAGAAATAATAAAAATACTGGTTACAAAGGTTACTGAGGTTTCTTAATTGAAAATTTCTGTAAATATTCATATTAAAAAATAAATATAATACAATTATTAGTACATTTTTTATGCTTATTCGAGAAAAGAAACATAATAATAGAAATCTATCTAGAATTTCTTCATATGGAAATAAACAAAATCCTAAAATTCTATTACAATGTGTTTATTTTTGTAGTAGGATTTCCAATTCGGGTAAACCTGCCCACAGAAAAGCTAAATCGGAGAAGAAATGTTTATGCAATCAATGCCCGTATTTAGCTTGAGGAAGGATGTGGAACAAGCTAACAACCTTATTTAAAGAATCATTTTATGCTTTTTAGGAATTCAAATTACAGTAGCTAAATGGCTATATTGAATTATTGATAGCTACAAAAAATTAGACTTCAAATAAAATTCTCAATTAAGTGTTTCAATTTTATTGTTAAGAAAAGTTATTCTTTAATACATGTTTTATTTTAATTTGAAACTTTGTTTTAAAATTTACAATACTTTTGCCCTTTTAAATATTTAATTAAATATTAAAGGGTTACTTCCTAATTTGAAAAATATATATATATATTAAAAGAATTATATTTTAAAAAAGCATTTAAATATTTTAAAATATTTAATTAAATATTAAAGTAATATTGGCTGATTAAAAAAAATTACATAAAAAAGAAAATAATATTTTAAAAGAGCATTTGTGCTTTTCTATGCTATTTTGGAAAAAAAATAACTCATTGTACTAACTTGTATATGCAGGGTGACTCAGGGTGAAATTGTTTTTACAATAAAAGAAGGGTGATAGTACACATGAAGACAAACAATATTAGATAGGAAACGAAGGGTTTCAAACGTTTTCCAAAGGAGATAGCCGCCATTTAGGTTTTGGTCGAAAATTTGAAATAAACGTAAAAAACGGATTTAATCATAACGGATAATTAGTCGATTGATTTGCGGTTTTCACTAAAACTATTCTATATGTCGGTATTTTCTTAAAAATAAATTATAAAGATAAATTTCAAAACATGCCGATAGAGGGCGCTTTACACTTTTGAGTAACGAACAACTATTTTTTGCAATTATTTTTTGCATCTCATTAAAAGTTTTCGTAAGCTTAGACTTAAACTTAAATTTTGAGCTAAAAATCTAAATAGTTGGGAGTGATTAAGTAGCACAAACTGAACTGTGTTCAGAGGGTTCAAATTTCAAATGATTATTCCGTTTTTTATGATTATTTGAAATTTTGGACCCTAAACTTCAATAGCAGCTATCGCCTTCGGAAATCGTTTGGACCCTTGGTTTCCTATTTAATATTGTTTGTCTTGATGTGTATTATCACCCTTCGTTTTTTGTAAAAACAGTTAGAATCACCCTGTATGTTAAGCGAAAAATATTATAAATCATTAAAGCATATAAAATCAAAATAAATTATTTTGATTCTTTCTAAATAGGAGCTAAACTTATATGAGTTAAAAAATGAAAATCATCGAAGATAAGAAAATGATGTTAAAATAGTGTTAAATAGATTACCCGAGTCTTTCGACTTCTATTAAAGTCATCATCAAGAGATGCAGAGTTCTCCAAGGTGTCGTTGTTCATGCCTAACAACGACGCCTTTTTAAAAACGCAAAAGACACTTTGTTGGATTTATAGTTGGGGAGGATTTCATTTACTAGGGGTTTTGCAGTGATAAGTCCAAAATTCACTAGAAATATTTAATATGCTATGCTAAATCCAGAGTATATTTTAAGAGAGTATATCTTACATGTGTTACTTCTTTGGTTAAAATTTCTAAGGATTCTTTGATATGAAGGTGTAATAATGCGTAGCGTGGGCTATGATTTTTGCGCTTCTGAAGTCCATATAGATATCTTGCTTCTAATTAAACTTAATAATGTTGTTTTTCTTGATATTTCTAGCATGTTCTTTAAGACTGCCTTAAATTTTCGAGTTTTTATTCATATATAAGGGAGTTTTTTCTCAGTTTTTCAATACTTTTGAAATGTATTATGTGTACGTTCGGAATTTCACTATCAGGAACTAGTTCTATATTTCTGTGCGCAAATTATTTCCGTTTAGCTGCTGGATTTGTAATTAAGTTAATAGTATACTTTCTTAAAACATGTATAATCCTTTCATATAACTGTGTAACATTTTTAACCTTCCTAACCTGAATGGGTCTAATCGAACCAGTCCTATAGTGCGTTTCTTTCGATTCAAACCAGAAAAAATTTCATAAAGTAAATGAAATAAATAACGCTAAAATTTAAGTTAAATAAGTATGTTAAATAGATTTAAATAAAAATTCTGGTGTGAAATATTTTAATCAAGTTTGAGTAAAATTTCAACAGGGTAGGAAGGTTAAAGAATCAAAGTATGAGTTCATTTCGAAAACCGCTTTCATGCTCAATGTCTATAATTAACTTACTACTATATTAGGTAAAGGGCATTATATACAATTTTCTTAATATTAATTAATCACTTAACTGATGAATATTTTTGAAAAAAAACTTTCAAATAATGCCTATTTTTTTCATGTCTTTTACAGATTTTTTTTATCTTTTATCACCGGTTTTTCAAAACAGAAAATTTTGCCAAATTGAATCAGAAAAATGCACGGATTAAATAATATAAAATTTACAATAAAAATATAGTGGTGAGAATAATAAATCATCATTGGCCAAATCACGTTGCCCTTATGACGTATGGGCAAATCAGGGAAAAGGTTGATTACTCTTACAATATACCCCCAGATTTTTTATAACATCATATATATTTCTGTTGGATTCGGAACGTAAACGTTGCGTAATCACTACCTTCTGGACTTTTAGTAAATGGACTCGTCTCCAACTGTAAAATCAACTATAAGTCAAGAACATCAACGAATTGAAGATCTTATCCCCTCATGATGACATTCGAATGTGCTTGAGTAATCGATTTTAATATCTTTTTCATATCTATGATGGTGTTAATCTTTAAAGCCTATGCAAGTACCTTTAGCATTTTTTTTAGTAAAATTCAAAATAATACATTTTGATTTTATATGTTGAATGTTTTACATAGTCTCAAGGTGAACATGACGTTCCGAAAATATAGTATAGCTTAATATATTTATTTGGTTTTATTTATCAGAGTAATATATATTTAATTCATATGACCACTGAAAGACAAAACCAGTTAAAAATAAAATCTTATCTGTTTATAATGTTATTCCAAACCGAAAACGTTTCTATTATTTTGATTTACATTTTACGGTAAATACAAAAAAGGTATAAGAAGAAAACATTTTTTTTTCGGAAAAATAAATCTGAATGCACGTACTGCATTTGTAAATGAAGATACGATATTTTATGCGATTTATGAAGTGCTCCCTTATTGAACTATACAAATTGCAAAAAAATTAAATATGGGAACAAACCACACTCTAAAAATATTTTCGCTGCCATCGAAATAACCAGTGCCAAAGGAAACGATTGTGACTTCATCCCTAATCGACCGACTTATCACTAAAGTTGGATATCACACCGGAAAATTTTGAATAACAATTTTATTAACATTTTAGGGATATGTATCGTCTTAGAAAATCAATAATAACTCTTTAAAATTACTGGTGAGAATTCGGAATCCCTAAATCAAAATTCATCCAGATGTGAATACCACGATGTTACCGCGTCTGGCTGATTTTTTATTGGTGAATTCAAAATTCTCACTAGTAAATTTAATTAGTTATTATTGCTTTATGACATGTTATATATATATATATATATTCCAAAAATAAAATAAAAGAAAATTACTATTCAAATATTTTAGGTAAAAAAACCATGACTAGTGAGAATTCGATCGATTAGTGATGACGTCACGCGTCGTGCAATCTGGCTTTGAGAGTTTCGCTGGCAGTGGTGTTATTCATTCAATGAATTTTTTAATTCGAAATATAACCCCGATCTTTTTTAAACAGCATTCTTTGGTTTATATACACTCTCAAAAGAATTTCCGTCTTTTTACAGAAAATGCAAATACCAGAAATTGTCTGTATATTGACGACTTTCCGTTTATTTTTTCTCCGTCAAAAGAGGAAAAATATCCGTCACTTGAAAAATGTTTGGAAAAATCAATGCGGAAGAGGTGGGGATCGAACCAAGGACCCTAGGATTACAAGACCAACGCGCATCCACGGCGCCAGGATTGCTTGTGAAGATTTTGCTTTAAATAGAAGTGTTCATTTCATATGGGTGTGGTTTGGTGTATTTCGTTAAAAAGCTTTTAATTTTGCAGTTAATCTCGGAAAGACTTCATCTTTAATGAAACTGTGGCTGGGTTTTTTTTACTTTAATATTAATATAGTATAAAATTGTGAATTTTAAATATGTTACGTAGATTGTTAGAGAAAAAACATGGATGTTTTATTTTTATTCGATAAGATTTTTTTTAATAATATCAATTTTTTTTGTATTTTATTTTTTAATTAAAATATTTTTTAAATGTGTTCACTTAAAGTATATTTTATATGCGAATATTTATCATAGAAATAACTTAGTATATTGAACTTTATTCAACTTATCCAACTTTGAATAACAGATTGTGAGAATTTTTGAACGAATAAAGAAAGTAATTGTTATTTATTTTTAAATTCGAAAACATTTTTGTCTTTTAAAACTAAATTAGACATTTTAATCGATAGAATACTTTTGTTTTTCATTTTAAAAATAAATTCGAATTTATTACTAACAGACCCAATGCGCATGCGTGCTAGATATAAACGGAAACGTTTCCTCATTTTTCGACTTTCGGAATGAACTCACAGAACAAATACGTCTTTTGGGAAAACAGAAGTTATTTGTGAAAAAATAACGATAACTTAGTGTATATTGACGAATTTTTCTGACAGTGTAATGGCAAAAATTCCGCAGTTAAAAAAAGAGAAGATTACTATTCAGAAATTCTAAGCGATGCTTTGAGTTATAAAACATCCACTAATTTGGTAACAATACAGTCTATGTTCATTAAAAAATTAACGATTTTCGGCTTTTCCAATGACAGCTCATAATTAGTAAAATATGTGAAATGTTTAGAGTTAAAATTCTGACTTTAAATGCTGTAAATGTACTGTAAATTCGGGTGTATAAGCCGCGGATCAAACAATTCTTTTTGGACCCAGAAATCTTATTTAGTGATTAAAAACAAATATTTACAGCGATCTAAGTAGTAACATTCATTTAAAAAAAATTCTGGGTCGAAAAAGAATTGTTTGATCCGCGGCTTATACACCCGAAATTACGGTAATCAAAACAATAAACTGAACAAATATTCCAAGATGATACAGGTTTCTATATCAAATTAAAAAAAAAAAAACATATTTTTTTCAGGAACAACAAAATCGAAATTGAATCTTAGTTAAACACTTTTACACAAAACATAGCATCTGTCAGAGTAAGGTATAGGTAAACAAATGGAAATTTTCTCAAGAGTTGTTCCAGAAAATCTAAATCGTATTATTGTAAAACCACAAGTTTTCCAAGTAGAAAGAAAATTATCGAAATATTTGCTCTTATACTAAACTTGTATCAATGCCAATTAAAATGAAAACTTTGCCTCTCTCTTTTTTATAGCATTAAATTTAGTGCTTTTCGTTGTTTTGCAATTTCACAAAACCAATTTATTCGTTTTTCGGCATGTATGGAAATTGAAAGCATTCCGAAAAAAATCGTTCAGGTAGCAATTTTATTCCTTTTAAGACTTTATAAAACTTTTTTTAAAACATTTTATAAAAACCTTCAGAAAAATTTAAGATTAGTCTTTCCCTTCCAGAGTAGTTTGTTTGAAATATCTTTGTTCGAAAGGTATGGTTTACTTTGATTTTTACTATCTATTTAGTATTTTAAGTTTCAGGTTAACTCTATTTCGCCAAATGTCAGTTTGGTTAATTGTTTGTTTTCCAATTTCATGCTAATTATTAAGTCATGAATTATGAAACTTTTGATTACAAAAAGGCCAGATTACCAACTGAGCAAATCTCTATCAATAGAAAAGAATAGCAATTTTTCTTCTATTTATGACAGTAATTTTGAATAAGTATGGCGTTTATATAAAAGGAAAATTGCAATTAAAATTTATTGGTGGAAGTTTGCCTTGCTGGCAATCTGGCCTTTCTGCAACAAAAAGTTTCATACGTCAAAGTTTCATGACCTTCGATTTTTGAAATTAATGACCACAGATGCTTTGGAAGCCACTGTTTCCATTCCACCTGAATGATGTTTTAAAACTATTTTTAATACATACATAGATGATACAATTTTGGAATTTGTACTAGAAAAAGCATAGAAAAACCTCAGCATTCTCGGTTGTAAAATAGAGTAACACAGTAAAAGCAAAAATAAAACAACAACAACGACAAAAAAACATTATGTATTTATTTTTAATTTCAATTACGAAATACACTCACATGTGAATATTAAGCCTGAGCGCCGACACAAATATGGTGGCATCCTTAGGCGGATTTTTTTCCCAGCATGTGTACGGTCCCTTGAACTTATGCACCAATAATTTGTAAAAGATTTTTTCGCTTTAATAATCTGAAATTAAGCAAGACTGAGAAATCTTTTACAAATACTGGTTTCTAAATTAAGGGTATCGTATAGTCATAAAAAATTCAGCATTCCGCAGCCGCCATTTTTCTTTCAGCGCTCAGGCCTGTTTTTCAGAGGCGATGTTACAAAAAAAACTTGCGTTGAAAAAATTATATTGAATTTTTGAGAAAAAACTGGGATCACATTTTTCTTAACAAGAATCGAGATAAAAAGAAAATTGTAATATATTCCAAGTTATAAATAACAGTAAAAATATAACTTATTTTAATTAATTGACTCTGGGTGATATATTCGTAAGATAGGAGTTTTATTATTAAAGTTTTTGCGCCACCAACGACGTTTATTTTAAATAACTATAAAAATGAACATATTATAACCAGAGTTGCCCAGTCTCCGTCTTTTTGCACTCCAATATTATACTAGAGAAAATACTCTTTTTTTTTTTAAATCGGCAGGATGTGACAGAACCCTCTCACTGACAAGCCCGTCTATAGACGTTCCCTAAGCTCCAGGTTTTACTGCAATGCACGCAATAATTAAAATGATATAACTCAGTTGATTTAATGGATTTTTAATACATTGCGCAATGATTAACACACTCAAGGATAACATTCATATTCGTAAATAAGATTTTTCTATAATTTTGAAAGAATCATATTTTTTTAGCAATTAAAACAAAATGCTAAGAAAACAACATTACAATTTTGCCCTTTTGCAAGACTGTCAGAGGGTTAAAAAAACGACAATTTCTGTATTAAAATATCAGTATCCAAAAAGCCAGAGACTTGGCAGTTTCGTTATAACGTTACAAGCATATACATTTTTATATGCAAAATACAGGGATAAAACTTCCGCGTTTTTGCACACCAGTATTTTGTTAGAGAAAATAATATTTCATTTAATCAGAACATTTTTGAGACTTATTATTTCATTTATTATTTCATTTAATCAGAACCTTTTTTAGATTTAAGGGAACAACATTTTCTTTAATAAAATACTAGTGTGCAAAAACTCGGAAATCTCATCTATAAAAATACATTACCAAGTGGGTACAAAAGCGCTTCTGTCTTAATTTTGACGATTTTTTTATGTATGCATTAATAATACTAGTTGTTAAGATATTACGGTAAATAATATTTTTTGCATGTAATCAACTAGTTCTTCATTAAGTTATTACATTAGTACAAATACAATTCATACTTATTTCAGATAATCTGTTTAAACGCGCTAACAAAACAATGAGAATAAACCGGAAAGCTATAATGCTGTAAAACATTGAAGGAATTACAGCATATAAGCATCTTTCTCAGTATCATGAAATAGTTTAAAATGTATTTATTGAATATCTATAGAGGTCAGCAAGCTCTGATTTTCAGCAAATATACTCTACACAAACAGAGAACACTATGATTTGATTATGCAATCCTGCTTGTATTGTAATATACATCTGGTTTTGCGACTTGTCCTCTGCGTTTAATGGTGCAGACTATTTGCTGTCGATACAATATACTGTTCCTCCTGAATAGCTTTACAATCTAAACAATAGAATTTCATACGCTAAGGCAATAATTGTGTTTCACACAGGAGCTTTAAATTGTCGATGGTAGCGGCGATTCAATCTCGCTAATTCTGAATCAATTAAAAGTGTTAAACGGAAGGGTTATCTGATACAGTTGAAAATGAATATATTTTTAATAAAAAATATTATCCATATTTAATTTTAGTATGAATCAACGTTTTGAATTCGTCTAAGTAACTGTTAAAAGAATTTCAAGACTCATTTTCAAAAATACTAACACGGGAGGATAGACTGGGGTTTTTTGTCACCCCAAGTCCGTGCTGAGTTGTTTTTACTTTGTCGCCAATACATAGAAATAATAATCGTCACCTTACTTAATCTGAATCAGTTGTTGAGACTTCTGCTATAAAATTAGTTGTACATTACTTTTACAAAAGTAGGGGTGACAGTTGTAAAAACAATACGAACTCAGGTCTAATAGGCCCGGCGTGCGTTGTTCCACTTTAAGCGAATAAACAGAAAACATATTGGCTGCATTCTTGTCTTCTATTCCCCAGATTTCCCGAAAACTTCCATTTTGGTATTTTCCGGTTTTCTGTGTAAAGCATTTTTCCGCTATTGAAGATGGAAATTGCTGTTTACGTGAATAAATATGAGGAATATCCATGCATTAAAAATAATTCAATTATATATACTATTAAAATAATTTAATTATATATACTAATGCATAATAATCCTCTTCAGACCCGAAAATACAAGAACACTGCAAATACACATTCATAGATTTTTCACAAAAAAAAAAAAAAAAAAAAAAAAAAAAAAAGACATTGATCGTAGAAAGAGCCTTTTTCTGAAATTGATTCCTTAGGGGACTGCAAATTTAAGTTCACAAATATAGATTTGAAATTACTAACACCCTTAAATAAACTTTTTATTTATTGGCAACCTAAATTATGCAGTTACAAATTCAAGGATTTTAATTAATTGATTGATTTACAAAGCCTCATAATTTTTATTGCAAAGTGTTGAACCCTCATACAGTGTTCATTTTGAAAGTACATTATTTCAAATATGAAGAGCTTCCAAGTTTCTTACAAGTGTTTTTTTTTTTTTTAATGGATTTTTGAGCAATTTGATTCTAAAACATTTTCTCTAAAATAATAGTGTTGTACAAAAAGAATCAATCTCAGCAACTTTGAAAATGGCTTTTGGGTCGAAATAGACCCGAACATCTCCAGGGCTTCCAAATGATCCGGCAACTGAACATCAGAATTTTCTTAGAGAAATTTTCTTTTTAGATTTTTCTAGCAAATTTCCGCCTCAGAAGGGAATTCTAGCAAAAATTCTGTAGAAACATATCATGAAATTTTCTGTTAAAAATATTGATGTTCAGTTCGCGGACCATTTGGGAGCCCTGCATCTCAGCAGGGTAAAGAAAATTTAATAATTATTTTCTTACTGTCAGAAAAATTCGTCAATATATAGTAAATTTTACTAATTTTTTAACAAATAATTTCCGCACTACTAGAAAACTCGTTTTATCCGTGAATTGTCCCTGAACATCTAAAAAAAAGAGAGATTCCGTTCATTACTGGAACGCATGAGTATCTAGGGATGAGATTTCTCCGCTTTTCTGCATACTGGTAGAATCTTAGACAAATTCGTTATTTGAATGGACACAAACATACTACGAATTAGAACAACAATAGTTTCTCTATTATTATACTGGTTTGCAAAAAAGCAGAGAAATCTCATCCCTGAGTATTTATTAATAATAAATCCAAATTTATTTTTTAAAAGAAAATTTAAAATTTTTATAAATTAAGATATCTAATTAAAAAAGACAAAAAAGTTTCCGCATTTAAAAATCAATAACAATTACTTTTCTCATTTATTCAAATGTACTCACAATATATTTTTTAAAGTTGAATAAGTTGAATAATACTAAATAAAGTTGAATTTATAAAGTTATTTATAAATAAATATTCACATTTAAAGTATAATTTAAATGAAAACATTTAAAAGACATTTTAATTAAAGAAATTAAATGGAAAAAATCGATATTACTAAAAATATCTTATCGAATAAAAATATAATATTCATATTTTACCTCTAGCAATCTTTGCAAAAATATTTAAAATACACATTTTGTCCTATATTAATACTAATGTATAAAAACCCCAAGAAAAATCACATTAACCCGGGAGGACGCGCGCAGGGCCTAAAAGACCCGGAGTGCGTATGGTTTTTACAATTGTAACCACTAATATTTTTAAAGCAATCTTCAACTTATTTTATCGCAAAATTTGTAAAATTTGCCTCCGTCTAAATAAAGTGACTATTATAATTTGATTTTATTGGTGACAAAGTGAAAACCATTCATACCCTGGGTAAGCGCGCGTTCTTCCGGGTTAAAGATTACATCTTTTCGAAATTAACTTAAAAATTAAAAAATTTTGAAGAAATTGATCAAGTAGGGATGAGAGCGTTCCGACCAAAATGGCCGATTACTACCACTAAATATGATTAAAATTTCTGGCATTATTTAATTACAGAATTTCTGAGAAGCTATAAACCAAAGTATACTTTTAAAATTTATTGGTAGTAATCGGTCATTTTGGTCGGAACACTCTCATGCCTGATCAAGGTGTTCCCATTTACTTCAAAGCGTTTCCCTGTTGTCCAACTATAGCTCAGTCTTAGAGTGCTCGTCTCGTAACGGTGGGATGACTAGTTCAAATCCATCATCAGCCGCTTTTGCTTTTTCTCAACCTTCTTAAATTGACGGATATTTTGTCTTGTAAAGAATAAAAAACGAATATTAGTGAATTCACGGAAGTATACGAAAATATATCTGTTTTTTATTAATTGAAAATGAGTTTATCTAACTTGAACAGAACTTTTTCGTTTTTAACGTTCAACAAGTGATGGATTTTGGGTAAATGAACGATTTATACTAAAAATAAAATACTTTCCTTGAAAGAGAGATTTTTTGTTTTAAATCATCAGTATAATCCGGGTGATTCTTAACAATCGAAACAATAACCTATTTTCTTAAATATTGTCTCTTGAGACATACTTCTGTTCCAAAGTTAAAACTATAACAAACAAAAAGTTCAGAATTTGATGAGATATGCTCTACTCCAAGGGGGATTTATTTGAGAAATTATAAACACTGAATTTTTAGATGCCCCCCCCTCCCGTAGGATAAAAGTTTTAAAAGAAAAAATTGTTTATCCATTGCTGAATTAAAAACAAAATATGTTACCTTCGTATCGGCAAAACTCACAGGTTTGCATGTTAAAAAAATTCGTTAGGTTTTAAAGGATTAAACACTAATTGAAATGGGAAGAACAATGATATTTTAAGGGTTCTCGGAATGTATAAAAATATTTCATTGAATTGTTATTTTTTTATAGTTAACCATATAATTTGCAAACAAAACCAGCTCCTAAAACTTCTCTCAAAGCCTTGTAAAAATTTAAAAAAAAATTATTTTTTTAAGTACAATAATTTAAAGTCTTTATAATTCTAAAAAAATTATCGAATTTCATATTTTTTTATTTAATTAAAGAGGAAAATATAATTTTAATTTTGTTTCAGCACTTTTTTAAATATCAGTTACAAAAATTTTGAAAATACAAATAATTTAAAAAAATATGCAAATTATTTTAAAAAAAATCATATTTTTAAAAGTAAATATATTTTTTTCAAATTAATGTAAAATAATATAAAAGAAGACATGTTCCAAGTTTATATCTTTTTTCTTTAACAATTTTTGCTTTATTATAATTTAAAGACTAGAGATGGCGAAATGAAAACCCATCATGTAGAAAAACACATTTAAAGTTTTAAACAAACAATGGCTTTTAATAAAATATTTAAATGCTTTTAAAAATTTTTTGTAAGTGATTCCTTTTTTCTAGTTTAAACTTCCGATTCAGTTTAACTTTTAGCTTTACCATTTTCTTTCTATATTATTTAAATGTTATTTAGTTGATTTAAAGCAAGGCTTTTTGCAACATGTCGATTAAGGGTTTTTTTTTTTTTTTTTTTTAATTTTAGGTGTTATATCACCCGGGCAAGCCGTTAAAAAAGTCAGTAACCTGGGCCAGGGGTTGGGATAGGTCTGGAGCTTACTTCTTCCTGAAGGATCGGCCCTAACGTATTTTTTCATATCGAACCGGGAATGGCTTTCTTTTTTTCCTAGGCCTGCATATGATGAAATTTCAAAACCAGGTTTTGACCAAATCCGTATTAAATTCATTGTCTCTGTAATTGATCTCAACCGTGCAAAATTCCTTAAAATTAGGCTCAGCCTAAAAATTTTTTACAAAAAATGCATAGATTTTTAACCCTTTGAGCTCTGATGGTAGAATTTTCTACCACATAATTTTGATTCCGAAATGTCATCCCGGCACCAGAAATTTCGACCAAATTTATTTGAAAAATGTTTAATGCATTTTGTAGAGTATACCCTTAACCGTTTTGTTTTCTTTTCAAAATACTGGTGCCAATGTGACACTTGGAATTTTGCAGAAATTTACCCACCAAAGCTCAAAGCAATTATTTTACAATTGAACTTTAAAATTCATATTTTAAAGATAAAAAATAAAATAAAATTCAGTAAAACCAGTGGAAAAGAACCTGCCTATGACGGAATTTTGTCTTAATCGGAAAAATTTGCTGTTCAATGCAAATTGAATATAATTATACCTGAGAATAGAATAGATTACATTTACAGATCCTAAGAAGAAAATTTGTCTATAACGCATTTTTTTCTTTCCTAAAGAAAGATTCCTTTCTGTCTTAGAAGATTTTACTGTATAGCATTTTTCAAAGTCTCCAAAAATGGAATATGGCTGAACGATATTGAATAATAAGTGAAATATTTGCATAGAAAAAGAAATACATTAACAACAACAACAAAAAAAAAAGACAGACTTCGGAGTTATTTTAAAAACGAAGAAACATGAAAAAAGAAAGGCTACGATATGTATTTTTTGGTCAGAATTCCTCCATACGAAAAATTTTTTAACCATATCGACATAAAAACTACATTTTGTAGAAATTCACTCAGACCTGGACGGGCCTGCATATTTCGACCCGTGCAAACTTCTAGTGTAGAAATTTTTCCTATTTTGAAAGTAGGTTTAACGTAAAATCGATACATTGTAACTCCAAAGGAGATGATTTGTCTTAAATCGACTTTTAATGACACACAATTTGGGGATGATCCCTATCTTGCATTCGAAATGAGTCAATAACTTGTCGCTCAGAGACATGAGTAAACGGTGTAAATCACGAATTTTGGATTTTAATATCTGGGTGACCCTTGCAGAGATCGAGATGAATTTTCTTGTGTTTAATTTAGAAATGGATAAAAAAAATTTCCTTACAGGAAATTTTACTCTACGGAAACCGTATAATTTTTTTTTTTTTTTTTTTTTTTTTTTTCCCCAAATAGACTTCCCTCCATAGAGTTACAAATTAAAAATTAATTTCTACACCTTCTTATTATGTTTTGCAATTGGAAGTATGTGTCTAGGGGCAATATTTAAGGAAATGGCCTATTGTTTCTATTTTTATGAATCAGCCTTTATATAAAATGTTTTTTTACAGTGTAGCTAATTATTGAGGAAAGTTATTCTGTAAAATGAAATATTTCCTTAACCGGCATTGCAAATTCTATTAGCAGGGCTCCCAAATGGTCCGCCAACTGAACATTAATATTTTCTTAGAAAGATTTTCTTTTTATATTTTTCTTGCAAAATGCGCAGAAATCGCACTCGGAGGTTAGTTTTAGCACATGTGCTGTAGAAATCTACTATGAAATTTTCGGTTAAAAAATATTGGTGTTCAGTTCGCGGACCATTTGGGAGCCCTGTATTAGTAATTACAATTGTTAAATCATAAAAAATGTTTAAAGTAAATGAAATCAGATATTATTTTTAAATAAATAAATGTTATTAAAAAAAGGGTTTTACATTTAAATGTCATTGTATGTCAATTTTTATTAATTTATAACTGGAGTTTAACAGCGCATTGCTTAGAAGTTGCATGCCTCTCGATCAAATCAGTAGTGTAGAATGATGGAGAGAGGGGGTTCAAATGGCACTCATACAACTAAAACTTAAAGGAATTTTTCGCCATTTTCAAAAGCAAGAAATTCTCTGATTAGATAAAGTGAAAGTATTATAAAATTAGTGGCGTCGAGAGCATCTCGGCCATTCTCCTTTCCGGCTACGCCAAAGGACCAAATGCCTGCATCAACGAGAATACGTGCCATAAGGAAACCTACCCAATAGACTTTTATGAAAGTTAGTTAGCACTTTCAAAAATTCGAAATTTGACAAAAATACAAATTTTGAAGGTTCATCATGTTAAATGCATTTACATATCTTCAACATGTTAGCAGTTTTAAAATGTCGTTTTAATAAAATCGGCAAATGTCAGATGAATTTACAAACAATAATTTCCCGTTTGTGTCGTCGATCCGAAGATCATGATAGTTGCTACTTTTTACTGTTTTCACATACTTAATTTTTTTTTGTCTATTCCGAAATGGTTAAGTTTGTTAAATGTTTATAAATTACTTATGAATCTTTTTAATTCAACATTTCATCAGATGTAAAAGACATATAAATCAGAACTGCAAAATTTATGAACGTTTAACATGAACTAAACTAGCTGATTACATTAAACGGATATTCGGATATAAAATTAATTAAAAGAGTAAAAGCAATAACCATACATGAAAATATTTGTGTTATTATATTGGATGGGCATTACTTTGGATTACTATGAAAAGTTCTACAGGTACTAATAACGCACAAAGATAAAAGCAATTTCAGAATTACAGAATAGCTTCACAATTATGCTTTGGTAAAATTTCGCAAACCCGATTACATATATAACCATTAAGTAAACAAGTAAAGCTATTTAAAGGTATCTTGGCCATAATGCATTAAGAATAAATTGTTTCACTCGTTAATTAATTAATTTATTATTAATTTGCTATTAATACGAGAGATTTAATTGTAGAATTTTATTTATCCTTTAAAGACCAATTAAGAATTTCCTTCGAAGCCTCTTTTGGATATTTCGGGCCACGTACTACTTAGACACTAAAATGTAAAAAAATATTTCATCATGCAGTAAGTGACAATAATCTGTGCTGTAAGACTATACTTTGCGCCGTAGCTTATCTCTTGTAAGATAATAGATGAGCATTTAATGTGCTTGCAGTCAGTATAAAATTAATCTATACTAAAGAATACTAACAATAAATAAAAGCTACGAATGGCAAAATGTATTGATAAATTTAAGAAAATATCCGTGTATTAAGACTTTCCAATTTACAAATTTATTGCTCAGAAGTTTTAACTTAGAAAGTAAATTCCTGTTTTGCATTTCTAAAACCGCATTGAAGGACCATTTTGACCAATAAGAAAAAGTAGATTGGAACCAGAATCATAATTATAAAGTAAGCTTAACACAAGTCGCAGAGCAATAAATTAAACAATTAAGCAAAAAAATTTTAACCCCTTGAAGGGCGGTGGTACAAAATATATACCAGTTAATTTTAATTGCGAAATACCACATTCACACCAGATTTTTGAAATGCAAAATTTAAGTTTACCGAGTGCGTAAAGAAAAGCATTTATCTATTTTGAAATAAATTTGTTTTAAAGTTCTGGTGTCAATCAATCATTTCATCATTTTACGAATAGAAGTGCTTTGCCTCTCAAAGGGTTAAATAAAAAATCTCGTGTAAAAGATGTTCAGAAAACTTGAGTAAAAAATTCTGTTATCCACATTACTTCTCATATCAGAAAGTTTTTTGAAGGAGGACTATCATAAACATAAGTAAAAAAAAAAAAAAAAAAAAAAAAAAAAAAAAAAAAAAAAAAAAAAAAAAAAAGAATGCTGTTTTCTTTATTGAAATTTGTGCATTTCTTTAATGACAAGGAATACAGAAAGTTCAATTTTTTCACAAATCCATTTTCATCAATTTTAAATCTGCAGTTATAAATATATTATCCATTTATAATTATTAAAGCGTCAAGTATCAACATAAAAATAAACAAATTTATTGAAGCTTATTAAAAATTATAAAAAGGCAGACTTAGATTGATAAAAAATAAATCTCTCATACCTATGAGTCTTGATTATCATGGATATTATTGCTTTTAACTCGTTTTCATGTGTTTGTGCGGATATGGTATTAAGCACGTTAACGATTTAACTCATATAGGGGAGAGTGGGGATACTTGAGCATAGGGGATACTTGAGCCACCCCTATTATCTCTACAGTTGTTCAATTTTTCTTTCTAAAACTGGCAACATGGTAACAGATTTATAGTTCTGAACATGTGAAAAAGAAATCACATACCTTGGTACCATTTTGAAAGTATGGTGATTAACCCTTTGAGCTCTGCTGGTAGAATTTTCTACCACATAATTTTAATTCTGAAATGTCACAACGACACCAGAAAATTCGACCAAATTTATTTGAAAAAGGTTTAATGCATTTTTTCGCGTATATTGTAAATAGGTTTTTTTTCTTTGCAAAATACTGGTGCGAATGTGACATCTGGCTCAAGTATCCCCTCCATGGGGATACTTGAGCCACGATGTAAAGGAAAAAGTAAAAAATTATTAGACATAGAAAAATAGTTAAAAATTAATTGAAAGTGGTTTTCAATTGAAGAAAAAATATAAAATTTTCATTTTCAATATTTTATTTTGTTCTTAGAAATTATAAAAAAATTTAAAAAATTAAAATTTAAAAAATGGCTCAAGTATCCCCATCTTCCCCTACAGATAGAAAACTATCATTTATTACAAGTAAATGAGTTGGGTGAAATAGTCCTCCAGTGTTCGTGTCCGGGATGGCTCACTTGGAAGAGCATTGGCGGCTTCAGCCAATACATCCCTGGTTCGAATCCTGGCCCGGACTTTTTTCACCCAAAAATTGGAAAATTGACGTCTATTATAATTAATTTACCGACTGAATAATCGTGTTTAAAATTAATCTAAAGTAAATACGTATTTACAGATTACTTTAATGGTTTTTAAAGATACGGATAACAATTTTAAAAAATGAAAATACTTTTGCATAGAGATCTATAACTCAGAATATATAAAAATACAAAATAAATTTTCTCCTTTATAAAAACATTCAAAATATCATAATTAAAATTGAAAAAAGGAATTGAAAAAACAATACACACACACACAAATATATATATATTTGAATATACATGCATATATACATATATACAAAGATTTCAAAACTCGTGAACCTCTTGCTCGTATGAGTAAATCGACAGTGATTAAAAAATTTTGCATTCTTGAACTTGGTTGTGCTTTTAAGTTTATAAAATGAATTTTAATGCAGCTGCAAAGCGTTGCTATAATTATCTTATAACTTAAAAGTTTATTAAAAATGTAATGTTGTTCTGAAATCATCACAGATCTGTGCTCTATTGAAAAAAAGCGAAAGAAATGTTATTAAAGTGAAATTTGGCACGAGTTAGTGCCTTCTGTTCTGAATTATAATTGAAAAGTGCGTTCCAATCGATGTTTAAGAAAAGTTTGAATGTTTTAAATGTTTTATAGTTTTATTAGATCTTTTTTATAAATTTAAAGCTTTTTTAAATTTTATCTTTTTAAGGCTTACTCTTCAAATAACTCATTTAAAAATAGCAATGTATCACATTTTCTTAAATGCTCAAAAACGAGCGTTTAGTATGCGTTTTACAAGGAATTTCAATATGGTAAACTATCTTCGGGTGTTAAATCTACAAGTAACTACTTCGTGGAGCTATAATTTAGACCAATGGTCCAATACGTTATTGTTTTGAGATTCTTCTTAAAGTTTGAAAGTTTCTGTGACCCAAATAATGCGTAGTAGCTATTATAGAGACTTTGTAAAATCCAATCTAGGAAAAAGCCATAATTTGTTAAATAAATTATCCGAAAATAGTAACAGATATGTCTAATGCATAGCTACTAACAATTATTATTTTTTGTTAACACAGAAATTTAACATAGAAAATTTTTCCTTATTTAATCCCAGATTTTAGAGCTTAAATAAAATAAATGTTGCATTGAAACATTACTGAAAAGTATAAAGAATAAAAGTTGACCGCTTTGCTAATAATAACAATAATCACAATATTAATAATGCCGTTTCATAATAAAACGTGACCTTCATTTAGTTTTGCCAGGTGTCCTACGCAGATCGGGGCTCAAATACTCTTGACTCTGTTAATTTCTTACAGTTTATTTCGTCATCTGTAAGTGTAGATATATTTGCTATTAGATTAGGCAAAAAAAAGTACTTTAAAATATCAATAACCAGAGTATTAGGATCCCCCGATTTACGCAAGACACATCGCAACACTACCTTCATTTACTAAATATGGCACATTATATTTATTATTCAATGTATAAGGAGAAAATACATTTTAAAAGTCAGTGCAGCTTGTGACATTGTTTTGTACAAACAAGATTATTTTTTATCAGAATTGAGGCGTTTTAAGTGTGAAGCGTGTCTCGGATTATGAAACACTGTCATTTCACGAGGCTTCTTACCGGTATTTAACCCTTTGAGGCGCCAAGCATGTCAACCGCAAAAGTTTTGGAATTATTGAATAACACCGGAACTTGAAACAAATTTATTTATAAATAAGAAAAAAGCTATATTTCACATACATTATAAACCGATTTTTTTTTACGGGTGCTTAAATAAATAATCTCGTTAGAAAAAAGGACGTACATCGTTTCCTGGAAACTGGGTGATAAAACATACGAAGAGATGCATCGGCTGTACCATGGAAAATTCGCTAAACAGCCACAAACAATGCCCAATATCAGGCTACCTGTTAATATAGGGTCATTTCAACTTCCTCACAAATACTCTATTTGGCATCGTTAAATGTTGATGATCGTCCAGGCACTGTTCCCAGTGGGCTACTTTTTTTAAAATTAAAATTTCTTGATTGGCACAACTTTTTTGAAACAGTAAAAGTCTCTTTGTTTTTGACTTTATTAATCCGTCACTAAGGCGCATTTTACCATTACAAAAAATTGGTGCCAATCAAGAATCGGAATTTAAAATTCTGGCAACACTGCGTCCAGGCGTTTTTTATCCGCTGTTCGTCTGAATTTTTTCACAAGTAGCCTGATATTGGTGGCTGATTTTCATATTTTCTATGGTACAGATGATCCACCTCTTCATATATTTTATCACCCAGTTTTTAGGAAATGATGGTGATTCTTTCTTGTAAAGAGAGCATTTGTTCAAACATCTGTGAAATATATATATATATATGTATGTATATGTATATAGTTTAGTGTTTTCATAGAAATGGATCCTATTTTTGGAACAACCTGTATATACTGTCTTTTTTGGTTATGGAAGTGACATTTTGCATAGATAATCTGCATGTGCCTACCGAAATTTTCGAAATTTAGTAATTAACACCACTATCACATTAAAGATCTTATATAAATAAAAAGAATATTGCCCAGTTAAACTGATGGCATTGAGCTCACAGGCTACGCATACTAATTGTATATTACAGCCTTATATTTTCAAGGGTTAACTCAGTTCGAAAAAAAAATTAAGAAAGAGAAACAGTTCTCCCCTTTCCCCTTTTTTATACTTAATCATTGAACCTCCTAAACTATCAAGGACATGCTTTATCATATAAAAAATCTATATCCAAAATTCAGAGCAAATCGGATAATTCTCAATAAAAACCCATTTAGCATTTATATAATTTAAGAGGACTTAGTCTTCTCCTTTATACTTAACCATTAAACTTCCAAAACTATTCAGAGATTTGAACGAAATCTGACAATTCTGCTTGAAAAACGAACTTAAGGGGGGGGGATTAGAACCCCCGTTCCCCCTGTTTATACTTATTCAATGAACACCTGATAACAGTCATGGAATCCCCTCATCAGAATGATCCTATATCTAAATTTTGAACGAAAACTGTTAGTTCTGCATGAAAAACCCCATTTATATCAATTAAGGGGAGGGGCATGAGCCCCCCGTTCCTCCTCTTATACATATCGAATGAATTCCAAAAACTAATCAGGGAAGCGCCTTATCAGGATATACCTATATACAAAGTTTCAAGTGGATCGGATATTTTTATCATGAGTTATCGCGTTACGCACGAACGAACATACATAAAGAACGGGTGGGCACATAAGCTCTCAGGTTATGATAGCCTGTGAGCTAATAAAGAATACTGCCCAGTTAAACTGAAGGCATTGAGCTCACAGGCTACAAATACTAATTGCACATTAAAGCTTTATATTTTCAAGGGTTAATTCCGTTCGAAAAAAAAAATTAAGAAGGGGAAACAGCTCTCCCCTTTTCTCTTTTTTTATACTTAATCATTGAACCTCCTATACTATCAAAGACATGCTTTATCATATAAAAAATCTATATCCAAAATTCAGAGCAAATTAGATAATTCTTAATAAAAACCCATTTAGCATTTATATAATTTAAAAAGAGTTATCCCCCTCTTTTATACTTAACCATTAAACTTCCAAAACTATTCAGAGATTTGAACGAAATCTGAAAATTCTGCTTGAAAAACCCATTTATATAAATTAAGGGGGGGGGACATTAGAACCCCTGTTCCCCTTATTTATACTTATTCAATGAACACCTAATAACAGTCACGGAATCGCCTCATCAGAATGATCCTAATCTAAATTTTGAACGAAAATTAATTCTGCATGAAAATCCCATTTATATCAACTAACGGGGGGGGGGGCATTAGAGCCCCTGTTCCCCCTATTTATACTTATTCAATGAACACCTAATAACAGTCACGGAATCGCCTCATCAGAATGATCCTAATCTAAATTTTGAACGAAAACTTAATTCTGCATGAAAATCCCATTTATATCAACTAACGGGGGGGGGCATTAGACCCCTGTTCCCCCTATTTATACTTATTCAATGAACACCTAATAACAGTCACGAATCGCCTCATCAGAATGATCCTAATCTAAATTTTGAAAACTTAATTCTGCATTAAAATCCCATTTATATCAACTAACGGGGGGGTGGGCATTAGAACCCCTGTTCCCCCTATTTATACTTATTCAATGAACAACTAATAACAGTCACTGAATCGCCTCATCAGAATGATCCTAATCTAAATTTTGAACGAAAACTTAATTCTGCATGAAAATCCCATTTATATAAACTAACGGGGGGGGGGGGCATTAGAACCCCTGTTCCCCCTATTTATACTTATTCAATGAACACCTAATAACAGTCACGGAATCGCCTCATCAGAATGATCCTAATCTAAATTTTGAAAACTTAATTCTGCATGAAAATCCCATTTATATCAACTAACGGGGGGGGGGCATTAGAACCCCTGTTCCCCCTATTTATACTTAATCAATGAACACCTAATAACAGTCACGGAATCGCCTCATCAGAATGATCCTAATCTAAATTTTGAAAACTTAATTCTGCATGAAAATCCCATCTATATCAACTAACGGGGGGCATGAGCCCCCCGTTCCCCCTCTTATACATATCGAATGAACTCCAAAAACTAATCAGGGAAGCGCCTTGTCAGGATATACCTACATACAAAATTTCAAGTGGATCGGATATTTTTATCATGAGTTATCGCGTTACGTACATACATACAGAACGGACGGGCACATAAGCTCTCAGGCTATGATAGCCTGTGAGCTAAAAAGCAAACTTCCTGTAGAGAATTAGAAATAAATTTTTCAAATAAGACAAATTAAGAAAAGAAAATTGATGTATATATATATATATATATTAATCTAAAATGCGCTTCAACGTTACTATTTTGCTATAGTCAAAAACAGATTATCTCAAGAAAAACTATGCATATAAATAGAATAAAATAAATAACATACATCTATATATATTAATAATCTCAAAACAGGAAAGTAAATGAGAAAAATCCCAATGAAGATATATCATTTTTACCTTTTCTATATTCTATTTTTACTTTTTTCTTCCAAATAAATGAAAAACATCTATAATTCCTGTTTATCTATCTATTTTCGAATCTGATATTTTTTAAAAATAAAGATGGATAATAATGAAAATATTTAGTTTATATTTAGGATAAGTTGTAATCAACAGTGTTTGAAGAAAAAAAATGAATTCACCCGGATTAAAAGAAATAACAACGCGAAAATATTTAAAAATTAAAACTTGTTTCCTAGCATTTTTGTGCAGATAGAAAATACTTGGCTTACAAAAATCTATGTAGATACATTACTATTGAAAACTTAGTTATTGATTTAAACAAAAGTTATTTTTAAAATGTTCAGTTATTAAAAATCATCTCTTTCATTTCATTTCATTTATTACGAAATTTTTAAATCCAAGCCTATTTCCATGCGATTAATTTTTTCATAAAAATATGTATGAATTTTAAAAATATTTTCCATTTTTTTGAATAAAGAGTTAACATTTTGAATCTTCTGACTCGTCATTTAGAGTGCTAGATAAAAAAAAATGAAAACTCTTTTGATTATTACGGCAACTGATATGCTAGATCTTGTCCTCAGACGTCTAAAATAAATTTCGAGATTTCGATTACTACTTTCATTTTGTCACAGAATAATTAATCAGGATATATTATTAGAAGAAAACAGTGTTAAATGAATTATTAATTTATGACTCGCTTTCATTTGATAATTGAAATTGAGATTAGAATTAAAGAAAAAAAGAGTAGAAGAATCTTTTTAAAACTAATGTTTCATGAATGCAGTTTGTGCTATTTTAGTTTGTAAAAATTTCAAAATTTACCCTTTTTTTTATTTGAAACATAACTTGAAAGACATTAACAGCTCTAGGAAAGAACTTTTGATTTCTCCGTAATCAAATATTTATGAGAAATACAGGGGTTGGACAAAAATATGGAAACACCTTTAAAAAAACACGTTTCCTTGCCTAGTTTTGTGTACGGTACCCGTTGTTATTCAAAACAGCTTGCAATCTTCTCGGAATGGATAAATACAGTTTCTGTATGTTTGCCAAGGGAATATTGTACCATTATTCCTGCAAAACAGTGGCAAGTTCAGATAACGATGTTGCAGGTGGATAGCAAGAACGCACACTCCGCTCCAATGTAGACCACAAAGGTTCGATAATATTCAAATCTGATGACTTTGGTGGCCTGGAGAGATGCGAAAATTCATCCTCGTGCTCAGAAAACCAGTCCTGGACAAGGTGAGTTGTGTGAACGGGGACGTTGTTGTCTTGGAAGATACCATCATCATTGGGGAACAAAGCTTGTACCATTGGATGCACTTGATCGGCCAAAATGTTCACATAAGTCTGAGCAGTAATACGCCCTTACAGAGTTATCATGGGGCCAGAAGAGAACCACGATATGGCTGCCCAAACCATCACCAAACCCCCGCCATGTTTCACTCTTGGCAACAAGCAGTCTGTATTATAGGCTTGAGATGGCGTTCACCAGGCGTAAACTCCGCCAGAAGTGGGTAATAATGCGAAAGAAGACTCATCAGACCATATTACGCTCTTCCACTGTTCTATAGTCCAAGCTTTATGACTTAAACACCACTTTTTCCTGTTACAAGCATTAGCATTACTGATGGATGGCTTTTCAATTACAACACGGCCAGCAATTCCCTATTTATGAAGCTCCCTTCTAATTGTTTTGGTACTCACAGGATTTGGTAACACGAAATTCATTTCAGCAGTAACTTTTGCAGCTGTGGACTGCTTATTTTTCGCGATAATCCTCCTTAATGATCGTCTCTCACGATCACTCACCACACACTTTCGTCCGCGCTGTGATTTAGCGGATGATGTTTTTTCCGCATTTCAAATATGCGGAATAAATCTTCGACACAGCACCTCTTGAAACACTAAAAACCTCGGCTACCTTGCTTACGGAAGCACCCACCATACGCGCGCCAACAATTTGTCCACGTTCGAAGTCTGTTAACTCTGACATAATGCAATGATAATCTCACATGACAGTGTTCCAACAACGAGTGAACGCTGCAGCGATTTTACGAATTTGTATAGGTGGCGTCAGTAGGCGAAAATTCCAGTGCCATCAACATAGTTCATTATAATCAATCTTTCTTTTCAAACATGTATTTCTCAAAGGTGTTTCCATATTTTTGTCCAACCCCTGTATATTGATTAATTGAGTAATGTATTCACTTTCAGGAAAGAAATAAAAAAGAGTTAAGGAATGACATATTTTAGAAACTTATTTCACTCGAACGTAGTTCTGGATTAGAGGGAACAAAAATGCATAAAGGTATCAGTTATAAACTTTTGATAATATTTTGAGTAAATGCGTAGATAGATAAATGTGATATTTGAATATTTTGAAACGAAATTTAAAAAGAATTCTCTAATTTTATATTTTCTTACACGTGAAAAGCTATTTAAAATGAATTTATATTCCAAGGAGAAATAATTAGTAAGCTGGACATAATTTGCATTTAGAGTGAAGAGAATTTGAAATGAAGAATTATGATAAATTTAATTTGCAAATGAAATCGGAAAACTTACATTGCATAAATGTTGGTTTTAAAACTGATAAATATTGATAAAAGCAATTTTTAATGTGCGCGCTTGTATCTTTTAAGAATTTTTGAGTACTTTTAAGGTACGCATGAAACGAACATAGATATATTACTACAGCAGTTACATTTTATTCTCATTACCTTAATCCAATACTTATATATATTAAAGCATTTTTCACTTTTAAGTAAATTATATATGATAGTATCGTAATAATCCAACGAAATATTTGTTACCAAGGTACCACAGTAAAATGGGATTTATGCGGTCCAATATGTTGGAAGCATAGAATAAAAAAATAAAATTCCACTAAACAAATAATATGAGAAAAGTACCACATAATACACAAAATTTGATTGGTGCATGTAATTTAACAACGAAAATCATTTGTAAGCATACTAATAAAAAATTAAACAAAAGTTTGTTACATTTAAATATAATGATTTTTTGATGATTCATGACAAAATAATAATCATTATTGTTTTTTCTTCGTAACCGAGCATTTTGAGTTAATTATTTTAGATTATAAACTTTTAAAATCAAACAAGAATGCAATATCAAAACTAATTTTCCCATACGGGATTTTGGGATTGTTTAACCGCTTCTCTGTTTCGCAAGTCCGTCGTACGGGTCAGAAAAATTTGCTTGATTAATCACTTAAAGATTTTTGACACCACTATTTTTTTAAATGCAATTTGATACTATTTACGGAAATGTTTAGGTTAAATACAGAGATGAGATTTCCGCTTTTTTGCACACCAGTAAAATCTTAGAGAAAACGCTATATTTTTAAATCGGAACATTTTTGTGATTTAAAATAACAACATTTTCTCTAAGATTTTACTGGTGTCCAAAAAAGCGGAAATCTCATCCCTAGTTAAATATAGCGAATATTTTAGCTTAACCCTTTGAGCTCTGGGCTGTAAATTTCTTCGACATTCCAAATGTCACATTGGCACCAGTATTTTACAAAGAAAAAAACCGGTTAACAATAAACACGAAAAAATGCATTAAACCTCTTTGAAGTAAATTGGGTCAAATTTTCTGATTTCATTGTGACATTTTGGAATTAAAATTATGTGGTGAAAAATTCTACCAGCAGAGCTCAAGGGTTTAACAAAGTGTTGTTAACCCTGTGAGCTCTGGTTGGTAAATTCCTTCAAAATTCTAAATGTCACATTGGCACCAGTATGTTGATAAGAAAAAAACCGGTTAATGAGATACACGGAAAAATGCATTAAACCTTTTTCAAATAAATTTGGTCGAATTTTCTGGTGCCGTTGACATTTCAGAAGTACAATTATGTGGTAGAAAATTCTACCATCAGAGCTCAAAGGGTTAACCCATATTTTCAATTTATTGTACATGAAAAAGAATCAGTTAAGTGCTAAACAACAATCCCGATATTGCTCGGAAATGGAGTTTTTTCCAGAATTTTACAAGCATGAATATATAACAAAAACATCTTTCTTTCAAGTAATTGTATCATACTATTTTAGACATAAATGAGAAGTTAAGAAATCAGTCTAACTCCTCCAAATAAAAATACTCATTTTAAACATTTAAAGTTGTTTTTCTATTGAAAAAAAATATTTTTTCACCTATTTTGATTATACTGATTAATTGTCTTACCAAGAATATTTATAAGCACTGTATAAATATATAGAAAAATTTCAACCCAATCGTGCCATTAACTGAATTTGTAAAAAAAATAAAGCAGGTCGAATTAACTTCTGAGCGCCTCAAATATTTATACATAAATATCGTCATACTTCTATTTAACGAACATTTGTTTGATCGAATTTCCAATTTTACGAACTTTCCCTTGTAACCAAGAATGTTTAACCAATTTTCACGTAAAGAAACCTCAAATTTTCAAAGTACATTCTCTATTTAACCTTTTTGCAGGCGGTGTCCTTAAAAAAAAGACGCCCAATTTTTATTTTACGGATACCCAGAATATATAATAGAAACTTTTTTTAAAAAATACTTGAAAAAAAGCAAGTTCATATTTTCTGATAAATTCGTTTATAAATTCAGGTGCAAATTAATTATTTCAACTAGATTTTTTTCCGCGCCGGTAAGGGTTAACCACTTAACTGCCGAAGCTTTAACCCTTTGAGCTCTGATGGTAGAATTTTCTACCACATAATTTTAATTCCGAAATGTCACAAAGGTACCAGAAATTTCGACTAAATTTATTTGAAAAAGGTTTAATGCATTTTTTCGTGTATATCGTTAACCGTTTTTTTTCTTTGCAAAATACTGGTGCTAATGTGACATTTGGAGAAATTTACCCACCAGAGCTCAAAGGGTTAAGAAAAGAATCTTCAACTTTTTTGCTAAAAAAAAATTGCCACCACAAATTTTTTAAAATAATCTTCCCTTTATTTAATGGTAAAAGTTTCTTTTTGTTAATAAAGCGAAATTTTTATCTCAAAAAAAGTGGTTGTTCGACAGTTAATTTCAGAAATATGCATTTATTTGAGCGAGACATATATATACGCCCGGGACAGTTAAGGACCAGTGTTATTGACCGTATAAGTGACCTTTTTTTGTAAAATCATTTGTAATAGTATTTAAATCGGAATTTGCTAGTTAGACCCGTATATATTATTTGAATTTTTTTGATATAACAATGATCCAAGGACAAGCATACATAAATTTAATATAACATATATACTTATAGTATTTTTTATGGTGTCAAAAAAAGACTTTCGAGATAATATTTATTTACGTACAAAAATCATGTTTTCATTACTATTTTTATTTATTTATTTATTATAGGGAAATAAAAAAGGTAAAAATATATGTACACATAAAATCTTCATTTTAATCTTCACAAACATGAAATAAATTAGAATTTCAAATAACTAGCATAAAATTCTTTTGCTGAACCAGACTTTAAACAAAATTTAGAATGGTAGGAATTTAACATAATGTAATTTCAAGGGATTGTATGTTAATTATATGTAGGCTAATTAATTACTTCTGAAACTTTCGACTAATTCTCCTGTTCCTTAAAATTAATGTCATTCAATTTCTCATTTTGAATTCAATCTCTAATATTTTATGTTAAAGAAACCAATTTAAAAAACATATTTTTAATAAATAGCATTTGAATAAATCTTTTCAACAATTACACAAGGCACAGATTCAAATTCTGCAGGAATTTATACAGTGTGCTACACAATTATTCAGGATTTTTAAAGGATTTCTAAACCTAATGAGATTTTAATACTAGTCTTTAAAAAACGTTCTTATTTAACGAAAAAATTCTCTGTTTTAATATGCCTACCCATAAATTTAGGAAAAGCATGTATTGGAAACTTCTCTGATGAAGAAAACTTGTTGAAAACAAAATCGTAACAAAGTACACAATTATTTTTTCTGCTATCTAAAAGTGAGAAAATTTTTTCTCTGAAGTACCCTTTAAAATATCAAATAATCAATTCTTGTAACTTAAATTGTTATTAAATATGACTAATTATGATAATTTTATGAGAAAGCCTATGCAAATATTCTCTTTAAAAGAGCAGTTATACGGAGTTCATGCGTATCAAGAAATTCAGTGGTTTTTTTAGGTGTATTCATACCCGAAACTTTCTTAATGTACTAGTTGCTAAAATAAAACTGTAAAAATCGTTTTCGTTAAATAAGGCAAAATATTACTTTACAAAAATTCTGATAAAAAATGCTTGAAAGTCCTTGAAACTTATGAACCCTCTTATATCGAAAACATTTTCAGAATGATTTGTATGATCAACGAGTAATTTTATCTTTAACCCTTTATGGGGCAAAGCACTTCCGTTCTTTAAATTCTGAAAAGATTGTTTGACACTAGAATTTAAAACAAATTTATTTTACAATAGGTAAAAGCTTTTCTTTACTTCATCAAATTAAAATTTTTATTTCAAAACTCTGGTTTCAATGTAGCCTTTTGCAATTAAAATTAAGTGGGACATGTTTTATCCCACCACCCGTCAAGGGGTTAAAGTCAATTTTCACTAATTATGATTTTGGTCACTGCGCCTATGATTTCTAATAAATTCTTTATGAAATTTCTGCATAAATTTTATAAAATTTTGACTGAATGTAAAAACTCTTCTAATCTAAATCTAAGAAATAATTTTCTATAATGTTGGTCAAGTAAGAAATAAAAAAGCTATGAATATTTTTATGTTAAAAAATATAAAATTTTTGAGATTTTCCTTTTGGAAAACTAGTTGTATGCTCTAGTTATAAAACCGCCCAACTCCACAAAATTGTAAAATGTTGTGTTTCTGCAGTTTTTAAAGTATACGTTTCTACAATTTGGAAACAATAAACTATGCCAAAGTTAGCCAAACATACTGTTCTTTAAAAAAAAAAAAAAAAAAAAAATAGCCATTGACGAGCATTTTGCATTTAACCCTTTGTGTTTCATTGCTACATTACATGGAACACCCAACTGGATTCCGAAATGCCCTAGCTGCACCAAAATTTGGTATATATATATATAATTTATTATTTTTGGGGAAAGTATTTTTTTTCCTATTTTCCAATTAAATTTGTACGTAAATTCCGACGTAATTCGGTAATTTCAATATTTTTGCAATGGAAGTGATTTGCGCCTTAAAGGGTTAACCACTTGAGGGTCCTTTAATCCAAACTTGCACCAGAAAATTCCAATTAGATTTCACTTTTATAACCTTGACGAAATTTTTTTTTGAAAAATTGATTTTCATTATTTTGAAACAAAACCTTCCAAAATTTCCAACGAGAACTTAATATTACACAAACACAATTGCTTTTCTTTATAAGAGTTAAATAAAAAACAATTGTAACAAGGTTTCTAGCTATATTCATATTCGAAATTCTAATAGAAATTTATTTCAAAAGATGGTTTCTAACGTTAATTTAAAGTAGTTGATGATATTTTTGTCTATACAGAATTTTTACGCCTATACGTAGATAGAGAATTTTTCTAAAATATACTAGATATTTAAAATTTGTAATAAATTTTTATCGTATGAAACAAAAGGTCTTAAAAATACTTCTTTCAGAAAAATTCTTCACGTATATGCCTCACGTATATTGAAATTTCTCACACAAAAGTGTTCTATTAAAAATTAAAAGATTTCATTTTTTTTTTACAAAAATGTAATGAAATGTTATTTGCTTTTAATTAATTTGTTTCGTAAAAATAATTAGAGAATTGTTCAATATATTTTCTTTCTATTACATTTTCTGACTTTCAATCTTTCCATATTTTAAATTAACAGCATAAAGTAATATTTATTTAACCCCTTGAGGCGCAAAGCACATCTGCTACTAAAATGTTAAAATGGTTGATTGACACCGGTATTTATAAACAATTTTATATGAAACAAAGTAAAAGCTTTTCTTCGAGTATATCATATGAAACAAAAGTTGATTCTTAAATTTTGGTGTCAATGTGGCATTTGGGAATTAAAATTAAGTGGTATATATCATATACCGGTGCCCGTTAAGGGGTTAATTGTAATATTTTTCTTGATTTCTGGTAAAAGTGCACCGTCTACATCATAATGATTTGCTTAGGTATAATTTGCTTTTAAATCATATATAAACAAACTAATACAACATTTTTATTGCTTGAATGA
Organism: Maratus speculifer; assembly: GCA_964019185.1. Taxonomy (NCBI): domain Eukaryota; kingdom Metazoa; phylum Arthropoda; class Arachnida; order Araneae; family Salticidae; genus Maratus; species Maratus speculifer. Next base: position 205,663,646 of record OZ025299.1, read on the forward strand.
TTAAATCTGGTAAAAGTTTCCATTTCACAGTAATAATCAATTAAATTAGTCGAAAATTTCAATTCAAGTTTACTCATAGTAGTTTTCATCATCGGCAATCAGAAATTAAAATACGTGTTTTATGAATTTACGGTTTCTGGAATATATATTTACGCAATAAATGTTATTTTACTTTAAAAGTAAAAACATAGCTGCCAACTTTTCTGATTTTTTGGACCGGAAAAATTTTATAGAAATTTTTGTCTTATTTAATTGGCGGATTATTTCGATTTGCAATCGTAAAATTTACTGTAAAATTTTTCCGGGCCAAAAAAAACGGAGGATGTTGGCAGCTATGGTAAAAATATCATCCCAGATTAATCCGTAATTCAACAGGTTAAAGAGGGTTTTTATATTTTGCTGTCCTTACTAACTCGAAAACATGAACATTTTTGACATGATAATGTTCCGATACTTGAAATGCATTATGACTTAACTTGAATATAGTTATTAACCCTTTGAGCTCTGGTGGACAAATTTCTTCAAAATTCCAAATGTCACTTTGGCACCAGTATTTTGCAAAGAAAAAAACCGGTTAACGATATACACGAAAAAAAAAAATGCATTAAACCTTTATCCAGTAAATTTGATTGAATTTTCTGGTGTCTTTGTGACATTTCGGAATTAAAATTATGTGGTATAAAATTCTACCATTAAAGCTCTTAATCCGTATATATTGCGCATACCCCCCCCCCCCCCTAACCCCAACAAATTTAAGCCTAAAAAATAGAATGCATATTTTCACGCAATACTTTTGATATCTGTTACCGCCCCTTGACTTCTAGGACTAGCACTGACACAAAAATGGCAACTATCGAAGGCGGATTTTTAAGTGTTTGTACGGTCCTCTGATTTTAGACACCAGTATTTTGCAGAAGTTTTATTTGACTTCAAAGAAAAATCGAGTTATTGATATTCGAATTTAAGAGACCACACAAACGCTGAAAAATATCCGCCTACAGCAGCCGCCAATTTGGTATCAGCACTCTGGACTAGCATAAAAACATCACCTAATTCAGTGCAAACAACACGAGATGTCGTTGTTACAGAAGCCTGCTGATTGACCGTAAACAATGCGACTACTGGGGTAGGAGTCTAACTTGGCCTGAATGTTTCATAAAAGTTTTGATCCATATCGGAAAGGTGAAATCATCCAACTTCGTACCTTTCTCCTATTTAAGCTCCAACCAGCCAGAGGACACCACCTATAATTTTATATGAAGGTATATGGTATTACAACAATACCAACAACAGCGCAGTGTTGATGGAAGTCATCTTCTAAAGCTAACCCTTTGTGTCTCAGTGTTCCACTACTTAGAACAATGGAAATATTATGAAAAAAAAAAAAACTGATAATATCCTTAAAATACTGACTCTTTAACTGTAACCGCTTTTGTAGGGGTTCATTACCACCGCGGAAAATTTCCACCAGTAAATTTAAGTGGAGCGTTTCGCTTTATTTAATAGCCTCGTTAATAGAAAACTTCAATCAAAAACAATGGCAAAACTTTATACTCCTTTTAATTAGTGGAAGTACCTTTCAGCGGTAGTAGTTCCGCAACATTGTAACAACCAAGACAACTTACTGTTTGAGTCAGTAAAAAAATATTATGGATCTTCTGTAAACTGACACCAGTAAAAAGAAATACATTTTTTTAGAATATCTGTGGGTAAAATTTCTCACTAATAGGGCGCTTATACTAGCCGAACTTTTTTATGCAAGTTTGCTCGTGATAGTTTTCACCGGCAATTGCTAATCAGAAATTGCTAATACGATTAAAAAAACTGACGTCTTCTTGGGACAACTTCCTTTGTTATTTCATCTGCAACTGCTAGTTAATATACTGTATGAGGACCCCAGAAGTCAATGAGTATAACACCTTGAGCTCTGATGGTAGAATTTTCTACCACATAATTTTAATTCCAAATTGTCACAATGACACCAGAAAATTTGACCAAATTTACTTCAAAAAGGTTTAATGCATTTTTTCGTGTTTATGGTTAACCGGTTTTTTCTTTGCAAAATACTGGTGCCAATGTCACATTTGGAATTTTGAAGAAATTTATGCCCCAGAGCTCAAAGGGATAAGTGAAGAAATTGAAAAAAAAAATAACTAAATGCACAGACGAGCTGGAAATATGTGTTTTTTTTCAAGTAAAGAAGAATAATTGAGTTTCTAAGTATCTGCTACGTTCTAGAGTTAAACCACTTTTGCCGAATAATAACCAATACTGATAAATTATAAATTTAAAGAAAATTGTACTATACATTTTTTTACATCTATTGAAATAAGAGTTCAAAGACTTTCAATTCAGTCAATTATTATTGATTTTCAAGTTTAACGTCAATTATCTTTAAAGTAAATTTATTCCAAATCGAATTTTTGTCAATTATACACTTTGGTTTCTGTGATCGTCATATGTATCCGCCTCTATAATGAGGCGGAGACAGTTATGAATAATTATAACTCTATTCATGGAGCACCCAACATGATTTCGAAATACCACAATGGCACCATATTCTGGTATAAATGTTTTCCGTTTACTAAGTATGTGAAAAATAGCTTTTTATTATTTTCAAATAAATTGTACATAAATTCCGGTATGAATCGTTCATTTCAACATTTTTGCAATGGAAGTGCCCTGCGCCGAAAAGGGCTAAGACCTCACCCAACGATGCTTAACTTCGGCGTTATTTATGGATGGAACCGATATTGATAGACCCCTATCTACCATGTCTCAAATATTTTGAACCACACAGTTTCAAAAAGGTTTTAATTAAACGTCGAAATTCTGAGTTAAAATAAAACTAATATTTTTGCTTCAAAAACAATAGTACTCAAAACTTGGTAGATATGTAATTTTGCACAGTTATTTAGACGAATACTAAAGTCATTATCAAATTTTTAGTTTGATTATTAGTTTGAGTACATTATAGCAGCTTTATGTCAATTTTTATTAAATAATTAATTAAAAATCTTTTGTTAGATTTTATATATGTTACCTTCAGAAATAATTCAATACCATTAAAAATGTGTTTCACATTTAAATGAACATTTGTAATGAAATTTCGTCATAACTAATAAGACATTTATGTAAATTATGTATCGTATCAGAAATCCAAAATGTTCTAATTAATTGTTATTTTATAAATGGGGTGTTGAAATTTCCCAGACAATTATTAAATATTATTGAGCAAATATTTCAGGTTTAAATCTTTTAACCATTTGGTTGATTCTCTTTTTACTTGCAATAAATTGAAAATTTGGGGCAACACAACTTTCTTTGAGCTAAAATATTCGTAATATTTGGTTTTAAGATTTCTACCGTTAAATAGTATGACATTTTTGTATAAAAAATTTTGTGGTATCAAAAACCTTTAACTGATGTATCAAACAAACTCTTCTTGCCCGTACGACGAACGGGCAAATCAGTTAAGTAGTTAACGGAGTTTTTGCTTTTCTATAGGGAAGCATTTTGATTCTAGAATTATTTATCCGAATTTATGTAACAGGGTTCTTACGCATTAAAGAATTCAATGGGATTTTAGGAGTTTTAGCACCAGAAATTTCATAATGTACTATCGCTGTATCTGAAGATATATATATATATATATATATATATATATAGGGATAGACATAGGGATATACATATATATATACATTTGGGAGCCCTGTATATATATATACAGGGCTCCCAAATGGTCCGCGAACTGAACATCAGTAAATTTTAACAGAAACTTTCATGATACGTTTGCGCTAGAATCAAATTCCAATGGGGTTTCTTGGCAATTTGCAAGACAAATGTAAAAGGAAAATTTCTCTAAGAAAATTTTGATGTTCAGTTCGCGAACCATTGGGGAGCCCTGTATATATATATATATATATATATATATATATATATATATATATATATATATATATATATACCAGAACACAACTAATATCGATAAATATTAAATTTCCGTGAATGTTCTAATATATTTTAATAATATTGTCTGTGTAAAACAAAGCAATAGTCATCCTTTAAATAGTTATTTAACGATATAGTTACTAAAAAAAATACTTAGAAATCTGAAAATTATAGTACTAAATTTAGTCATATATCAATATTTCTGTCATCAGTGCGTACATTATAAAGTACCAAAAATGTTTATGTGAAATTGAGTTTTTCTTTCATATAAAAACATTAACACTCTAACTTTTGTCATTATAAATTCTAAGGCTTATTTAAAAAATTCACGAAGATACTTTTTTTGTTACAAAATAAGCTTAAGACATTTTTGAATATAAAGAGTAGAAAAACAACTTTTCTTTTTAAGTTAAAAATTTTATTGTTTATCCAGCTGAAGTTGCAATTATTGGAAAAAAGTTTCCTAGTGGAATAAATAATAATATTGAAGAGGCTTTTTTTCTGCAGTAGCAATTCATCATTTTAAAGATTGACACATACTGAACTATCACAACTGATAAATATCATTATATTTCAATCTGAGAAAGTTTGATGAAATTTATTTATGTATAAAGTTCAAATATTCCATACTTGTTGGAAAAAAAAATATCTTTCAAAACTACATCTACTTTTTTTTTGAGAACAATAACTCTATCACTGTAAGAAAAAAAAATCTATATATATTGCTTTTAAAATCATGAAAATCAATTATTTGATGAAGAAAAAGCTATTTTTGTATGTCAGGTAAAGTTGAAAATGCTATGAATATTAAATAAAAATTTATCAATGCTTTGAATTCTATAATTTAAATTCAAGATGGTTATGTAAATAGTGTTTAAAAACTAAAATTTCTTTGTAAGAAGGATGACTAACGATAAGATTCTACATCATAAGAAATTGACATTTATATTTCAACTGTTTTAACACAGTCAAATGCTTTTAAATAAATTATACGAGAAGTGATTTTCACAATTGAGTAAAAATTTTAATTTTTCCATGCTGGGACATAAACACAGAACTTTTAGATCCAATTGTCAATGCTGTTCCAATTGAGCTATCTGGATGACACCCTAGTCAGCAGAATTCACTCAGAAAACCATTTGATAAAGACATGTGGTATGTTATTTGTACAATTCAAGTATACATCTATTTGATAAGGGCATATGATGTGTCCTTTGTGCACTGATAGCAGACCATGTGTCTTTACATGGTTCCTTGAGTTAACCCGGAAGAACGAGCGCTTACCTCGGGTAGGAATGGTTTTAACTTTGTCACCAATAAAATAAAATTATAAAAGTCACTTTATTTAGACGGATACAAGTCTTACAAATTTTGCGATAAAATAAGTTAAAAATTATTTTTAAAAAATAGTGGTTGCAATTCTAAAAACCATACGCAATCCGGGTCTTTTAGGCCCTTCGCGCGTCCCTCCGGGTTAATTGAAAAAGCTTAACACTAGAACCGCCGGCTATTTTATAAAAATTTAATAAAAAAGTGTTTGACACCAGAATTTTTATTGAAAACTATCTAACTTATTTAATTAACTTAGTTTTGTATTTCACATATTTAACAAATCTCATGAAAAAATTTTTGGTTCGAATCGGCCGTTTTCAATTTTGCAGGGGGTCAAAATGACCCCTAATGGCGGTTCTAGTGTTAAATGTCGCACAAATAACTCAATTAGAAGAATTTTGTCATTTAAAGTCAAAGATTTTGTGTTCCATTCTTTACATTCCATTTCCTTACAAGGAGATGGCCAACTTTGGTAATCACAAATTTTGATTGTTTTAATATAATTTGTAGTGTAGAGACCCATTAGTTACAGGTTCAACAGATTTTGTAGAACGCTCAATAGTTCTTGGCAAACTGGGAAGAGGTGTCTAATATTATAATACAACTTATATACTAGTTTGTAACGAAAGAGTAAAGTTGTAGCTCAGTTTGTTCGGCGTTTGCTCGCTCTTCCGAGAGCTCGTTTCGATACCGGGACACGCTACATCCCCCCATTACAAAGGAAGTATTTAAGTTGTGTTATAATATTAGAGCCCCTCCCCCCGTTTCTCAAGAACTAAGTAGCTTTGTATAAAATCCCTTGAATCTGAGGCTAAGGGGTCTCTACCCCACAAGATATTTTTAAATAATCAAAATCTCTGGTTACCAAGGTTGGCCTTCTTGTTAACTGAAAAATTACTTTTCGTAAATTTGGCATTTACTTATAGATTGTTCAGATTTGCTAATCAATCTGGATTATTTTATAAGATGTTATTGGTAGGCTATCGAAAACTAAAAATCATAAATCTAATAACACGTTGAAGGATGTACTTTAATAAAGGTATTTGTATAATTTCTTCTCAAAGAGAAAAAAAACACGTTACTTACAAATTATGAGCTAAAAAAATATATCTGTGACAAATTTTGATATTTATTTCTAATTTTAAACCTCCAGTGATTAATCAGAGATGCTTAATAATAAGTCATTCGTATGGTTCTAGCAGTTTATTTGGTAGTCTTATGGCAATGACTTTGATTACAAGGTAATTGAAATAGAGTTAATTTGTTTAAAATGTAAATACTTTGATGGCTGTAATTTAGAATAATGATGCTTTCAGGAAAATGTTCAAGAAATAAAATCTTGTTATTATCACACCGGGTTATGCAAACTGATGCTGTTTGTTTTGGCGACTTCACAGTAATCCGAAAGATATGATATAATTTATCAAAGTATGGAGTTTAAAAATTTGAAATTTCTCGCAGTGCTTTGAAAACTAAAATTTAACTTTAAAATGTTCTAACAAATATCACGGACGTATAGTTCTTATTTTTGAATACAATAATTTTCAAACAGTAATCTTAGTTAATTGTAGTTAGTGAATACAATTTTGGGATAAAATAGGGCAAAATGTATTAGTTGCAAATGATGATACTCAATAACAAAAAACGTACGTTTCTCAGAAGAGTGTTTATGTAATAAAAACATACCATATGACAGATTTCATTCTGGCATGGACGCTGCTTTATCCGAACTGTTGGCAAAATAGTTGTGATTCGTCAAATTTAACGAAAAAGGTTTCCCGAATGGGACTTTGGCCTAACACATTCGCTGCCGATAACTCTGCCCTCTGTGTTAAATGAATGGGAACTTCACGCACTAGCGCGTGATCTGCAGCGTATGTGTTAACACTAGAACCGCGGGAAAATTCATTCAAGTTTTATAAAAATATTCCTCACCGGAATTTTCATTTAAAAGTGTTTAAGTTATTTATTGAAAATGTTTTTGCTCAGCATTTATTTAGCTTATTTTATTAAGAGTTTCCTGGTTCGAATCGACATCTCTCCATATGGTACGGGTCAAAATGACCCGTTGCTGCGGTTCTAGTGTTAAGAAGATTTATATGTTGGGGAACTTAATAAATAGGAATTCCATATTATCCTAATTCAAAAACCTTTATCCTTCATATACATTTCATAATATACATTCATTCATATTCATTTCATAAACATACATTTTCATAAACATTCATCAATATTTTTTCAGCACGTACATATGAATGTTCTTTATATCTCTGTAAGCTAAAAGTATTTTAAAAATAGTTATAAGTATTTTAAAATGTGCGCTAACATTTCATAAATTCTGAAAATTATAAAAAGTATTCTTCATTAGTGTGTAATTTATGACTGGAAAAATACATAAAAAATTAGAGCTTACAAAAGGATAACGAACCTTCCTATCTATGTTCTGAAAATTTTTTAAAAAATTTTTAAATTTGAATGAACTAGAAGGATAAGTAATTTTCACATAAGATAATATGGTATTTAACTATTTTCCTTCCCCACCAAATAAATCCCCTTAAGTTGTCAACTATATTCAGACTAAGATATCCAAGAAAAATGCGGCTAACAAATTTCACGAAGACATTCATTTGAAAATGACATGTCTTCTACTTGAAACAATTCAACAGAATAAACCACAGGTAAAGAAACTCAATAACCGTTGGGTATCAAATTAATATTAATCGTTTTAACACAATTATACAGATTGATAGAGAAATCTCTATGCCAATCACATAGGTGCCCACCTCACATAGATTATCCGTAATACGTGCGTTAATTTGACCTTGGTTTAATGAGTTTCGAACCAGAAATTTTTCAAATAAATGAAATTAAGTATGTTCCACTAAGAATCTTGAAATTAAATAAATAAAGATTCAAGAAATATATTTCCTGGTTTGAAATGATGTTAACCTGGATCAAACCAATCCAGGTATTACGGAAGATTAGTTGAAAGTGTGCAGCTATGCAATCAATATAATAGTGTTTAAATAATTAAGTGTATTGAAACTTGCTTTTTAGGGTTCCATACTTGAAAGTAAAAACAGAACCATTATAAGATCACTCCTGTGTCTGTCTGTCACAGACATTTTCTTCGTAAACATAGTTCGGATAGTTCAAATTGGGGAAGTAATAAGGCTGTTGACCCACACTTTATACGGATTATTAAACATTCACAAATATACTTTAGGGAAAGTATACAGGAGATAAATAAAGAACTTGAATAAAAAATTCTTTTCTTTGTATACTGTGTTCGGTATGGTTTGAAATCTTTTGTAACGTTAATCTCAAAAATATTTTTTTTTCACTTTAGGTATTACCGTAATTTCGGGTGTATAAGCCGCAGATCAAACAATTCTTTTCCGACCCGGAATTTTTTAAGAAACAAATAAAACTAGTTAGATCACCGTAAATACTTGTCTTCAATCACTAAATAAGATTTCTGGGTCCAAAAAGAATTGATTGATCCGCGGCTTATACACCCGAAATTACGGTATATTTTACAAGATATCGTCGAAAATGTAGCGCAGAATTATGTTTCTTCTCATCTATTTCCGAATGTACTAGAACTAAAATTATGAAAAAATTAGAGATAGTAGACATTAATTTAAACCTTACAGGAAAATTATTGCGATTACCCTGAGTCACTGAGTTTTTGAGAAAAGCATTTTTTCCCTTACATAAAATTTAGATTTTCGGACATTCAGCAAAGGTTTTTAGGAATTTGAAGGTGACTTATCAACGTAGAAGTAAAACAGCATTCTTGATAATGATTTAAAAAAAATAGTCGGAAATAAGTCGAGGTATTAAGACTTAAAGCAGTGGTGCCCAAAGTGGTACGTACGGCCCACTAAGGAAAATTTTATCTTTTTATAAAAGTCTTCCAAATTCTTTACTCAATCATTTGCTATGCATTTTTTAACGGAAAAGTATTGCTGCAAAACTAAAAATGTATAAATTTTAAATAAAAAATATTTTTAATTCGTTTTTTAAAAATAAATTTTAAAAGTGATCCTAGTCAAATGTTTAAATTGTAATCAACGCCAAAGTAATTATAAGAATAATCGTTTGAAATAATTTGACAAGATTTAATAGTACTAAAAATCTCTATAAATTTTCTAGGTGATACTGTATTTTACAATTTTCTGTAACATTTTAAATTGTTTATTAAATGAACTTTATTACTTCTAGTCGATCTGCTACATGTTCAAACGAAGAATCTTTTACACGTGAAAGTACATACCAGTATGCATAAATTTTAACACTCTTGAACATATTCAAACTAAAAAATATATCTAAAAGAGGTATTACCAACTTTTTTAAAATTTATAAATCTTAAATAGCACCAGAAAAGGCAACGGGAGACAGTTAATATCTATGGTTCTAATATAGGTATCCTATAGAGTAAATAAATATCATGATAGCATATACATTTTAAATTTTAAAATCAGATAATACCTAAAATATATATACCAGATATACGCAAAAAATAAAGATATTGGGAAAGGGAAAAGAGAAAAACTGTTCTATGATGAAAATAATGGCTATTTAAGCCTTTGTATCAAGGTGTTGCAGATCTGCAACATACCCAAATGTTAAGAGTTAAGAATTATTGACTAAAAAGTATTTTTTTCACGTCTACAATAAATGGAAATTGACATACCTCTCATAAATATTGTCCAGTTTATAATACAAAATTTTAAAGCACACAAAATTACCTTAAAAATCAACTTTCGGACTTCTCCAAATTTTTTATTTGACAAAATTTACTAAGTTAATTTTTGCAATATCGACCTGAAGGTACTCAAATGATAAACAAAACTAAGGCATAAGAAATTAACTCAACATTATCGTCTGTTGAGAATTCCAATGATCAATTTGTATTAATTGGTGTGTTGGGAAATAGGAACAACAAATGAAATCGTATTTAAAAACTTATGGTGTAAGTTAAGTACCAAGTTGAAACATTGAACATTGATTTTGTTTTTAAAATAAAATATTATTACTACACTGAATTTAGCTTTATGAAATATCAAATAAAGTTTAATTTTTCACTACTTTTATTGTCAGTACCGAATTAAGTTTTTCATGAACATATTAGGATACATTTTAAAAAAAGTTACACACAATACCAATATTTGATATTATTTAGGCTTCACATTTCCTTGAACTCTTGTGATATACGGGTGATTCCATACACAATGTGCAAATCAGCTGGGGCTTACACTTCACAAATTTTAATGAATATCAGCATATATTATATTTATTTATGGAGTAAATACAAAATAATAGATTTCAGGACTGTGTTATATACCATAATTTCCGGAGTATAATCCGCGGATCAAACAATTCTTTTTCAGCCCAGAAAATTTTTAAAATAAAATGTAACTTCTTAAATCGCAGTAAATATTTGGCTTCAATAACTAAATAAAATTTCTGGGTCGAAAATGTATTGTTTGATCCGCGGATTATACGCCGGAAATTACGGTACGTATCAAACGTACATTAAACGTTGCCATAAAATCGAGGGTTTTCAATTTCTTAACCAGGGTGGGGCTCGAAACCGGCAATAGTCTCAGGTTTTCTTTTCCTTGATTCATAGAAGAAAATTTTCTGGTTAGATAAGAAGAACAAACTTTCAAAAATTACCAATATTCAGAGCACTTCGACACCCAACCTGGTTACCTCGCTGCTTTGTCTGCATGCTTGAAATTATAATTATAATTATTAGTTTAACCCTTCACTGCACTATGGGCCATATATGCAGGGCTCCCAAATGGTCCGCCAACTGAACATCAGAATTTTCTTAGAGATATTTTTATTTTATATTTTTCTTACAAATTTAGCAGAAAGCACCTTCGGAGGTTGGTTTAGCACAAATACTGTAGAAACCTACTATGAAATTTTCTGTTAAAAAATATTGATGTTCAGTTCGCGGACCATTTGGGAGCCCTGTATATGGCACATACCTAAAAACACGATAATTTTCATTATGTGTCATGAATTTGGCCAATAGGATCACTGTAACTGATCAAGAACAACCCAAAGAATGGAATAACACTCATTTTGTCCTTGCAAGATTGCTACATTTGATACAAAATTAGAGTTTATTCTCCGGAAAGAAAAAAATAATACATTCATGCTTTAGGCCAAATTTACCTTTATTGTTTTTACTGAATACTTCAAAATATTAATTATAAAGGAAATTGCAGAGTGTTAAGCAGGTAACATTAGTTAATTAAAGTCCATTTAATTGCAAATTACAGCAGTACAGTTTAAAAGAAACCCTAATTGTGTATACAGGGTACACGCCATAAAATATCAAATTTTAGCTGAAATTTTTAAATTTAATTTTTTTATTATTTTTTCCATTATTAGACCGATTTATAGATATTAAACATTTTTTTTCGTATCAATAGAAAAAATCGTGCAGTGAAGGATTAACGATTATCGAAGATTAGCTTTGATCAAAATATATTTTTCAAGGAATTTTGCATAGTTTTATTTAAATCTGAACTTAAATCTGTATATCAATTTTCAGCAAAATAGGCTACTATGCGTTAACAATTTTTTTTTCCTTCTTGCGCATTTTGTTTCCGATTCACACTTTTCTAGTATATACAGCTATAAGAAAACGTAAGAGCTATAATTTTTTACAACATCTTATTATTCTTATCAAACGATTTTTTTTTCAGTAATAACAGTTAATAATTCAAATATTTATTGTACGGAAACTTCTGAGCGCGAATAATACTCCCACTTGCCTGTTTATTCACTGTCTAAGTGCATTCATCAGTGTCATTTACTCCCTAAACATTTTTTATTTTTTCGTAAGCCACTTGTGCATCTTAAATTTATTAGATTAATTTTAACAGTTTTCTAAATACATGCAGTGCATTTAAATCTTGAATAATTTGACTTTCGACTGTAAATACCTTTAACTTTGACTATCAATAAACAAGAAACTGCATATAAATAAGATTTATAACATATAAATAATACTACAATATATATTACTGTATTTTGTTCTGTATCTAATACTGATCAATGTTCCAACTGATCACTCATACGTGTATTCAAAATTCAGACATAGAAATCGGATAGGTACTTTATACCAAAATTTTTATTTTCATGCATCCAAAATATTTAATTACACTATAAGTGCTGGTACCGTAATTTCGGGTGTATAAGCCGCGGATCAAACAATTCTTTTTGGACCCAGAAATCTTATTTAGTGATTGAACAGAAATATTTACGGCGATCTAACTAGTAACATTCATTTTTTAAAAATTTCTGGGTCGAAAAAGAATTGTTTGATCCGCGGCTTATACACCCGAAATTACGGTACATAAAATTCAACTCTTTGAAAAAAATGTTTTTATTAAACGCAATTATATTTTACTGTGAAACTATCTTAAAAATAAAAAAAAAAACTATGTCGGTTTGTTCTAGTATTTTAAACAAAAAACCTAATATGAGCTATAATTGCATGTTGCGTTATTTAACAAAATAAATTTCTGTATTCGTGTTTGTATTTCAAATAAATGTACATAATAATGGTACTCTTTCTAAACTAAATATTTGTGTGCATATTACCCTAATTACATAAATGCAACTATTATGTGTGTATTTTTGAGGGATTACTTATTATATATAATGCGAAAGTACCTCTCATGTTGTCTAAATTATAGAATAAAAGATGTGAATTCGCCGCACCCGTCAGGAATGTGTTAACACATGTAAAATGTAATGTCTATAAATAGTTTTTATGCCTCTTATTAAATATATATATATTTCCTTCTCCGTTTTAGATAAATTTAATTAGAATAGTTTAAATAGTCTGGAAGTTAATGGATAAAATTAGTATGAGTTCTGTTTTATTACATAAATATTTCTATTATATGTTTTATTTTATGACTTCGTATAATTTATCAAGAGAAGGGTAATTTTATGATAAAAGTAAATGCTAAATTGGCAAAGAATGATGCAAATGGCTGTGGGAAAACCATGCAAATGGAGATTACTGCTTCATATCGAAGAAAAGCTTATTTAATACTCTTGTAGAAACATAGGAATGACTTTGATTTGATATATGCTTGTATCCCGGGAATAAATGTTATTTAAATTGCAAGTCATTTCAAAAATTGTTTATATGCAAATATACAAGAATCAAATGTTTTAACAATAATTTAATGTGAATGACTTTTAGATTCATTCAATTTCGAAGTCAATCTTTACAAGTGACAGAGCAGTAAGTAAATGAGATTATAATAATGTACAGGGTATTCAAGAAGCAATATTTCTGTCATTCTGTATTAAATAGAAATGCAATGTATTTCATATAATTTGCACAATTTCAAAAAGCTTTAACAAGAAGTGAGAATAAGTATATTTCCCCATTCGAATATTTTAGCTATAACTATGAGTATATTTCTTTGAGCACATATTAATGCAAATTTAAAACTCTCCAATATTTACATTAAAGTAAGATAACATTTATTACAATTTTAGTTACGAATTATTCTACAAAACAATCTTTTTGCAAAGTAACTATAAAAAAATATAGGAATAAATATGGGCATTAAAAACTTCTATTCTTGTAATAAGGCATATCACTTAAATTTATACTTTAGACTAATCAAACGGACTTTTGTCAAAATGTAAATTGATGCGATGTTGTATCGATACATTTGGAGGCTTTAAATATTTCATTTCATAATGACAATAAATCTTTGATCATGTGTATTTACTGTTATGAGATAAATAATGCCCCAAAATATTTTAGGAAATATTAAATCACAATCTGTGGAACACCAGATGCAAAATTAAAACTTCTAATGTATTTAAATCTTTTATAAAATTTATCGGAAATAATGATAATGAATACTGTCATATATATAACTGCACTATGCAATAGTTAATCCTAACCAACAATTTAAGTTCTACAGCACGTGCTTCTACCGAATCGCGATGAGCCATTTAACTGTTTGGGCAAGCACTCGAACTTTTACGGTCTCATACGCCCTATGATTTGCATATAGGGATATTAGATTTCCCTAACAACTGAACGCACGAATGTGATCTAAAATATCACGTAAGTGAAACTGAAAGATAACAGTGCCATTAGAATCAAAACTCTGATTCACAATAATGTATCGTCTAATCTACGTATCTGATATAGGCTTTATATGTGTGTGTTTATTATAGTATTTCTATTGACAAACCAAAGATACAGTTAATTATTATTTAATTTTTTTTTCCGAATTCCTCATCACTAGTTCTACTCACAACTTTGGTTTAATGAGTTAAGAAAATTACAATATGTGATTAAATTTAATGGTAGGTAAGAGACTATTTTTCAAAAGTAACTCAGCATTTCAGTTTTATAATTATAATGATTATCTTGCAATTAAGTATTTTTATAGTTTAAATTCTGCGCATTAAACAAAAAAATATGCCATGTAAAAGAATTATTTGATCCGCGGATTATACGCCGGAAATTACGATACGCTATTTTTAATGATTCATTAAAATTCAATAATGAACTATTCTTCTAAAGACAGCAATTAAAATAATAGGAATGAGACAAATATAGCAGCAAAAATTAAATAAACTGCAGCTCTGCGTATGCGGCATATGTTTCCAAGTGCGAAAAATTTTAATATATCGCACTATATTTCATAAAATTAATTTGAACCAAAAAACATATTCTCAAAAGGTAAAGGGTATAGCCGGGTTTCATAGTAAAATATACCCTTGAGTCAACCACATCGAGTCCTACATGGATCGATAGCTCATAAAAAGAAATTCATTTCTCCCCAGTTTTAAGTTTGTATCTCAAGACTATGGGGGGGGGGGGGAAGTGACCCTAAATGCCTGTTTTGGAAAAGTACGCATTGTGACAAAACTACTAAGCAAATTTCAACAAAAAAATAAGGGATGTAAAAAACCACCATACGAATGTTTGACAATTTTTCCGATTTTTCTAAACAAAAGGACAAGTTTTCTAATATTTTTCCTGTTTTTAAATGAATATTTTAACTAAAAATAAACTGAAATTTCTGAGTGACCACCTTAATTTTTTTGCATGAAATACTATGAGACATGATACATATTCACTATCATTTTCAACTTTCTACGTATGGTGCATCATATTAAAAAAAGGCAAAATCATATTCCGGCGGGAATGTGGGGCGTGTCTCGGACAGATTTCACGCCTTCTTTTCAAATCTCACATATTAATTCACACGGTATTTTTAAAAGAAGGCGTGAAATTTGTCCGAGACACGCCCCACATTTCCGCCGGAATATAATTTTGCCCTTTTTTTAATATGATGCACCATTCGTAGAAAGTTGAAGTTGATAGTGAATATGAATCATGTCTCATAGCATTTCATGCAAAAAATAAGGTGGTCACTCAGAAATTTCAATTTACTTTTAATTAAAATGTACATTTAAAAACAGGAAAAATGTTAGAAAACGCGTTCTTTTGTTTAAAAAAATCTGAAAATATTGCCAAACAGTCGTATGGTGGTTTTTCCATCTCTTATTTTTTTCGTTGAAATATGCTTAGTAGTTTCGTCACAATGCGATCTTTTCCAAAACAGGCATTTAGGGCCATTCCCCCGCATGGTCTTGAGATACAAACTTAAAATTGGGGAGAAATGAATTTCTCTTTATGGGCTATCGATCCATGTAGGACTTGATGTGGTTGATTCAAGGGCATATTTTACTATGAAGCCCGGCTATACCCTTTCACATCAAAATATCTATTTAAATATTCAAAAATAAACTTATTTTGTTTTCAGGTATTTCAGTTTTTTTCACAGATTTTTGACTTTTACATTCTAGTTTCCGTGTTCTTTAAATACATTCCGACTTGGGTATTTAATCTAGTGGATTCATTTATATATAATCGTCAAACAATGAATAGATAGCACAAAATAGATTTTGAGTAGCATAACGATTTAAAAAATTTTAAATGTAGAAATATGGCTAAAATAATTATAAATGTAGAACTATGATCTATATAAATATAAATTTTGAATTACAATGTACAAGATGGTGCCGAAAAAATATATTTTCTAGGCTGTGATGATGAGAATTTTTATTCCAGATGAACAATAAACCTCGAATATAAAGAAATATGATTAATTCATTTTTGTACATAATGTAGAAAGACGCCGATGCATTTACACAACACTTAAGAATATTTAAAATTCCCAGCTGCGAAAATTGCGTATCCTTAGAGCGAAAAAAAGTTAATGGCTATTTTCACTTCTTTACTAACCCGTCTTTTTCTTGGGCCCTTTCCCATAGCTGCCAACTTTTACGCATTTTTCCTACCACAAAAATTTTATAGTAAATATTGTCTTATTTAATCGTCGAAATCTTATGATTAAACAAATGGAAAATCTCTGTACAATTTTAGTGGTAGCAAAAATGCATAAAAGGTGGCAGCTATGCCTTTCCAAAAAGTGATGAAAGTCGCTTTGAACTAGATCGGGACTGTATGACGGATGACTAAATGCTCCTTTCCGAGGATGCTGATGGAACTTAGCCATAAACGTCCAATATTCGTTTACAGATTTTAGCATATAGGTACACAGGTTTTCACAAGTCATAACATAAATCTGCCATATCCACTACGTTTGATAATCACCTCTACTTTCCATACTTACCACCAGAACATGGCTTCAAAATGCGCTTCTCATCCCATTTTTCTGCTGGAACTTTGATAATGCCACTAACATAATAATGGTCGTACGTCATCAATTGTCGAAGAGATGTTGCTCGCATAAAGTAGAACTTTTTTTTAGTCTCACAGTTCTCTCATGAAAAGGAGAGGGGGCTTATTTTTATACTTTTTCTCGTAAATAAATTAAAGCTAAATTTATTTTTACCGAACATTTATAATTTCTCTAAATCAGTGAAGAAGAGTTTTACACTTTCCACGCTTTTAAAAAGTAAGAAGCGAGAGATCCGATAAAGACAAAATCAAACAAATTTAATTGACTTTTTAGGTTATTTGGATTGGTGTAAATTAATTGTATTTGTTTGGTTTATCCCAGCCTTTTATGTTAAATTAGATATTGTAAATAGTGAAAGTATTGAAAATAAAGATATAAAACACTTAAAGGCTTACACGTTGAAGTTTATTAAAAAAATACGACTTAATAAATTTCACTTAACCCTTTGCGGGCCAGGGCAAATTCATTGCTTAAGTATTGGAATTAATGACTGTCACCGGAATTTGAAAACATCTTTATTTGTAAATAAAAAAACGCTATACTTCCCGTATTCAATAAACCGTAATTTTCTTTAACAAAATTCCAGTGAGAATGTGGCGTTTGGGAATTAAAATTAAGTGGTATATCTATGAAACCACCGCCCCTAAAGGGGTTAAGATTAATTCCAAATGTTATATTCGTTTTCAAAATGTCAATTTTAAGTATTTGCATAGGTAAAAAAAAATCGAAATAAGACAAATAGTAAAAAAAAAAAAAAAAAAAAAAATCTAAAAGTTTGTTTTTGTAATGTACAGTAAAAAGTTACACTTTATTCAAATTCTTACACAAATCTATTTCCAATGCAAAATCTTTTAACTGGATTACGCAACTAAAACTTTTTATTTTTATTTGTCAATAAAGATACTAAAATCTACATCTGGCTTCTTCATTTTGGAGAACTATTCGTCAACTGGATTTGTCCAATTCACGACGAAGTAAAATTATATCAATTGGTTTATCTACTACATGCTTCTATTTCGCAAGTTTTCCCTAAACGGTTACATGTTACAAAAACTAGCTATTCTTTTGCTTCGCACTGTATTTCATTTTGATCTCTAATAATTTTATTAGTTTAGTTTTCAAGCAAGTAATCTCTTCTGTTCAATTAAATTTACACTGTTTCTCTCCCCCTTCACTGAAACTGTTCCTAGTTCCTGTATCTATCAAGATCTTCTTTTTAATTGCCTTTCGGGCTGTTAAGCATTTTGATATATTGTTTGATGTTAAGAGATGAAATATAATTGCTGACATTGCCTCTACTTCACTCTGCTCCTTTTTCTTTGAGAAGTAGAGACAAAAATCACTCTAAAGAGTAAACCCCCCATTCCTTGTCAAAATTTTTACGCCCTACTTGTTAAAGTCGTTAATGTCGGGAAAGTTTCTATAGAATGATTTGGACTCTTGGACTTTTCGATCCCCCACACGTTCAGGGGAAGAGTTGCAGATACTGAGTTTGGTTGAAAAAAGGCTTCACGGCACGGCGGTTTATTAAGGGGTGTTTTGAAGGGGAAAAAAAGCAGATTACAAGAATAATAACTTCGGAGTCCACTGTTTCATGGGACATGAATACTTCATTAAAAAGACGAAACAAAGCTTTTGTGAGAGGACGTCTTTATAAGACCCATTTACAGCTATAGTGGCGTTGTTTATTGGAAATTTCTGTATTTCAAAAGCTTAAATTGAAAAGATAAGAAGTTAAAAAATAAAAATGCGGTTACTGATGTTCTCTTCATGTAGATTGTTTCATTGTTTTACATTTGTTTTTTTTCTATGTCAACTGCGTTTTAATAAATTTGATTATATTTATCTTAGAATGTTTATTTTATATTAGAAGAAAAAGTTTATATAGTACATAACTATTTAAATTTATTTTTACTCAGATTGCACATTTAGAATATATATTGTAAATTAGGAAAAATATTATAATATTCAATAATTAAACAGAATGTTATATATTTAATAACACAAATATGTATCACTAACATTGAAATATAAGTGAAAAATCTGAAAATGTATTTGTCATTTATTAAAAGAATGAGTAAAATTTACATATTGCTAAACATTTATACAGCAGGATAGAAGAATTTACAAAGAAAAATTTATTGGAATTGTGGCCTCAATCGCTTTTCAATCAGCACACTATGTACTTCGAATCGATGTGTGTGTGTTTTTTAATAGTATTCTGAATTTAAGTTAAAGGAAATCCTTCTATAGAATGATTTGGACACCTGGTCATTTCAATCCCTTATATTCAGAAAAGAGTTGCAGATATTGCGTTTGGTTAAAAATAAAGTTTCAGTTTATTTAGGAGTGTTTTGAAACAGAAAAGGCAGATTACAAGAATAATGAACTTAGTGCCTACTGTTTCACAGGGCATGAATACTTCATTAAAAATAAGAAAAAAGTATTTGTGAGATGAACTCCTTTGAAGACATGTTTACAGCTATAGTGTCATTTTTTATTTGAGATTTCTGTATTTCAAAAACTTAAATTGAAAGAATTATATGTTAGAAAAAGAAAATGTGATTGCTGATGTTTTCTTTATGCAGATTTCCCCATTGTTTTACATTGGATTTTTTCTATATCAACAATTTTTTATAAATTTGATTATATTTAACATGTAATGGTTTTTTCATATTAGAAAAAAATTTGGTATTGATATATTATTTAATATTTTTATTAGATAAGTATATAAGCTCACTTAATAAGATACCCATAAGAAATAATATGACATAGAAAATAATATTTATGCAGCTATATTTTTCATGTTCTGAAATAATAGAAAAAATAATATGCAACAGGCTGAATCTGAAATAATAGTCAGCAATGCAAGCGATGATAATGCATGTCTTAATAAACGACGTTAATATAGGAAACCAAATTGCAATCCATTTATATGCAATCTCAGGGCTCCCAAATGGTCCGCGAACTGAACATCAGAATTTTCTTAGAGAAATTTTCTTTTTAGATTTTTCTTGCAAATTGTCAAGAAACCACCCTTGGAATGTGATTATAGCGCAAACGTATCATAAAATTTTCAGTTAAAAAGTACTGATGTTCAGTTCGCGGACCATTTGGGAGCCCTGCAATCCAACACAGGGAGTCTCACACCAAGGTTAACTCGGAGTTTTGTTCGTAATTGTAACAATATCATTTTAACGAAATCATTAACATACTTATATCTGGGAAACTTTTAACTTTTGGCAGAAATTACTACTATTTTTTAAGATGTTGTTCTTTATTGATAGATATAATATTTCTTAACTATATTTACAGAAAATTTTATGGTCCAGAGAACCTATAAATTGACCTACGTCTTTTTATTCATGCTATTTGGCATACAACTTTCTGCCTTCTGAATATTCATGACCATGCTTAAACGATTAACTAAGATTTCCTCTTACACGGTGTCTTTTTTTAAGTGATTTAAATTTCTCTACATATTAAATAGTGGCGTAAGCAGGGTGAGTGACCTAAAACAGTAATTATGTAAGGTTTTCTTCTCCTTGAATCATAGAAGAAAACTTTCTAGTAAGGTAAAGCGAACAGAACTTTAAAAAAATTCCGGTATTCAGAGCACTGTGGCACCCACCCTGATTAAGCCACTGTTAAATTACAAATTTATTTGAATGCAACATCCTTCTGTTACATAATTACACTCATGGTTGTTCATATTGGAATCTACAGGGTGATCCAAAGTCAGGATGAACTTCCAAAACGAATCAACTACAAAGATACGGTTTGCAACAAACGGATGGAAAAGAAACCGGGTTTTAATGTGGCTACAAAATTATTGACTATTGGCAACCTAATTGAAATAATAACGTATTGGCAAAAACTACTGGCAACCAACAGATGGCACTGTCGGATTTCTGAATTGCAAGTGCGACAGGCACTCCAAACAGTCACCTTTATGCAAGATGGAGCACCACCTCATATTGCTCTGCCTGTGTAACGCCTGCTATGTTCAATATTTGGGGAAGGATCGCATTATGAATTGCTACTTTAATCAGGCATGGCCTCGAGGATCTCCAGATCTGACACTCTGGGACTTTTGACTGTGGGAATTATTGAAGTCAAAACTGTACCGCCCCCAACCGGCATCCTAGCAGCACTGAAAAATGCCATCCTCCAAAATTTGTCTGCCATAACGCAAGAAATGCAACTCTATACTATGAACAATGAGGTGCCCCGTCTCACAGCTGTACTTCTGAATGATGGACAGCACATTGAACATTTACTGTAGTAATAACAGGGCTCCCAAATGGTCCGCGAACTGAACATCAGTATTTTTTAACAGAAAATTTCATAATACGTTTGAGCTAGAATCAACTTCCAAACGTGGTTTCTTGACAATTTACAAAAAAAATCTAAAAAGAAAATTTCTCTAAAAAAATTGTGATGTTCAGTTCGCGGACCTTTTGGGAGCCCTGTAATAATTAACTGTAATTAAGCTGAATTGTAAGCTGTCAATTTTTTTTTCATTTGTAAATCATCTTTTGGTACATTAAACCACTATAGCGCCATCTGTTGGTCACCGACAGAACTATTTTTTTCGTTGTCACACAGAACCCGGATTCTTTTACATCCATTTGGTGCAAACCGTATCTTTGTATCTTGATTCATTTTCGAATTATTCATTTTTAAAGTTCGACATGACTTTTGGATCACCCGGTAAATCATCTGAATAAACTCTGTGTATTTCATTTATAATACAGTTATTACAGTATAGCACAGAATAGAACATATTAATGAACACGGTTTTGTAAAAAAAAATTTCACGTATACCGTAACGAAACCTTTGTCATATAAATGTGTTTACTTTAAGTATTTCTCAATTTCTAACGTGCAGTTTTTACACAGAATTTAACTTTTCTGAATAATTTGATAAATTGCACCAATTTTGGTCATTTAATAAAAAAGATATAGATATGGTAATACCCAAATTATTAGTACAGAACGCAGAAAATAAAATCGGACAGCTCATTCATATTCTTTGATAAAAGATTAACACATATTTTGTGGAAAATAATGACTTATATTTCAGAATTTTTTAAGATGTTGAAATATTTTCAAATGTTATTAAAATTGCATGAAACAGAAAGATACCAAGAATTTATTCAAATTATTGTCTGTGTGTACTTTATTAATGTTTTCCAGTTATGAAACGAAATTTTCATATATTAAATTATATTTCATATTGAATTTACTGAAATTTCTAAGTATAAAGAAATATTTCAGATATCACATATTTAAGTTTAATTCTCTGAAATCGTAATATTTCCTTTATGATTAAATCAATTTAACTCAGTTTGACAAATCACATTGGTGCAATGATTAAGTTAAAAGAATTGTCTAGAGAGCGGCTTAAGAATATCAGAAAAAAAACACAATGTATTACAGTTAACATGGACTGTTTAATTAAATGATTTCTATGCAATTGAACTATCGCTACAAATATAACACATATCTTTTACAAAAATTGCACCTCATTTTCGAAAATATTCAAAGTTTTAAAACAAATACAAGTTATATTTTCATAAAATTATAAAACGAACGCTTGAAATGTATCGTAATAAAATTGTAGTATTTACATTTAGACTAATATAGAATTTTATTCGCTTTAAAAATGAGTTATATATCACATAAAATTGTTTTTTTAAATGCTTGCACTGATAAAAAAATGCATTACAGGCATGTATAAAAGAATAGAGTTTAACAAAATTGAAAGATATTTTCAAAGTTATATAAACAATTAGTTAATAGATGCTTTAATTTGTGGTTGAACGCATTTGCAACATTCTCTTAAAATGTTCGGGGAAAAAAAACCTTGCTGAAAAACATTTATCATCAAACCTCTACATTGTAGCGATTATTTACAATTAAGATATAGAGGTATGGAACCAATTCCAAAATTCAAAGAGTACCCCCCCCCCCCGAACAAAAAAAATTGCAAAGTAGAAAGAAAGACAGGCATCCTCATACTCAACGGATATTATACAGTGCCAAAAAAAATGACACTTGCAATTTTATACGTTTTGTTAAATATCTAGAAATATACAGAAAGAATGACTCTAAAACTCCAGATGTGTAAGCAAAATAGTACAGGTTATATATTTTTTAGAAGATTTTTTTCCGATATTCAATAGGGGACCGTCAACAAATTGAAAAAGAGGGAATATCTTTTGAATAAGCCTGTCAAAACCAATGTACCAAAAGCGTTCAAACTGCAGATTATAATTAAGTGGCTGATTGTTGTAACCTGTGTTTATTTTTATGAATATAGCATGTATACTTTGGTTTTTATAAAAACAGTCCCGAATTTTGCCAAGTGTTTTGCTTATAATTTGCAGAGTTCTTAACACTAGAACCGCGGGAAAAATCATTCAAGTTTTATAAAAATGTTTCTCACCGGAATTTTTATTTAAAACTGTTTAAGTTATTTATTGAAAATATTTTTTGCTCAGCGTATATTTAAATTATTTTATTAAGAGTTTTCTGGTTCGAATCGACATTTTTCCATATGATACGGGTCAAAATGACCCGTTGCCGCGGTTCTAGTGTTAATACAAACAATGTTCTTTTCAGAAAATATGACAAACAACATTGTACATAACACCCTGTAATCAAAACTAAATAATAATAATTGCATGAAAAATGAACATTGATTTACTCAATAAGTTTTCAGTGCGCATGCGTCAAAATTAATCAAAATAAATTTGCATAATGTGTAAGCTAAATGTATAGAGCAACTTTTGTAAAATTCACAAAAACTTTGTTTGAAAATTCTGAAAAGTATCGTCGGTCGAATGAAATCAAAATACCGTAATTTCGGGTGTATAAGCCGCAGATCAAACAATTCTTTTTCGACCCAGAATTTTTTAAGAAACAAATATAACTAGTTAGATCGCCGTAAATATTTGTCTTCAATCACTAAATAGGATTTCTGGGTCCAAAAAGAATTGTTTGATCCGCGGCTTATACACCCGAAATTACGGTACGCTGTTCCGAAAATGAAGCAAAAAGATGAGGAACTGTATCCAAATATAGTGTACGGGTAATATTGTGTAGACAGTACTCAATGGAATATGGATAAATGAAGCAAAATGGAGCAAAAAGATGAGAAGCTGTATCCAAATATAGTGTATGTGCAATATTGTGTAGACACTAATCAATGGAATATGGATACAGCCCCTCATCTTTTTGACAATAATAGAAGCTTTCAAAAATAGAAGCTATCAATTGGCATGCATAACAATTTTACTAAGAATATCAGCTTCCTATATCAGCAATATCGCTTAATAATCTTCTATATGTATCTAAGAATATATTTCTGACATATTTTTAGACTTTATTTTACTTCCAAATAATGTGTTTTTGTAAAAAAATAAAATATTAATTATTTGGAGCAACATGATAGAAGAACGTAATAAACAGCATATTAGATATATGATTTTCGCTCGACTGATAGTAAATTTTAAAATAATAAGTATAATTGAAAGTTTTATATTCAGTTTAAAATTGTTATTTAATCTGAAGTTATTTATTTCCTTAATGTTCTTTGTTTATGTCATTAGATAAAAAATAATTCATTTCTACGTAGAAAAATGCATGATAATTTGTTTCTGTAAAACGAAATTCAATTATCTATAAAAGTTATTGTCTAAGTTTGAACGTAGAAAATTAAAAAAAAGAAAATCATTAGCTTTACATTATTTGTTTGATTAAAAGATTTTGCTTAGAGATTTGTTTCTGTAATAGAACGCATCATTTTTTGTTATAAAGTAAGATTAGTCAGCTTTTCTAATTTAAAAGTGTATTGCATTTCTTACAAATGTTTGTTAAAACAATAAAGGTTTTTTTTAATACTTTCCAATATATTTGAAAAGTACTTATGAATTCAGGTTCCATGGCCGTCTGTCTGTAACTCAGTTCATGCTCTAGCACGCGTAAATAAATTTGAATTTTCATGCAATTAATCTATCATATTAAGGCTTACACAGGCATGATCGGTATTGAAAATGAAATGTCCAGAACTTATAGTTCGTACATAAGAGACACTCAGAAATCAGAAGAATTTCGTTATACACTATATTGTAAAAAGGTGATCGGCTACTTCCGATTTTAGACTTTTTGATAAATAGCTAGAGAAATGCACGACAAATTATTCTGAAACTCCAGGTGTGTAAACGCAAAGATCAAAGATGGGCTCAGATGTGCATTGTAGCTGACGGTGAGAGTTTAAGTATCGAAAATAAAAATATCTTGTGACAATTCGTTTTTTCTTTTCATTCTCAGATCGTTTCGTCATGCCATAGTGTAAGAAATCGTTAACAAACAAATGCACGTTTTAAGCCTCCTGTTTGTGGTATTCATGTTCGCAAGTTGTCTTTTCTGTGCCAAATCAATGATGCTCTACAACCTTGTAATTAACTTTATGGCCATATCTCGTACCCATCTCGACATAGAAACGCAAGCTCCGCTCTTTCGCACCAGTTGGCACTGGAAGAGCGCGATATAGTAGCGTATAAGCCACTTTATTTGCCTAGATACTATTTTTATGAATATAACTACAGGAGTTCGGCAGTTAAGAGTGTGGAAATGTACTTGAATGTAGTGGGCACTCTGTATATATTTATGTGTGTGAGAAATAGATGCCAACATCTCTTTAATATTCCGGAGTCTAATTCAAGTCAAATATGCTTCCAGTTGGAAATTTTATTTAATAAAGACTTTAAAATAAAATCTTAAAAGTACTATGTTTAAAGAAGAAAGATTTCCTTATAAATACTTTCCGTTTTTAAAATTGTTTGTCTTGGATCTGACTCCGGAATGGTTAAGAGATGTTGGCATCTATGATGAGAGTGTGTGCACGCGTGTACGTGTATCTAAATAAGAACATATAGGGGAAGATGGGGATACTTGAGCCATTTTTTAAATTTAAATTTTTTTAAATTTTTTATAATTTCTTAGAACAAAATAAAATATTGAAAATGAAAATTTGATATTTTTTCTTCAATTGAAAACTACTTTCAATTAATTTTAAACTATTTTTCTATGTCTAATAAATTTTTACTTTTTCTTTTACATCGTGGCTCAAGTATCCCCATGGAGGGGATACTTGAGCCAGATGTCACATTCGCACCAGTATTTTGCAAAGAAAAAAACCGATTAACCATATACGCGAAAAAATGCATTAAACTTTTTTCAAATAAATTTGGTCGAATTTTCTGGTGTCGTTGTGACATTTCAGAATTAAAATTATGTGGTAGAAAATTCTACCAGCAGAGCTCAAAGGGTTAATCACTATACTTTCAAAATGGTACCAAGGTATGTGATTTCTTTTTTACATGTTCAGAACTATAAATATGTTACCATGTTGCCAGTTTTAGAAAGAAAAATTGACAAACTGTAGAGATAATAGGGGTGGCTCAAGTATCCCCTATGCTCAAGTATCCCCACTCTCCCCTATATATTCCTGCATCTATATATCTTGTAAAGAAGTAAGTGAAGTAAGAAGTATGAAAAAAAATATGAAGGCACCAAAGAGACCTGAACTACGTTTTTATAAATTAACGCGTGCGAATGTGCATACAATAGTCGAGTCATGGAATGTCCAATTGAAATAATCAACCACTCTCTTTCAAAACAATAAATGCCAAATAATTTTTCTATAGTACTAGCAGAAATCACACGTAAAATACCAATAAAATAGGGATAAAAACAGAAATTCTTAAAATGCTATCGAAAGAATTGAAATAACAAACTGAGCAATACAATTCACTTTCCAAGGTTTCAAACAAAGACTTCAATTTCGTCTTCTACATCAAAGTAAAAGTGTAGGAAATACTAAAGGTACTTGTTGACAGTAGAAATTTTACTCAAATTTAAAAGATTTCTTTTTACTTTAGTGCTTTGAAGTAGAAGAGAAAATCGAGGTCCTGCAATCAAAATAGCAATAATGATGCAATTCTTAGATTCATTATTATTTTTATTTTTAAGATATTCTACACTTTTTATATTGTTGATGAAATTGTATTGTCCCATATATAGGGATTTTTTCAAGAAATATTTTTGGATTTTCGTTGAAGGGATATCAGAAATACAAATCGCACTTGTATTTGTTGCGGAAAATTGACCAGTAGATATTGCTTTATTTTTACTTATCCTACTCACAGAGAGAATCATTAGAGGAAATAACAAATTTCAAGGCATATGTGTGCTTTTACTGTAGCACTATATTGTTTTTGTAATCATGATGCTTCTTCCAATTACAATTCTTATAAAAAATTATATTTTTTCGGTATCTAGATGTCTTGTACAGATTTCAGTTTTTATTAATATTTTACATTTACTTAGAGGTAGTTGGAGTTAGCTCTCTTAAATAGTATTTTTGTGATTTGAGTAACACAATCATAAGGCTCTTGCATGGTTTATGCTTTTGAGTATTGCTATTTCTGAATAGCATTTTTAGAAATTCTACAATTAAATAAGCCAAAACGGGGGGGGGGGGCAGAAATAATAGTTCTTAAAATTAAAAAAAATATGAGGGCTTTACTTTATATCTATTAATCTGTTTCATTTGAGAGTTTCAATTACAAGCACATTTTTCCCCATTAGTTTTAATTTTTATATTACAAGGGAGAGTACTGGCTACATTAAACGAATTTTTTGATTTTTTTTTTTTTTTAAAGCATGTAACCTATGTTTGCCTAATTTGCTACATGTTTGTGAAACAATTATGGCAAATGATTATGTTTTTAATTATACATCATTAATTTTTTTGCCAGGGTTTTTTGGATGAAAAATATGTTCTTTTTATAAAAATATTAAAACTAAAATTTTAATAATGTCATTTTTTAAACATGCTATTACTTTTTTTTTTTTTTTGAAATTTTGAATCAAATTGTTGAGGGCTTTAGATGCATCCATAAAGCGCTTGTTCTGCTTGCATTAAAGTAAGGAGACAGACCGGGAAAAAAAGTTAGTCTATGCAGACATACAAATTTGGATTGTCTTTTGGTGATTGTCATAAAAAAAATTTCTAGATTTATTTGGCTATTTAAACAGAAAATAACACATTTTTGTTTTGTTTATTTGTATGTATGTTTGTATCAGGCTCAGAAACAATTGCACATCAAACAGCAAAATTATCATACCAAAAATATATCTCAAAACTGCATGATTCACATTGAGTTAATTCTATCATGTAAACTTAGGTCCATGCATGTGTTCAGTTTCAAAGACCACGAAGAAAATTTTACTTAAGACGCAACACTAGTCACAGAAAAAGACCCAGATGATAATGTTAAGTCTATGGGGGCGCTCTTTTCAAAAATCTTGCTGAAATTTTAATATTTTTACATGATTTTTTTTTTTGCATAGGATAGCTGAGGACGATCCAAAACCGGGCTAGTTTTTACTTTTTCAATTTGTTTTCATATATTTTTTAAAAATTACTTTAACTTTCAAAACCGGTTTTGAAATTGAAACTATCATAATATAAAAAATATATAAGCAAAATCGAAATAGTAAAAACTAGCCCGGTTGTAGATCGTCCTCAACTATCTTATGCAAAAGAATCATGTAAAAATATTAAAATTTGAGCGAGATATTTGAAAAGTACGCTGCCATAGACTGTACATTTTAATCCGGGTCTTTTTCAGCGACAATATAAGTTCAACTGCTCTGCTCAACAAGTGCAAAGCACTCATATTTTGAATCTAACCTTGTTTTCCAATTTCGATAATTAAATTACCTATCGAGTTATATGCGATTTCCTTAATGTGATCACGCGTTTTTCTCCCTTCGTTATCTATTTTTTCCTCTTTCGTCGAGAAATTTGGTTCAAAACGCCAACGTTGATGGCTTGTTCTAAAATATCTATTGTGTTTGCAAAAATAAATAAATAAATAAAAATAAAGAGTGCGATTAGATAGTTTCTGAATAACAACACCTGCTGGTTTCATCCATTTCTGAACAAAAATAAATTAAAACTTGTGTCACAAAGTTGCCATTTTTGATTTAAGAACACCCTTAAGTGTAAACGAAAAATCACACGATAAATCTATAAATCATGTTGTGTACCATTAATACTAATTTGACGGCCTGACTTCTCGGGATATATTTTTTAAAGCAAAGTCCTTATGAATTTATTTTTTATACTAAACTATTTAACGTTATGTTGCTGTATAAAACTGTATTTTGTTCACTTGATACGTAAAAACATGGTGGTTTTACAGTAAGATGGGATAGAGCACTTTAAAAAAAGAAGATGAAATGATGGATACTATAAAGAACAGCAATTTTAGAATAATGAGAGAAAATATTTCAGTTATTTTTATCCCAAAGTATGGAGAAATTCGTCACCCTTTTAACCCTTTGAGCTCTGGGGTGTAAATTTCTTCAAAATTCCAAATGTCACATTTGCACCAGTATTTTGCAAAGAAAAAAACCGGTTAACGATAAACACGAAAAAATGCATTAAACCTTTTTCAAATAAATTTGGTCAAATTTTCTGGTGCCAATGCGACATTTCGGAATTAAAATTATCTGGTAGAAAATTCTACCATCAGAGCTCAAGGGGTTAATGAATAAGCGTTTGTAATGCAATGGCCTCAATTCAAAATAAAATGTGAATTTTCGACTAAAAGAGAGTCAAGCGGAGGGTACGACGTCTTATCCTAAACTTAGAACAATGAAACTGAAAATTTATTTGTTTTTGTAGTACAAAATTAAATATATTACTAATTTAAAAAATGTATTGCATTAATTCAAAGTAAAATGCAAATTTTCAATAAAAGTTTCTCTTATTTAATATCAAGCAGAGAAGCGAGATATAAATATTTTGAAATCTTAATACATAATTCAGTTGAAAAATATGTGACGAATAATTTTGAAACTGATTTAAAAGTGTCGGAACTAAAAAAATTTTTGATTTCAAAAATGTTCTTATAAAATGCCCTTAACCTTCCTACCCTGTTGAAAATTACTCAAATTTGATTAAAAACACTAGACACCAGAATTTTTATTTAAAGTTATTTTACCTATTTATTTAACCTAGTTCTCTGAATCTTTTATTTAACTTAGTGTATAAAGAAATTTCTGGTTCAAATCAAGCAAAATGTATGCTAGAAACGGGTCGATTCGACCCATTCAGGGTAGAAAGGTTAAACCCGGGATTAAGAGCGCCGGGCCTTTTAGACCCGGAGTGCGTATGATTTTTGCAATTATAACTACTAATTTTTTAAAAATAATTTTCAACTTATTTTATCCCAGAATTTGTAAAGATTGTCTCCGTCTAAATAAAATGACGGTTATAATTTGATTTTATTGGTGACAAATTTAAAACCATTAGTATCCTGGGTAAGCGCGCGTTCTCCCGGGTTAACCCATTAATGCCTGAATTATTGTCTTCGTTAAAATTCAAATTTTGCACTTTAACACCACTTTTAAAACAAGAAAAACTTTTATCTTAATTTATCGAGGAATTTGTCTCGAGAAAGAAAGTATTTATTTTTCCGTCTTTTTACTGGTGTGAAAAGCTCTTACTTGAATTTTTTTAAACTGTCCCAAAATTGGGACGCCAGGCACTAATGGGTTAAGGTGATTGCATGCATTCTTATATTGAAAGTATCTCCTCGGAAAATAATTATTTTTAACTCCTTTTTTTTCTCTATACTCTTTTTAAAGGATATCTCTATTTTTTTAGATTTTGCCTCAAGGCTGCTAGTCCTTCAGCTTTCCAATTCCTCTCGGTAATGTTGACTCTGGGGAATTTGAGTCATTCTTATACTGAAAATTAATATTTTAACTTCTTTTTTTCAGTGTTTTCTTAGGATTTCTCTGGTTTTCTTAGTTCTTAAACTATTTTAAAAATCTCTGCTTAATTTTATATTAAGTGTAACATTACTACTCCCAGTTTGTCCGCGATCAAAACGTAACATATTAAATTAAGCATAGATTTTAGAAATATTTTGACAACTAAGAAAAAAAGAGATCCTTTCAAAACAACATGCCTAAAAACACAAGAAACACAGATAACAGAAGTAGAAAAATATTAATCTTCGGAAGAGATATTTAAAAAAATTAAAATGCATCAAATGCCCGTAGACTTAACATTATCGAAGTTAATTCGGAAGCTGAGTGAAGAGCAGTCTGAAGGCCCCACACTAGGCACAGAAAAAGACCCGGATGATAATGTATAAAAGTTTTTACTTTTTTGATTTTACTTATATAATTTTCATATTACGATAGTTTCAATATCAGAACTGGTTTTAACCGGTTTCGAAAGTTAAAGTACTTAAAAAAAAAAAAAATCTGAAACCAAAATTAAAAAAGTAAAAACAAGGCCGGTTGTGGATCGTCCTCAGTTACCTTGTGCAAAAAAAATCATGTCAAAATATTAAAATTTGGGCGAAATAATTGAAAAGAACTCCCCATAGACTTTACACTATCATCCTGGTCTTTTTTTTGTGCCTAGTGTTGCGCCTTAATGGTCCGCATTAGTTAGGCTGTCAATTCTTCTCTCTAATGTTAATTCTATTCACTTGGGATGCATTGTATTTTTCAAATTTCTTCTCGGAAAAATTAAAATATTTCTCTTCTGTTTTCCATATTCGCTTCTTCATATATATATATTTTTTGTGGGGGGGGGGGGGAGAAATATTTTTAAATGGATTGTTAGTTTTATTTAAAGTTTATTAACT
Source organism: Maratus speculifer (assembly GCA_964019185.1). Taxonomy (NCBI): domain Eukaryota; kingdom Metazoa; phylum Arthropoda; class Arachnida; order Araneae; family Salticidae; genus Maratus; species Maratus speculifer. The sequence goes on from OZ025299.1 coordinate 205,695,462, forward strand.
CTTAGTTTTATTAACATTAGCCGATTTCATTCAAAAACTACGCATTTTTTAAAATAAAAATCACATTTTGTGTACAAAATTTGATATAATTTAGTAAATTTAAGAAGTAATGCAAATCTTTTATTTAATAACACACCTAAATGATTTGCTAATATATTGATGAAAAAACAGTGAAATATATGGATTAGATTTCTTTATAGAAGGTCTGTTATAAACACAATTCTTTGTGTTTCTTGAAATAATATTGCCTAAATTTGAAAATAAACTAAAATTCCATTAAAAATTTATTTGATTTCACAGTTTTATTCCATGTTTTAATTTAAAATATATATGTAATAAAAATTTCATGTTTTTCAAAACAAGTGCCCCGAAGGTATCTTAAAGCTTTTTTCCTGTTTACTCACTGAGGCTTTACTTCTATAGCCCAAAATTGATCTTCATTTGTTTATCTCGATTTTGTCTACTAAAAAATTTTTTTATCTTTATAAAGTTTACTTTAAACAACAACAAAAAAATAATTGTTTAGCGTGTTAACATAGACTTTACTGGGAATTTTACTTAAGTTTTCTCAAAATAATTCACACTAGAATTTTTATTTAAAACTTTGTTATTTAAATTATTTCTGCACATTATGTCTAACTTTTTTATACGGCAATTTATGACTTGAATCGAGATATTTTAATTTGATACTGGTCAATTTTTATTTCTTCATATACTTAAAGTTAAAAAGTAAAAGTTCCATTTATTTCCTGTTTAACATTAAAAAAACATCTCATTTATAATTTCTTCTATTAATAAACATAAGTTATGCTTCAATAATAATAATAATAAATAAATAAATAGCGTTTGCATTAACAGAAAATTGCATTTCCTTTTCGTTTTTGTAGTTTTGCTTTTCGATTTAACGAAACTCCTCTTACCCATTTCTTTAAAAATATATGTTTTCAAGATATATTTTTACTTAAGTAAATTACATTTTTACTATACAGTTTACTTAAGTTTTATTAAAATAATTCACACGATATTTTTTATTTTAAACTACTTAACGTTTTTATTTAAATTATTTCCGCACATTATGTATTTTGCTTTTTTATGCAGGGATTTCTAACTTGAATCGAAATATTTTTATTTGATACTGGTCAGTTTTTATTTGTTCGTATATTTAAAGTCAAAAATTAAAAGACCTATTTCTTCCCTATTTAACATTAAATAAACATCTCATTTATATTTTTTCTACTAATGAGCATAAGCTATACAACAACAAAAACAATAATAATAATATTAAATTCGTAACATTTGTATTAACCGAAAATTGCATTTCCTTTCCGTTTTTTGTAGTTTTGCTTTCGATTTAATGAAACTCCTCTTACTCATTTCTTTAAAAATATATGTTTTCAAATGTAATTAAAAAAGAAAAAGAAGTAAGATTTTCAATCAGGTGCGATAAAAAATACTCTGCAATTTTAAACTTTAATCATAAAAAGTACATCATCTAATAAAATTTCCATGTTTAAGTAATGTTTAATCTGCATTAAAAAAACACCTTCAAGAAAAAAAATGAAACATTTTCTACTTAACATAACATCAGAAGAGCTATCAGTCGCATCTTCAATTCAGAAGAGCACTCTGCAGAATATCTAATGCAGAGTGTTTTAGAATAAGAAGTGCACTCTGCTTTAATAATATAAAAAGGATGACGATCAAAGGGAACATTAACAGAAGAAATTAAAATGAGCTGTGTTTTTCAGATGGATGTATACGCAGTATTAGCCTTCACAACCAGCTTTAAAATTAATTTTAAACAAAATTCAATTTTAAATGTTTAGCTGCACCGTATTAAGTAAATTTAGTAAAGATAACTGGATTATTCTTTCGCCACTGGCGCAGCGAAATGTGGAATATTTAGTGATTAAAATCCCTCCCAAAACACTTAAAAACTGATAATTTGCATACAATATATATTTTATTAAAATTAAATCGTGATATGTAAAATCAAATTAAACAAAAATTATAAATACCAAAAAATAATTTAGTATACAATTCTTTTAGACATCTATGTGTGTTATAGTTCCTACTATTTCTTACTTCGTTTTCTTATGATGCACATACTGAAGATGAGCATCCTTTTATAAAACCTTGGAATAATGGAACTATTAAGAAAGAGGAACTGGCATATACCGTAATTTCGGGTGTATAAGCCGCGGCTCAAACAATTCTTTTTGGACCCAGAAAACTTATTTAGTGATTGAACACAAGTATTTACGGCGATCTAAGAAGTAACATTCATTTTAAAAAAAATTTCTGGATCGAAAAAGAATTGTTTGATCCGCGGCTTATACACCCGAAATTACGGTATGTATATTTAAAATAGTGCAGCTTTAACTGTAACCATTTTTCTAGGGGTAACAAACTTCCACCAATCAATTTATGCAGAAAATTTCTCTTTATTTAAACACCTAATTAATGGGAAATGTCAATCAAAAATTATGGCGAATATTGGTATTCATTTTTATTACTCATAATTATCTTCGGCGGTAATAGTTCCGCCACATTGTGAAAAACAAATCAACTTCCTGTCAATGTCTGTGAAAAGAATATAATGCCTACGCAAACTTACACCACTAAAGATAAATAGAAATTTTTAACATATTTATGAGGGAAAATTCCCATCAATAAAGTACTAAAATAAGACGAAATATTCGATTCAAGTTTACAGGTGGAAGTTTTCGAAAACAAAAACAGCTTCCTGTCAATGTCTGTGTAAAGATTTTAATACTTAAGCAAACTGATACTAGTAAAGATAAATAGAAATTCTTAAGGTATTTATGAAAGAAAATTTCCATCAATAAAGTGCTAAAATAAGAAGAAATATTCCATTCAAGTTTACAGGTGGAAGTTTTCATCGGTGGTAATCAGAAACTTGTTATTCTGATTTTTAAAAAAAAATTGTCATCTTGTGAGAATCTTTTCAGTTACTTCACTAGCAAATAATAGACACTATACTATGTGTCTCCTCTTCTTAATTCATAACCCCATTCTTGGAACATGTGAAAGCTACGTCTATTTTGTTACATAGTGTTTCTCAAACTGTCAATTTTTATAAGCCACATATTTACTAAAACTAATTTATTAGTATGTAAAGGAACGGAATTCTTTATTTTATAAGTAATGATGATTCACAACTCCTCTAAAGTTCAAATCAAAGACGCAGCACTGATTTCACAATTAATGACGTTATACTTGTACAATGGAGTAAGCTATTGAAAGTTATGAACATCCCTTTTACGTACCGTAATATATAACAGTTTGAGTTACACTGAAACTAAAACTAATCAAAGAATCTGAAAATGAAATTGTATCTGAAGAGTTTTGAGCTGAATACAGATATTTTCTGGTTGGGGGAAACAAATGTTCATAAATAAATTTCTTCTTTGATATAAAATCGTTTAATTCACCATGTAAAACTCTTTGTTTCCTCTTTGCGTGGTACAAAACTGAATTTCCAAACGTTTGCGTGTCGCCTTTGTAAAGTAGCCGTATATCAGACTAGGAAAAGACACGGGATAAACTGTTTGATGTTGCAGGTCACGTTTAGGCCATCCACGAAAGAAAGATCGCATTAAACCAATAAAGTACAATTGTTGACCCTTCACTGAAGTACGCATGGAGGAGAACATTTGAAAACAACAAATTAAACTTGAGTTATCTCAAAAACTAACGTATTCGATTAAATTCCTCTTAAAGTTTTATAATCCTTGAACTTTGTGATGCTGGTTTTTCCCTATTTTCATGTATAAACTGAATAAAACCTATGTTCTTTTCTGATGACTCGTGAAAAGGTGGTGTTATTTCGTATTGTTTATTTATATGGCATGTCAAACCTCATAAACAATACATTTTACATTAGATGTCTTTGTAATATTGTTTAAGAGAGTTTCTATTCAAGACAGCATTCAAATTTAGATCTAATGATGAAAAATTTCGATTGAGCAAATCAAGTAAAAAATGTATATTTTTTTGCTATAAATTTACTTGTTTATGCACAGATATTTTAACATAGTTTCAAAATACAGTTTTATTTTATTCTACTCAGATATTTAGAATAAAATTGATAAACTTTAAATGGCCTAAATATATGTATTTCAAAATAGAAAAAATGCACTGTATATTTTCTAGAACAGTGAATGTAAAAAAAAAAAAAAAAAAAAAAAAAAAAAAAAAAAAAAAAATTAACACCCGTTTTTCATAGATTAACTGTTTTATCAAAAATATATAAAGTTTAAGCTGTTAAGCTTAAACTAAACTAAACTTAAACTAAAATTTAAAAAAAAACTGTCACCTTTTTTTTCATTTGGAAAATGAAATTCTAATCAATATAACATATTAGATTCAGAATCAGTATGATGAAAACTTACCTTATTTAAGTTTACCTGATTCAGATTCAAGTTTATCCAATGTAAATGGTCAGCTGATTGTTTAGTAATAATAAGCTCGACACAGCTGCGGTCGTTCGATAGCTTCTCAGTCCCGAGCTTCCTTCCCGTTTTTCGGTGTCTTTGATTTATTCAATTTTCTTTTTAAATTTGTCCGATTTCAATTTTTGAACTTTTACTCCAACCTGTATTTCACGGGAGAGTTCGCTATTCGGGACGTGGGTCGGGATTTTTGAACCTGATTTCTGCTAGAGAGTAGCAATGATGGAAGAAAAGCTAAAGAATCACCCGACGTTAAATAAGGTAAAAAGAAAATAAATTGCGGACCTCACTAGATTTATTTTTGACTGAAAACCTTAAACATCTTCCAAATGGTTAACAAGGAATACCGTAATTTACAGCTTCTAATTCGCTGGTCAAACAATGATTTTTCGACCCAGAAAATATTTAGAGTAAAATGTAACTTTTTAGATCGCGGTAAATATTTGGTATCAATAACTAAATAAAAGTTTTTGGCTCCATACAGAATTGTTGATCCAAAAGGGTATCCATGATGAACCAAAAGAATAGATAGAGTTAAAAGAATGCAAATAGCAAATGGGAATAATGGAAATATGATTAAAAAGGACGTATAGTGCATTCTCAATCAGTTGCAAGTGAAGTAACTGAGGAGGTTGCCATAAAATGGCTAATGTTCTCCCTCTCTCTCTCTTTCTTTCTTTTTTTTTTTTTTTTTTTTTTTTTTTTTTTTTTAATCGGATCCAAAGTTTTTGATTGCCGCAGATGAAAACTCACACCAGAAAGCTTAAATAGATAATTTCATCTTATTTTAGCGCCTATTGCTGGGAAATTTCTCTCACAAACATGGTAAAAAATTTCTATTTTGTTTTTCCTGGTATCAGTTTGTCCAGGTATTAAAATCATTTTACTGACAATGACAGGAGGTTGTCTTGGTTGTCACAATTTGGCGGAACTATTATCGCCAAATTAAATGCTTACCAGTAAAAATGAATATAGATTTTTGCCATTATTTTTAATTGAAAGTTCCCATTAATGAGGCGTTTAAATAAAGAAAAATTTTCTGCATACATTTACTAATGGGTGTTTGCTGCCATAGCAATCAACCCACTGCGAAACCGGTTACACTTGAAGCTTTTAAAATATGTCTTTTATTCTTTCACAATAGTCCCATGATGTGTGTATGAAAATAAGTTAAAACTATATTATTTTATCAATGTACCACAAGAAAACAAATACATATAAGCAAGGCGCAATTTATTTTTATAAGAAAAGCAAATTTAATATGCTAAATTCTGCATGATCCGAACCCATTCTATGCATGCCTCATCCCTGCGTAGCGCACAGACACTTTACTATACACTGTTATAGACTTTGTGGTAGTTTGATCCAACATTTGGTGCTATAGGAGCTGCAACCATAAAACTCAATCAGATATGGGAGATACGCGAATCTGAGTAAGCACGCAACTTTTGCTGAAGCAAAAGATGTGAGATCAGCCATGAAAGGTTGCTAGATTATGCGTAGAAAGCTTCACCTTAATTTTTACGCCGGTTACAGCAAAAAGTCGTTTATCGCTCACTTGGCCTTTTCCACATATTACATATATACGTATTAATATTTGAGCTATAAAAAGGTATAGCCTGAACTATGTTTATGTTTATGAGTAAGAGTAAAATAAAAAATAGTGTATTATGGTTATTAATCTAACAGAAACAATGATTAGAGAAAAAAGAAGAAAATGAAAGAAAAATAAGTAAAAAAACTAATATATTGCAACACTTTAATGCAAGAATTGCAACTTGAGATATGATTATGTTTTTTCATTTAGCTTAATTTGGATTTTGCTAAAACACCAAAACTATTGTTGCCAATTTTTATTTTTTTCTATCTTCAATAGAAAAAAATATCGTAACCGAAATTTTTTTCGTCTTCCGGTTTTTGACGGATTTACACGTTTTAAGGGTCAGAGATTCTAAAAAAAGTTTTTACAAAATGTCTGGCCGTGTGTCTGTGTATCTGTGTCCGTATGTTGCCATTCTACCTTCAAAAATTGTATGAAAATGTGCATAGAATTGAACCAAATTTTTTGTGAATGTTTTTGTCTGTGGCAAGCAGGTCCTTCTACAATTGTGAAATATTCTGCCAAGGGGGGCGCTGCAATAGCGATTTTTGTGCCATTTATAATATTGTACCGTCTAAAAATGTATGAAGTTATACATCGAATTGAACCAAATTTTTTGCGTAAATGTTTGACTGTGAGTAGTTGATCCTCCGAAAATTTGAAAAAATCCACCGGAAGATGGTGTTGCAATAACAATTTTTGTTTCATTTTCAATATTGTATCACTGAAAAGTGTATGAAGTTATGCATAGAACTGAACTAAATTTTTGTGTATGATTATTTTTGGGCATGGCAAACAGATCCTCCCTGAATTTGAAAAACATCTGCCTTTTGTTCTATTGTGCATCGGCTCGTGCAACAACGGATTTTCACGCTCTTCTGATCCGGCTATTTGTAAATAGCTGATGATAACAGAATAAGGGAAAACTATCGATTTTAATAAATATCAGGAATAACTCGTTTTACCACATTAACTCGTTTTAACTCCGATTAGTTGACTGAAGCAGAATTTTAAGATGAAAATCAAATTTGGTATAGTATTAAATTAATAACATTTAAGTATTGACATGTGTAACTAATTTTTGAAATATTAAAATGTACGTATGAGATAGAAGAAAGTTTTGGAATTGGCACAACCAACTAGTTTTATAGTATAATGTTGTATTCCTTATTGAAAATCTGAAACAAGTTCATGCAAATGTTCAATTTAAAAAAAATCGTAAAAGTACTACAAACTTGCGTATTTTAATTATTATTATTATTTTAATGTTATGTATATGCTGATTTTCAAGTCAATGCAAGATACATAATTTTTGTTTAATTTTAAATTAATATTGGATAAATTTTTCTGTAAATATGCAGTGTGAATGATAATTCCAATGTTCGGAGAATTTTTTTTTCTTTTTTTAATCAAAAATTTTCACTTCTTTACTACACAGTGTTTAAATTTTAATTTGTTTAAATTCTTCTCCTCTATTTGATGCTTGTTATATATCAATAATTAAATATTAATATTCTTCCTCGCTTCAATATACAATAATTAAATGATAAAAAAATATTTGTAAATCTTTCTGTCCTATTTATTATATTTTGCTGTAATAGTAAATAAAATTATTCCACTCCAGTGGCGTAACAAGGGTGGGTGCCCAAGAGCTCTGAATGCCGGTAATTTTTTGAAGTTCTGTTCGCCTTATTAAACCAAAATAACTTCTCCTATGAATGAAAAAAAGGAAACCTTACAATATAACTAGTTTTGGGCACCCAACTTGGTTAAGCCACTGTACTCTCCCAAAATAATCATTACCCTCTCTATTAATTTTCCCAACAAGCAAAAACATGTAACTTTACTTTCTTAAGACATTTCTAGTATATTTAAATAGTGAGATAGATGCTGAATAGATAGTTAAATCACGCTTCAAGAATTGGAACTCTGTCGAAATATAGCCTCAAACGGTGGAGCAAAATTCCCATCTTACGGTAGCAGCTACTAAATCACAAAATGTATTCCAATCTGTGTACCTAGATACTGCGTTTATGATTATTGCTGTCACCGTTTTGAAGTTAATCGAGTGAATAGGAATTTGGTGAGCCCCTTGTATATTAAAGGAAATATATTTTAGCTCTAAACATTTTGATACTAAATTTATATTTCAGTGTTTTTTTTCCTCCAAGAATAATTGCAAAAGAAGAAACGTATAAGGTAAGTGCACCAGTAGTGGGCTACATACCAATAGTGGGCCACTAACTTTCAAAGTTGAAAAACAAGTTTTCTAGCCACCCCTGTCAGATAACAAACTAACTGCTGATTGACTATAACCCTTATCCGTTATCCGACAAATCACTTCAGTATTCTAATAGTTTTCGAGCTGGAAGGATGTTTTTCTTCGAGTCTTAAAATACAAGGATTCTGTGGCTCATTCTTACTGCTTTTCTTAAGAGGTAAGTTTTCATTCAATACTTTTTTCTTTAAAAGTATATTGTATTTTATATTAAAATGTCATATTTCTAATACATTGTATAAATGAATACTTTATTCCTTATGCTTAAAAGGTTTAAAACTAACACATTATTAAGTTTAGGGGGTGGCCCACTTCTGGGTCATTAAATTTCAAGTTGTTCCAATAGTAGGCCAGACGCCCAATACTTTATCCCAGGAGAATCTGAAGTGAAATAGGGACAGTTTATACTTGTCTCAATAATCGGAGGTAAAAGAAACACAGAAAAATTTGTATATTTTTGTGTAGGTCAAGAAATTAAAGAAACAATACTATTTGTTCAAGGACTGAAGTCAACTGGAAATAAAAAAGACATTGTTATTAAGGAAAATGATGTCTTTTGCATAATTTTTTCCGATATAGTTGGAGTGGTACTGCAACTAGAGCTCAGACAAACAGATCGTCAACTTTTGTATTCTTTTTGTAAAAAAGATGGCTATAAAAGAAAAATAAATGCAGTTGAATTTAAATCCCATTCACATTGTTTTTTTTTTCTTTTTTCTTTTCGTTAATAAACATGTAATATAGTTTTGCAATCATTTCAGCATTTAATTACCCTTTTTATTATGCATATCTTATAATTTTTCACTACTGCAAAGTAACAAATAGGACAGATATATTTTTTTAAATTATAAAATTTTACAGACTGTTTGAAAAAACTAAAGAGAAGGTGAAATTATTTTACGTAATCATCAAAACTTCTAAATATGATTTCATTATTGTGTATATTTAAGTGTAGAAATGTAAAAAAAATTATAACCTCTGTTCAGTCTACATTAAACTTAAGAATAGAGTGGCCCACTTTAGGGGGGGCCCACTACTGGAGCATCAGAAATTTACTATGCCCACTACTTGAGCATAGAGTAAGGTAACAATTTTTATTTTTCATTTTTTCTAAAGAATATATTTTAAAATTTTGAATGTTTATTCTGAAACATGAAGGTAAGGACTAGGCTAATAATATATACATTTTTTGGAATTCATTAATATATTAATAATAGTTTGACAAATGTCCTTAAGCGGCCCACGACTGGTGCATTTACTTTATGCGTTTCTGTTCAATAAAATAAATTAAACGCTTGTATTTCGTAATAAAAATCAGGTATTAAGCAAAGGATACTTCACATTCATTTGAACAAACTATCTCAAATTTACAAAATGTCATAAATGTGATAGTTATCTATAAAAGGAACATAATGCAGTTGTAAAATGTCAAAATGGTATTTTTGAAAATAAAAATTTTATGCTCATAAATGTATAAACTATCTAGTAATACCCAATTTCGCCGTATTAGTTTCAAAATTTTGCTATTAAATATTTATTTATGTAAGAAGTTTATACAATTTGAATTTGACAAAGTTTAAAGTGAAAAATATAATGACTTTAGTATTTGCTTCTGTTTTTTTTCGTTATTTGAAAAAAGCCGTCATAACAACTTTGTCAGTTAGAGAAAGTTTCTCCTAAAACTTGTACTCATACGGATTAGAGATAGTGATTTTCTCTTTTTCATATTTCATTTTTATAAAAATCTCTATTTATAAAAGATAGTTATAAAATCCAAGTTTTCATTTAAAAAATAATTCAAAAGCGGACAAAGTTAACTACAGCAGAGAAAAGAAAATCAATCAATCAGTCTGAGACGAAAAGTTGCGGTATGTTGGAAATTTCTAGGCCGTACAATTCTTGTTATTTGGTACCAAAATGGATTTTTTTCCTCGTGTTTCCTTTAATGGCCATAAAAAATGCATAGTAATTAATGCAAGATTGCCCACTTCTGATAAATACCTGATCAAGTTTCGCCGTTCTTTTGATTGTTATTTCGCGATTTTTTAAGACGTACAAGAAAATATATATCATATCTGCATATAATGTTAAATATTTTTAATTTAAAAGAAATGTGGGTATTTTAAAGCTTTTGTATCTTCCAGAATTCAAGTGATTTACCGTAATTTCCGGTGTATAAGCCGCGGATCAAACAATTCTTTTTGGACCCAGAAGTCTTCTTTAGTGATTGAAGACAAATATTTACGGCGATCTAACTAGTTATATTTGTTTCCTAAAAATTTCTGGGTCGAAAAAGAATTGTTTGATCTGCGGCTTATACACCCGAAATTACGGTAAATAAAACCACACTTTATTACCCTTAGATTCATTTTCGAAGAATGCATTTAAGCTATGTTCATTATTTTGGAAATTTTCTATACCGTAATGGTATCTTCTCTTCAATGTTTCAAGTAAAACATATCTTTTTCTTCAAATATCAAAATGAATGCTAAAAAAATTATGTTCACTAAATTTTATAAAAGGAGCTAACATGAGAAAATTCTAACGTATTACATTTATTTTGTTACGCTATGAGTATTAGCAGGAATTAGTAAAACTAATTGTATTATTTGTGTTGCCATTTTTCAAATAGACAAAGTTTTTTTTTTTTTTAAATAACAGATTTACGATATTTTTTTAATACCGATAGTCTAAATATTCAAATATACTTATTTATTTATTTTAGGCATGCTGGAAATATATTACAAAAACTAGCTATTGTTGATTAATAGGAAAAGAAAAGGATTTTTAAATATACTTACGTCACCACGGTAGATGTAATACTATTTTTAACACAATCAAACTGATTGGTAAAGTTATCATACGAATTGATTATTTCCAGCTGAGCGAAAAATTGCCCAGGCCGGGAATCGAACCCGGATACTTGGCTTACAAGGCCAATGCTTTACCTGTTAAGCTATCTGGGCGATAGCCGGCTGGGATTTTTCGCTCGGATAACCTTATTGGTCGAACATCTGGTCTGTCATTTGAAACAGCTCGCAGAATAAACCGCAGGTAATGGAACTCCATATAACGATGGATACGTAGATATACTACTATTTTTAACACAATCAAACTGATTGGTAAAGTTATCATACGAACTGATTATTTCCAGCTGAGCGAAAAATTGCCCAGGCCGGGAATCGAACCCGGATACTTGGCTTACAAGGCCAATGCTTTACCTGTTAAGCTATCTGGGCTACCTGTTTCAAATAACAGACCAGATGTTCGACCAATAAGGTTATCTGAGCGAAAAATCCCAGCCGGCTATCGCCCAGATAGCTTAACAGGTAAAGCATTGGCCTTGTAAGCCAAGTATGCGGGTTCGATTCCCGGCCTGGGCAATTTTTCGCTCAGCTGGAAATAATCAATTCGTATGATAACTTTACCAATCAGTTTGATTGTGTTAAAAATAGTAGTATATCTACGTATCCATCGTTATATGGAGTTCCATTACCTGCGGTTTATTCTGCGAGCTGTTTCAAATGACAGACCAGATGTTCGACCAATAAGGTTATCTGAGCGAAAAATCCCAGCCGGCTATCGCCCAGATAGCTTAACAGGTAAAGCATTGGCCTTGTAAGCCAAGTACCCGGGTTCGATTCCCGGCCTGGGCAATTTTTCGCTCAGCTGGAAGTAATCAATTTGTATGACCACGGTAGATGTTTCTATTTAAGACCAATGTTGCCAGATGGGCTACTTATTTTAAATACAGATTCTTGACTGGCACCCCATTTTTGAAATAGTAAAATGCGCCTTCTTTAATGACACATTTATAAAGGCGAAAACAAACGGAATTTGCCGTTTCAAAAACGTGGTGCGAATCAAGAAATCTCAAATTTTAAAAAGTAGTCCACTGGCAACACTGTTTAAGGGTGCTGCCAAATAATATCATTTATTGGTTTTAATTACATATTGTATGTAAAACATATAAGTTAAGAAAACATTTGAAAACGTTTTGATTTCGCCAAAACTACGTAAAGTTTAGTGGAAAAGGAGAACGAGTAAAAGGCAACATTTGCACATACCGCCCTTAACACAGAACGATGCCAGAATTTACAGCCGTAACAAACTAATTTACATTTTCATCCGTTACTATTATCGTAATATAGAATTTAAAAATACATCAGAGAAAACGCTTCAGGAAAAAATAAAGTTAAGTCTATGCATAAATTACAGAAACTAAAGTCAAAAAGCTTCTTCATATATATATATATATATGAGATGATGATATGATATCTTTCCTCCTTATCTCTTCTATCGTTGACGTTTGGAGTATATTTTTGAGTGAAGAAAAAGGCATTTCATCAAGACACTTAACCCTTTCCGGCATGGTTGGTTAAATTTTGTCTTACTTAATTTCAGTCCCCAAATACAAAAATGGCGCCAGTATTTTGAAATAAATTTTTGCCTATTAGATTGTAAATAAGGAAAAGTATTTGCTTTTTTCAAATAAATTTGTTCGAAATTCTCGGTATCAATAAATTGTTTCCACATTTAAGCAACAGGAATACTTTGAGCTGGAAAGGGTTAACTAAACTTTTCTGTAAAAACATATTTCGATAAGTTTTTTGTTTTTCCTCTTTTTATAGAAAAATATTTGAAAATTTGTTGTTCCGATCCCAAATCACGATCACACAAGAAAATAAAATGAAAATTAATTAATGATTTTTTAAACTTTTTGTAAATTAGTTTGTGTCAAAGCTTAATTCATTAAAAAAAAAATCTTCGCTTAGTTAACGCATGTATAGAAAATATGAACTTTGGAAAACATAGGTTACTTTTATTAAAATCCTATGCATTGACACTGTGAACCATTCTTTAAATTATAATGAGAAATTAAAAAAATACTTAACTTTTACGTTTTTTTGAAAATTTCATTATGTGTCAAAGTTTAATGTACTTTTAAAAACCTTTCTTCCTTTAGCCAACGTGTGTATTCAGATTCATACTTTGAATTAAGAGGGAATGATTACCCCAGTAGCCAAACAATATTGGGCCAATATTGGCTACATCTTGAAGCAATATTGGCCCATTGACGCAATACTGGCATGAAATATTGCTCCAATATTGGGGTGTTTACATTTCCCCTTATTTAGCCAATATTTGCAGCCAACATTTGTACAATATTGGGAATTCATTAGAAATATTTCCAATGAAATGCCAATATGTAATCAATATTGGCGTTTTATTATCAATATTTCCAATAAATAAAATATTGGTGCAACGTTAGACCAATATTGGTTTGCTACTAGGGTATAAATTGATTTACTTTTTAAAAAGACCGTTTACAAAAGAAATGGAAGAAACATGAACTCTGGGAATCAAGGCTTTTTCGCATAGAGTCTTATCTAGTCATACAGCAAACAATTATTTGAATTCTAACCAGAAACATAAGAAACTACTTGATTTTTATTTCGTTAAAGAATAACGGTAAAACATATTTTTAAATTATATCATTTATTAAACTTTTTGAAAATGGGTTTATGTGTCAAAGCTTAATGCACTTAAAAAACCGTCTTCCTTTAGCCAACGTGTTTATAGAGATTCATATTTTGAATTAAGTTTTGATCAAGTAGATTCTTATTAAAATAAAAATCGCTTTTAAACATCAAGAAAAATGCGAATTTAGATTTGAGTCAGAAAAGTTCCTACTAGATGAACTTAGACAACCTAAATCTCTTTAATCTAGAGTAGAAATCGATTAGATTAGAGGCTTATATACTTTTGCCGCGAAAGACACGGCCAAGATTAAGTCTCCACAGGTTGATTTTTTCCTCGGCGATACTGAAAAGAAAATTTTGAATGTATTTACATGATATGCATTTTTCAAAACTCTTCTCGCTATTTTAATCCAGATGACGTCAAACGTAATTTTGCGAAAGATTATACGCCAGAAAATATGTTTTCCGTTTTAACCGTACATAAATGAATATGTTTATACATAACATAATTATATTTTTTGAAGAAAGTGATGAAGTATTGAAAGTTAGGTTCCCAGAATTAAAATAAAGATTGCAGCATAAACAATTTTAGAAATAAGATGTTTTAGGTTGAGCTTTCATTATGATGTTGCAAAACTAATTTGATAAATATAGAATAACAAACTTCTTTATAAAATTATCTCCGTATAATGAAGCTAAGAATGCTCGTCTTATTTGTCTAAATTATCAAGAATAAGAAGATATGTTTCAAAAATAACACTTGAAAATTTGTAAATTAAAATTATAATAAATAATAAATATCTTGACTAACATTTATTTATGATAAGTAAACAACAATATTTTATTATTATTATAAATGATCTATTTTAAGAAATAAAAAATATTTAGTAGAATAAGTATGTAACAAATATACTTCTCATTTAATACACATTTATATTTCTTTTCCTATTAAATAAACTACCTGTTATTGAATTTGACTGTAAACATTATACAAAACATTTCTAAAAATCATATAAAAAACCGCTATAAAATAACTAAACGATTAAACAAAAAGATTTAATCTTTCTTTAATAATAAGTTTTTTTTTAAATTAAGCTAAAATAATTTCTGTTTTGTTCCGAAAAACCTTTTTTTTTTTCTCTAAGTAATTTAACAATATGCAAAGGATACACTATAAAAAGAGACAATTGTTCCATAATCTATCAAACTATAAAAAAATCCCGAAATAAAATAATACAGTTGCTTTTTAAATGTCACCCACGATTTCAAAAACCCTTTTAATCTTTAGATACCCTAGAATCCAAAATATTTTCAAGATTAAACTAAGCATTTATGCAAAAAATGCTTTATTGCCCCTGACTTCTGGAAACTTTTTCGAGTAGTTTTGTGGATAAATTACACAGTTTCCTGAAATCGAAATATCTATTTCTAAGATGCTATGAAATTTCATTTAGGCATTTTCAGATGCCTGTAATTGATTTTATGCATGAAAAAGTTAAAAATATAATATTAATGTCAATGTTAATTTGTCGAGTTCACCTGGAAAACTACTCGAAAACGTTCTAAAAACTTTTGTATTTTTTTAACCACTTAATGATCGCATTAAATTGCGGTTTAAAAATTCAAATTCATTATTCTCACCACTTATTTGAAAAAAAAAATATTATTCTTATTTAATGACAAGTAAAATGATACCAGAATAAAACCAATTACACATTTCTATAAAACTGCTGCGTATCATACAATTCGGAACAAAAGCCGTGAAGCTTGCAGCCCGTGAATGTCTCGGGCGCGACGATTATGTGGTTAACATTAAAAGATTTAAGCATACAAAAAGAAAAACGCAACACTTTAAGATACTGAACTTTGAATTTAATATTTTATATCGAGAAAACAATATTTAAGGCTACTTATGGAATAAATTATCATGTTTGTGCAGTTCATATTTTCTAAACAAGAAGAGATAGTGCCTTAAGAGTTCTTTCTTTGCGTCTGTTCCGGAAATGCATTTCTTACAAAGGCTTGTATGAGTCACACTTTTGTTTCTTAAATCACTATCAAAAATATATATAATAACAAATGTGATGTTTTCTGTTTTAATATTTGCAAGTTTAAACATTTTTATGATATGTTCTACAAAGGTTTTATTAAAATATTCTATGAAAAATGTAATTTTGCAGAAATTACTTTTATTTATTTTATGCTTTGTTACTTTTACGGCAGAAAACAAATGGAAATAAATGTTTATCTAAGAACGTTCCTTGGAAATTAATGTAATAATATAATGTCCATTGGGAAAAAAAGGAAATGATTCTTAATTAAAACACATTTTTCTTAAGACTCACGGAGACATTATATAACCTGGTCTACGTAACCAACGATTCTGAAATGCGTTCTTCTATTTTCGAAAATCTCAGAAACCGATAGATCTTAGAGATTGAAAAAAAAATAGCATTGCTGAGAAATATGTTTCTTTTGCTTCCGTAATTTTCAGAAAAGTTTGTATTAATTAATTTCTATCCTCAATTTCGATTGTCTAAATGCTATCAAACCTTAAGTAGGAAACATTTTAATGTTCACCAAACATGATTAGAGCATTACTATACATATTAAAATCAATAGCTTTAAAATTAATATTACTTTGATACTTTTGCATTTAAAAGTTCACTTACGTAGTTCAACCACTTAGCTCATCAATATTTTTCATAAAAACTTCCAAATAATGCCTATTTTTTGCGTCTTTTTACAGAATTTTAACCCCTTAACACCGGTTTTTTAAAACAGAAATTTTTGCCAAGTTGAATCAGAAAAATAGCGTTGAAAAACAATAATGCGCGTTGGAGACAAAAAAGAAATGATTCTTATCTGAAATTTAAATCGAATTAAATAATGCAAATTTTACATGAAAAATTTACTGGTGAGAATAATAAAACATGATTGGTATGCGGATGCCCGTACGCGGTACGGGGAAATC
Source organism: Maratus speculifer (assembly GCA_964019185.1). Classification (NCBI taxonomy): domain Eukaryota; kingdom Metazoa; phylum Arthropoda; class Arachnida; order Araneae; family Salticidae; genus Maratus; species Maratus speculifer. The sequence continues at coordinate 205,712,272 of OZ025299.1, forward strand.
ATGATTGGCAAAAATACGTTGCCCATATGACGTATGGGCGATTCAGGGAGCGTTTAAAATGTTATTCGATTTCCCGGGTAGAGAGAACTGTTTAATCTTTTAGGTTCTGATGGTAGAATTTCTACCACATAATTTTAATTATGAAATGTCACAACGGCACCAAAAAATTTGACCAAATTTATTTAAATAAAGTTTAACACATTTTTTTTTTTTTCGCGTACATCGTCAACCGGTTTTTTTCCTTTGAAAAATACTGGGACCAATGTGACATTTGGAATTTTGAAGAAATTTACCCACCAGAGCTCAAAGGGTTAACGCACTGTAAAAGCTATTCGGAAACGTTTCTAAAAATTGTGGCCAACAAAAGAAATTCCTGCTACAGAAATATCTTTCTAAATCTCGGAAATATATTGTTTTCAAAAGTTTCGTAGGATAAAGGAAACCTCTTCCTAATAACTCAAAAGAGGTTATACTTTCGTTAACAAATAATATAAGAGGTATGTTTAGAAATTTATTGTCCTTGTATCATGAAAATTGTTCTCAGAATTTTTTTTAAAACTATTTAAAAAAAAAAAACACATGTTTTATTCAGTTGGATAAAAATTTCTAATTTATATAAAATACTGAATACAAAATGAGACTTCAAAGTTTATGCTTTCGTAAAGATTTGTTAGTGTTTAATAAGAAATTACAGACCAAGATTATTGAATAAAATTTCTAAATGATTATCTGATCTTAATTTCCTTACACAATATTCTTTTCGATATTGTAACTTATAACAAATTCAACTTATGAATTTTATGTTAATTTTATTTAATGAATGTATTTATTTAATTTTATGTATTTATTCAATTTTATTTAATTTAATTAATTTTATTTTATTTTTATTTTATGAATTTTGCGTTTCATTATATTGATGAATCTTACGGAAATGCGGACATTTCCTGCAGTGGGCCAATAATTGGCAAAGAATTCATGATTATTGACCCACCCATTTTGTGTTATTTGAGCATTTTGGTTGTAAGTTCGGTTATTAGCTGGTGCGGTATTCTGAATACAAAAAGAAAAAAAAAATACGTATATGTTATAATTTATGCGTGATATAGATAAAAGAAATAGAAATTGAATTTTTGAAACTGATCGCGTTGCTGACAAAATTATGGAAAATGTGGAAAGTATTTTTGTTGTTAGTGTTATATAATGTCTCTTATTTAAGTTTTATAAACTCTATCCACATGTTAAATTAAGATATGAAAAACAACACAGTATATAAATCTTTAAATATGATTGCTATGCTATTTTTTAAAAACAAATTTAACGTTTATTCTATATTTTAGTTAGTTGTTTTTATTTTCATGCTGATGAGCTGAGATATATTACACAATTTTTCTTGCTTGAAGTATTATTAAGCTGACTGAAGTTTCTTTACTTTAAATTAAATCTCATAGCATATTATAAAACTGATTATGTATATTTGTGACCGATAAATAATCCGTTAAGCATGATATCAGTAAAGAGTATTACATACCAAATAATAAATAATAAAAAAAGACACAAAATAATAAGAAGAAAAAAATAAGTTTTCGATGTTAAAATATCGTAATTAATTTTTTAAATGAAAAATAAAAACGACTTTATATTAAAAAAATATGTGTTAATGTATAGTTAATATTTTCATTTTCTTCCAGTTATAATGTTTTGTTGAGTACTTTAGTTTAATGCGGAAGCATTTAAATGAAAGGGAAATCTGTAAAATATTTTTCATGTGTCAATTCAAAAATGAAAAAAAAAAAACTTCATACTTATAAATTGCCTTAATACATTTTCATTTTAATACTAAATGAGAAAACAAAATTTTAAACAGAATTATTTTTAGATGAGAATTTCTACAGATGTTTACGAGTCAAAATTGAGATTTAAAAAATTGTTTTTTGGTTTTTAGATATCTTTATAATATGAAAAGAATTCTTTTTTGCTATTTAAATATTAACAGTCGTTGAAAGTTTTCTGAGGACTTGTTAAACAGGAGATCAAACGCTGAACATGTCTTTGATTTCTCAGAAATTCTAAAAAGATAAACACGATCTTTTCATAAAAATACTTCAGAAAAAATATTTTGTGGATCGTCTCAAGTCATAAAAGCGCATTTTATGCTGGAACGCTTTTTAGAGATGCCGACTATAGAACTCAAAATGTTATTGAAAAAACTTGTTTTACGTATTGCAACACATGTTTAATTCATTCGCGTCACTTGAAGATCAGAGCTCGCAGGCAATACAGGAAAAATATGTAACTGAATTTGAATTCCAACTTATGAAAATGAGTAAAAGCTAATTTCGCAACAACATTGAAATATGCTGTCTGCTCAAAAGATTTCGATGAATAGTGGTGCGCATAGTTTATGTGTAAGAGATCCGAGGGTGAAGTATTTTATATTTGTATTATCCATACTAATTAATCGGTGAAATTTTGCGATTGAATAAAGCGAAAATTACTTTTCAAAAATAGTCGTATCATAGGCATACACCTTGAAAGCATTACTTTCTTCAAATTTGACTTTTGCCTTTCGAACAGCTGTTTTTTACTAGATAAATTACCTCCTCTCTTCTTCAAAAAATCTGATTTTCATTCAACAAGGGACAGTAGCGTAACCTGGGTGGGTGCCAAAGTATTCTGAATACCAGTATTTTTTTTAATTTCGGTTCACCTTATGTAAAAAAAAAAAAAAAAAAAAAAAAAAAAAATATTCTACTATGAATCAAGGAAAAGAAAACCTTATAATATTACTGGTTTTGGGCATCCACCCTGGTTATGCCACTGATAAGGGTCTATTGATTTAAATAATTGTTCACTGATTGTACTGCATCATATAATGGAGCGTTTTAACATTGTTTATGTGTAAACTATATTTCATGGCGTTGTATTATGCGTAAGGTCAATGCTGTATGTAATCAATGGTGTAGTAATGCAGTAAATATAAATTATAGCAATAAAATAACCCCGGATCGTATAGGTGTTTTAGGAAATTTAGGATAAATGCCTATAGATATATTTTCAAAATATACAAATATATCCTTCTTCCCAAATATATACATTTTAAAATTTTTTAAATCTTATGTAAATTAAAAAAATATTTATGAAACTTCCAAAGCTAATTTCACTTAATTCTACAAAAAATATTATTTTAAGATTACGATGAAACTCTTGTTGCATAGATAAGCGAATTTTTTTTCATTTGTTCATTAAAAGAGCAAATTTTATTTAGGATAATGCGTTTAATACTTCTTTCTGAGATCTCATAAACATACGTTTACACATACACAAGTAGTTTTTGCAAAATTTAAGTATACTTAAATATTTTTTCGTGTCAAGAACCCCTTAAAGATATTGCAAATTAATTTAAAAAGTAGTTCTAAGCATGCATTTATTCTATTAGATAAAGCGAGGAAATTTTTTTGAAAGGTGTAACACACTAATTCTCGTGGAACGGATTTTAGATAATATTTAAGAAAAGCTTTAATACGTTCCCTTTTACATATTTTTATGGGTTGTTTTAATTTTTCATACCTATTTATGAAAAATATTTTCAGTATTTAACCGTTCCTTTCTGTTTATTGTAACTATTTTTTTTTCGTTGTCAGGCGTCCTAGTTATGGTATCGAATTTTTAAAAAGGTAGGAGAAATATGTACTTTACTTTCATTTGCGTCTTTACTAGAAGGAAATAATGGATTTGTGAAATTTTTCGAATTCCATTCACAACGGAATTACACCTTTTAGAGGTCTGAGAAAGATCCCGAAAAAAAATGTTGTTACAAAATGCCTGTGACTCTAATGACACAAATATTGTGGGCACTCTATCTCATTAACCAGTGAACGAATTTAAGAAAATTTTAGATTCACTTAATGCCTGATATAAATTGGGGCTGATTATCTTTCGACATAAATCGTACAACAGGTAGCGCTGCTATGCTGCATTTTTCACGAATTTCGCAATAGCTGTATCTCAAGTACTAATGTACGAATTTTGATAAAAATTCAAATTCCGTTAATTTGGTTCTCAGGCGTTCTAGTTACTGTACCCCATTAAAAAACATTAGGAGAAATGTGTTTTTTATTTTCATCTGCGTCTTTACCAGAAAAAAGTATTGGATTTATGAAATTTTTTGAATTCCGTTGTTGGCGGATTTACACGTTTCAGGGGTCAGAGATCCCCCCAAAAATGTTTTTACAAAATGTTTGTCTGTGTCTCTTGTAACACAGATATTATGAGTGCTCTATCTCAAGAACAAATTAACATAATTTAATAAAATTTTAGATACAGTTAGTACCGGATATAATTTGGTGCTGATTACATTTCGACGTAAATCGTACAACGCGTGGTGTTGCATTTTTCGTAATCTTTGCAATAGCTGTATCTCTAGAACTAATGATGGAATTTTTAGAAAAATTCAAATTCAGTTTGGCCATAATTTGGTGCTGATAACTTTTTCCTGTTAATACCCTAACAAATAGCGTTGCTATGCTGCATTATTTATGATTATTGCAATAGTTCTTTCTCAAAAACTAATGGACAAATTTTTACCGAACTTCAGATTCAGTTAATCCCTAATATAAATTAGTGCTGTTTAGTGTCGAATGTAAAATACCCAACTAGTTGCGCTGCTATGGGGATTTGTTTACGATTCTTGCAATAACTCTATCTCAAAAACAATGCACGGAGTTTCGTCAAACTTTAGATTCAATTAAAATTTATATAAGTTTTTGTTGATTAGGTATTTTTGTAAATCACCAAACCCGTAACGCAGCTGTACGGCATTTTTCAGGAAGTATTGATCATGGAACTATTAAGAAAGAAGAACTGACATTTCCTTAACACATTCGCTGCCGATCACGCGATATCGCATGATATGGCGCCAACGTTAGGGGGCCACTCACGCGCCAGCGCGTGATGTGCGGTGATGCCTAATGATCAGTGAAAAATTTTCACTGATCTTTTGTTATAAAAAGTAAATCGGCTTCTGGGAAAAGCCCACTTCTACAGTGCGACATTAAGTATCATCACATCTTCACGTAAGCGGCAGCGAATGTGTTAAAATAGTGAAGCTTCAACTGTAACCGCTTTCACAGGGGTTGCATTACCACCGCAAAAAAATTCCACCAGTAAATTTAAATAGAAAATTTCCCTATATTTAAATGCCTTATTAAGGGATAATTTCACTGAAAATAACATCAGAAATTGATATACATTTTTACTGGTGCGAGTTTACTTGGGCAACAGAAGATTAGCCACACTGTGACAACCAAGACAACCTACTATCTGTATCAATTAAAATATTATAATTCTTGGCCAAACCAACATCAATAAAAATGAGCAGATTATGTTTAGCACATTTCTGAGTGAAATTTCCCATTAATAAAGCACTTAAATTAGACGAAATTTTCTATTCATGTTTACAGATTAAAGTTTTCACCGGAGGTAAACAGAAACTGCTGATCCGATTAAAACAAACAACCATCATCTTGTGACAACCTCCTCAATTACTTCACTTGCAGCTGCTAGACAATGTACTATATGTCTCCTCTTCTTTATTCATATCCCCATTGTATTAACATATACCGGGTGTCCAAAAAATGACTGATGGATTTTAAAATTCAATAATTTGCAAACGGTGACAGCTATTTAAAAAAAAATTGCAGGAGGGTTATGTATAATGTCAGGAGTTTTTTTAACGTAATTTTTTATTTTAGTTCGCATCTCAAACAATAGGTGGCGCTGGCGGCGATTGAAGGCCAGGTCGACGCTTCACTCAGCATTGATCACCTGGCCTTCAATCGCCGTCAGCGCCACCTATTGTTTGAGATGCGAACTAAAATAAAAAATTACGGTAAAAAAACTCCTGACATTATACATAACCCTCCTGCAAAAATTTTTTAAATAGCTGTCACCGTTTGCAAGTTATTGAATTTTAAAATCCATCAGTCATTTTTGGGACACCCGGTATAAGAAAGATGAAAGTTTTGTAATTTCCAAAACCAACTAGTTCTGTTTTATCAAGTAATGATCGCGTTGTAGCCATCGCAATATACTGTTATAATTTATGTATGAATGTTTATATTTTGAATTCTCTTTGTTCGTATATTTACGAAGAATGTTTTCGTATTTTGTTGTTTCAAATTCTCAATTGCTTTTTTTTTAATATTGTGCAAGTGAGTTATTAAGATGAGTTTTTATCAGAACACTACGGCCAAAGGATGCATTAACATTATATGAACAGAAAAAATTGAATTTTTTTTCATTTTTATGAAAGTTTTAAAATATTCCCATACTATTTATTATGCGAAATATTCCAGTTTTTATAAAGAAAATGATAAACGGTTAATTTATTACTATAACATCATAAAAATATCAACTGGGAAGTTCTTTTCGGGAAGGTGCCGAGAAAAATGTATATATATCGAAAAGTTAGTTTACCTTCTTTCTCATTTTCAATCCCTACTCCCAGTTAAAAAAAAAAAAATAGAAGAAGAAGAAGAAAATTTTCTCGGTAAAATTTTTTTAACTAACCTTTAACCCTTTCCGGCGCGGCCAAATTCTGCTTGTAAAATGAGAAACTGATGACTGACACCGGAATTTACAAAAGACTTTTTTAGAAATTAAGAACTCCCTGATTTAAGCTGTCATTGTAAAAGTAAAATTTTACTAAAATACTATTGGTGCCGTTTGTAAGTTTAGAATTAAAATTAGGTGTTACCGGAGTGTTAACACTGCGCCGGAAAGGGTTAACTGCAGTTTTTGCCATTTTTCTTTTTCTTTTTTTAACAACAAAACTCTAAATGTTTCTGTGTTCTCTAAGGGCGAACAAATCATGCGTTTTCTCTCTCAACTGTAACAATATGACATAGAGGATTAAAAAAAATATAAACATTATTTCCCCATTATGTAAAATGTGACCATACTAGACAAACATTTCTACAAAAATTGAAGTAGTTTTTTTTATCAAGTTATAAGGAATGTGGGAAATTTCAGATTTCTTTTAAGTTGATTTAACAAAAATTTAAATTACAGTTTTCCTTTCTCGTGTATCTCATGAATTTTTGATATGTCAGAAACTACCTGACTGATATAGTTTAGTGCCTTTAATTGTAAATTTAATTCAAAAAACTAAAAATCGTAAAATTGATCGATTGTTTCTCATAGATAATAAAGATACAGCGATTCCTGATTATAATTTACAGATTTCATTCCGAAATTCGCTTGTTCAATATATTAATTTATTTAAAAAAAATGATGTGTAACTTCATTTATTAATTTATTTTTGTATGAACGTGCAGAAATTTGATCAGAAATATTTTCTACATACACAAAAATTGCTGTGTTCGTAGGCTTTTTTTTTCAGAGTTTGAACAGTTTCTTCAATTTGGATAGCAGTAAGTTTTCTCCCTTCTTATTTTTCTGACATTAAATAATACAAATAAAAACTTAGAAAATACTACTGCTGAAATTCAGTCGAACAGATCAGGCCGTACAATGCTAAAAAAAATCAACCTATGACAGCGACAACACTTTTGTCAACACGTAGATTTATTATTCAGGAGCAGTGGCTTTACTGAAACTGAGGTCGTAGAGGTGAAACATACCATACTGCCTCATTCCGTGTCTAGTTTGGAAAATTTTACTGTATAAACTACCTTTCATAAATTATATTGGATTTACTTGTAACCCTTTATATTCTGAATTACCTTTTGAAAAAAATTTCCAGTAACTCTTCAGTATTTTGGTGCATTTTTTGAATGTATGACTATGATGGCTGTATATCTGTCACCTCTGCATAAATAAGGCGTTTAATCCTTTCCGGCACGGGCAAAATCTGTTAGCAAAATGAAAAATAATCGACTGGCACCGGAATTCACAAACGAATTTTTTAGATAGTTTGAAGTTCTTAATTTGATCTTTTAATGTAACAGCAAAATTTTACTAAAATATTATTGGTGCTGTTTGCAAGTTTGGAATTAAAATTAGGTATCCCAGACCGGGCAAAGTGTGCCGGAAAGGGTTAAGAAAAATAAATAAGTAAATATCGTAATTTCCTGCGTATATTCCGCGGATCAAACAATGCATTTTCGACCCAGAGATTTTATTTTGTAATTGAAGGCAAATATTTACGGTGATCAAAAAAGTTATATTTTATTTAATAAAATTTCTGGGTCGAAAAATGGTTGTTTGATCCACGGATTATACGCAGGAAATTACGGTAATAAAAAAAATCTTGATAATGTAGCGCGTATTTATTTTATTTTATTTAAATTTCCCAATGGTACTAACAGTTTGTCTGATGACGCAAATAGGTATATTCTAACCTATTATTACTATTATTCTAACCTATAGTTAGAATAAATAGGTTTATTCTAACTAAGATCAATTCTAAGCATGTACGATAGAACATCTACAAAGTGTAAAGAAATGTTTTTTCTATAACTGTAGAATAAACAATCATTGAGTCGGCTCACTATTTCCAATTACGGCAAAGTTTGTTAATTTTATAATTTTTTTAATAAAAGTTTTTGAAATTTTAGTTTTTTTTTTGACTCGCTGAACTCCAAAGTGAAATCAATAAGCATGACTGGGAGGGGGAGGGGATGAGGTTGAGTTTCGTTTGACAAAGGCACGGTAATAAATTATCAATACTAGTGACATTTCATAGCAGTAAATTGTCTTTAATGAAAATATTTATGACACACTTGACCGTGTGGTGTGGCGCCGAGAGAAATATTTATGGCACACATATTTGTGTTCCGCAGCACTCAATATGCAATTCGCACTTTTTCTAATACAGCGGAATGGCTCGGTTTCGAACCTGGAACCACAGAAGTTTGGAGGTGTTATCACGTGTGCACTGGTGCTTTTTTGAGTTTGGTGCATGTTTAGAACAATTTGCACTACGAATTTCTTTGCAAATTTTTTAACCAGTAACGCCTTAGTACTTTTTCAGCATTATTTGAAATTTACGTATCGAAAGCAAACACATCGCGACCACTTGTTTAGTGGTCAGGGCGTTGTAGATAAATGTTACCGGGTTCCTATACCGCCTCTAGTATTAGCTTCCCCTCACTACCATCCACTGCAATGTTGCTTGCACTACGTTAGCTTGAACCAGTGTTGCCAGATGGGCTACTTTTTACAAATTCAGATTCTTAATTGGCACCACTTTTTTGTAATTGTAAAATGCGCTTTATTTAATGACGGATTAATAAAGGCGAAAACAAAGGGAATTTTACTATTTCAAAAAAGTGGTGTCAGTCAAGAAATCTTAATTTATAAAAAGTAGCCCACTGGCAACACTGGCTTGAACAGTAACTTTGAATCTCTTCGCGTCACAGCGTAGAGTCTGAAGACTCTAGTCCGGTCAGGAGAAACACTTTCGAGCTAATGCAAAACATGTGGCAAGATTCTTTTTAAATATCTTTTTTGCATTTCGATATTTTTCCTTTTTTTCTTTGGATAGCTGAGGTTGATCCCAACATCCGCCTTTTGTTTTACTTTTTCTATTTTAACTGAAGTTTTTATTATAATGACATTTTCACTTTCGGAATCGGTTCCGAAAGTAATTTTAAAAAATTAAAATGTGCAACCAAAAAAATGTAAGCAAAGGTGAAAACAGAGTTTGACCTCAGTTTTAAAAATATCGTGTGAATTAATATGTGAGATTTGAAAAGAAGGCGTGAGATTTGTCCTAGAAACGCCTCACAATCCCGCCGGAATATGATTTTGCCTTTTTTTAATATGATGCACCATACGTAGAAAGTTGAAATTGATAGTGAATATGCATCATGTCTGATAGTACTTCATGCAAAAAAATTAAGGTGGTCACTCAGAAATTTCATTTTATTTTTAATTATAATGTTCATTTAAAAACAGGAAAAATGTTAGAAAACTTGTTCTTTTGTTTAAAAAAATCTGAAAAACTTGTCCAACATTTGTATGGTGGTTTTTTACATCCCCTATTTTTTCCGTTGAAATTTGCTTACAAGGAAGGTCTCCATACTGGGCATACTCAAAATTTTTTGAAAAATTATGAATTAAACTACTCATGTAGGTAATAAAGGATCAGTCGAATTTAGTGGCGGAATTACAATAGGAGATATGTAAAAAAAATAAAATACTTTGGAATAATTGGCGTGAAAAGCTGAAAGCGACGCGCGATTTGGCGAGCAGCTTATTTCCTCGCCAAAAGCAGACGATTTTATCGAATCCGAAAATTCATTTTAATTGACTTGTAGAATGTTCAATATTTAATGAATTTAATCTTAAACATGGAAGAATTTATTATTTTTTTTTGTTATTGTTTTGTATTATACATGTTGCTAGTTGCTATAGCTATTTAATTTTATTATTGAAAAAATATTTGTGCGTATTATGATTTGCAAATATCTATTTTACGTATAGGCAACCTGAAATTTCTTTTCAATTGCTCAATTTATTTCTTTTATATTTTAAAAGTTACAAAAATTTACTTTCCCTTTAGTTAACTTTTAATATTTTGTTTTAGTATCGGGAATATTAAATCATTTTCTGTTTTTGTTTAAAATAACGGTATTGGGAATGAACACACGTTGTTTTGATGCTATTTAATGAATGGAAAGGAATATAAGGCTGACAAATTTTACAAAAGAGGAAATTCAATTAAAAAATTGCATAGTCGAAATTTTAAAAGAATATGAATGTAAAAGACATATTAATATAGATCACTAAATTATTGTTGTTAAGGCATATCTCTCATCGAACGCAGCATTGCAAAATTCCGATGAAAGTGAACTCTCTGGCGTATTATCTTGTGTATCAAAACATACAAATATAAAACCTGTATCGTTGGATTTTAAAAGTGAGGCTGTAAATTTCTGGCGTAATGAGTATTTGGCAAAATCAAATCGCAGTTTCAAAAGTATGCAAACGACGTTTAAATATGTAAAAAGCTTACGTGAACTATACAAATGGAAAAAGCAAATTAAAAATGTAACTGCTTGTAAGAAAAATGGGAAATAAATAAAAAAAAATATGTATTTAAAAACAATTCCAATCCGGAAAAGAGGTTTTCATAGCAACAATGTCTAATCGTCTGTGTTATATTTTTCGGTTCGCATCAATTTTAATCATTGCGTTTTAAATCGTAAAATCTGTATGCCGGATGCCGAGTGTCTGGGGTCTGCCGTCTATTTGTCCGTGTTTCAACTTGAGTAAATATAGTGGGATTCATACTTAAATAATATACGATATTGAAATTTGCCATAGCATATGCGGCATTGAAAATGAACCAGACAGCAATTATAGCTGAATCACAGGAGAACTCAAAAAGAGGCTTTACATTATGGTCTAAGGCGAAAAAATCATTTGTGGTGTATTTTGATAATGTTACATAATTTTAAATGTAATGAAACTTACATGCATTTTTAAGGTTAACAATAACATGGTTACTACGAATATGTTAAGTGTAGTACTTATAGTGTGCGTACAGGGAGCTCAAAAGTATTTCAATTTATCAAGGTCTGTGAAGAAAAACCATTTGCAGCGTATTTTAATAATGTTATTTTATTAACGTTAATTTAATAACATTGAAATTGATATAATATTCTGAAGTGCGCTAAAACAGGATTTCTATAGAAAATGGGGTGAAAAGATTTATCATTCATTCACAAGATCACGGAAAAATGTTCGGCAATATAATACCGTAAAATGGGGTGAATAGGAATAGCGGGGTGAATAGGAACGAAACTTCCCGGCCATACAAATAAATTCATTATAAATATATGTGATGATATTTTTAGTTGCCAATTTTTTTATAAGAAGATAATAACATTAAGAGTTGGGAAATTCAGTTTTGACATGTTTGCACAACTACTGGGGTATATAAAAAAACTTCAAGAGGATCCTCAAAAACCTCATTTTTTCAACGTCTTCAAAACTTTGTATGTAACGATAGTGTTTTTCGTATTCTAAACTTAAGAGAGGGGATTTTTAATTAATGATAGACCTGTAAACGATATTCTGTATTAAATTCTACTTATTTCTAAACTACATAATGAAAAAAATGAAAAAATGGCTTGTAACATCAGAGGTTTAAGTATTACGGGGTGAATCGGAACACGTTTTCTTTCATGGTTTATTTTTGTATACAGTAATTAGTTTCATGTAATATATGAAAACATATGTATGAATATGTATTTTAACAATATTTTGTTTGTTATAATTTCTTGAAGAGTTTAAAGGTGCCAAGAAATTACTTGGTTAAACAAAAAAGTCAACGCCTAATCCAACATACGTGGAACACACAATAAAATAACTTAAAAATAGCAAATTAGCTAGAAAAACTGCACAGAATTATTCTCTGACATCCACAACATTACACAAACATCTCAAAATGAAAAATCAATTAAAAATGAGAGGGATGCAAACAGTACTAAAAGCTGGGGCTGAGGGGGTATTAGTAGATCGTATTAATACATGCAGCGATTGGGTCTACTCAATAGATTCATTTACCCAATGACTACTAGTAAAGGATAATACATAACAGGGCTAAATTTGTATTAAATTCTACTTCTGCAATTCGAATATATTTTCTTAAAATAAAATTTTAATTTTTCTTGATTTAAAAGTTGTTTTCTAATTTTTAAAAAGGCATATCTTTACTTGTCTATAAAATAAAGGCTTGGTTTCACAGTAACTACATGTTCCTAATCCTCCCTTAATATTATTACCTGTTTTTATTAACCCTATTAAAGTTTGAATTGGAATAAATAAAGATTATAGCATTTGTTCCGATTCACCCCTATCTGTGGGGTGAATCGGAACACCATTAAAGAAATAATATATATATATATATAAAATCATTAAAAATGTTTCGTTTTTGCTTAAAAAGTAAAGAACAAAACAAGACCGAAGTTTCTAATAGAAAAATAAATAATTAAAAAATCAGTTGTTGCTTTTTTTAACGTTAAAGTTGAAAAGTGTTCCGATTCACCCCATTTTACGGTAGTCTACGGAGAAAAAATATTCCCAGCGTATTTTAATTGCGTTGCACTATTTCAAACATGATGAAATTAATGTACTGAGATAATCAATACAATGATAAACACTGAAATTTACTACAATATGCTTGCAGTTAAGTATGATTTGCATCATATTTGTTGTTCATTTACAGAGACATCATTTTCAAAATTTCATTTTTTCGCCAACCGGAGATAAATCGCCAAATAAACAAAAATTTCATCATTTATTTACGGACATTGTATGGAGGTTCCGCCGAAATTTTTTTTACAAACATATATACCCATATGAGAAGAACATTCTGTATTTTTTTCAGATTTTTCCGAGTATGCCCGTATGGAGACCTTCCTTGTTAGTAGTTTCGTCAAAATGTGCACTTTTTTAAAACAGGAATTTAAGGTCATTACCCCCCATAGTCTTGAGATACAAACTTAAAACTGGGGAGAAATGAATTTCTTTTTATGGGCTAACGATCCATGTAGGACTCAATGTGGTTGACTCAAGCGCATATTTTACAATGAAACCCGGCTATACCCTTTTGTATTATCGAATCCGGGCATTTTTCTGATTCAATCAGACAAAAATTTCTGTTTTGAAAATCCGGTGATAAAATATTTAAAATTCTGTAAAAGACATGGAAAAAAATGAAAGTTTTAAAAATTTGAAGGCATTTGAAAGCTTTTTAAAAAAAATAATGATCAGTTAAATGGTCAAATGTACAGAAGTACCAACTGTCCCCTATTTTAAATTGGCTATTTTTGAATAGTAATCTTTGACCATGTTAGCAGAATTTATGCAGCAAAACTATCTGTACAAGAATACTGGAGTAAGTAAATACAAAAATTTGACAATTTGATTATAGTTACAGAATTAGAAAAATTCTAATATATTAGTACGTAAAAGAAAACTTTTGATATGAAATAAAGAAATTTTTTTATCATATTTCAGTGTAACTAACTTTCTTTTTATCAGATTTAGTGTATCCGAGTTAATCATGATAGGAAGATTTAAACGGATTTATCAATTTATTTTTTAAAAGAGCAATAAATTGCTTCCACTGAATAATTTTTGTTAACTTCTCTAAATAGCAAATGATAAATAACCAAGCAGCATAGATTCCTTACATATTTTTAAAGCACATTTTAGATTAAAAAGATTAGAAATATTATAATGAATATTTTAATCGCAATATTGGCAAACATAGAGTACAATCGAACCGTTTTTAATATTTTTCTACATCTAAATAACACGAACAGTTCTATTCAAAAAGTAGTGGTATTGTAAGCATTTTGTGTTGTACAATAAAATAAAATCTCATATATTAAAAAAATTAACTGTGCTGGTCACTCAGCTTCCAAATTGCCCTCCTTAATGGTCAATCTCTGGGCGTTTGCTGCATTCGTATACTTAACGTACCTCCTCAGGAAATTGATATTTTAAACTTCTTTTTTCTGTGCACTCTTCTCAAACGATGCCTCTTTTTCCTTAGCTCTTAAAATATTTCTAAAATATATATTTAATTTTATATGCAGTGTTAATATCTTACTCCGTGTTCATCAGCTTTTAAAATACAAAGTATAAAATTAAGCATATAGTTTAGAAATATTTCGGGAAATAAGAAAAAGAGAAACATACTTTAAGAAGAGTTCACAGAAAGAGGAAGAAGTTACAAATATTAATTTTCTGAGGTATATCTTAAGTATATGAATGTATCAAAAGCCCATAGACTTAACATTACAATGGGGAATTCGGAAGCTGAGTGACCAGCATCCTTAAGGCTCCTGTCCCTGTCCGATAAAACGTTCGCAAGCTAATGTTATACCTATGAGGAGGTTATTTTCGAATGTCTGATTGCATTTTGACATTTTAAATAATTTTTAACATTGCATAGTTTAAGTGCATCTCTACATCGCTCCTTTTTTATTTTTTCGATTTTGAATGCAGGTATTTTTTACAAAGTTAGTTTCACTTTCAAAACATGTTTCGAAAGTGAAAATAGAAAAATATCTGCAGTCAAAATCGAAAAAGTAATAAAGGAGCGATGTCAGCATGCACCACAGCTACCCAATGAAAAAAAAAAAAATCAAAAGTATCAAAATGCAAACCCAGATATTAGAAAATAACATCCCATAGGAATAGCATTAGCTCGCGAGCGCATCGTCAGCCAGAGACAGGAGCCTTAATCACAGAAAGTATATTACTACTGTCTATTATGATGTAAATAATAACAATAAGAGTTTAATTCTCTCCTCCATAAGAAAATCAATCCTCCTGCTATTGTCATCGGCAATTAAATAATATATTTTTATGAAATGGCTTAAATAGTTATATAGATATACTGAAATACACAATAAAAGTTGCAACAAAGATAGAACCTGGAATCTAAAGTGTAATAAACAGTAATTATTTTTTATATGTTTTGTTCTCGATAAATGCTGATGTTGCGTTATAATACATATAATTCTGTTTTTACACGATCATAGGTTTAATGTTTTACGGACACAAAATACCCATACGAATATAATTTTCCATAAAATAAGCTTTTTAAGAAAAAAATATCAACCGACTTCAAAAAAGCGCTAAAAAGAATTAAATAATTCAATAAAATTCTCTAATGACAAAACGTTATCCAATAAGCACACATCGGATATCAGGTACCGGCATAAAAAACGGTTAAATTTAATATGTATAATTTAATATCCACCAAACATAGATTTTAGAGATAATATTATTTTACAAGAGATGAATTGACATATTTATGATTTAATTTATGAATATATACATATAAAAAGTAATGAATTACTTTTTGAAGTTGGTGCCAAACAATCACAATCGATAATGATTATCCCCATTTTAATTATGATACTAGGCATAATTTAACTACAATTCTTAATATACATTAAATAGTTTGGCACCAACTTCAAAAAGTAATTCATTACTTTTTATATGTATATATTCATAAATTAAATCATAAATATGTCAATTCATCTCTTGTAAAATAATATTATCTCTAAAATCTATGTTTGGTGGATATTAAATTATACATATTAAATTTAACCGTTTTTTATGCCGGTACTTGATATCCGATGTGTGCTTATTGGATAACGTTTTGTCATTAGAGAATTTTATTGAATTATTTAATTCTTTTTAGCGCTTTTTTGAAGTCGGTTGATATTTTTTTCTTAAAAAGCTTATTTTATTTCCTACTTTTTAGTTATGCATACCGTAATACATAATTATGTATACTGGCACGCGATAGCTCTTTGCAATGCATTACTAATGTACGCACTTTGCTAAGTTCTGATGTATTCAGTTTACTAGTCACTGTTTGATTGTCAACTTTTCTGAAACCACTTACAATATCGGTTAGTATCGTTGTGAATCTTTGAATTTCTTTGTATGGTAACTTCTTCAGACAAAATCTGCCACTTCGAAAAACTACAGCATTTATGAAATCTTAGTCTGCATCGAATCCTACGGTCATCGAAAGTGGGTATCAAAAGGTGACAATCCATCAAGTAAAGTGTCCTTACACATAAGAGCGCGACATAGTGTTCCATATATGAGCACGCAGCAAAATGACTTCATATATTAATGTATAGTAAAATGCTTTTTTAGTGCAGTCAGTCAAAAGTACTCCCCCTTCACTCAGAAAAAGGAAAAAGAAAGATTTTAGCAAAAATCGCACTATGTTTCAATCGATAAACAGCAACAATCTAATACCTATACAGGCAATAATGGCATCGGAAATGAGCAGTGGCGATTCGACGAGGAATCTGAAACTCATAACCAATACCTGGCTGCCTCTGTAAGAGAGTGACAGCATTTGATTCCCAAATATTTCTTTTACAGACGCTTTTGTCCCAACTACACTGTTAAAAATTTGAAACTTTTGCTGTACACTGTTAAAAATCTGCTGCATTTTTTTGCTACGCACTCCAGCGCTTGTATAGGAAACGGTTACTTGACTGTATTAAGAAGCATTCTCATAGGTCGCAGTAGAGACATTATATACAAGCGGCGGAGTGCGTTGCAACAAAATGCAGCAGATTTTTAACAGTGTATCATCACTTCACCGCTTACATACACTGTTAAAAATATGCCGCATTTTGCTGCAACGCACTCCCCTGCTTGTATAGAAAACGGTTACTTGGCCGTGTAATGGAGCTTTCTCATTGGTTGGAATAGAGATATTATATACAAACGGTGGAGTGCGTTGCAGCAAAATGCAGCAGATTTTTAACAGTGTAGAAAACGATTAGTTAAATGCATTATGAAGGATTCTCATTGATAAAAATAAAGATATTCTGTAAAAGCGATGGAGTGACGATGCAGCAAAAGTTGCAAATTTTTAACAGTGCATTGCATTGCCAGGCATTTTTTATTATGGAATTTGATGATGATTTCCTGGAAGAATTTAATTGTACTCGTATGAGAAGTTAACAAGATTGACGAAAATTGCCCGCTCATCAAGATGCTTCGTGACTCGTTTTTGTCCAGAATCGTTTCAACCAATTATGTACTGTACTACATGTGTCGTCATATTCATATCGAGGAATCCTACACTGTAAAAAATTTGACACTTTTGCTATATCATCACTCTATTGCTTTTATAGAAAACGATTACTTCACCCAATTACGAAGCATTCTCATGGATCAAAAGAGAGATATTCTACAAAAGTAGGGGAGTGACGATGCAGCAAAAGGGTCACATTTTTTACAGTGACACTGTAATCGGAAATGAGTGGTGGCGTATTCGATGAGGAATCTGAAACTCATTACCTATACCTGGCTGCCTCTATAAGAGAGTGACAGCATTTCATTCCCAAATATTTCTTTTACAGACGCTTTTGTCCCAATTACACTACAAAAACTTGCCTTTTGCTGCATCATCAGTCCACCGCTTTTATAGAAAACGATTACTTTACTGTGTTATGGAGCATTCTCATTGGTCATAAAAGACATATTCTATAAAAGCTGTGGTGTGACGCTTCAGCAAATGGGTCAAATTTTTAACAATGTATCATGGAGCATTCTCATGGGTCAAAGGAGAGATATTCTATAAAAGCGGGAGAGTGACGATACAACAAAGGATCAAAATTTTTACACTGTAAAGTGTACACTGTAAAAAATTTGGCCCGTTTGCTGCATCGTCAATCCACCGCTTTTATAGAAAACGATTACTTCAGCCTATCGTGGAGAACTCTCGTGGGTCAAGAGAGAGATATTCTATAAAAACGGGGGAGTGATTATGCAGCAAAAGGGTCAATTTTTTTACAGTGTACACTGTTAATAAATGTGAACTTTATCCAGTTAGGATTTCACACTTTGAAAAGATCGTGTGTCTATGTAAGTGTAACTTAAAAACATGAAAAATGAACGTTTCTAATTGGTCGATTGCTTCGAAAAGATATTGAATTTTAATGTTTTAATTTTTAAAAAAGTTCTAATCAACAGATTTTTATGAAATTTGAATGGGACCACATGGGCCCCATACGCTTTCAAACAAAAAAAGAATTATCAAAATCGGTTCATATTTACGAAAGTTATGCGTGAACAACAAATACATACAGGTCGAAATCATAACCTCCTCCTTGAAGTCGGTTAAAAAGTAACCTTCGTCTTATTTAATAGAAGACTTCTTCGACTAAAGAAGTTAGATATTACTGTTAAAAATAATGGTGTTCAATTATTAAATTTGCAATTGGATGAAAGCGTAAGTAATCCATTAAGAATAAATACTTTAACACTATAGAGACCTGTAATCCTTTTGCTAGCTCAAGGTACGTTTCTAATTAAATGAATTTTAAAAAGTTTTATGTATATGTTAAAGGTGAGTTTTAAATTTAAAAGCCTATTTTTTAAAATAAAGTGTTTCATATATCTACAAGGTAATGCCTTTATAGATCGTAATATATTCAATTATTATAAAGTGAAATTAAAAAAATATGTGTTTAATCCAGCTCAAATAAATATATTTTGAACCAGTAGTTATATTTATTAAAATCTATCGTATGTATACTACTCACAATAAGCTAAATGTAATGAATAATGTCTCAATTTGTAAAAATATTTATAAGACTTCAGACAAATAATACAACAATTAAGTTGTGAAATACATCAAATAGATATAATAATAAATTATTACTAAATACAAAAAGATAAAAAGACTACAACATATTGGCGATTTTAACTTTAGCTAATGCTTTTTACACACAGCTCTATTGTAAAAATGAAAATCCGAGAATTCTCTCGATTAGCTATAAGCGGTAGAAAATAAAGCAGGAAAATTCCTTTGATATCCCACGGTATGTTAATAATTAGATCTTCAAAAGAAAACACAATAAAGAACTCACATAATATAAAGGGTGTTCAGATATTCATCTGAAAAATTCAGACGGATATTTGCGGACATCAGCAAGAACAAATAATGGAATGGAACATAGTTTTTCAGTATTAAATCACTTATTTAATTAAAAATGCAAGGAGATATACCCTAACGCAAATTCATTGATAGTAATAAGTTTATGAAATCTGAAATATATTAATGATGGAACTTTAGACATGCTAACATTTATTGAAAATTTAATAACAAAAGAAAATGGTAGAAATTCCTATTATACGCGCCATAATTATGCAAATGACGTTCCCCGTGTTGGACTGTAATTATCAGATCATGTGGTATCATCGACTGCGCTCTATTCTTTAGAACTTTTGTGATTTTACCACTTTTTCTTCAATATAAGGTCCGTATTGTTTCATTTTCATTGCAGTGTCAGTGGCGTAACCAGGGTGGGTTCCCAAGTGCTTTGAATACTGGTAATTTTTTTAAGTTCTGTTCGCCTTATCTGACCAGAAAAATTTCTGCTATGAATGAAGGAGAAGAAAACTTGACAACATTGCTGGTTTTGGGCACCCACCCTGGTTACGCCACTGAATGTTTTACTTTTCTCAAAATTCAAAATGATTAGCATCATTTTACTTACCAGACATACGTAGTATAGGGTAAGTCTTGCAATCGTTTAAAAATCGAATTTTTTTTTTTACATATTTACACGTTTCAGACACTGGAGATTCAGAAAAACATATTTTTAGAAAAAAAGTTTTACCGTTAGTCTGTCTGTGTGTATGTAAACGCTCTATATCCCGAACAAATTAAGATAGAGACTTGAAATTTGACGTGCGCTTAGTATGTAATAATGGAAAGAAGTGTATTTAATATCAGAAACCTCGATTATCCGGAACTATTTTTTTCGGTCTCTCAAAATATTCGTCCTGATGAAAGGTATATAAAACTTTTCAAAATTTTTCTTTTAACGATTGGATGTAAAAGACTATAAAATAACACAAATTTTGTATAAAGAATGAAGTCGATCGGATAACTAGTTACCAAGGTATTTGTAATCCTCTTTCCCACACTCTTCAATTTTTCAAGACACTGTATTTCATTCAAATTTCAAATCAAAGGTGTATTTTAATTGGGTATAAGACGCTAAATCCAACGCAGTAAACTGTTAGTTAATATGATTATTATTTTTGGATTTACACGGATGTTTCTTTTACGCAATACGATACTACTTGAATAGTTTGGCATTTTACCTTATTGTCGAAATTCGTTTATAAGCAATTCATTAACAGAGTATGAATATTTGTTACAAATATTTAAATATACGGTTAAACTTCATTTTGGAATTGCGATGCATTTTATAAATAGTCTACACATGTTTTATTTTCATATTTTATAGTATGCATATCTATGATCGGTAAGTATTACGGTGGCCCCCTCAACGACTAATAATATTATTTTAATAATATTAATCTCCTAATATTTTTTGTTATTTCTTCGGTCATTAGTTATCACAGTGATTATTACTTCAAAAAAGCGGTTGAAACCAAACAATCAGAAGTAAGAAAAGTCGAGAATTGTACATCAAACATGGCAAATGAGGTACCTTCGAACTATATCTAGTTTTCTAAATATCGAGATCTTGGTGTATTAGCAGCTGCACTCTTAGAATAAATGCACAAGTACAAAATTTATTATGATTACCTATATTGAATTCAGTAGAAATAACATGACTCTATCCTAAATCTGAAGTAATCAACATGACAACCTAGAATCATTACTTATCATCGGTTATCACTGAATTAATAAAGTATGATACGATTCAACAGATCGAAGAAAATTTGCATTAACATAAAGTTTTGATTCCAATGTTATTTAAAAATTTAACCCTCTCGACTCCGGTGACTCCTAGAGAAATTTTATTCGGTCGACATCACTTTTTCGAAAAAAGTTACTTTTAATTACGCAATATCAAAAATGCTCTAATTAAATAAAGACGTTTCTTATTTTTCTTTATTATTAGTACCAAAAACAGCTTTTGTAAAGGAAAATGATGTCCAGTCAGACAGGACATACGAATGTAAAGGGATAAGAGTGATAATATTATGAATCTGTATCTATATATCTGAACAATAGTTTTAAGAGTTTTTACGACATATTAATTACATTTACAATCAATATAGAAAAACTTCTACTTAACAAATTGATATATTTTAAAGATAATTCTTTGACAGAAATAGTATATTATTATTTTTTTTAATCTTTCATTTATAAATAACTTAATTAAAATAGATGGCTTACATGTAAAACATTACAAATGATTTTTTATAAAAAATTGAGATGTTAACCCTTTGAGGGGCAAAGCACCTTTATTATTAAAATACTGAAATGATTGAATGACACCAGAATTTAAAAACAAATTTATTTCAAAATAGTTAAAAGCTTTACTTTACATCCTTGTTATAATTAAAATTTAATTTCAAAATCTTGATGTCAATGTGGCATTTTGCTATTAAAATTAAGTGGGATATATTTTATTCCACCGCCCTTCAAAGGGTGAATAGTTGCTTGTATTTCAGGTTTTTCAATTTATATAAAGATCACGATTCTGTAAAACCATAAGGAAAACCGAAATGATAAATTTCAAATTAATATTTTTCTTTATAAGGAAATTAACCAATCCACAATAATCATATAAAAACAGTACCAGACTAACTCCATTTAAATAAAAATGTAACAAGTTGTATTTCTTATTTTTCAAAACCTTTACTTTCAACTGCATATTTAAGCATTTGTTTGTAACATATGCACCAACTGTTGACAAATACATTAACATGCGAAAAGAACCAGTCTCTTACAATAATATATAAAAAAAGATAAAAAGGCATTATTTTCTTTTTAAGTGAAACGTTTAAAAAAAATTAAACGCATCTATAGCCCATAAAAATTGAAGATAGCTTGCTTTTTTGGCCACATAATGAATGAAAAATTGTTACATTTATTGCAGCAATAAACATTAATGTTGCAATAATATTAAAATGTCCTTATATGATTAGAGAGAATGAGGTCCATTGATGGTTTAATAAAAATTACTAAAATTAAGTAAGCATTTATTTTATAATGTTTTATAATAATACCTAGTGCTTAACTGGATAAATTAAAAAAAATGTAGAAATAATACAATTACAGATAAGTCAAGAATTGTTGGTAATAATTTAAGAAATATTTAGTGAGAATTCTATTTATGTATTTTTAATGCATTTTTTTGATATTCTTAAATTACAAAATCGTAAAACCATTCCAATAAATTTGTATATATTTTTTCATGCTTTTATTTCAGATCTATATTATTGTGTTTAAACAATCACATTAGACTTTAGAGAATTTAAAAAAAAAATGTACACTGGTTATTTGTTTTTGAAAAGAAAAAAAAAACTTATTTGATGCATTTAAAAACTTAGAAAGTCCGATTTTTTATAATCACATTAATTATTATTTCATAATAATTTTTAGTACTTATCTGATGAATGAAATAAAAGATGTTGAAATAATAAAGTCATAGATGAGACAATAATTAGATATAATAATTTAAAGCATGTTTTGCGAGAATTCTATTTATGTATTTTCAATGTATTTTTTAATATCCATACATTATTATATAATAAAATTGTTTCTAATTTATTTTATGATTTTATTTTAAATATTAATAATATTTAAGCCATGAAATACAGAATTTAGATATAATAAAAACGCATTCAACGGTTATTTCTTTTTTTGAAAGAAAGAAAGAGAAGGGGAAAAAATCTATGTATTTGTTTGAAAACAAGAAAATAAGACTTTTTACAACCGAATTATTTAATGTTGTCCCAATGTACAATTTTATAAAATCAAAAGGAAAAAAACATCATTACATTTTAAAGATAATAGGTAAATAAGCATTTGTTTCTTACAGCCTTTCTGCCTAATTTTTAGGTCAACCTTTTTTCCATTTTTCTGAGACTTTCTTCTTGTTTTAACTTAGTTTAGGATATGTAGTTATTGTCCATTTGGCTGATTTTTGTTTTAAGATCGTTTAAATGAGTCATACAAATAAAATAAAAAATAGGTTTATTTGGCGTATCTATGATTAGTTTGATGTATTTCAATAATATGAATTGTATATATTTTTCACTATGAAACACTTTTAACATCAGCGGGACTTTTTACAGGCGACAAAGTGCCAAAATTGAAGTATAAGTTAATATGAACTATTAAACATAAAGATATCGGCGTTTCAAAAATTTGATAGAAAAGAAAAGTACAAGACCTTGAAAACTATTTTAATTTATAATGCATTAAAATTAGATGCTTTTAACTTTGACTAGTCATATCTAATTTACAAAAGTTTAATTAAAAACTTGCGCAATTGATAAAAGTTTTGTATTATTTTAATTTGTAACTGAAGACTTGCCAGATATCATTTATCAAGTGAACGAAATTGTTTGGAAATTAAAAGAATTATAAATACCATTTGCATTTAATTTAAATTGAAGAAATAAGAGCAGCTAAGTAAGTGATGCTAAATTTGTATACAGTTTAATTTTCCATTTAGTGAAATCGTTAATTTAAAACTCTCTTGAAAACAGCATTGTTTTTATTTCTAATTCTTTATTTAAAACGTTTTGATTTACACCGAAATATGTCATATCAATCAAATTATTGTACAGAGACTCCTCTAAAAGTGTTTGTCGGTAATTTAGTTAGTAAAATGTCATATTTATTTTTCTGTTTAGAAAGTTTTTATTTCATTTATGGATAGTTTATGTTTTAAAGATAAAGGAAGGGAATTTTCCTAAAAGTATTTCTTGAAACATTGATATCATTTTCAAATGAACTATCTTTCGTTCCATATAAACAAAGTCAAGCGCGCTGTAAAGAAATAAAAAACAAAAAAGTCTATTAATTTAGGATAGTAGAGTATAATCATGAAAAAATATACAATAACCGCTTCCTTTTTATCCGTGATTCCGAAAACAAAGTTTTTTTTTGTTGCTACTAATTTTCAGAAATATTTCTAAATAGTTTTTATAGTGTATTAATCAATTTTCTAAAAACGGAATATCACTTTTTCGGACTGTATCAATTGTTAAGTAAACATTTTCATGTTAAACACACATATTTTAGAGACTGAGACTGACATGATAAATTAAGAATAATACCATTAATATCAATAACATTTTGTCAGTATTGCATCTATAAACTGAAATACGCAGCTGAAAATGTTTAACTGATTATTGATAGCATATTTAACCCGATATTCTGCTTTTAAAAGAAATATTAATGCAAGATAAAAGCTACAGTAAAAATAATTCTGAAAATCAGTGATAGCAAAAGAAGTTTCGTTTTTATAAATGCTTAAATATCGAAAATATATTGTTTTTTTAAAGATAAAGAACGATTTTTGAAGTCGTGGGAAATTCAGAAAAAGTTACTCTAATTTTTCGAACAAAGTTATGATATGTTATCGAAGATTAAGAAATATTTATCTTTGTTTTCTCGACATAGAAACATACTAACAAAAATCTTTTATGATTATTAACACTAGAACGCCCGGAAATTCTACTCAAGTTTCAAAATAATATTTCTCACCATAATTTTTATTCAAAATTATTTAATTGATTTATTCAACGTAAATTTGCGTGGATTAAATTAAAATTATTCCAGGAAAAATTTTTCAGGTTCGAACTGAAATTTAGTTACATGATTGGAGTCGAATCGACTCCATGCGGGCGTTCTAGTGTTAATTCGTCCTAATGAACCTCTCATATATAACTATTTAATAGAAGAAATAATCCTAATTATCCACAAAACTGAACATGAAAACAGCTGCTCATACTTATAAAATAAATAGTAATTTTGCGATCAAGTTATTTAAATATCCAGGCTTATGTCTAAAATGAAATACACATTTTAGACATAATTTTTTATAGAACAAAACTAGATTCATTGTGATTAACAAAATTACAACTAGTACTACTAAATTACGGATAAAAACAGGAAAGACCATGTTTCGAAATCATCGCTCCATGCATAGTAGCCCTAAGGGCTCACAAAAATGGTGGTTATTGTTGGCGGGTGTTTTTAACCCGGGAGAACACGTGCTTAACCATGCTAGAAATAGTTTTAACTTTGTCAACAATAAAATCAAATTATAACCGTCATTTTATTTAGACGGAGACAATCCTTACAAAATTTGCGATAAAATAAGTTGAAGATTACTTTTAAAAGATAAGTGGTAGCAATTGCAAAAATCATATGCACTCCGGATCAAAAAGACCCGGCACGTGTACTCCCGGGTTAAGCATTTAAAAGGCCAACTGAAATTGCACCCCACTCTTTTATAAATGTTTTCTTTGTAAGACTGAATCTCAGAAAAGAGGAGAAGAAAATATTTAGAAATTATTGGTATCCAATTTCAAAACCATATAAACGCTACGGGAGCCGCAATTTTTATGCCAGTAGTCTGGTATTCAGGGGTCGGTATTTGATATCAAAGATTACCTATCACTCTCTGCAGGACAGCCTATGAACCGTCTAAATAGCAGATAACACAAATTACCGTAATTTCGGGTGTATAAGCCGCAACTCAAACAATTCTTTTTCGACCCAGAATTTTTTAAGAAACAAATATAACTAGTTAGATCGTCGTAAATATTTATCTTCAATCACTAAATAAGATTTCTGGGTCCAAAAAGAATTGTTTGATCCGCGGCTTATACACCCAAAATTACGGTAACAGATATCTACCATTTGAATGAGTTTGCAAGCTTATAAATATAACACAAAATTAAATTTATTTATTTATTTACTTAAAAAACGAGTATCAGTTATGACAGTATTAAAATAGAAAAAGCGTGCGCAGATTACTATCGGTAAAATTTTAAACTATTATTATAGTTATCATAAATTTAAAAGGATGTAATGCAATGTATAACAATCAAATTTATAAAAATAGTACAATTAATTCTTCAATGCATTAAAGTTTATATTTAAATAAACTTATCTTCATTCCTTTATTCAAATGGTTCAATATCTTGCAGCAAATAAAGTTAAAACTGTTTCGTATATATTTTTATAATAACTTAAAGTTTAACGTACCTTTTTAAAAATATCCTTACAGGCAACTGCATTAAATTTTTAATAAAATTATCAAAATTACTTACAAAACGATAGGTATATTTACAACTTGAACATTCTTAGAACACACAAATATATATTTTCTAAAACATATCGAACTATGCAGTTAAACAGTTTATTCTCTAAATGTCTCGGATCAGAAAATATTTTCTATACATTTTTCATACAAATGGAAAAGAAGAGAACATAAACATGTTTAATTAAATTTATATAAAAAAAGGTTGTGCCTAAAAGAAGACATCTTGCAACCTTTCATGTTCTACACATATTAAAAACTTATTTTGCGAAAAGTTTTTGGAGATAATGTTATCTAGAAATAAGCAGGAAACGCTATTGTTACTCTTTTCAACAACAAAGGCGCGCTAAAAGATCAAGGAAATTCTATGGCGTTTTCTGCATGCTAAAAGTGCGAATTTTTGCGAACAATTTTCTTACTCTTAAGAGCGTTTTTCCATTTTCTTGTTCATTTTTAATTACGTTAATAAACATCAATTTTACATCTAGATTAGCATCAGAAACGAATTTTTTTAAATATTACCATTATTCATCATTTAAATAATTTATTTTTTAAATATTTCGAATCAGAATTTAATACAAAAACAGTTATATAAATATAAGTAGAAATAACATAATATTTTTAAATTAAAATTATGAAAAAACATATGTTGTATACAAACCAGAAAGGACACCAAACACAAATATAATAAGATTCGTGTTCAACGCATGTTAAACCTTGTTTTGACAAAGATTTTCTGAGATTATATGTTAAAGGCAAGTTTTCTTAATTATAAAGGCCACGAAAAGAATATGGAAATTCTATGGCATTTTATGCATGCTAAAATGTGCGAATTTTAGTGAACAATTTTCTTGCACTTAATAAGCAACGCAAATTTTAAAGATAACTTTGATATTCATGCATTAAAGGAATTGCTTTTAAAATGCTATGTGTTAGAATTTAATACATAAAAAAATTTTAATAGGGATATTATAATATTGTTCATTTACATATATAAAAAATATTATACAAAAATAGAGGACATATCACGACAAGAGTGTAAAAAAAAATTACAGAATTCACCACACTATCTAATCGCTCAATCTCTTTCGTTCAACAAGTTGATTATTTTTTTTTAAATATTAGTGGTATTCAGCGGGCCACAGTGTGATACCCCTATTTTACTACATAAAACTTTAACGACATTTATGTTCTACATATACAGGGGTGAGAGCACTCTGACTCGAATGGTTGATTTTCACCGCTAAATTTTAATAGTATTATTTACTTTACTAAATCTCAGAAATTCTGTAATTAAATAAAACAGAAATACCTTTAAATTTAATGGCAGCAAACAGTCATACGAATTAAATATTTCCAACTGAGCCCCACCAGTGGCCGAGAGGCTCTGACCTCTCAACTGGTTGACGGCAGGTGCTGGGTTTGAACCCAATCGCGGCCTTCGGCCTAACCGTTCGGAGATTTCGTGGTTTTCTCCGAACCTTACGTAAATTAGGTTCCTTTAGAAAGACCCCTACGAAGGGCACCTCCTGCCTGGGCCTATATCCCTCTAGTAGATAATCGGCTGACACAAAATAAACCAAACCAAACCATCCAATGCCCAGGCCGGGAATCGAACCCAGTTGCTTCGCTTACTAGCTTATAAGCCATAAATCTAGGTTCGATTCCCGGCTTGGGCAATTTTCCGCTCAGTTGGAAATATTTAATTCGTATGATAACTTTACCAATCAGTTTGGTTGCGTTAAAAATTAGTAGCAAACAGTTATTTGGATCGAAGCGCTCTCAACATTGATACATTAAATATTATTTTAAAAAAGGTTTTCGAAGATGATTTCGAAGTTAGGTAATAAGTGTTACATTGCAACTTTTTTTTACAGTAAAGGCTCACAAAATCGTATGCCATTTTCTACATGCTAAAAAGTGCGAATTTTTGTACATTTCAGAAGATTTTTCATTATTTTTTGACGTCCATTTTACAACTAAAATAGAAATCAGTAATGCAACTTTTAAAAATGACTGATATTCATGTATCTAAGAAAATTATTTTTCAGATATTTCCTGACAAAATTTAATACATATAAATTTTTTATATAAATAAAAATGAAGAAAGTAGAATAGTGTTTACATACATTTATAAAAAAATATTATACCGAAAAGTATGCTTCTTACGACACGACTTTAATAACATTCATGTTCTACATACATTAAATCGTATTTTGAGAAATGTTTTCGGAGGTGATACTAAAATTAAATAGAAAGTATTATGTTTGCTTTCTTAACAGTAAAGACCAACGTAACGATCTAGAAAATTCTATGGCATATTTTGCATGGTAAAAGATGCTAATTTTTGCGAACAATTTTCTTGCTTTTAACAGGTTTTTTTTTTGTTATTTTTTAAATATTTTATTTGACAGATCGTTCGAAGATTCATTTTATACGCTGATCAGTAACAAAATTAAAAAAAAAATCATGATATCCATGCATTCAAACAATTTATTTATAAATAAATTCTATAAGATTTCGATACAAGTAAAACTTTTATATTAGAAAGAAAGATAACTAAAAATTCCTTATTTATTTTACAGAAAAACGCATTATTTTCGCATGAAAATATCTTACAAAATACAAATTTAACGTCAAGATAAATAGGAAAGCTTCTCCGACCGAATCAGAGAAATTTGATAATATTTTCTAGATGCTAAAAACTAACAATTTTGTGCAAACAATTTGTTTAATTTTTTAAAATTTAAGTAAACTTTTTTTATATATTCATATTACAGCTAGATTTGCTTCACCAGCGGAATTATAAATTAATAAAAATATAACAGTAGCATTTACAGGGCTCCCAAATGGTCCGCGAACTGAACATCAGTATTTTTTAACAGAAAATTTCATAATACGTTTGAGCTAGAATCAACTTCCAAACGCGGTTTCTTGACAATTTGCAAGAAAAATCTAAAAAGAAAATTTCTCTAAAAAAATTCTGATGTTCAGTTCGCGGACCATTTGGGAGCCCTGCATTTATATTTCCAATCTTAAAAGGATAAACTATCGATTATTTAACTATTTTGGACCATCATAATCTAATAGGTGGAAATTCCTTAGGCAAACCGAAAAAATATAGTGTAAGAATATCTGAAAATTTTTTTAAAAGAAAAAATATTGTGCAAAATAGGAGATGACATAATTTTTATGATATTCGTGGTCTCATATAGAAACTTGTTTTGGAAAAAGTTTTTGAAGATAATAATCTCCAGAAATAAGCCGAGAAGACTATTGTTACTATTCTTAACCACAAGAAACCGCTAAGAGATTAAGGAAATTTGATGCCTATTTCTGCATTTGGAAAGCTGTAAAAATTTGCGTTTTAGATAATTTTTTTGGTTATTGGAAAATAAAAAAATATCAAAATATTTAACGACTGTATTTCACATCTATTTTACACGTCAATTTTCATTAGTAATGAAATTAAAACAAAATTTATACAGTATTCGTTGAACCAAAATGACTATTATTACTATTATTATTGAAAAAAAAGAAGTATTTAATTGATTAAACTTTCAGATTAGCAATTTTTATCAAAATTTAAAGTTTTCATATTATACATGCTTTATTATTAGCAACAACATAGACCATTTCACTCTAAATTTAATAATTAAATCTAAAAATAAGTTCAAGAAAGGTTATCTTGTACAATGATTTGAGAGTGCGTAAAGTAAAATACAACTAGTTTTAAGTATACATATCTGGAAAATTGCATGATACTTTAATATGTGTTTATATATGTGCATTTTTATAAAATAGTTAATTGATCTACATATATTTATTTATTTATCTTTTACTTTTCTATCGGAAATGTAGAAATGAACAAGATATTTCAACTGTAATATAATTAAAAAGAATATGAAATTAATCTGAAATATAAATCAATATTTAATATAATAACCATACCTATAACTAAGGTATATATGTATATTGATATTTATAACTAATGAAAAGTTTAGTACAACTTCTGTGCCGTTAATTAAAAATGGAAAAATTATCATCTTTAATATAAATTTTATGAATATATGCTCTATGTGGTTTCGTAGAGTGTAAATTTGCAAAGAATTTGTAGACAAGAAAGAATTTAACTCTTTAATGACTGCTTAATATTTATGAAACCATTTATAAAAGTAGATAAATTTTTATGGTATAAATTGAACAATTATTAGACTTCAAAATAAAATATGCAGTTATTTGTATGTTTCAGATAAAAAAAAAAGATTTTACACAACATAATCACATCTACAGAAAAACCACCATGCCTGAATTTTGTGGCTTAATGTTTGTTTTATATGATACAAATTAATACCAAGAACAGCTAGGTAACACAGGGTGGCGAGTGGTCACGGAAAACCGGGAAAAACACAGTCAAGAAAAGAGAAAACTACCAATAATTTCTTACAGAAAATACTTCAAACAATATAAAGAGATTATTTAAACTGAATTTATCTTTAACAAAATCCATATTGACTGTGTTTTTGTCTAACCACTCGCCCCCCTGTAACAATACCACTCCATCACTTTTGTCTTCAGATTCATCACGTAAATTCGCATAAAAATTGCTTTGTTTAGATACAAGCAATATTCACAAATATTCAATTTATCATTAGAAATGGTTGATTCAACCGAATCTCTAACTTACTTAAACATGGACCTGGCAATGCGAAACTAATTTCAGACTTCATATGGAAATATCTGCTCATTTTGTTTCTGGTTTTAGAAATTTTTTCCGGTAGTGTAACACTTTTTAAATCTTCACCCCAGTAATATAGCGTGCACAAAAAATAGAGAACGATACCTCAGCCTATTAATGCAGGGATGCACAACCTTTTTACCAGAAAATCGGTTGACACCAGAATATTTGAAAAGTGTAGTTTCTTTTGTTTAATAGCAAAGTTTCTGTCATTACTATAAGGAAAATTATTCTGCATAAAAATAGTGGTATAATTGTGGCCCTCGGGCCAAAGGTTGTGCACCCCTGTATTAATGGAAGCAATACTTGAAGGTTTAATTGGAAAAGCATGCATAAATTATTTATATTAAATTAATGTTTAAAATATCCTTTCTTTTAATTTTGATAACATGATGGTATTTTTATAAAATTAAGAAAAAATGCTTCAGAAATTAAATATTTTGAAAAAATTACTTAACAGGAATTTTTATATATATTTTACTATATGAAAATAAGTTAAATGTGAAATATATGCCTCTCTTAAACTATATACATCCAATACATAATAAAAAATTTCTAAATATTTAATATTTAATCTTGCTAATCATTCAATCCATTCAAGGGCGATCGTATGCTTATGAAATCACTTAAATGAATTTCCAAAAGCCGCAATGGCACTAAAATGTTATTGCAAAATTTTCCATTATGTCTGTATGTGAAATATAGCCTATTTATTACTTTTAAAAAGTAATTGTTCAAAAATTCCGGCGTCACTCATATATTTCTAAATTTTAACAGTGAAACTGCTTTGCCTCTTAAAGGGTTAAGATATTTAGAATTGAATCATGATTAATGCTAAATATAAATGTTTGTAAGTGGATTATAATGGTGGTATTTTGTATATTGTCGTAGATGTAGCCATATTAAACACTGAATATACCAGGAACCGGTTGCTTGACAGGTATCAAATGAAATGTGTATATGTAAAACATAATTACTTTTATAAAATAAATAAAATGTAAATCATACAAAATTTAATTAAACGACAAACTTAAATAGTTTTCAAACGAAAGTTCTGGTGCGTAATATTTTTATAAAAATTCAGTAAACTTGCTGGTACATTTAATATTAACAGAAATTAGACTTCGTTCTAGATAACATGTTAGCCACCTGAAAGCTGTATACATAGGCAGTTAGCCCGATAACTTTAGATTGAATATTATAAAAACATGTTCTTTTGAAACTATAATTTTTTCAGCTTAAGTTATATCTATGTTCATATATATATATATTAAAAGAAACTAACGCCTTAGACAAATATCTTTTACAGATATGAAAGATTTCTTGGAAATATTTTTTTTACTCCCTTTTTTCGGAAGTTTTATTGTACCGTAATTTCGGGTGTATAAGCCGCGGATCAAACAATTCTTTTTGGACCCAGAAATTTTATTTAGTGATTGAAGACAAATATTTACGGCGATCTAACTAGTTATATTTGTTTCTTTAAAAAATCTGGGTCGAAAAAGAATTGTTTGATCTGCGGCTTATACACCCGAAATTACGGTATTTAAATTTCAAAGTACATTATATATAAAATTATGGTCTTAAATAATGATTTTTTCTTATATTTTTATACATTTTTATCTGGTTAATTTTGCTCATAGTAAGTTTTTTTTTTTTTCATGGAGAATTCTTGAAAACTCAGTTACAAAGAGCAGCTGAAAATTTTGTTATTTAATATATAGAAAATTTAATTAAGCAAATTATTTACATAAAAATAAATTTATATTAATATATGAGGACTCCAAAAGCCAAGGGGTACAAGTGATAAAATTTTTAAAAAATTAATGCACAGATGACCTGGAAATATGCTTCTTTTTTGTTAGAATATAAAATATAAGTGATTTTCTAATTATGTACTGAGTTCTAGAAATCAACCACTTCTTCCGAATAAAAATTAATATTAAATAATTATAAATTTAACTGAAATTGTACTCTACTTTTTTCATATTTATTGAAATAAGATTTCAAAGACTACAATAAAATAAGCGGAAGTTTTCTATTTCAATTAAGACAATTATTATTGATGTTCAAATTTAGCATCAATTATCTCTGAATTCAATTTACTCCAAATTGATTTTTTGTCACTTGTACCCCTCGGCTGCATATATATTAATAATTTCAAATGTTTTAATTCTTAATGAAATAATATAAATATAATATACAGGCTAATTTTAGCGTACACGCAGAACACATGCTTAAAAATTCCTCTAATATTTTTCTTATTTGTAATTTTTTAAAACGTTGTTAGGTTTTGTTTTGAAGCATTCATTAAAGAATTATATATTTTTTTGAAAATACCTTCTTAGAAAACAATATTTTAAATTTATTAAGGAAACAGGCATGCAAAAGTAAGTTGTATCGCAATTATATAGAAAAAAAATAAATATAATATAAATATATGTAATTTTTTTAAGTATCCAAACACATATAGCTATTTTAAAACTGGCTGTCTAAAGATACTTTAAATTCATGTATAATTAATGGGTAGTTATTCATTAATATTCACCTTCTAAATCAAAATATTTTGTTCGCTTAATTTTCCGTTTCCTCTGAAAAAATTTGAAAGGAATGCGCAAACTTGCAGATTAGAAAAATAGAAACGACCATATTTAAAATGTTTAATTTTTTTGTGAAGTTAATAACAGTCAGTTTATAAAATATTACCGGGTTGCTTTATAATATTTATTAAAAAATGCCATGACTAAAAGCTATAAAAATTATCAGTGATTTTTTCCTTAAATGTCATCCTTCAATCCCACAAAAAATGAAATCTTTGTTTTGAAGATACATAATGAAAAGGAGATTTTCTGTACCAAGTAGAGGGAAAGAAATGTAACGAAAATAGATGAAAAATTTTGAAACATCCTGATATTGATAAATATAGCTATTTTGAAACTCATTATTTGCAAGAATTTTTAAATATTATACGTTTAATTCATTATTATAGTTTAAAACTTTACTGCTGTATTAAAGTGCTGTGTTCTCTAAATTTAGTGCTCCTGCTTAAAATTGTCGCAAAAAAGAAATGTTGCATAGAAAAACAGGGAAAATTATACTATATTTTACCATACATAGAAATAAACTGGAAAAATCTGGGGGAGACCTACATCCAGCAGTGGATCGAAAACGGTTGATGATGATGATGATGATGATACTATAATAATAATATAATAACTCCTAATAATATAATATATAATATAACTCCTAATTCAGACTTTTATACTAGTGTCTCTTTTATAGACAGTTCCATAAATATTTGCCCACTTTCACGAATTTTTGCTACTGATAAAAATTAACACCTTAACCCCTTGAGCTCTGATGGTAGAAATTTCTACCACATAATTTTAATTCCGAAATGTCACAATGGCACCAGAAAATTCGACCAAATTTATTTGAAAAAGGTTTACTGCATTTTTTCGTGTTTATCCGTAACCGGTTTTTTTCTTTGCAAAATACTGGTGTTAATGTGACATTTGGAATTTTGAAGAAATTTACACCCCAGAGCTCAAAGGGTTAAAATGCGGTGGGATAAAATATAGTCCACTTAATTTTAATTGCGAAAGTTCACATTGACACCAGAATTTTGAAATGAAAATTTTAATTTTATCAAGTACATCAAGTAATGCAATCCGCAATTTAAAATAAATTTGTTCTTTAATTCTGGTATCAATCAATCATTTCAGCATCTTATAAACAAACGCGCTTGGCCCCTCACAGGGTTAATAACCATTACAAATGGCAGATTACGGCAGATAAGGAAGGCAAAATATGCTATTAAATTTTAGTGGGTTCAGTGGTGATAAATAATCACAAAAGTTTCCAGCTATGCATATATGTAGGTCGATGATAAAATAAACAGCTACCAATTTTTGGTTTTATCAAATATCGATAAAATTTAATGAGATTTACTACGTTATTTAATAGGAGATTTCGACCAAAAATGTGGCAACATTTAGAATAAAATATTGACAGCAAGAGTAAATGTTGTCAGCCGTGCATACTTTCTAACTTCCAATTAATCTCCTATAAAATGTAGATTAATTTGACTCAGGTTTACCAAGTTTAAACCAGAAATTTTATTTGCTATAATTTTAATTATAAAAATTTCAGGTTGCTAGGTGGAACTCATGAAATTTTTTTCCGTGAAATATTTCCAATTCCAAAAGTTCTTGGTTAAATTAATCCACATTTTGCAGAAATTTAGTTTGAAATTTGCAAGCATGAGCTATGCTGTTGCTTACTGTGCAAAGTGTTGTATAAAAGCTTAACATTGTTTGACATAGTTATGCAATTACTTTGCAAAGTTTGACAAATTTAAGACTGAAGATTTTTTCTTATATATTTTTTACACAATTATTTAGGTGTATACACCATGCATTGAGACAGATGTGAATTAATTAAAGTTTAATTTTTAATAAATAATTCCAGCTTCAAGAAACCACTTTAATTAAATGCAAGCATTCGCCTTACATAATCACAGAACTTTTCTAATAAATACGACAGTGAATTATCTAAAAAAATTGTGGAATTAGACGCAATATCTGAATATAAAAGATATATTTCTAAGAAAGTTTTCTTCTAGTGCATGGTTAAAAAAAAAATAGGAATGTCATGTCGGATAATTTGGAAAAAAGTGGATTCAAAAATTTGAACAAAATTAAATGATTGAAATTGAACTTTATATCATTATAAGGTGGCAATTTTTTAATATTAGAGTTTTTTAGTAAAAGAGTTTAAGAAATAATAATAATAAAATACATTCTGTAAAAAGTCAATAAAATTTGACTGTCCTATGTATAAAATAGAGGTAAAATATGGATTAAACTTGAAATATTAAAGTTTTTTAATCACCCGAAATTTTGCAGAGTCGGTTATAATAGAAATTTTGCAAAAATATAAAAATTATTTTAATTAAAAAAAATAAAAAATATATATATGTTTTTAATCTCTAAAATTTGTGAACCTTTGACTCAAATAAATGGCATTCTTTTTTTCATAATTAATGTCAAACTTCTTTAGAAAACAAACATGCAGAAGGATTTCTTTCGGAATTACATAGGAGAAAATGAAAGCAATATAAATATATGAAAATTGTCAAGTACCATGATACAGATAAATCTGGGTGTTTTAAGACCTATTATTTGCGCATATTTTTAATTATTGCGGTTTTGATTTATGATTGCCCATAAAAACTATACTTCTTTGTCTAAATATGGTGCTCACTGAATTCACTGCTTCTTCAAAAAATTCTTATAAGGCTTAACTTTTTATAAGGAAAGATGAGAAAATTTGAATTCAGTGTTTATTTTTCTTTTAAATATAATTTGCATTTCATTTACGATTAATTATATATAAAAAAAACAACTTTACTGCTGTGTCAAAGTACAATAGTCTTTGAATTTTGTGCTCATTCTAAAAAATGTTGTATGAAATAACAACGTTATACAAAGGAGGATGGAGAATTCTAATTCAACAATGGAATTAAAAAATATATATATTTAATTTATTGCTATGCTTTAAAACTCTACGGTATATCAAAATATACTTTTTTTTATTTAAGTGTATCTTCTCAAAAACATTATAAAGAATAAAAACTCTGCACAGAGTGAGATGGGGTTATATATATATAATTTATATCAATAAAAACTTCATAGCTATTACAAAATATAATGTTTTCTTGAATTAAGTAATAAAATTCGTTGAATAAAGTATTGTAAGGAATAACAATGTTGCATAGAGTAAGACAAATGAATTTAATTATATGAAGTTTAAAATTTTTACTCACCCGAAAGTTTTCTTGTGTCCGTTATGGGTTTATGGGCGAGTGGAGGCATGGCGGCCGCCAATGTCCGGCCGCCGCCGCACGGCAGGAGCACGTGATCCCAAAGAATCGGTGGGCCCGCCACGATTGCCTGCTTCGGGGGGTCGGACGCACACGCCGCACACGCACGCTTCGCTCGCCCGCACGAGACTCCGAGAGCCGGAGCAGGGCCCCGACCTCTCCCGCGGCCCCGAACAGCAGACGCGCAAGCGCAGCATCCCTGCACCCCGTGGACGCCACGCCCCACCCCCCACCACATCGAAAGACCACGTGCGTGGATCTCACGCAAACTAACGCAAAAGACCTGTTGAGGGTCCCATCGTCCAAGATGTCGAAAACTGGACAAAATTAGAAACATTTCACCAACAGTCAAACATTGCTGCTAGTGGGACATAAATGGCATTCAGCAAAAAATACTACAGTTCCACTGTAACAGACTTTTTTAGAATTTTTAAAATCAGCATTTCTTAAAGGCATGTTCAGAAGGCCTAAAATTACTTTTATTTTTCCATAAAATGTAAATTAATTTCAATTGTGATAACCCTTTTAATTTAATACTGGATGAGAATTACATTTGCTGTTTATTGTTGTTTAATCATGTTGACACAAGAAAGATTTAATTTTTACGTTTTAAAGATATTATTTTTTTATTAATGCATTTTTATCAAAACAATTCTTTTCTTCTTGAAAGTGCATGGATTTATATGTACAATTATTATATTTTGGGAAAAAATCTATAAATGTTAATAATGAGCATATCACGGTATTTTAAGGATAGCTCTGAGTAAAATAGTAATGTGTATGTTTAGATTAGTCAAATGTTTTTTATGCATTCCCCAGTAATGAAGTATTACAATTTCTATTATTTTAGACTGGTATTATTGAGAATAAGCCCACGACTTCGAAATGATTAATTATTGAACATATGATTTTTTTCAATTTGTATGATTATACTTTCAATATGTATTGTTATGCTTTAATATGGTATTAACTTTCTAGATGTTTTTTTCACTCTCAGAATCATTTGAGAGAGTTCGTATGCCTCAGAGAAACTCACCATAATTCCATAGTCACTCAAAAACGATTACTTGATGATATTATCGAGCATTCTCACTGATCAAAATAGGGGTAGTTAATAAAAGCGATGGAGTCACTATGCATCATAAGTTGCAGACTTATAGCACTGTTTAATGAAAACATTTCTGCGTTTAAACATGACGACCATTACCTTATGAAAATTCTGCTATTCAAAGATCGCCAGGTGTAATATTGGATTTTCTTCGGTTAGAAGAAAATTTCTAACACATTCGCCAAAGCTATCCAATAAGGAGAAAAAACAGCCATTATAAAACGTGACAGCAATGGGAAAGTAACTTTAGGCGAACTTACAAGAGAATCACTGATACCTTTCTCAAAAAGTACATTTTCCTGAATAGTCAACAGATGTTGAGATAAAAGATAAGAAAGCCCCAAAGACAACGGACAAAGCACCAGCAGAATTGCCTAAACTGAGCGAAAGATAGCATGTCCTGGAGGTTCGAGTATGAAAGTAATTTTTTACAGTGAAGAAAATTCATTTTGGATGGTCCTGACAGTTTTTCTTATAGTTGGCACGATCTGCACAAGGTACCTTAAAACATTTTCAACATAAAAACAGGATAAAGGTGCAGTCATTGTATGGACTGCGTTTGATATCGTGGCAAAGTCAACGTTGCATTTACATTTAACAGAATGATTGCAGTAACAAACTAAGATCTACTTGAAATAAGTTTGTTGTCTTTTCCTGAGGTGATTGGCGAATAATTTTGGATGTTCCAGTAGAAAAATTAATCCATCCACACGGCAAATAGCGCTTGAAAATTGTTACTGAATAAATGGTTGTTTGTAAATGCCATGGTCATCTTTTTCTCCTAATTATACTTTTTAAATTTTTATGTCTGGTTTGACGCATCATGTTTCTTTGCAAAATCTCTTTTTGGCACCAGCAATAAAGGAAAATAAAATTTGCCTTGTTTAATTAGAGTATTTTCGGAATTGTGTACATCATAGAAATATTTTTAGCCATTTAACTGATTTGCCTGTACGATGTATGGGCAAGAAGAGTTTGCTTGATCGAACATTAAAAGCTTTTTGACACCATTAAATTTTTTAAATACAATTTCGTACAATTCAATGGCAGAAATGTCTAAACTAAATATTACGAATATTTTATCTTAAAAAAAAAAAGGTGGTGTTCAACTCATATATTCAATTTAATGTACGTAAAAAAAAAGAATCAGGTTTTTAACCTTCCTACCCTGAATGGGTCTAATCGACCCATAACTATAATTTGTTTCATACGATTCGAACCAGAACTTTTTTCATAAAGAAAGTTAAATAACAGATTCAGAGAAATGAGTCAATTAAATATGTCAAAATATTTTAAAAAACAATTCTGGTGTGAAATGTTTTTATCAAAATTGAGTAAAATTTGAACAGGGTAGGAAGATTAAAAAAGTAGTGTCAATCGAATTAAATATGTTTCACATATGAGTGTAATATATCTAAGAAAAATTAAAAGAAACACACATGGCATCCATTTTTTGAATGTTAATAATTTCGAAGAAATATTTTCGTGGTAAGTTTTTGATTTATTTTCAATATAAATTACCTTTCACTTGCTTTCTCTATACTTTGCGAGATAGGCCTAAAAAAGATTTTTGTTTTAAAATAGTGGTGTTAGAAAAACGGATTGAATAGTAGCTCTGCATAGAAGATCGACGTAAAATGCAGGCTGTGGGGTCGATGGAAAAAATGGCCGACTCGGTTACTGCTGGTTACGGTACTAGTGTTGCCTGTTGGTGAAATTAATGATGAAATATGGGAAAAATAAAGCTAAAATCTCACTAATTCGGCATTGATTCTCTTTTTAAGGCTTCAAAAAATAGAAAATATATATATTTCACTTTATTAATTTTACAAACCCGAAAAATGCAACTATCAAAGCCTAAAAAACACAAAATAAAAAATTATCTATACCATAAATTAAGGATAATTCAAAATCACACGGAAATCAAAGTCTAAATTAAACATTTCACCAGTAGAAGTATCACACACATCTTCAAGACTAATATACAAATTACAGAAAGCCACCAGATGGCGCCGATTGTACATTACAATGAAGAGAATGTAAAAGAGGCGTATATAAGGAAAGGTGGCAAAGAAGTAAAAATGTTAACATTCTGTAAGACGCTCAATGCCATAACCGAACAGTTACGTGGTAGAATTATCGACTCTCTGAAATGTGGATATATCCAGATGAAAGTATCCGAGGAACTTGGAATTGACCGAAGTGTAATCTCTGGACATTAGAAACGATTCTAAGATGATGGAAATGTTAGTAGACATGTTACAGTAGAGGTCTCTTCCCGAGTTACATTGTCGAATAAAGACAGGCAGTAACTGTCAAAAGAAGCAGACAGAGTACAGCATCAGACCAGTCTCGTCAGCTATCTTCAGCCACGGGTTTGGGAAACTGTTTGAAGACAAACCGCGTACCGATGCTTTGGAAATATTGTTCTATATGCTCACAGGCTTGTCAGATGTGTTCCGCTCACGGCAACTCAATTCCGTCTGCGGTTAGCCTGGAATATAGAACATGCAATGTGGACATTGTCACAGTGGGCTTTATGATATTTTTCGTTGAATTCAGGTTTAACTTGCAGTCTGATTCACGACGGACTTTCATATGGAGAACACCTGGCATCCGTTACCACTCAGACAACAATCATTGAACGACACAGTTACGGTAATGCAATATTGCTCGCTTGGGGTGGAATTATACTGGTTTTCAGAAAAGATCTGAATGTTCAAGCCAGAACCATGATCAGGGCTCCCAAATGGTCCGCGAACTGAACATCAGTATTTTTTAACAGAAAATTTCATAATACGTTTGAGCTAGAATCAACTTCCAAACGTGGTTTCTTGACAATTTGCAAGAAAAATCTAAAAAGAAAATTTCTCTAAAAAAATTCTGATGTTCAGTTCGCGGACCATTTGGGAGCCCTGCATGATGGGCAAAATTTATCGGGACATTATTCTGGATCAACATATAGACAATTTTACAGTTTCTATGGACGCATAATTTCTGTTTATGTATGACAACGCGCGTACTCACCGAGCAAACATCGTAAACGAATGCTTTCGATTTGAGGGTATCACCCCTATGTCCAGTATTCTCACCTGATTTGAATTCGATAGAGTTTGTGTTAGACATGCTTGGCCAACTAATTGTAGCACGTCAACCACCTTCTACATATGTACCAACACTTCGGAAAACATTGAGTGGAGTAAGTCCAGCTCGATAAATTGATACTCAGCGTACTCAGGCGTTGTGCGGACTCTATTTAAACGTCTGGGAGATAACAGTGTATTATCCATCATAACAACCGTGTAATGTTAAGTTTTTATAAGGGAGATATTTTTTGTAATTTCTCCTGGAAGCAACAATTGTAATTTTGATGAATGGCATCATACATATACTGTCGTTTATGAAAAAATGTAAAAATCTACTACAGTTATAAATTAAAACAGTTTTCATCTACTCTGTACACGAGTAGTACACAGTACTTTCTCTGTACCGACCCTTGTCTCTACTTTGTACATTGTAGTAAATCGGTAATCTTTAACTGGATTAGCGTGATATAGTACATAAATAACAATAATAATTCATTTTACAGATTTGAAATTACATGTAATTAGTTTAATTTACATTTAAAATGTCCAATAAAAAAATCTGGAGTCGGAGTCGTTTTGTTTTATAATTACTCCGACTCCGAATCTGTTGCTCAATAGGAGTTCGACTCCTTGAGACTTCTGAGACATGGTAAAATTCTCCTAAATAAATGAAGGCTTATGACAGGGGCGCAAAAATCTAGGCGAAATAAGACAAACTCTCACCACTAACATTCAAAAGTTTTCTCCGCTGATATTTAATAGCATTCTTACACGAATTTTACACGAAATATTAGACGAAAATAAATGAAATAAATTTAGTGGGGAGAGATTTCCTGCTGGCGCCCAAATTTTTGCACCCCTGGCTTATGACCTAGTATAACGATAAACAGCATTCTAGAAACAAATAAATAAATAAATAAGTAAAAAATATATAAAAAATTAAAAATAATACAATGGAATACGCATTAAATGTAAATTCTTATTTGTGTTAAAACAATAAAAACTACCAAGGAAAAAAAAATAACCTATCAGTAAGGAAGGGAATGATTTGCCACCTCATTCGAACTACTTTACCTTCATAAATAAATTTTTTAACTTACGAATAGCATCACTGAAACAATTTAAATAAGAATAAGAATTAAATGCATTGCATTTTACTTTTAATATTTTATAACATCGGATAGCGTGCGAGAGAAAAAAAATGCTAGTAGGCAGAAAAAATTATTATTTTGTTAGAACTACCAGACTAAAAAATTGCTTGTCTACAGGAAAGAAGGGAAATGTAATGGCAAGTGAAATATTTATGAATCATGGATTTTCCAATTATAACCCATTTAACTGTATTCTACGTCATTCGATTGCAGATCCTACAGTAAAGAATATTTGATTGCTGGCGGGGTTTGACGATGTCACGTTTTACAACGGTGTTTTAAAACAATAATCTTCCTGGGATATAATGATAAAAGTGAATAATGTGCGTTGTAGATTTATACAACATTTTCAAAACAAATCTATTATGAATACGATTGTTTGTAAACGGGATGGTGAAAAATATCCTTATTTAACCCTTTCAAGGGCGGTTGCTATAGGGTCTAGCTACCTAATTTTTATTCCCAAACTGACAAATGGCACCAAATATATTTTAATAAAATTTTGCTTTTGTAATTAAAGTGCAAAATAGCAAGACATTTTTCTAAGAAATTCCTTTAATATCCTGGTGTCAGTAATTTATTTCATCATTTTACAAAAATAATTCTTCTGCCCCTGAAAGAGTTTTCGGGGTTCGAAGAGTTTTCACTTAATAAATACGGGGAATGTTACTAAGCAAAAAAGTCCGCTAACATCATGAATCGATGAAACGTTGAATTGCCAACAGTGACTACAAATTTCTTTGAAATACTTAAAAAATATATATATTCTAGTTACAGTGAAAATTTTATTTCTAACAAGTATACAGTAAGTATTTAACTATACTTTAATTTTTTCCCAAAGCATTGAAAAAGCCAAATATCAGTTTCTTATTGCCACATCTTATCTTGGGCATCAGAAATGTGAAGGAAAATAAAAAAGAAGAAGATTTTAATCCACATTGTTAAAGGGACTACTAAAGGAAAGCATTAAAAAATAGATTTCTTATTTTTTGCATTTTTCAATATTTAATAATTTAAGGGTCAAGTGATTCTGTTTCTATATTGTTACATTCACACCTGAATTTTCAAAATATATTACTTGAGAACTAGGCATTTTAACAGGACATTTTTATTTTAAATAAATGTTATAAAATTATTATAATTCGGGAAACTATTATAATTTTTAGACAAACCTTTATCATAATAAAGCATGATGAAATGTATTCCCCTGTCCTTCAAAGAATTAAAGTATCCAAAATGTGCCCTATAAATCATTTTTGTTGAATGGACCGATATCAAGCTGATAAAATCTAATCAAAGAACTTAAAACGCAATTTTCTTGAAGCATGTTTTCCTTAAATCAGTGTATTTTCTCACGCTTAATTCTTTGAG
The DNA here is from genome assembly GCA_964019185.1 of Maratus speculifer. NCBI lineage: Eukaryota > Metazoa > Arthropoda > Arachnida > Araneae > Salticidae > Maratus > Maratus speculifer. Next base: position 205,756,189 of record OZ025299.1, read on the forward strand.
CTGTGATGGTAGAATTTTCTACCACATATTTTTAATTTCGAAATGTCACAACGGCACCAGAAAATTCAACCAAATTTACTTGACAAAGGTTTAATGCATTTTTTCGTGTATGTCACTAACAGGTTTTTTCTTTGAAAAATACTGGTGCCAAAGTGACATTTGGAATTTTGAAGAAGTTTGCCCACTAGAGCTCAAAGGGTTAAAATAGAATAATTAAATTTGAAACAGAAATTCATTTAATTAACGAATTTAAGAAATTTTTAAATTATTCTGCCATTTAATGCAACCGTTGAAATTATAAACATTTGTCTTTTATAAATTGACCTGAACTAGTGTAGTTGAAGCAAAACCCATAAAAATTTGACAGTTTTAATAATTTAAATTTTGTAAACAGTATCATAAATAAAAAAAAAAATAGCACTACAATTTGACCTCAAATTTCAAACAGTCTCCATTTCTTAAAATTTTCATTTAGCTTATGGATCTCAGTTTGATCATTCTGCTAATTTAAGGCATCTTAAGAATTCGTATGATTTCTTTTTTTTTCTTTGAGTTATTTTTAAAAATGCAATGACGTACATCGTTTTATTATGCCCACCGCGCATAGTATTCTTTGAAGGAATTTAAATCTATTAAAATATAAATATTTGTGCATGATAACATTCACCAGCTTGCAAGAAAATACAAAAAATCCATTTCTAAAAGCCATTTTTCTAAATGTGTATCATAAAAAAAATGAAGATACCCGAAAAATTAAACCGTATCGGAATAACCTCTTCAAGGTTCGTAAGCTTCATGCACTTTCAAGGACCTTTTAATAGAATATTCGTAAAGAAATATTTGTATTATTTAACCCCTTAAATGATCAATATTTTGAAAAAAACTTTCAAATAAAGCCTTTTTTTTTTCATGTCGTTTATAGAATTTTTAGTCTTATATCACCGGCTTTTGAAAACAGAAATTTTTGCTGAATTGAATCAGAAAAATGTTAGGACAGTTTTGCACTTCTCCCCTCTCTTTTTCTTAACCCTTTAATGTACGTTGGTTTCTCTGCGAAACCACAATATTTTAATTCCGATATGCAACAACGATACAGGAATTTTAATTAAAAAAATCCTTTTTATTATGTATGTGAAAAATCATTTTTTCCTTTTCACAAATATATCTGTTCGCAATTACACTATTACTATTACAGTCTTACTAATTACAGTATTACTTTACGGAAATTCTGGTGTTTGAAAGTAATTGGAGTATACGAATCCTGTTATTGCTTTAGGGAAAACGAATAAGGGATTTTTTTTATACTGCGTTATTTGCTTCTAATATTTTAATTATTTTCCATCTATTAAATTTCTGCCCATGGACATGAATGAGTTCATCAATCTCAGCTAATTTTCATCACTGGAAAATAAATAAAATTCCAAATACCTAACATTGTCTTTGCAATTTTTTTAGAAATTATTTTTGAGAAGCACTGCATTAAAATTTGTTTATTAAAAAATAATAAATCAAATTTACATGCGTAATTCAATAACATATAGGAAAAAGGTTGCCACTGGGCTTTATTTTTAATTCTCTTTCACAAGGAAGGTCTCCTTACTGGGCATATTCAGAATATGTTCATTAAATTGCTAATTTTACTACTTACGTATGTAATAAAGGATCAGTTATATTAAGCGGCGTTATTTCAGAGAAAGTCTGTAACAAATAAAATATTTTCGAATATTTGGCGCGAAAATAATAAAACAACACGAGATTTGGCGAGCAGGATTTTTCCTCGACAAAGGCAAACTATTCTAATGCATCTGGAAATTGCTTGTTAATTGTCGCATAGAATCCTTTATTATTCACGCCAGTTATTTTTTCCTTCTATAGTAAAAAAAAAAAAAAAAAAAAAAAAAAAAAAAAAAAAAAAAAAAACTAGTCTTAAACAAATCTCCAGGAATGACTTCTGGAATGATGCTGATGTGTAAGGTTTCTGGAAATAACGCGTCCGGGTGGACCACACCTTCCATGAGTCAAATAGACCAATCAGGAAAGGGCTCCGTCTATGCTTCGACCAATGAGGAGAGGGATGAATTCCAAAATTGAGTGTACACTGTTAAAAATCTGCTGCATTTTGCTGCAAAGCACTCCAACGCTTGTATATAATATCTCTATTCCAACCAAAGAGAAATGCGGCCAAGTAACCGTTTTCTATACAAGCAAGGGATTGCGTTGCAACAAAATGCAGCAGATTTTTAACAGTGTATGGAAAATAAGGTATCGCAAAGCGATTCCAACCGAGATTGCAAAGCAATACTGAACGGAATCGCGAAGCGATTCCATGGGGTATTGGCGAGCGCAGCAAGCAGGGGTAGCCTACAACTTGGAATCACGAAGCGATTACTCGGGGGGTTGGCGAGCGTAGCGAGCAACGGGGCGGAGCCCCTTGTACTGTAAAGTATACCTCATTTGATCAGAGCATTTTCGTGATTCAATTCCAAAAGTTTTTCTGTTTACAAAAACTAGTAATAAAAAATTGAAAAGCAAACTACTCTTGTCGCGAAGAGGTTAAAGATTATTCCACATAAAGCGTATTTTTTGAAATTTTGTTTCATCGCCAATCGGTGATAAGTCGCCAAATAAAAGAAAATTTCGTTATTTTTTTTACGGACGTTCTCTCGAGGTTCAGCCAAAAAAATTTCATAATCAGACATATCTACATGAGAAGAACATTTTTCAATTTTATCAGATTTTTCTGAGTATGCCCGTATGGAGACCTTCCTTGTCAGATGCTTTTCTCAAAGAAGTCGTTCAGATATCGTAATTTCTGGCGTACAATCAGCGGATCAAACAATCATTTTTCGACCCAGAAATTATTTAAAATAAAGTTGAGCATTTTAGATAGCCGTAAATATTTGGCTTCAATTACTAAATAAAATTTTTGGGTCCAAAAATAATTGTTCAGGTTATACGCAGGAAATTACGGTACACGTTGACTATATCAGGGCTCCCAAATGGTCCGCGAACTGAACATCAGTATTTTTTAACAGAAAATTTTATAATACGTTTGAGCTAGAATCAACTTCCAAACGTGGTTTCTTGACAATTTGCAAGAAAAATCTAAAAAGAAAATTTCTCTAAAAAAATTTTGATGTACAGTTCGCGGACCATTTGGGAGCCCTGCTATATGCGTAAGAGCTTTATATATTACAAAATTTACTATTTTAAAACAGAGGTGCAAGTAGACTAAAAATAGTCTCCAGAGGCACCATGATGGGGTAGTGATAGTGGAGCAATTTCGGAAATTCAAGTCATCAAAAAAGATTTTCTGTTTGTTAAAGCTGGACAACTGTACAATTTCATAAAAATCATAAGAGTATCGTAACTCTCGTATGAGTTACTCGTAGAGGAATTTATGTTTTACACATTTAGCATTCATAACATAGTGAAAATATTTCTAACTATAATATACAAACTGAAAGATCGCATAATAAATAAAAAAGTGTGACATTTAAAAAGATAATGGGATAACCATTCTGACATCGTAATCTTTATTTCTGTCTTTTGAACACATTTTTTGCAACTTACATTGCCTATGTATTTTTAACAGGTGAAAAACATGTTGGTTTTAAACATTTTGGGACAACCTTTATAAAAATAGATAGTTATTACTTTCTTAGAGTGCGCATTTTATACGTAAGCAGTGGGTAGCACATTTTTTTTTAGATATAGAACTTATTTATTATTATAACTTACATCTATAAGTTGTGTATTTCTAATGGTAAAAACTAATTTCTAAAACATTTAATTTTGGAATGCACTTCTGAGTATTCGCTTTGTCCTTTAGCGTTTGCTTTTATTATCAGTTTCTAAGGCTTCATTACTCAACAAATGAAGACCGTTAAAGTTTTTAGTTTTCAAAAATTTTTCCTTTTTCGTCACAAAATATGTCGTATTGGCGCAGATATAACTTTAAAGCTTCCAAAGTTTTATCTAATTATGAATTCTAATTTTACGTTATTTTACATTATTTTTTCGTTTGTACACTAACTTTCAAACAATTGATTTAGGGCTATTTTTGAGAAGAAAATTTTGAGCAACATAAAACTGCATACAATAATCTTAACACCTGCATATCAGTTAAGAGTAGCCTTATAATTTTAAGTACATGTTGGGGTTGCGTTTTATTTTCTTCTAAATAGCATAACAACTTAATCGTTGCGCCCGAGACATTCACGAGCAGCAAGATTCATAGCCTTTATTCAGAATTGTTTTATTCGAACCAGCTTTATTATGAATTGGTTTTATTCTGGTATCATTTTACTTGTCATTAAATAAGATGAATATTTAAAAAAAGAATGTTGGGAATAATGATTTTGAATTTTTAAACCGTAATTTAATGCGACCATTAAGTGGTTAATTAAGCCAAAAATTAAAAAAGATATATGCAAAATTAATAATTTTATTAACATATTTTGATTCTATTATTAAAAAATTTTTTGGGCTATCTTAACTCCGTTTATGGGTGTTATTGGTACATAAAATATAGAGATAAACGTTTTTCGTGGTGAAAGTAATAATTAAAAAAATAATAACCAAGCGAAATTTCAAAACGAAAACATTCATGGTAGATTTTTTCATTTCCAAAGAAATTTTTTTCCGCATCAAACTTTTAACCAAAATAAGTAATGTTAAATTCTTCTTATGAAGAACGGTACATAATATTTATGTTTACTCATCTGCAATTCTACTGACATTGATTCGTGAAAATGCATTCATTTTAATTTAAACATGAATAAAAAAATATTATTTTTGTATAAAAATGGATAAATGAAAATCATCTTATTTACATATAAGAATAACTCCCATGGGAAGGGCTTACTCAAAAGACTTCTAAAACAAGCGGTACAAAAACACTTTTTGTTATATTATATGCTTACCCACTTCAATTTTACACTCTTTAAAAACGAAAAATAATGGATCTTTTCATTTCTTATTGCTCAATTAGACATATATAAAAAAAAAGGTCGGCTATGATCATTTTCTTCTAGTGCAATATTTCAGAAAAACTGGAACTTTTATCAAAAGTAGAGTCGAAATCAAAAGTTTTTCGTGCCCATTTTGTAAAAACAATGTGTATAAATATGAACAAAATAAAGCCGCCGACTTCACGAGGTTAAAATAGGAAAAGAGGCACAGTCCTACCACTAAATTAGAAAAGTTTTATTTATCATATTTAATGACTATGATTAATTTAGATAAAAAAATATTTCACTAACTGTTCTGGAAGTTTGCCTGATATGCCCCATGAAGTCTTCGCTGATGTATTTTTCAGGACACTAGTTTCATCATAGAACAATTATGCTAATATATCCAAATATACACTGACTGCAACTAAAACTACTAGAATTTTAGAGAGAAAAAAGCAAAAAGTAGTCAGATAGAGCAATGTCTGAAGAGTAGGGAGGGTGAGTCAGAAAAAATCAAATGAACGCAAGGAATATGTTTTCCCCTGTCCAAGATTTCCCCAAAAGCTTCTTGTGCAATTCATGTGCCATTTTATTTATTTAACTGGCACCACTTTCCGAAAATAAAATCTTTTATTCATACTTTCAAAACACTTGCAATAGAAATGTACAACAAAACATGTTTTTAAAAATATCGGTTTAAATAGAATAAAAAAAAAGTTGCTAGTGGCCAACCTGCCCATAACCTGCTGGCTTGCAGCTTTGTAGATCGAAATTTCAACATCAAAAAGATCCATTTTTTGAAAAGATTGGTCCCCGTAGGAGATACTTTATAACTACCAAGAACGCAATCAATCCTGATCTAGTCGAGATGAACGGTCCCATTCCTGTCACTAAAGCCGGTCTCTTAGAGAAGATAGTTTCGGTCTCTATTTGACAAAGTTGGATCTACAACGCCCGACTTCTACCTAACCAGATCATTAATTCTGAAAATTACTACTGGCAACTAGACGAACTGAAGGTAGCAATAGCCATTAAAGCTCCCGAAATAGCCAACAAACGAGGTATTATCTTCCATTATGACGACTCCATTTCACATGTTTCTTTGACTGTAAGGAAAACTCCTTGCATTCGATTTAGATATCCTGGCCGTTCCCCCTTTCTATTTAGACATTGTTCCATTCGACTACTACTTGATTTTTCTTTCAAAAATTCTGTTTACTAAAAAAATGAACTCTTTGAAGGACATAAAAAATCATCTCGAAAAGCTTTTTGCAGCCAAATAAAAAAAGTTTTGGGAAGAAGATGTTGTTAGACTACCAGAAAGAAAACGTGCAACAGATAGGCTCAAGCGTTCTTTAATAAAATATTGACTTTATCGAAATTTCCATGTTTATTATTATTATTATTATTATTATTATTATTATTTGGCAAAAAAAAAAAAAAAAACGAAAGAAACTATTGGGACAACTATTATTTCATTTAGATCACTTTTGAGATAGTGCAAATTTAATTTTCACAACTGCACTAATATAAAAGATAAAAATAAATTAAAACACGACTTCCTGTAAAGTCACAGATTGTAGTATTTTACTGCAGCAGATCAAGCAACTGAGTTTACGGTCTGTCGCATTTATATTTATTCTATTCAGGACTGTGACCACAGTTGTCCGCCTGCAATATGCTAAAATATTTTAAAACCAGACACAGAAAAAGAGAACAGGAAAAAAAAAGCAATTTAAGTGAAATTTGTTGAAAATGCTTGTAATTCATTATGAAACTGCAGGGTACGTAAAAGTTTTATTATACATATATTTCCGGCACGCATGTCCTATTACATTTTTTATGATCGTATTTCCTGATCTATATTATTGAAATTAAAAAAAAAAAACATGTTCGAACATACTGAAAAATAATTGCTACCCTTGGTTAAAATACGTATGCAATATTAAAATTTATATAACAGAATTACCACTTGGTCCGTCTTTGAATATGATACATATATATATATATATATATATATATATATATTAAATCTACTTAAGAAATTTATCTTGGTAATTTTTTATGTTACTCAGAAGGCGATTTTTTTCAAAATGTTGTAAAAACATAGTTCGTAGTATTTTTATAATTAAGGAATTTAATATTGGATCAGTTGAAGCCCTGATATGATGAGCCATAAAAAAGGAACATTGAATTTAGTTTTAGATTTATTCAAGAGACAAATTTCTTTTCTGATTATTCACGAATTAGAAAGACTGTACATAGCGCATCTTGTTTTTTTTAGTGTTACTACATTTAATTTTAGACGTTTGAAAAGTACTTTTTGTTTCTTTTTGTAAAATATTAGAAATTGGTTAATTTATTACACTTTATATTACGTGCCAGGATAATAATTATTTTTAGATTCAGTCACCGTATCCTGAATAATAGGCCTGAACACTGACGCAAAAATGGCGGTCGAATGTGGAATTTTTTCAGCATGTGCATGGTCTCCTGAATTTTGGTACCAATATTTTTTATATTTTTCTCCTTTTCCTTTCCTTAGTTTAAACATGTGAACGAAATATTTAATAAAATATTTAGGAGACCGTAGATATGTTTAAAAAAAATCCACCTTTGGCAGCATCATTTTTGTATCAACGCCTAATATTCAGGGGGCGGTGGTTCAACTGTGCCACAATTTGCAAAAAGAATTCGTTTTGGTTGTTATTATGTACTGTCAGGGAATTCGTAGAATAAGATTTTATTATGTATAGAGACAAAGTTTGCTTTGAAAAGCTAACCTTAATTCTAAACTATGATTTAGAAAAACATCAAAATATAATTTAAAATCTCTTTAAAAATATTATTTATAAAAGTAAGAAGAAAGAAAAGACACACATATCCAGGGGTGCAAAAATCTAGGCGCCAGCAGGCAGTTTCTCACCACAAAATTTATTTCGTTTTTCTTCGTCTAATATTTCGTGTAAAATTCCTGCTAGAATGCTATTAAATTTTGAGCGAAAAAAACTTTAAAATTTTAGTGGTGAGAGACTACCCTCTGGCGCCTAGATTTTTGCACCCCTGCACATATCCATATATATTTAAGATGTAACACTGTTGCCGATATTATTTGTAATATAGCTGCCAAATTTTAAGCTGTTTTCTTCCCACTAAAATTTATATTGAAATTTGTCTTTATAAGATTTGAATTCTGCAATTAAAAGAAGAAAAACTTCTGTTGAATTTCAGTGTTAACATAAAATAGAAATATTTGGTAGATCCCAGAATGATAGGTTAAATTTTAGATTACTTTAGAATGCTTATAACAGGTTTTTTCTATCGCTCTGCCGTATAAAACGTATTATAAATGTAACTTTTGCCTTGTTCATGAAAGAAATTCGTGAATAATGGATCAAAAATTGCTCAAGCAAGGATACGAAGAGTAATTACCCGGATCCCCATTCTTTGTAAAGTCCTTCACAAATAAAGAAGAATGCCGAATTCATTCTTTTACTCCAATGCATTACATGCGTACTCTGTTAGAGCATGGTATTGCTCCAAAAGCCATTCTTTTGTTGCAATTTTTTGCCTGGGATTTTATTAGTCATCTTATTATATTCAATTGTAATTTTACAGTTAAATATTCATCATAGGAACTAAATTCAAAGACATTAAATAAAATTTGATTATCTTTCAAAATTCTAACGGAACCATAGGTTCAAACATAGATCCGTAATCAAATTCACAGATTTAATAATACAAGAATCCATATTTAAGAACATATTCTTATTGCAGGGCTGTCCAACCTGGCGCCCGCGAGATACCAGAAAATTCTTACAGAAATCAAGACCTTATTGAATCGGAGATATTCGGAGATTTAATAAGGCAAAAATTTCTGTAACATTTCTCTGGTGTTTCGCGGGCGCCAGGTTGGACAGCCCTGTCTTATTGTTTTGATACTTGTCATACGGGATTTGCAGCATCCTGTATTTTTTAACCGCTTGGAGGGCGGTGGTATAAAATATATACCACTTAATTTTAATTGCAAAATGCCACATTGGCACCAGAATTTTGAAATGAAGATTTTAATTATATGAAGCACATGAAGAAACACTTTTATCTACTTTCAAATAAATCTGTTTTTAAATTCCGGTGTCAATCAGTCATTTTAGCATTTTGAGAATACATGTGCTTTGCCCCTCAAAGGGTTAATACATTTGCTACCACCCTTATGAAGCTATAGTCTTCGGAATAGATATCTGTAACACGTGTAATAACAACTTACTATGAAGATTATAATATAAAAATAGTTGTACAAAATACGAAAACTTAAAGGGATTAAGACCACTGTTCATACAATTTACTGACTAGAGGGCATCACCAGTTGTCAGTAATGGACTTTGACGAGAGTGGTATCGTTCGAAAGCTCTTGCTGCGAGAATCAATAAATGCAAAGAAAGTATACTCTCATATCGAAAAGTTCACGAGAAATGGGAAATTTTCTGTTTCGGAAGAAGCTAAATAAAGAAAGAAAAAAAAGGCATGAGATTCCTTTATGAGCTATCAAAGGCAGGGATATTCCTATTAATAAATCATGATGATGTGTTTGTACGTAAAAGCATTGAAATGCAAGCATTTCTAATACTACGTCAAATGACGAATTGCATTACTATTAAACTGCAAAACCGCCTTGTCTTGATATACTCCTGAAACATTGTTCATGACCTTTGTTCATGTTCAAAACTTTGTTCATGACTTTGTTCTAAAACCCTGTTCATGTCCTCTTACCATCCCTTTGGATCAGGCAAGGTGTTAACATTTTTAATCATGCTGTACTTACAACTCGCATTTATTGCTAACTAATTCGTAAAAAAAGTTTTCAAATCTTTCTTCTTTTTGCTGTTTTTCGTGACCTATTAGATTCGGGAGTATAGATCCTATACATTTTTTGATTTGTGTAACAAAAACTTTCGTGACAAGAATGATGCCACTCTCATCAAAATCCAGAACTCACAGTTGGGGATGTTTCCTAGTGAGTGTAGAACGCATCTCTTTCTAATTATCTCGTATAGTCAGAATGCAGGGTTTTACCATCTTAAGATTTCTTCGTTTGTTTTTTGTAAGCAATAAAAAAATTACCCCTGCCACATTTCCCCATTTTTCACGCAATATTAGTCAATACGATCTGTTTTGAATGAGTAAAAGATCAAAAGTTAAACAAAAATCACAAAAATTCAGAAGTTATATTTTATGGTTAATAGGTGTGTAAATAGGACGCTGTCCCTTATTTTATTTTATTTTATTCTTATTATTTTTTGTTAAAGAAACATATTTGTTTCTTATCAAAGAGAAAGAATCATTTTATTCAAATTAACTTTAATAAAGAACTTACATCATTCGTCTATGTGTCATGCAGCAAGAAAATTCAGAAACTGAAGAATCCTCGTTGTTTTGAAATAAGAAAAACACCAAGACACTTTTTGATTTCCTTATTAAGAACTGCACTACTCTCAATCAAAAGTGCTCTACGTAAAGCAAAACAAACGGTAATCTGAATGAGTCACATCCGATAAATTCAATGTTTTGGGCAACACTTTCCAGTGAAGTGCATCTAAATCTTTCTTGACGGCTATTGCAACGTGCGCGATAATATGAAAGGGGGAATGGGTACCATAATTTCCTGCGTATAATCCGCGGATTAAACAATTCTTTTTCGACCCAGAAATTTTATTTAATTACTGAAGCGAAATATTTACCGCGATCTAAAAAGTTACACTGTGTTTATAAAATTTTCTGGGCTGAAAAAGAATTGTTTTATCCGCAGATTATAGGCCAGAAATTACGGTAATAGTCATTGACCCTTTGAGGAGCAAGCAATTGCGTTCGTGTAATTCTGAACTCCCACCGGAAATTTGTAAAAAAGTTATATCAAAACGAGGAAAATCAATTTCACGACTTTTTTCCACCAAGGTTAGAAAAGTGAAATTTAATAACATTTTTCTGGTGTGAATCTTCACCAATCGTAGGTGGTATATAATATATACCGCCGCCTCTCAAGGGGTTAAAGAAGTGTTGCAACTTCGTCGAACAATCAATAATAAACGTTGCAAACAAAAAATATTAATTTACTTTCAACCAATTTTCAAAGAGAAAACGTAAAATTATGTCGAATGATACTGCAGCGTTCTTTTCCGACATGAGAATTTTCACAGATATGCGGCAATACTAGTCAGAGTAACTACATAACCACCTCATTGAGATATATTTTATCACCCACTATAGTCACAAAATATTATTTCATTATATTGCTTTTTTTTCGTTCCATGTACAGCGCCATTTTTCTACAGCAGTTCAGCTAGTTTGCAAAAATTTTAAATTTACTTGATGACTGCATTGAAAACTACCACAATTCTTCCATTGCGGTATCCATTTATTGCTTGATAGGTGAACAAATATTGTAGTTTCTAATATATTTTTTATTTAGAAAACCCCCACCAAAAACAAGTGTATTTACTTTGCTCTAAAAGTCGTAAAGCATTATTTACACACTTAATATGATTGTCTTGTTAATACCACGTGCCTGCTTTTGTAGTTTATACTTATTCTGCACATATATAATTTTAACAATCTTTTACTAAATAATTTTAATCATAGCTATTAAAATGCTAAAGTGTTTAATCACAACTGAGATTTAATTGATTGTAGCATTTATGCTTGGTTGGGTTTGCAACAGACACAGTTATTTAAACAGCCTAACGAAGAATTCCATGAATTCCAAATGTTCAATTTAAGGTTTAACACTCAATTGAACATTAACCGCTTCCCTGAATTTCCCGTACGTTATACGGCAACGCGTTTAAGCCGATCATGATTTGCCCGCACCACGTACGGGGATACATATTTAAATCATGATTTATTATTCTCACCTGGAAATTTTTGTTGTACATTTTGCATTATTTAATCAAAGTATTTTTCTGATTCAATTAGGCAAAAATTTCTGTTTTAAAACACCGGTGATAAAATATTAAAAATTTTATTAAAAAAAAAACATGAACAAATAGGTAAAATTTTAAAGTTTTTTTTTTTTTTTTTTTTTTTCAAAAATATTGATCAGTTAAGTGGTTACTGTATTCACATCGTCTTTTTTTGTCTCTTTAGAAAAAAATAATGTGTCGTTATAATGAGTTACATCAATGCATTAATTGACAGTGTCACTCCCATAAAGCGGTGTCACCACTTTCTTTTGTCTTTTCGCAAAAGAGAAAAAAAATCAAAATGAAAGAATTTTCTCGATATTCTATAAATCACACGAATCATTGTATTTTTTAAAACCTAAATGTATTTACATTTAGATCGGCTAACATTACAATAACAGCATGAAATGGGGAAAATTAAAATTGCTTAATGCAATGGCATGTAAATCACTTATGAATTTTGTCACATTGGCTAATATCACCACCCCTTGACACTAGGTTTGAGCGCTGACAAAAAAATGGCGACTGTTGTAAGTAGATTTTTATCTTCGAGTTTGTATGATTCTTTGAAATTGAATACCATTAATATCTAAAAGTTCCCACGTTATTTTTCTAAGACTCAATATTCCATAGAAAACTTCTATAAATGCTGGTGTGTAAATTCATGGCAACATATAAAGTCTTTAAATATTTCGCATATGACAGACGCTATTTTTGCGTCAGCTTACAGGCCTAGAGAGCGGATGTAATTTTTTATCTGGTGGTGTTAATACAATAAATTAATTACGTGTCATCGAAAGTTATTTTTGATCTGCAATTGAAGTTATGTTTAAGTCATTTTAATAATTCATATTGAGTTATGACTACATTACATGTATAATTTTTAATCATATGCCACTCTTGTTTCTTCATATATACTTTTTTTAAGAATTCCCTTTATAATTTTTATCTTGACTCAATGATCCTTGCTTCTGCATAGACTAAGTGAACCGTCCATCCTTGACAATGCCCTTCTTGTCACTATTAGTACTATTGAAGACTAATAAGCGAAGCCACGAGCAGTAGACCAATTCGCCAAATAATATCATGAAACTATTAGTAAAGAGAACTGACACATTATTAAAACAGTAAAGCTTCAACTGCAATTGCTTTCACTGGAATTGACTGCTGCCGGAGTAAACTACCATCAGTAAATTTAAGTAGAAAAATTTCCTATTTTTTTTAATCACCTTATTAACGAAAAAATTTAACCATAAATAATGGCAAAGACAAATGTTCGTTTTTAGGAAAGAAGTTTACTTCGACCGTAGTCAGGCCAATAGAGTTATGAATAAAAAATAAGAGACATATGGTGTATTGTCTAGTAGTTTCGAGTGAAGTAACTGGGGAGGTTGTCACAGGGGATGATGGTTGTTTCTTTTAATTAGATAAATGATTTCTTCCACCAGTAAACTCGAAAAGAAACTTTTATATAATTTAAGTGCTTAACACGTTCGGTGCCGCTTACGTTAAGATGTGATGATAGTTAATGCCGCACTGTAGAAGTGGGCTTTTCCCAGAATCCGATTTACTTTTTATAACGAAGAATCCGTGAAAGATTTTCCAGTGCCAGCGCGTGACTGGCTATTGGACATCACCCCACATCACGCGCTGGCGCGTGAGTGGCCCCTTAAAGTTGGCTCTCTTTCACACGCTGGCGCGTCTGCGGCAACGAACATGTTAATTGATCGGTTATTTCTCACACAAATATGGTAAACAATTTTATTTATTTTTACTGGTGTCAGTTTGACCAAGTATTATCTTTTCATTGACACAAACAGTCAATTGTCTTGGTTGTCACAATATGGAGTAACTACTACAGCCGGACTAAATTTGTACCAGTAAAAGTGAATGTCAGTATTTTCCATTACTTTTTATTGAATTTGTCCATTAATGAGGCGATTAAGTAAAAGAAATTTTCAATTTTAATTTACCGGTGGGCGTTTTTTGCAATGGTAATGAACAATACAATGTAATGAACCATTTGGAGGCGGCTACAGTTGAAGCTGCACTATTTTAAATGGCTATTTCCATGAGTACTTCTAGTGTAAGTCACAGGCTGCGATTTTTGGCTACCAGTATTTTAGTACGAAAAAATGTGATTTATTTTATCGGCACATTCTCATTAATCGAATAAGGCCAAGCAGACTTTTCGAAAATAACGGTGGCAAACAAGCATAGCAATTATAAGGTAATGTGACTTACACTACAAAACCCATGGAACTAGCCAAATATGTGTCAGTTGTTCTTTCTTAACACTAGAAAGACGGGAATTTTACTCAAGTTTCATAAAAATATTTAATGCCAGAAATTGGATTTAAAACTGCTTAAGATGTTTAATGAATGAATTTACCCTTTGCTTCTTTTAAACTTATTTTATAAAGGTATTGCTGGTTCAAACCAAAATATTTTTATTTGGTATGGGCCAAATAGACCTCTAAGCGTCATTTTAGTGTTAATAGTTCCATGTCCAGGCACTGCGGTTTCACCATGTTATGAGTACCTTGATAATCTCCTTTCCGTGTTAGTAATAAAGAATACAGTACCTGGCAATACCGCTAGTAGAAACGAATGGATTATTTAATCATATTTGTCAAATAAATTGTACATGAAGAGATCGCTAAAAAAAGAGCAGGGTTCCCACACTCCTTATATTTTGTAAGAACTCTGGCACCACTATTGATAAGAAAACTTAAATTTAAGAAATGGAATTCGCATCCACCTTCCCGATTCGCCATTTTCGCAATATTTTTCTGCAGTGAAATACATTGAAAATAGTGCAAAAATTTAGTGGTAGAGTTGTGCGAACCTGAAGATGTAAAATGTTTCATAAAAAATTTACTTGTGGAGGTTTGGTCCGGCCGGTATCAGAAACTGTTGATCTATTTTTAAAAAAATCAGTCGCTATTTTGTGACAACCCGCTCTGTTATTTCATTCGAAGATGGGATGCAATACACTATATGTTTTCTCCTCTTTATTCAACTTCATTACTTATATGATCATTATCATTACATACAGTTATTTGCGGCATACAATTAATATTCAATAAATATTGGTATTGTATTATATGTTAAAAAATAAATGGCTATCATTTTTCAGTATTAATTTATGCAAGGATAAAACAAAATTACCAATTTAGTTCTTATAAAATCCTCCAAAATTATATCAGATTCACTATGTAATAAGAGATCATCTACGTGATTGATTTGAACCCAACTTTTCAGAATTAATTACTATCACCTATATTTTGTTACACATTCTAATTCCCTATGCTGAAAAATGTGAAAATATCAGCTGAGATTATTTTTGAGTGATAAGTTAGTGAGCTATAAATTATTGAGAATGAACCAACGACTACCGTAATTTCGGGTGTATAAGCCGCAGACCAAACAATTCTTTTTCGACCCGGAATTTTTTAAGAAATAAATATAACTAGTTAGATCGCCGTAAATATTTGTCTTCAATCACTAAATAAGATTTCTGGGTCCAAAAAGTATTGTTTGATCCGCGGCTTATACACCCGAAATTACGGTAATAAAAAAAATAAGTGTCCATTATATAGATGTTACTGAAATAATTATTTATGCAGTTCATTATTTCATGTTGCACAGCGCAGGCATAATTTATGTACCGTAATTTCGGGTGTATAAGCCGCGGATCAAACAATTCTTTTTAGACCCAGAAAACTTATTTAGTGATTGAAGACAAATATTTACGGCGATTTGACTAGTTATATTTGTTTCTTAAAAAATTCTGGGTCGAAAAAGAATTGTTTGATCTGCGGCTTATACACCCGAAATTACGGTACATAGATTTTTGTAATATTACTATTAAGTACTAATGCGATTAATAAATTTCATAAGAAGAAACATTTTTTTAAATATTATTATTAACCGTTACAGTAATAGTTTCTCTTCCCCCACAAAAATGCCCAACCATTTAATTTCACTTCTGAACATTAATTATAAAATTATCTACCAATATAAAACAACTACTGGCAGCTATAAATCTGCCTAATTAAAAAAAAGAAAAAAATTACAATTGAAAAAAAATTTTCTGCTGTTCATAAACGCTACAAAATATTGCAAAATAAATGACATTTTTATGAGTTTTCATAAAACTTTATAACCAATGTTTTAACAACTTTATAATATAATTTTCAAATTTTCAATGCATTTCTCATTAATGATATATAGTTTCCGAACACAATTTTACTCATATTTGGTCTTAAAAGTGAAAAAAATACATCAATGCAAATTTATATTCCGAGTAATTAAGACATGAAAAATCGAATGAAATAAAAGCTAAGAAAAATCATGCGTTAAGCACAGATTATGAAGCACTTTCCAATACTTCATGAGATCTTTAACAAAACTTCGTAATTTAGGGAAATAAAGTTGCTGCATATAGCCAAATATGTATCCCAATACTTTTAAATATCCCTGTGTTTGATATGTCGGTTAATATACTATATAATGAGAAAATTCAGTTTATCAAGAAAATGTCTAGCAGGTTGAAATTTCTCTTTTAGCAATTTATACTAATCGATGGATGCATACTTGAATACTTTTATTCAGCGCTGTAGTTTAACTTGTGACTTTATTACACGTCAGTAATAAGCTAAAATTTATTTTAAGCTAAAACATTCTTAAAACTACTAAAATCACATTCTTAGAAATTATCATTCATAGGCGTCCATGTATTCAAATCTTTGCGTGGCCCTGTAATCATTTTTCTATATTCTGCAAACATTTCTTAGTAAATTGAATACAGATCAGCGTAAAAATGCATAACTTATTTAAAAACCACCTTTAAGTAATTTAAGCGCATATTCAGAAACGTTTGTGACCACTTTTGTGTAGCCGTGTATATCAACTATAGTATTTATACAACCATATAATATGCATAGATTTAGTGAAACTTTAACGTACGTATCATAATTAAAATGCATTTCAATCATCCATCAGCCATCATCGGATACACGTTCAGTACTTCCGAAACAATATACCATTTGAAATCTTTTGTATGTTCCTGTAAATGCTATGTACTTTATATTATGCATGACTGTATCGTATAATTTATATTAAGCCTCAGCTATATACATCAGTTTTATTATATATGAAATAGTTTAATATAATTAAAATTTGTCGCACACAATTCCCACTTTTATCATTATGTAAAGGAATTCTTTTGTGTGGCCCTCTAAATGAATAATAGCTATTTTTTCACCCCATTTTTTAAAGAATGCATATTTTAATGCATCTCGTAAATGCGTATCAATTCGAATGTGTTTCATAGGATGTAACATGTTTAAAATTCATTTGAAACGATTTTTTCCCATAGGCCGTAATGTAACGGTAAACTTTTGACTACCCCTGTAAATAAACTAATCATGGTAGAAACTTCATTTTCAGTAGGTTTTGTACTAGGATAAATGTCAACATCATCTAAAAATTTCATGGTGATCCGAGTTTATTTACGAGAGTTAGAGCAGAACGCGGAAGACGGACAGACGTTCAGTCAAACCGAATGCATAAGCACTTTTCAATCTTGTTGAAAAGTGCTAAAAGTGACTCGGCATTGAGATTTGTAAGTGAATTTCGTATGAATAAAAAAATATATACTTCATCCCAAGAAAAACTTACAGTAACAGTATTCTAGAAATTCATACACTACGAAATTTGATGCAAGTAATAGGTTTTTAAGACCAAAACCGAACCCTAAACAGAATTTTGTTAATCTTACTATTTTCGAGCGAGAACAATTACCTTAATGATAATCATTGTTCGTATGGTTCCTGGAATTTCAAGACCAGAAAATTCTTCTATACCAGTAATTTGTTATTGATAATATCTTCTTAAATAAGGCGAAATTTTGCGCATTTGAACTCTGTATACATTTATTTTATCGAAGAATTTTTTCCCTCGTTAAATTAGTAATTCATTAAAAATTTCTTCAAAGAGTTATCCGAATAGCAATAAAGAAATAACATACAAGCATTTATAATATTTATTTATTTAATATTGACAGATTTTTACACAATGGCAAAGAAAATGGATTTTTTGGTGTTTATCTAATAGATGTAGCTGCTAACTGCTGTGGTTGGTTGTCACAACTATTTCCGAATAGCATTCTTCGACTTATTTTATCACAGAAATTTATTAAATAAGTCTCCCACTACTTTTGCACTGAATAGTCAATCTAATTTAATTTTCTTCAGTAATCAACATTTTGCGACCATTATGTTTAAACGTCTAATTAATTAAAAATTATGTAAAAATAAAGTTTCAGAAATTGCCCCCTCTTAAAATAATAATAGAAATGTTTAAATAAGTGAAAGAATAAGAAAATTGGTATATGTTCTGACTTATGTAATGCGGTTATTTTTATATTTTCTCGAAGAATCAAAAATCCATTTACATTTATCTAAACAAAAATAATACATAATAATTTTCTTTTATATTTATCAGAAACAAAATACCAACAATATTTTCCCTTAAAACAATATGTTCACGGAATATATTTTACGGATTATTTTAGTTTTTATCCTACAGCCACAAGATGATTTTATGCATGCATGGGTAAGATAGTTCTCGGAAAATCAAGTTGATGAGTTATAACTGCTTGCGTGTCCTGCAATATTTATTATGCAGAATAGTTTCGTGTAATGTACTACCGCAATTTTCTTAATTTATTTTTTTCCGAAGTATATATAGAATTCATTAATATTTTCCTAACCAAAAACGAATATATGATAATTTATTTTTTATCCTAACCGTAAGGAAAATAACTGCAATCTTTTTGCCATAAAATATTGCATTCACCGAATATACTTACTGATCATTTTGCGTTCGATAAGATAGTTACGAAACGCTCTTATGCATGCATGGGTTAAATACTTCTTCCTAAAATATCAAGTTGATGAGTTACGACTGTTTGCGTCTCTTGCAATATTTATTATGCAGAATTGTTTCAAGTAATTCAATGCCATTCATATCAAATTCTGTCCTATAACTTTCGCATCTCTGCCGCGAAGTTGAAAATTAAGCTTAACGGGTTTTGAGCGCTTCCAATGTATAATTGATGATTTCATTCGCACATACTTCAAGAGACTCACAAGCAGAAATATAAATCCTTTTGATTTAAGTACAGTTTTCGTAAATATGAAATGCATTTGATTGTTAACGTAATAAACGATAGGAGGCAAAGCAGGCAAAGCAGGCTTCTCCTTTGTCTTCAAACAAATGTTTTTAAAAGACTCCAATAACTTTTCATGCAACTTATTTTTAATTGTGACGGGATTTATGAATTATATATAGGTAATATTACAGGTAAACGATTTTGCCCATCAGGAAAATACCATGTATTTTATTTATTGACAAGTTTAATATTGACAATATATTCATTTTATAAGTTGATTTAGATCTGCAGTATCAAAGCTGCCACAGGCGACTAGTTTATTTTATTATGAATCGCACCACTTTCTAAAAATAGAAATATTTAAAAGTTACTTCCAAGAAAAAAATACTTCAAAGCTTATATTTGAAAAATACTGTCTGCTCGAATGGAATATAAAAATAGTTGTCTGTGGCAGCCCTGTAGTATATGCTTCAAGCTTTTGATGATTTTTTTTTTTAATACAAGTGAAGCATTTGTTGACAACGCATGAAATACTGAGATTGTCTCATAGAACGCACACAAGGTTTTTATTGTCAGATAAAAACTGCTTACAGTTGGAGAATCATTTTACAAACAATATAAAAGGAGCTTATCGCCTGTTTAGAGATTATTGTGAGTGGATGTCACGCATTTTTTCAAGCTTTTAAGTAGATTTTTAACTGAGCATATTTTTTTATGAATTACTGTACTTATATTGGTATGTCTAAATTTAGACGAAAGATAATGTTAAGTCACTTTGAACGGTGTTTTTCAATTAAATTTCTTTAACCCTCTGTGTTTCAGTGTTCCAGTACATGGAACACTCAATATGATTCTGAATTGCCACAATGACACCAGAATATAAATATTTTCCGTTTCTGATATAAATATTTTCCGTTTATCACGTATGGAAAAAATAGCTTTTTTGTTATTTTCAAATAACGTTATATCTAAATTACAGGACATTCAGTCATTTCAACATCTTCGCAATTTTTTTGCACTGCGCTGGAATGAGTTAAAGGCTATTTTAACAAGTACTTGCATTGTAAGTCATATTTTAGGATTTTTAGTTATCAGTATTTTATAACAGGAAAACAGGAAATTATTTTACGAGAGATATCTCATTAATTGCATAAGACCAAGCAAATTTTTTTTAAATAACGGTGGCCAACAAGAATAGACGTTATCAGCTATGTGACTTAAGCGACAAAAACCCATGGAACTAGCATAAATTGTCTTTTGAATTTTAAGTTGTGAGGAAAAAAAAATGAAAATATGATTTTTATAGCAATAGAAGAGATAATTTTTTCTTTCAAAAATTAATAAAATTTCAGAAACAGATATTTTTTATGATCCCCACAGGTAACTTAATATATATTTATTTATGTGAGTACATCTTTATAGAGAAATATATAGATAGATAAATATTCTTATTTAACTATAAAAAAATAAAAAATTCTTGAATAAACGAATAGATTGCAAATTATGTAATTTAAATATTAAATAGAAAGTTTATTAACTTAAATAGATGTCGTCTTAAAATGTCCACGGAGGAAGAGCATCTTGATTTAAGTTCCGAAAAGAAAAATATAAAAGAGTTATTTCCACAAATATATGGAATTTTAAAAACTGCTGAAATTTCAAAATCACAATTTTTAAAAATAGAAAAGTTAATTTGTATTTGAAAAATACATCAATATGCATTTAAAATTTATATTGCAAGGAACATGTTAGAAAAACACATGAACAAAAATGTAAAATCCCGAGCCGCCTTAATTGTTTTAGGGGCAAAGCACTTCTATGACTAAAATGCTAAAAAGATTGAGAGATACCGGCATTTATGCACAAATTTACATGAAAGTAAGTAAAAAACTTTACTTCGCGTTTAATATGTACACTACATGGCCAAAAATGACCGTCCGCTTGCGATAATAGACATTTTGTTAAATATCTAGAAAAATACATGAATTATCCTGAAACTCTAAGTGTATAGATATAATAGTACAAGTCATACATTTCCATGAAGATTTTTTCCTGAAACTCCATAGGGGACCGTCAACAAATTAAAAAAGAATGAATATATTTTGGATAACCCTCTCGAAACTAATGTAGCAAAAGCGCTCAAACTGTAGATTATGATTAAGTTTCTTATTGTAATAAACTGTGTTCATTTTTATGCCGATATCATGTATACTCGTAGAAAAATTAAAGTTTTTATAAAAACAGTCAAAATTTTTTTCAAGATTTTTGCGTATAATTTGAGTTCTTATTATAAAGTAATATTATCTTTCCTGAAAATATGACAAACAACACAGCACACAATATACTGTACTCAAAATTTAAAAATAATAAAAAATGTGTGAAAAATGAGTAGGTTTACAAAATAATTTTCCACTGCGCATGCGTCAACGATATAAAAATTTCATTGGAATATTCTGTTAGCTAAATGTATAGAGCAACTTTTGTAAAAGCCTCAAAATCATAGTTTGAAAATTCTGAAAGTGATCGTGTATAGAATAAGCACGAAATCCGTTGTTCCCAAAATGAAGCAAAAAAAAATGAGGGTTTTAATCCAATTGTCCCATATTCTGTATTCTATGTTGACGGTAATCAATGAATGTATGGATACAACCCCTCTTGTTTTTGCTTCATTTTGGGAATAACGCATTTTCAACTAATTCTATTGACGATTATTTTCAGAATCTTCAAGCTATGATTTTTAGACTTTCACAAAAGTTGCTCAATACATTTAGCTAACATGGTATGCAAATAGAATTTTGATATCGTTGACGCATGCGCAGTGGAAAATTATTTTGTAAACCTACTCATTTTTTATACAATTTTTATTATCTTTTAATTCTGATTACTGGATATTGTGCACAATGTTGTTTGTAATATTTTCATTAACAATATTATTTTATATTAAGAACTCTTAAAATTATAAGCAAAAATCTTGGAAAGAATTGGGACTGCTTTTATAAAAACCTTAATTTTTCTACGAGTATACTTAAAATCAGGATAAATATGAACACAGTTTATTTTAATAAGCTATTTAATCAATATCTACACTTTGAGCAGTTTTGCTACATTAGTTTTGACAGGGTTATCCAAAAGATATTCATTATTTTTTAATTTGTTGACGGTCCCCTATGGAGTTTCGGGAAAAAAATCGTCACAGAAATGTATGACTTGTACTATTATATTTATACACTTAGAGTTTCAGGATATTTCCTCATGTATTTTTCTAGATATTTAACAAAATGTCTAAAATCGAAGCGGACGGTCATCTTTGGCCATGTAGTGTATATACATATATATGTTACGCAAGTGGTGAGACGGGATGTATAAAACCTCAAAATTTGACTTCTTCTGTACTCCTAGAAATTTATTGAATTAAAATAAGAAATTTTTCTTTGAATTTTGCTTTATTTCTTGTGTAAAAACAACTGAAAAAGTACTATAAGTATTCATACGTATGTAAGTATACAGGTCATATGATAATGTAAATTGACAATGTTTCAGAAACTTTTGCTGGGATGCAAAACACTTCATCTCACTAGTTAAGGATTAACTGTTGTAACTACTTCTTATACATAATAATAAAAGTAAGAAACATACAAATAAACAGATTAACAAATAGTAGAAAAATATCTCTTAATATTCAAATTGAAAAAGAACTCAAACGAACAAGAAAATTATCGAAAAAAATGCATGCTGTCATATATTAGAGTTTGTGCAAACGGACCGCTCTGAAGGTATCACACTCGCTTTCTCTTCCTTACCGTCCGCATAAGCTAATTTTGGACAACAATTCTGCGCTCATATGTCCGATCAAGAAAGTGCTGGGCGCTCAGTGTTAAAAACTTTAAAATTTTATTCATTAAGGGTTTGTTATTGACATCTACAAAAAGTGCAGAGGAGGGATGATCTCAGTGAATATACCTGAATGGAGTTTGACCAAAAAAAAGAATTTTTAAATAATTATTTTACTTAACTTGTTAGAATATTTATTAATTTTTCTTTGGGGTCTCATGTGGTCATGTGAGCTATGAAAAAGCCGCCTGTGAATACAATCGTATTTTTTAAATTCCTTTTACAGTTTAAGTATTAAAATCTATATGGTGCTGACTAGTTTTAAATAACATGTGAACTTGTATTTCATATCAGTTGATATAAAATACAGACTACCCATTCGTAGAGATAATGCATTCTATTTTTCATGTTTCTCCTGTGAAAATTGAACTTTTTGCCTTCTTTCTTCTGTATGCTCTTCTTGAAGGATGTTTTCCACTTTTTTATTCGACAAAATGCTTTTAAAATATATACTGAATTTTATAGTTTAAGGGTTAGAATCTAAGTGAAGCAGACTGTTTTAAAAAGAATGTGAAACTGCAATAAAACTAACTTAAAGTAAAGATCTCTTTAAATAACGATGTGTATTTTAGAAATATTTTATCAAATGGAAAAAAAGAAACATCCTTCAAAGACAGTTTAATAAAAAAAAGATGAAAAATTTAATTTTAATGCTTTTAATTTAATAATATATTTGAAAAAGACTGATGCATTCGAAGCCCATAGTTTTATCATTAGTAAAGCGGATCTCCTGTTTGACTGAGAGCAAGTCTTAAACGGAAAAATCAGAGGTACATTTCATTACAACCGATTTCTGTTCTTTGGCATTTTTTTCAGCCTTAGAGTATTTAGAATATATTCCCGATGAATTTTTTTTATTATTCAAATTATTTACAAAATTATGCACCTGCAACAACAGGCTTATTACGGTATTGTTATTTTTCAGGTTAAATATAAGTATTTTTCCTTAGAAAAATAAATCCAGCTCAAACGTGAGAAATTTCGGCTTGCATAATTCGGCTTGCAGAAGTAATTTTCTAGAGGAAAATACTGTTGGCGAAGAATTGACTGATTTAAAAGTTCCAGGACCCGTACGAACCTTGAACAAAACCGTGCATATGCTTAAAATATGTAGTTTAAGCCAAGTCACACACTAAGACGGCACATAACACATGTCGCGCTTCATGTTACCCTGTCATCTCAGTGTGGATGTGCCTGAGGCAGCGCTTCGTTTTCTCAAAGTCATCTTTTCCAAAACACCTCCGTGCAGCCTAGCAATGTAACGTATTAATCCGGGAGGATGCGCGCCGGCCCTTTTAGACCCGGAGTGCGCATGAATTTTGCAATTTTAACCACTAATTTTTTAATAGTAATCTTCAACTTATTTTATCGCAGAATTTGGAAGGATTGTCTCCGTCTAAATAAAATGACGGTTATAATTTGATTTTATTGGTGACAAAGTTAAAACCATTTATACCCTAGGTAAGCGCGCGTTCTCACGGGTTAACCAATTATATAAAAATAAACGGATTTCATAAAAAAAAAACTTGCAAAGTAAATACGCTAACTTTCACAAAAGCGCGTATTTGTTTTTTATGAGTAATTTTCAATAAAAATAGGTGTTTATTGTCCAGAAACTTATTTGGCTTTCATAACCTGCAATGCTTATGTGTTTCAGATGGTTCTATAAAGCATCCTCTTATATCGTGCAAAGTAGCGTAAGAGTTTGAAAATGCGAATGTCATAACCCGTTATTATTCCTGCATACGTAAAATTGTCAAAACAGACAAAAGTATTCTTTTTTTAATGCGAAAAAAATCTGATCTATTATGATTGATCCTTCATTGACAAAAAATAATACTTTAGTAATTCCTACTTTTTAAGCCTTACAAAGAAGATGGACTTGTAGCAAAATCTCTTAACCCTTTCCGGCACACTGTGCCCGTCTGGGATACCTAATTTTAATTCCAAACTTCCAAATGGCACCAATAATATTTTAGTAAAAGTTTGCTTTTACAAAATAAGCTTAAATCAAGGAATTCAAACTATCTAAAAAATCGTTTGTAAATTCCGGTGTTAGTCGATAATTTATCATTTTACTAACAGATTTTGCCCGTGCCGGAAAGGGTTAAGGGCATGTAACGCCATCCTTACAAAGTGGAAGAAAAGAAAAGAGAAAGGGACCTCCGAAGCGTAGTTCCAAGCTGTAAGCCTGTTGGAGTATTTCCTACGGCACATAGAAACGAATATCTTGGGCCAACTCCATACGACCATCATTTGGTCGGCAGCTTTTATTTTTTAATTTTAGAATGTTTATAGAAATTTATGCTTAAGTCACTTTAATATCTTTTTAAAATATCCTGTAAGATTCTCATAAGTAGCTGCCAGATTCTAAATTAAGCAATTTATAATTATATAGAGTACAGTGCCTATTATCCGGACACCTAATAACGGGATTGTCAAAATAACAGGATTAATCAGAGACCATAAGTCTTCTTCAATTTTTTTCAAGAGAAGTTTTTAGGTGCGGTAGGGTAATTTCGGATGGATGTCATGAAAGTTAACCGCTTAATAATCATTTCTTAATCGTGAAATAATAAAATCGCCAACAAATGCAAAGAGAGCAATGCACAACATCAACTATTTTTACATCCTAAGAAGTTTCATTTCTAACAAGCGAGAGTCCTAGCATTTCTTTTTCACAACGAAAATCCCTCCTTTATCTTCTTATTTTGTAAAGGAGATCATAAAATTGCTTCTTTTGTCTCTAGATGTCTTTGAGAAGAGTGCCACCCCCGCTCTCCGTTCGCGTTTGTTCGCATAGTGTATATATACTACATACATATAATGATTTTCATGTATACTTCAGTGTAAAAAAATGTACCAATTTTGTAGAAAATAAAATAAAATTATTTTAAGAATAACTTTTAAACACGCTATTTGTAATATGCTAAAGTGTGTACTGCTACAATTGCTAGTCTTAAGCCTGAAAATGTATGAAGGGAACTGATCTAAAAAAACATTGCCATAGCCGTTTCTTAAAGTTGTCCAATTATCCGGTTTTTTAATTAACCGGATTAACCTCAGTCTTGATTGGTCCTGATAATTGAAAGATCTGCTGGATTGTATATTACTGATCAAAACCCAAATTGAATATTATAATAAAAATCTGAAAATAAAAATACAAAAATAAGAATAATAATAAAAAAATAATTAAAGAATACTAGGAAAAAACGTTTTACAAATGTGAAATATCTCTTAATGCTCAGGAAGTATAACTCAAATTAGGTAACAAATACAGTATAAACTGATTGCTACAAAAAAATGGAGTCTCAAAATTATTCTAGTATTAATTTTGACGCCTGAGTTAAGTAATAATTTCGAAATTTGGTAACTAAAGACTAAATTACTTGAAATTATTTAAAGATGCAACTGAATTATGCTAATGACAAGAACATGCAGATGATGGAAATGATATACATAACAAGTATATTTTTATAATCCACATTATGACTATTATCAAGATCTTCTTTATCACAACTTGAGCGAATACCTATTGACATCTGAATGAACTGACACACTAAACAAATTTTATCTCTGAGCAAAATGACTTTACAATGCAGCTGATTCCTCATGATACTGTTTTATGCAAATGCATTTAGTCTAATTATCAAAATAATCTAGATTGCATTTCGAACTTCTGCCATTAATGTCTGAAAAGGGCGTTATTTAAAAGTAATATGCAGTTAAAGCACATGGTATTTATTGCTTGTGTGTTGTGCATGCAGATTTACACGGAAATAATCAATTATTAAGCGAAAGAAAATAAATTAAATCTCTTTTCTGGAATTTACAATGCTGGCTAGATGTCCGAGAAAGCCATTTCGCTTCCCTTAATTAAGTTTATTTTTAACTCTGGAGATAACGCTCTTAATAATAAAATATGCTTTATAATAGAAATCATTTAATAAGATTTTCTTATATCAAATGTAATTATTATAAATTATTTTGGTACTAATTACTCCAATTATGAATTTTGTTTACAGTGGCGTTTTGAACTCAGCTTATTGTTTTAAAAGAAAAAAAATTAGATTATATGCATATGAAGTAATAAATATCATTTTTCTTGGTTGCAATGTTCTATAAACGAAAAGGAAAAAACAATATTTTATATTAATTATCGATTCCAAGATGACATTTTAATTAAATAAAAGAAAATATAGAAATTTTATATTTTCCGAATAAAGGTTTATATATGATGTATATTGAAACAAATTGTTTAGGAGGGAAACAGAAATACTCTGAACAACATATTACTTTTAACCCTTTCCGGCGCAGTGTTACCACTCCGGCAACACCTAATTTTAATTCCAAATTTACAAACGGCACCAATAGTATTTTAGTAAAATTTTTCTTTTACAATGACAGCTTAAATGAGGCAATTATTATTTTCTAAAAAAAGTCTTTTATAAATTCCGGTGTCAGTCAACTATTTCTCATTTTACGAACAGAATTTGTCTGCGCCGGAAAGGGTTAACCCATTCGTGCCCAGCATCTTTTGCGTAAATTTTATTTGATTGGCACCACTATTTTTAGAAGATTTAAGTTTAGTTCATTAATCACGAAAATGCATCATTTAAATAAAATAATTATTGCTTCTCTTTTTTACCGGTGTCAAAAACAGTGCTGCATGTACCATTTGAAGCGTCCCTAAAAAGGGACGCTAGCACTAATGTGTTAATTTATTCACAATAATTTCAATTTACTAACAGTATCTAAACAAAACAAAATTCATTGTGAAGTAACAAGTGCAATTGCCAACATAAACGATGAATATAATTTATCGGAAAGATAAATACAAATTTCACAATATTGTTTTCAAAATTTCATTTATCGGGCAAACCAAGATGTAAGCAAATTACTTTTGTATTTATAGCAAAAAGAAGAATATAGTACAAATATTTTATGTCCGTTCTTTCTCCGAGACTCTATTTCTGTATAGTTATATCGCTTCACTTAACCCTTTCCGGCACACTGTGCCCGGTCTGGGATACCTAATTTTAATTCCAAACTTGCGCAAGTGGGCAAGTTTGAACCAGTATGGCCAAAATGGCACCAGTAATATTTTAGTAAAATCTTGCTTTTACAATAAAAGCATAAATTAAGAATTTCAAAATATTTAAAAAAATTCTTCTGTGAATTCCGGTGTCAGCGATAATTTCTCATTTTAGTATAGATTTTACCCGTGCCAAAAAGGGTTAATCACAGATTCTGAAATAGCTATGTACGAAGATTACTATTTGGCGAAGAATCGTATTCTTAAATAGTGGTTCGAAAAAGTAAAGGCCTTATGCAGCTCTTTTAACCGAACTCTAATGTACATAACTTATATAATGTTAATGCTTAGCATCTATGGTGCAGCTTTCCGTCCCTCTCCAAAAAATACACATACAATAAAAAGAAAGTCTATCTGATTGTGATATGATAGTTTAAAATCTAGACAATATAATTTTCTTGGAATGACCGTTTTTGATCTCATGTCTATGAACTCAGCTGTAAACACATGCACTTACGTTATGAATAAATAATAATATTTTATGAACTAATTCCCTCTAACTATTGAAGTAGATAGTCTTGCATAGCTTCTAACCTTCAAAAGTTTTCCCCCAAAGTCTAAAAATACATCTGGCACCGTAAAAATTCATTTAGTAAAATGATTTAAAATTTTGATTTGTTTTCATAGA
Source organism: Maratus speculifer (assembly GCA_964019185.1). NCBI lineage: Eukaryota > Metazoa > Arthropoda > Arachnida > Araneae > Salticidae > Maratus > Maratus speculifer. Next base: position 205,784,894 of record OZ025299.1, read on the forward strand.
GTACAGTATTCCCTTTACACTCGTGAACGGTTATTTTGACCGTTGCCATTATGAATATATTTCGATTCAAACTGGAAATGTATCTGTAAATTAAGTAAAAAAGAAAGAAAATGGAAAATCATTTAATAAAAAAGCTAATTGTTTTACAATAACTAAATTTTGATATGAAATATTTTTATAAAACTTGACTAAAATTTCCGGACTTTCTAGTGTTAACATTCGCGAGGTTAGGTTCCGCGGATGTCAAAACGCGACATCAATCATTCTTTTAATATTCTATTCGCACCACTATTTTAAAAAAATACATTTTGAATTATATGTGTCATGCAAATGTTCTCAGTGCGTATGTAAAAGATTTCACTTTTACGTAAGTGGAGCGAATGTTGAAATGTTCAGCATTTTCTATTTCGCGAATTATCAAAACTCGCTAAAAGTTCGCAAATGAAAATTTTATGTATCAAGTTTTTAATTATTAAAAAAGTCGTTTGCAACTTCCGGTATCAGTCAATCATTTCATTATTTCACTAACAGAAATTTTCTGTACTGGAAAGGATTAAGGACTATTTTATTTTAAAATTAACAATCCAGAAAAAAAAGTGTTCACCCCTTATCTCTACTGCATATAATCATCTGATAAAGTTATAAGTACGAATCGAATCGGTATTATGTATGCTATTTAATGAAAGGCATGAGTTACATTTAGAAGGACATATTAAAAATTACACTAACTTTCATTTTTCAAATAATAACACCCAGTTTTAAGACTTTATTTTATTTCTTGGGCGAAACTAGCTTTTAAAAGCATATCGTTACTGAGCTCAATTTTAACTCAATTCTTCATGGATTTCGAATTGTTATTCAATACAGCAACGAAAACAAAACTATTTTAAGGAAAATTTAATTAGACTTTTTTTTCCTTTGTATGGTACTCAATGACATCACGAAACGTGCTGAAAGTTTATAGTACTTCGTTTAGTGAGACCATATGATACGTCGATTACTTTTTGAAATAAGAAGTGCCAAGTTCCGAACAATTGCAATGAAGATAGTTACTACCTATACGTTTTCTTGCAACACTTTCATCGTTACATTTTATGCTAAAAAAGCTAAATCTGCTACAAATTTTGTTAAAGCTGGAGTGAGACACGTTGCATATTGACAGTACAGATGGATTACGACTATGATTCTCCATGCAGATATTGTTTGTTGTGATGTGTTTCGCCATTTTTAATCGGGGAGAACGCGTGCTTACCTCGGGTAGGAATGGTTTTAACTTTGTCACCAATAAAATCAAATTATAAAAGTCATTTTATTTAGACGGAGACAAGTCTTACAAATTTTGCGATAAAATAAGTTAAAAATTATTTAAAAAAAATAGTGGTTACAATTGTAAAAACCATACGCAATACGGGTCTTTTAGGCCCTTCCCGCGTCCCCCCGGGTTAAAAGTGTGTCTCAGGAGTATCGAATACACTGCGTAAGCTCACATTTCAATTAAACAGTTTCTGCAACAAATTTAAAGGTAATTACTAGTTTTCAGGCGAGAAAAATAACTTTGCGACGGCACTATTCAAGCATATATTTACAATTTATTCCTTTTCTGAAATTACAATATATACTTTTTAAATTTAACTTATATAAATAAGTGTAAAGCTGTAGTCAAATGTGTCATCTGCACTTAATTTGCTTTCAAATTTAGGAGAACATATCATTACAACATTTAGCTTGCAATAATGCGAACACTTATTAAAAGTAGTAAAAATGCAATAAAAGAGTTTTGCGAATACTTGTGAATGAGTTTTAAAGATGAAACGTATAATTACTTATATGTCATTCTATTTACATATATTCAAATGATTATTCCCTGGTGATGTGACACAAAAGTAAAATTTATGCACGTAAATTGGAGATAATTTTGTCGCAAAATATTTTGCAGATTAGAAGTGAAAGACATTTAGTGTACAAGCATTTAAAAAGTTCAGACTAATTGGCAAAATCAGTCAAATATGGCACCGTCGTAACTTGATTGAATTATTCAATTTTCTTCTTGTTTTACGCATTAGAATAAATTTAATTTTAGCGTACAGGGCCATTTTTAGTCCCAATTTTAATTAGAGTTTGAGCAGAATTGCTTTTAGTTGTCAACTACTTCCTTATAGAAATGTTAATATAGCTTGCGTTATTTTCTGAAACATTCAGGAAACGTTTCTAAAATTCAATAGTCATTAAGTTATTTATTTGTATACAACAGAGAATATACTGATAATTACCGTAATTTCTGGCGTATAATCCGCGGATCAAACAGTTCATTTTGGATCCAGAAATATTATTTAAGGATTGAAGACAAATATTTTCGACAATGTGAAAAGTTACATTTCTTTTAAAAAAATTTCTGGGTCTAAAAATAATTGTTTGATTTGAGGGTTATACGCCGGAAATTAGGGTACTCATCCTTCTTAAAGTAGAGAGAGGTGGATTAATAAGAGATGAGCAAGAATTAAATTATTATTGTCTACCCAATAAAAGGCTATATTTTATACATACGTAAGAACATACACGCGCGCGCGTACACACACATATATATATTTATAAACTTTATATCCGATTAAACCATTCAAACAGATGATGTTGACTAAAAATTGTAAAATCATTATTTATAAACAAAATAAACGAAATTATAGTTAAATTATGTAGAAACTATGAAAAACGTACGAAAATTACAAATAAAAACGAAGGAGAGGGATACAAATAAAGCATATAGTGCAATTCACTCCGTTAGGGGTACAACATTTGCAAACACAAGCATAAGCAAAAAAAAAGTCGATTTCTGTTGAGAATCAAGCTATTAGCTTAAAATTTATTCTATTCTTACCCAATCAACTGTATAAAGGAACAATTGAACAAGAAGAAACATATGAAATTAAAGACAAAATCGTATATTTGATAAAATTAAATAAAAATAAACTTACGCTGTAGAAATCAATTAACCCTTTCCGGCGCAGTGTTACCACTCCGGCAACACCTAATTTTAACTTACAAACGGCACCAATAATATTTTGGTAAAAATTTACTTTTACAATGACAGCTTAAATTAGGCAATTCTTAATTTCTAAAAAAGTCTTGTATAAATTCCGGTGTCAGTCAACAATTTCTTATTTTACGAACAGAATTTGTCTGCGCCGGAAAGGGTTAAATGGGTAACACAGTTCCTCAATCAAAGTTCGTGCGATTATATGGCTTTAAAGTATGGCTTTACTGTTATCAGAATTTTTGAAAAAAAATATATGTCTAATTCAAAGAAAGAAACTCTATCTTCGGATATAGCCACCAGTAGGGGTGTGTATATCTAGGCGCCAGAAGCCAGTCACTTCCCACTTAATCTTATCCGTTATTTTACGCCTAACCTTCTTTTTGTATGAATGCTAATAAAATTAAGCAAAGTAAATTAATAAAATTTACTGGTGAAGGACTGCTCGCTGGCGCCTATATTTTTGCAACCTTGAACCATTGGTACTTTACGAAATATCTTGTAGTATAACACCTAAAATTCCCTGAATCGCTTAATGGTACGAACCCTGGATTAACCCTTTCCGGCGCAGTGTTGCCGGGTCGGCAACACCTAAAGTTCCCCGGTTTAGAGACACAAAAACTCCGTGAATATTTCAAAAACTACTCTAGTGGCTACTTTAAATCTTTCTTATGAGTTCTAGATGGCAGCATCACAGAGATGAAACTCTACTGTTTTTAAATAATAGGTAAAATGTTTTACTGTAACACGCGCTTCGCAGCAATGCTCTTCTCACTGCGCTTATCAATGCTTTACTTATGGGAGGTTACCACTACGGCAACAGTTGTATAATTAAAATGGTTAGTGAAATCTTTACAAAACAATACCCGTGTACTCCTCTAGGCCTAAATAGATTGCGTATTTTTTTCTTCTATAAATTCCAACTGTAAAGAGTCGTGCGCCGGAAAGGGTTAAATCATAAAAGTTTTTTTCACGTGTACAGATATTGTAGCAAACGATTAAACTCTATGTAACCAAAGGTTCGCAAACTCCTTGGAATATCCAGGGACTCAAGCACCACTATTAAAAATAAGAAAATTTACATTTAATTTTTAAACCACAACATTCGTAATCCCCACCTTCATTCAAAGATTTTACGATATTTGTCTGCAGTGACACACTTAGAAAATATTCTTAAAATTTAGTAGTAGAACTGTGCGAGCCCTGTAACCGCTAAGATATTATACGAAAACATATATTATAGCCAACGGTTTGTAGTTAATATAAATTAAACACTTAATTGTTGTATTTTATCAGGAAAAAAAACAATATTATAAATGTAAAACTATGCAACATTTATCCTCTTCGTTAATTGGGTCCACATATGTGGACCGCCATTCTTTTCCTTTTTATTAATAATACTGAAATGTAGTTGAAATTTCTATCTTACAAGTAAGATCTGCATACGGGCATACTCAGAAAAATCTGAAAAAAATACAGAATGTTCTTCTCATATAGTTATATATGTTTATAAAAAAATTTCGGCGGAACCTCCTTATAACGTCCGTAAAAAAATAATAAAAATTTCGTTTATTTGGCGATTTATCTCCGGTTGGCGAAAAAACGAAATTTTGAAAAATACGCTTTTACGCTTCGAATACTTTTTTATTTTGTGTTCAATTTATTTAAATAAGTTTAATTTAAGTAATTTTAGTTTTGCCTTTTTACTTTCCTTTAAGTGTAATTTTGTCATATACGTTTATATGTACTTATAACAAAATGAAATTAATATATTTTATCATTTAAAACACAATTTAAATTGATTAAAATTGTTCCAAATTGAAAAATACACTGTTAAAAATCTGCTGCATTTTGTTGCAACGCACGCCCTTGCTTGTATAGAAAACGGTTACTTGGCCGTGAAATGGAGCTTTCTCATTGGTTGAAATAGAGATATTATATACAAGCGGTGGAGTGCGTTGCAGCAAAATGCAGCAGATTTTTAACAGTGTTGCACAAGCTACAACACCGCTAAAAATCTGTACCATTTTCTGCAGCGTCACTCCACCGATTTTATAGAAAACGGTCAATTCACCGTGCTATGGAGCATTCTCATTGGTCAGAAGAGAGATATTCTATAAAAGTAGTGGAGTGACGTTGCAGTAAATGCTGCAAATTTTTAACAGTGAAGTGAATTAAAATCAATTTTCAGATTCGTTAAAATCGTCTGCTTTTGGCGTGGAAATGCACTGCTCGCCAAATCCCGCGTCGCTTTCAGCTTTTCACGCCAATTATTCCAAACTATTTTATTTTTTTACATATCTAATAATGTAATTCCGCCGCTAATTTTCACTGATACTTTATTACCTACATGAGTAGTTTAATTCGTATTTTTTTCAAAAAATTCTGAGTAAGCCCCCAATGGAGACCTTCCTTGTTAGAATAATATGCTTCAGTATCTATGATTTGAAATATTTCAAATAGACTGAAATTCTTGTTTTCGGGTCATAGTGTGGAGAAGTAATACTTCAGCAATAATCAATAATACTGCATTAATAGTCAGTAACGAAGAGGTTATTCGTGATAATATTATATATATAAAACCCTTCAGTGTATAAAAATTCCGGGGTCAACCTATCCACGAGAAAAAGAAACTCATTCACCAATGAAAATGTTTCATAGTCGTAATGGAGCATTCTCATTGGTCAGATTTACAGTGGGAGCTGTTAAATGACGTCACTACATTTTACTTCGCTTTGAAATCTTTCCACGATTTCAAAAAGTATATTCAGTTAAAACTTTTTATTAAAGGAAAGCGAAGGTGCGTTTTAAATGCGATATTGTTAAAATTTTTATATTCGGGTTGCTTTAATTTTTTTTTTCTTTACAGCCGTGAATGACTCTTGAGAATTTCAAATCTATAAAAAAATCGTGAAAAGTTACTTCCGATTTTAAAGGCAATCTATTTTCTGACCAATGAAACCGTCCCATAGTCGTGATGGAGCGTTCTCATTGGTCAGATTCACAGTAGGAGCTGTAAATGACGTCACTATATTTTACTTCGCTTTGAAATCTTTTCACGATTTCAAAAACAATATTTGATTAAAACTTTTTATTTAAGCAAACCGCGAATGCGTTTTAAATTTCATTATGATCCCCACCCCCATCTACAAGATAGTTTTGTTATAGTTTTAAATGCAAATTTCTGTTGAATTTTTTTTTTAGATTTTTCCCTCTCCAAGTTTAATCGCTGTATTTATCAAAATTGTTTCAGCCTAAAGTGGCTATGATTGACCACAGTTGTTGTAATTTTTTATCATCCTTTAAAAATGCAAACACGTCATTTTGACGGGCTATGTTCTAGTTAATATATAAATAAATTACTAATCAAAATCATTTAAGCATCAAAATTCAATCAAAAGTCACAACCGTAGCTGCAATTTCTGCAGTAATCTCTAAATATATATGGGTATACAGGGTGAGTCATAAATATCGAAACAATAGGCAATCTTCTTAAATATTGCCCATAGACCCACACTTCCAACTGCAAAAATTCATAAAAAAAAGTTAAAATTTCTTATAAGTTGCAACTCCATGGGGGGGTCCATTTGAAAAAATACGAAAATTAAATTTTCATACGGCCCCCGTAGGGTAAAATTCCCAATTAGGAAATTATTCCTTATCCATTCCTAAACTGAACAAAAAAAAAATTCATCTCCATATCTAAAAACCTGACAGAGATATTAAAATCCAAAATTTTCCAAAATTCGTGACTTACACCACTGAACCATACATGTAAACGAAGAATTTTTAACGCATTTTGAGAGCAGATAAGAGATCGTCCACATATTGTGCATTATTATACGTCGGTTTAAGACAGTGCCTCTTATTTGGACATAACAAAGCAGCGTATTGAATTAAATCTAAACTTATTTTCAAAATATGTTGGTACTCAACATTGCAGGTCTACATGGATCGAAATATCCAGGTCCAGTCCCAAACCTACCCATATGTAAAAAAGTTCGGCCCAACCTGGAAAAATGTTAAAATTACAGCACGGATCGGCCAGGAAAAAAGTTTACATCATAGCCTGTCTCAGCCGTGAATTTCTACATAGTTCTTTACTTCAGTGTGGTTAAAAATTGTTTCGTATGGAGGGGGTTCTGACCAAAAATACTTATTATAGCTTCTCCTTTTTTATATTTATACTTTTTATTATATAACAGGGCTCCCAAATGGTCCGCGAACTGAACATCAGAATTTTTTTAGAGAAATTTTCTTTTTAGATTTTTCTTGCAAATTGTCCAGAAACCGCCTTTGGAAGTTGATTCTAGCTCAAACGTATCATGAAATTTTCTGTTAAAAAATACTGATGTTCAGTTCGCGGACCATTTGGGAGCCCTGTATAAGAATCGTGAAAAGCTGTGATATATTTATTTTATCAATGAATCTATATGTAAATGTTTCACTTACATTTTAATATCGCTACTCCATATCCCATGCGTAGGAGACTTTGAAAAAGGTTATACAGTAAAACCTTTTTAAGACGGAATCACATAGGAAAGAAAAAATATGTCATAGACAAATAACCTTCCTAGGAGGTGTAAAGCAGTTTATTTTTTCCTCAGGTATTATTGTATTTATTTTGCATAGATCCACACATTATCCGTTTAAGACAGAATTCCTTCATAGGCAGATTTTTTTCACTGGTTTATCGTATTTAAGCTTTTTGCCTTTAAATATACTATTCCTTAAAAAAAAATAAATTTTAAAGTTTTTTTTTGTAAAATAAAAGCGATTAGCAGCCTCTCCAGGAAGATAAAAAGCCTGAAGTTGTGAGAGCTAAATAAAAAAAAAAGACTTAATCTGCATCTTAGAAAAAACATTCTTTTAAATAACTGACGAACATTTAAACAGTACACTTCATTTTCCTGCATAATGAATTTTTCTCCACTATTTCTTGTCTTTAAATTATTAAAAGTTAAAAATTGTTAAAAAAAAAAAGAACTTGAAACATGTCATTTTTTATTATTTTACATTAGTTTTGTTTTGGCATATTTGAAAAAATATTTACTTTTGAAAATATGATTTTTTTTAAAGTTATATTATATTTTCAATAAATATTTATAATAGTTTTAAAATTAATATTGAAAAACAAAAACCCTGGAACAAAACTATAATCATATTTTTGACTTTAATTAACACTAGAACCGCCGGGTATTTTACTCAAGTTTCATAAAAAGGATTTCTCACCAGAATTTTAATTTTGAACTAATTAACTTACTTAATTAGTCTATTTTTCTGCTGTACACACTTAACATATTTTATGGAGAAAATTCTGGTTCAAATCGATTATTATTAATCTGGCAGGGGTCATTTTGACCCCTAATGGCGGTTCTAGTGTTAAACGGAAAGAAATTGAAATCCGATAAATAACGTTTCGAGTTATACCGATTTTTAATTATCTCATTTAAACCAGTACTAACCATGTGAAAATTTTATAAATTATATGAGAAATTTTAGGATGTGTTTTTCTTAGCAAATTATATGGCTTACTATTACAAAAAAAAGAAAAGAAATCAAAACTAACTCAAAAGATAGATTTTTACACGTTTCCTAGAAATGTTAAAGTAACATTGTTTTTTCAATTGCGCACGTTTCAATTTGTGTTTAATCCCTTAAAACATGGTGATTTTTTTAAACGGCTATTACTTTCCGAATTTTAAAGATATGAAGATGCAAATTTTTGTAACTTATTCAGGACTGGATAAGGAATGTTTTCCTAATTGGAATTTTTATCCTAAGGAGGCCGTATAAAAATTTAATTTTCGTATTTTTTTAAATAGACCCCCCCCCCCCCCATGGAGTTGCAGCTTTTCTTATCAAAAATTTCACCTTTTTTATGAATTTTTGCAATTGGAAGTATGGGTTTAGGGGCAATATTTAAGGAGATAGCCTATTGTTTCGATATTTATGACTCACCCTGTATACATATATATCATATGTACATTAATTTTGAAATATATCTGCACTTTGAAATGATCATAGTAATTAAAGAATTTTTACAATAACGTAATTACAATAAAGCAAATTAAGATTTTAGATATTTTCGGGTGACACGGTATTATTCAATATTCCTTTTTATAAAATTTAAAGAACCATTCTGGCAGTATGTGTTATTGTCAGTGCTCTTATTGCTTGAGTAAAAATAAACAATACCCTTTCGTCTCACCGTATATTTTTGTACAATAGTTAAGACATAGTTCCGTATCGTGTAAGCTTAAGGTGTTCAGATTCTTATTTTACATTAATTATACATTTATAGTTGAATATTACTTTTTAAGACAAATAAAAGATTTTGTTCTGAAATTGTAGAAATTTATATTAGACTTCTATGTGTTGAATACAGCGTATGAATACTCTTTGTTGGCTTCAATCCTCATTTCCTGCACGGGCTTTGAGAAATACGCATTACTACATCAATGCGGAGCTTGCCGATATGTCTTTTATGTATGGGATTGCGCAAGAAAATGGATTGGTTTCTCAAGGAATTTTGTAAAACGATTCCTGGGTAGAATTCTGCTGGCTCTCCGGACTTTTAACCCTTTGAGCTCTGATGGTAGAATTTTCTACCACATAAATTTAATTCCGAAATGTGACAGCGGCACCAGAAAATTCAACCAAATTTACTTGAAAAAGATTTAACACCAGAAAACGCCGGGAAATTTTATGCAAATTTTATAAAATATATTTAAAACCAGAAAAATAATTTGAAATTATTTGGTTTAATTGTTATGCTCATTTCATTGCAACTGATATATAACTTATTTCTTGAAGATTTTTCTGGTTCGAAATGACAATTAGTTTAGTGATCGGTGTCGAATTGACACCTTCCCGGCGTTCTACTGTTAATGCATTTTTGTGTATATCGTTAACCATTTGAGAGGCAAGTAATAATGCATCTGTAATATTAAATTCTCACCGGAAAAATCGAAAAATTTTGTTTTAAAATAAGAAAAGGCAAATTTTCAACATTTTGCTGCCAAAGCTAAAAATATAAAATTTCGTTAAAAGTTTCTGGTGAGAATCTCGATTAAATTAGGTGGTATAAAATATATACCACCACCCCTCAAGGGGTTAACCTGTTTTTTTCTTTGCAAAATACTGGTGTCAAAGTGACAATTCGAATTTTTAAGAAATTTGCACACCAAAACTCAAAGGGTTAAACGTCTTCATTGGAAGGTGTCCGCGACTGGACCGTTTTTACAGCTCCAGGCGTGATAAGGATACGATAAAATATCACAAATTTTTTGCGGTGGCAGAAACAGTATTATACACAGCAGAGGATAGCCATTCAACAAGCTGAAAAGCTGTTGCACATGCATTGGGTGTGAGCCACATCCCTTGGCAAAGCCATACATGAAATGCTTGTCGGCGAAGTGTAACGATGCATGTTGCTCGAAACCCGCGAGGGAACGAGACTCAAGCCAGCGAAGAACTTTCATCCATCTAATTTAACAGCTACATTAGTGTTGCATCAGTGTTACTTTTTAAAATTCCGTTTCTTAGTTGGCACAACTTTTTTGAAATACTAAAAATCTCATTGTTATCAATTTCATATGTCATCAAATAAGTGGCATTTTATTATTTCAAAACAGTAGTGTCAATCAAGAAATCGAAATTTTAAAAAAGTAGCCCATTGGCAACTCTGCGTTACATTTTTGCACTCACATTCCTGTACGAAATCTGCTTATTTAGATCCCCTCTACCTACCTTTACATTTTTGACTTTGTATGAATATTGAAATATCCATCTCTTATTATCCAATATGGTTAATAAAAGACAGTAGTGCAAAATTACCAGGACATTCGTGTGTCCTTTGATAGTCCCTCATTGACCACATTATGAAATATGCCCTTTATTATGTCATTATCCAATGAAGATTTTGCTGACAAAGGTCCAAAAACTAACTGTCAGATATTAATACAAATCATTGTGACCCGATGAGTTTATATTTGATTAAAAGAATGTTCAAACATAGAGGGCTCAAACATGACTTGCCATTGGCACAACCCTACCATAACCCGACAGTTTCTACAAACCGGCAACGATGGGCTAAATATTTCAGTAACGTGGGTGGAGATTACGACAAAATTGCAAAAACTATATCTATGTAAAAAATAAATAAATTAATAAATAAGATAAAATAAATTAAAAAAATTAGACTTAAGATCCGATTTATTGGATTTTAGGGTTTTGTTTTTGTTTAGCAACGCATTTTCATGTTACAAAAAATCTTTTTCCCTATACAATTTCTGTATCTGTTAACTATTTCTTTTTATTTATTCTTTGCTATTACAGAGGAATGCTGCTTCAGGGAATTTTCCAGTTAATATATCAGTATTATTTTATATTAAAAAAAACTATATCCGGATAAAACTCATACAAAATTTCGTCTTATTTAAAGAGATATTCTCTGTAAGAAAGTACTGGTAGCAAAGAATTCCATGCTCTGAAAATTCCCTGAAGCATGGCAATCCTATATTATCTCCAATCAATGTCCTTTCTGATAAGCTTCATTTGAAGTTGCTTCCGAAGAGTATAGCTGACATTTTAGAATGGTAAAAGCAGAATGTAAAAATTATTTACCGGTGGCTTTTTTATTAATATGCATAAAGAGAAAAAAATTCACTTTTACATTATTTGAAATGTGAAATTTTTTGTCGCTACGAGGATTTTACAAAGTTTAACCACGTTTATAAGTGCATTTATTGTTGTCACGACATATTTTCCAATTAACCCTTTGCACTCGAGAGGTGACTTTCACCCACCATTAGTGGTTAACCCTTTGAGGGGCAAAGCACTTCTATTCTTAAAATGCTAAAATGATTGAATGACACCAGAATTTAAAAACAAGTTTATTTCAAACTAGATAAATGCTTTTCATTGCGTTCTTGATAAAATTAAAATTTTTATTTCAAAATTCTGGTGTCAATGCTGCATTTCGAAATTAAAATTAAGTGGTATATATTTTATACCACCGACCTTCAAAGGGTTAAATACATGAAAACTTGTCATGTCTGTCACACAGCTAAATATTGCTATGCTTGTTTGCCAACGTTATTTTCGAAAAGTTTTCTTCGCCCTATTCAACTGATGAGATATCTCCGATAAAATAATTCACATTTTCCGTTCTAAAATACTGGTAGCCAAAAATCGTTGTATGTGACAGACATGGTATGTTTCCATGGAATTAGTCAATTGTTGTCCGGTGTCCCTCGTAAATCGGAACACCAAATGTTTTGGGCTATTTCCATGAGCACTTGTAGTGTAAATCACAGGCTACGATTTTTGGCTACCAGTATTTTAGTACGAAAAAATGGGATTTATATTATCGGCACATTCTCATTTATTGAACAAGGCCAAGTAGACTTTTCGAAAACAACGGTGGCAAACAAGCATAGCAATTATAAGGTAATGTGACTTACACTACAAAACCCATGGAACTAGCCTTTGGACATCATTAATATCTTGCAGTTTATTTTGCCATTGTTTATCGGAGATTATTCGGCTATTAGCAAAGGCGAAGGAAACTAGTTTAAAATGCTGGTGTCCAGAGCATTTGGGGTACCCATTTACGCGGTATATTAGTGGTAAGTGAGAATCACTTCTCGAGAGTAAAGGGTTAAATTATGTTATTTTCCTATAGCTAATTTGTTTTCTTCCAAACAATTACCATTTAAAATTTTCGCACCCCAATTTGCATTTTTCTACACCAAAAGTATCAAATTGTAGCCCTCGGTATTCCCTATTAACGTATTTACTCGTGTATAATGCGCAAGCCTGTATAAGGCGCACCCCTACTTTACAAGTAAAAATGGCGATTTCTTAAAATCTCGTATATAACGCGCACCATAAGTTTGATACGCTACTGAATAATGACGAAATGAATTTCAGTAAAAACAAAGTCGAGACAAACATTACACCATACCAGAAAACAAGACGAAAATGCATTTTTAGACTTCGGGTTGTAAGAGAATGACGGGAAATAGGAATGAGTGACGGTAAAGGGAATTGCTAATTAGCGTTTAGATAAAGTCATTAGCTCTGTTGTATAAAAAACTGCAAGGAATGAAATAAATATGCAGTAGTACTTCAATTAAGTAACATTTTCCGAGTTTTAATATCTTCTTTGAATAATTTCTTTTTTCATATGTATATCGTTCGACTGCATCCAACAGTAAAAAAAATATTCCGTATACAAGGCGCATCTAGGAGCTTTGCCCTAATTTTTTGGAAAAAAAGTTCGTCCTATACGCGAGTAAATACGGTATTTATTACTAATTTTTTTCCATAGTTCATTACAGAGTTTCTCTTTTGAACTTAATCGGCAAAGATTATTAAAAATATAATGCTATCCCGAAAGCACTACTGTTATGCGAACATGTGAAACCTAAAACGATACAAATACACATGTGAGATGCTATTACAATACAGGTAGAAAATAAACACAGATAAATACGAAGAAATATTTTTTTATAAACACTATATACGCAGTTTTTAAATAAAAGAAAAATGCTTTATCATATTTGTTTGCATTTATGCACACAATACCTTTTGTGTGTTAAAATTATTTTAAATCTGGGGATATTAACGTGTATTTTAGGAGTGTTTTAACAGTCAAATAACAAAGTGCATCTTTTTAAATAATTTTCTAATAACTAAAAAATATTCATAGCAACTTTTCATATAAAACTTGGTAACTGTGAAAACAACTTCACACTCGCGTTAAATATTCATTAAAGATGCTTGCGTGATAGTTGGTAATGCTATTACCATATGCTTAATATTTGGACTATTGTTATGACTCCCAACGCGGTAATAACAAACTTCATCGCAAACCGAGTTGTACCGTAGCTTTCATAATAGTACCTGAATTTGTTCAAAAGTGTTAAATTAAATGAAGCCAAAGGACGTGAAATACATTTTCTGGTCATTGCGATTCTGCGATTCTTCCCGATGCTTTGTATGGATTCAAACGTTATTAACATAAATGTTTGATTGAAAAGGCTTATATATTCACCTTGTTTTACATACAATTCAAAGAATTTATCTCTGTCTACCATTTTCATTTCATATGTGTTCTCAAATATGTATACTGATAGTGGTCTATAAAAAGTTAACAATGAATAAAAATGTCAATTATATCTGAAGTCTGGCTTCGTATAAATATATACTTGTTTAACAAAAAAAAAAAAAAAAAAAAAAAAAGAAAGAAAAAAGAAAAGAAAATTATACTTTATCAGAAAAATGTTTATTTATTACTATTTAAACATAATATTACAAAAATGCTTTGATTAGGAAAAAACATGAATTGACATAACAAATAGAAACCCAGTGTTGCCAGATGGGCTACTTTTTTAAAATTCAAATTCTTGATTCACATCACTTTCTTGAAACAGTAAAATGCGCCTTATGTAATGACTTACTAATCACAGAGTAAACAAGGGAAATTTTATCGTTTCAAAAAAGTGGTGCCAGTCACGAAATCTGAATTGAAAAAAAGTAGCCCACTGCCAACACTGTAGGAACCTCAAAATGAAAATGACTGCAGTACCAAGGTTCATACATGTGCCGTTATTTTCAAAGTGAAATATGAAAATTTCTTACGAAGAAAAAATCCAGTTTACACGCGAATAATTTGGTTTTTTTAAATGGAGATTTTCCATATGAAAATGCTGTTAGCGAAGAATTTTCTAGTCTGAAAATTACTGAACTCGTACGAACCTAATTTTAATTCCAAACTTTCAATCGGCTCCAATAATATTTTAGTAAAATATTGCTTTTACAGTAAAAGCTTAAATTAAGGAATTCAAAATATCTAAGAAATTTGTTTGTGAATTCTAGTGTCAGTCTATAATTTCTCACTTTACTAATAGATTTTGCCCGTGCCGGAAAGGGTTAAGTGATGAATCAAGCAAATTCTTCTTACCCGTACGTCATACGGACAAAACAAGCAAGACTCCCAACTGAACATCAATATTTTCTTAGAAAGGTTTTAGTTTTATATATTTTCTTGCAAATTGCGCAGAAACCATCTTCGAAGGTTGGTTTTAGCACAAATGCTGTAGAAACCTACTATGAAATTTTCTCTTAAAAATATTGGTGTTCAGTTCGCGGATCATTTGGGAGCCTTGAACAGGGAAACGAATAATACAGGGCTGCCACAGGTGACTGTTTTTATATTCTGCTTGCACCGACATTTTTCTAATAAAAACTTTCTAATAAAAGTATATTTTCTTGCAAACGTTATCAAAGTGTGTGTTAAAGATTTATCTTTAGAGAAACTGGTGCCAATGAGAATTAAAAAAATAGTCGCCAGTGGCAGCCCTGTTAATATGGTATTCTAGAGATATTTCATTTTTCTTTTTACGAATCTTTATGCCGTTATTTGTTATAATTTCGATTGTAAAACTTATCATGAAAAATGTTAATCTTTTTTTTTAATGAGTAAAATTCATGGCAAGTTTATTCAATATGCATAAAATTAGAGTGCAATATTTAATCAAAACAAAAAATCTTTTTATTACTAAACTTTGAATATCTCTTGATTTTTTCTACTGTACTAAATTATAAAATACACTGAACAAGCTTTACATACATGAAAATACTTATGATGTATATAATATTAATATTTTTCTTTCGACTTGTCTGATTTCTTATATAAAATTAAAAGCATGGTAATTAATTAGTCTTATTTTAAACTTTTTATGTGACTTTAGCTTATTTTTATTAAACGAAATATAATTAGCATTGATGAAATATGATTACTTTCATCTTGACGACAATTCGTTTATATATACGTATAAAATTAATAAATTATAGCTTACGTAGCTTGAGGTCATGTCTAGTGAGAAAACTTTATTAAGGATTGAGATTTTTCCCCGATAAACTTTTATAATTTTTTATTCCGTTACTTACTTCTTTTCATAATTATTTGGTCTCCTTTTTAACTAACCTATTTTAAACTGTGAATTAAGTTTCAGGAATGTTTTCGGTTTAATATTAGGTTTAATATATATACATATATAAATTTTTAAAATGGACGGTACACATATATAATTTAACACATATACCGTATTATGCTATTTTGTACAATGTTTACGATATTAGTATGAATTATCCACGTATTCCATTAAAAATATCTACATTTTAATCATGCTAATTTAGAATTTAAAATTGATATACGGTACAAATGATTTCTTATTAACAATTAATTGTTAAGCTTTTAGTATAATTAAGAATAAGTGTAATATAAGTTGACTTAAGATATACTTAACTATAATAATCGCATCCTTTCGGGTGAATCAAAATTTTATTACAACTTTAATACTAAAACCGCGGGAAATTTTACCCAAGTTTTATAAAAATAATTCACACAAGAATTTTTATTTAAGTCTATTTAACTTATTTATCTTAATTAATTTTTGTGCAACTTATATGTAAATTATTTTAAGAAGACTTATCTGGTTCGAATCGACATCTTTTCATTGAGTACAGGTCAAAATGACCCGTCTCCTCGGTTCTAGTGTTAAACATCAACTTACATACAAAGAACAAATGATGATAAAGAATTGTAGCATGCATGAAATGTATCTGATTAATTTTAATAACAAAACATTTGCATTTACCAACCTAAACCGTAGAGTGTGCATAGACAAAATTTGAAACAGATAACAGATATATGCAATTAACACTTATAATAAAATACAATGAAAAAATGCAGTGTCTAACAAGGTAACATACCATACACAGGGCTCCCAAATGGTCCGCGAACTGAACATCAGTATTTTTTAACAGAAAATTTCATAATACGTTTGAGCTAGAATCAACTTCCAAAAGTGGTTTCTTGACAAACTGCAAGAAAAATCTAAAAAGAAAATTTCTCTAAGAAAATTCTGATGTTCAGTTGGCGGACCATTTGGGAGCCCTGCATACATTGAGCTGGACTATTTATCTTTCTTGGATGGAATCACCGAGTTTCGGTTTCTGTGTTAACGCTCTTGTAAAAAAAATTGTTAATGAACAGTATAATCTGGTAATAATAGCTTGTTTATTTATATGAAATATAATTATTTTAATGACGACTTGATTTGCTTAAATATACTTAATCCATTGTCTGTCTGCGCTCTCTATTTTTGGCTTTTGTGATTGCATTTTTAATTACAAACAAACACACAAAACAACGAAATTTTTACAACAAAATTAATTTATATATTTTTTTCTTTTTATATAAAAAAAAATCTAATATTTTTCTAACACCATTCGAGCAAACTGCGAACTTTCATCATTGTTTCTTCTTTTTTTTTTAAATTATTTTTTAAAAAAAAAAGACTTATAACTCACGCGGAATCATAAATACAATTATTAAAAATGGAAATTCCGAAAAATAAGAAAAATAAAAAGCTCAGAAAAATGTAGTTTTTAAACCGTTTCCGTTTATAATTTTCCTTAAAATAGCTTTTCAATGCACAAAGCGAAAAAAATAATAATACTTTTCAATTAATAATCGTGTTATACAAGAATGAAAACCAGTGGTAAATCTGCAAAGCAGCAAAAATACAACTTTTTATAATAAGACATTTCAAAACATACAATGAAGTGCGACATCAATAGATAAAAATACTAAGCTGATAAATTTTGTATTAGTTCATAAGGCTAAGAGCTATCGATCGCTGATTTATCCCTTATGTTGATTAAAACGTCTTTAATTGTGCCCATTTAATGGGAAAATCATAGACACAGTTAATTCTGTTACGCCTGATGAGCTAGGGAACAAATTGATCGGACAAATTTGTATATAATGTTAGTGGAAGCAACTTTAAATGCATCGATTTGTGCACAATTCATTATACATTGGTTTATATAAAGACAGAATGCACTTTGTTCAAATGTTGTATATTAATAGCTCAGAATTTAGATTAAATATTAATAGGTTAGATTATGGATAACGCATAACAAGTATATTTATTTTGAATCCAATTTTAATAATGATATGTTGCCCATTATGTTTTAATTTAAATATCGCGTCCGATAATAAGTATTCAGTTTAATTTAAATGGAATCGTATTTTAGAATATTTGAGCGTAGAAATATTAATTCGTGTTATTGCATGAACACGGTGCACTTTACCACAAAAAATTATTAGATTTTTTTCCCTACTTGTTTAATTTTAGAAAAAAAATACATAATGTCTACAATTAAAGAAACAGAGTGTCTAGTCTGTGATTTAAATATTAAATAAAAAAATCTTTAATAAAATAGTAATGTCAGACTTCTTGGAAAATCCAAGGAGTATACGTTGTACACATACATTAAAATGGCGCGTCTGGATCACCGTTTTTTGAATAATATTGTAAACCGCTTATATGAAGAAAATATGTTTATATGTATTGTGTTGGTGATTTCTCGCGACATCCTCGCAGCAAAAAAGTCAGTCTTTTTCAAATTTCTTCGAAATACTTCCTTCAAATAAAGATTGTTATAATTAAAGTGCGTTAACCCTTTGCGGTGCACATTATAATTGTGTTCCCCGAACTTACATTTCGAATGTGTTGAAATGAATGAATGGCACCAGAATTCGAAAACAAATTTATTTGTAAATGCGAAACGCTATGTTTCACGTATATACTAAATTGAAATTTTTTTACTAAAATCTTGGTGCCAATACGGCCTTTGGTAATTAAAATTAACTGGTTTCATAGATATACCACCGCCCTTCAAGGGGTTAAGAATAATTTGTCAAATTTTTGAACAAAAATCCAGATTCGTATTAGAGTGAATTATACTTTTACATTTGAAATGTTTTTTTAAATAATTCTACAGGAAGATTGTTATAATTATGTTAAAAATAATTTATTAAAGATATGAACAAACATCGAGATTTCATTTTAGATGAACAATTCTATATTTTAGCTTCAATAAAAGATTGTGACACTAGTTTCGTATTTTTTGTTGTTGTTGTAGTAGCGTGCTCTATCAACTTTTAGAGTTGCATGGATGCAAGCGCTGCGCCACAAATCGATGATTAATACCACTAAATTTTTATTGTATTCCTCACCTTAATTAATAACGCAATTCCTGAGATTTTATGAATGTGAAGAATACTATGAAAATTTTGTGGTGAAAATCAGTCATTTGTGGCGCAGCACTTGCATTCCTGAAGTTGTTACCTTAACCCATTAACGCCCAGCGTCCTCGTTTGAGGACGGTTACAAAAACAGCAAGAAAGCGGTTTTCCTACCAGTAAAGAGGAAGAAAAATGTATACCTTATTTCACGAGACAGAATCCTTGATAAATTTAGATAAAAGTTAATTTGCTTTTAAAAGTGGTGGGAAATACAAAATTTAAATTTTAGCGAAGAAAATAATTCGGGCGTTAATGGGTTAATTCAAAACGTATAATCCGCGAATCAAACAATACTTTTTGGACCCAGAAATTTTATTTTCTGATTGAAGACACATATTTACAGCGATATAAGAATGATACATTTCTTTTTGAAAAATTTCTGGGTCGGAAAATGATTGTTTGATCCGTGGATTATACGCGGAAATTACGGTATACTTTTTTATTAAATCACTCTGAAGCTATTATTTTGACTTTAATAAAGTATGAATCAAAATATTGCTTGAATTGAAAAAAAAAAGGTTTGAATCCTATTTTACATTTGGAAGGGCTTACGAAAAATTCCAAAGAAAGATTGTTGTGTTAAAAATAATTTGTTAAACTTGTGAATTAAAATCAAAATTAGCATTCTAGTGATCTACACTGCATTTTGTCTGAATAAACGGACTCTGACCCTAGTTTTGTATCATTTTGTTGTTTTTGTGTTCCCTATCACATTTTAAAATTCTTTAGCAGTTTTTTTTAATCACTCTGTAGATATTAAACTGATTTAGATATAATTATATTTAAAATTCTATTTAAATAGGAAATATTATTTTAACTTTCATTTTAAGGACTTAAAAAAATAATCTTAAATAAATAATACTTGATCGATAAAAGGGGTTTTAGTTCCAGTATATATGGAATAGTAATCGATACTTTGATGCATCATTGACACTAGGATGATCGTAAATATTTTGGTATTGAATATTTATATATAGATCTTCATATCGGATATCTTTTATTCATACTGAATATTTATATATCTGTCATCATATTTAGATATTGAAGAGATTCACCAAAAGTGATATCTTCGAAGCTCTGTTGGTCTATTTGATATCTCTAAAACTCTAACAGTGAATGGAAGTTGTGTATGTATGTTATCAGACTCCCAACAAACAATTTCCAATATATGCATTACTTTTCCCTATATACAGGGTGTATCTAAACTACTGGGCAAAACTCTAAGGGGTGATAGTACACATAAAGACAAATAATACTAAATGGGAAACTAAGGGTCCTAAACGTCTTCCGAAGGAGATAGGCGCCATCAAAGTTTAGGGTACAAAATTTGAAATGATTATAAAAAACGGAAAAATTGGTCGATTCGTTTGCGGTTTTCACGAAAACTATTCTTTATGTCAATATTGTCTTGAAAATAAATTATAAAGATAAATTTCAAAAAATGCCGATAGAGGGCGCTTTAGACTTTGGAATAACGAACAACTATTTTTGACCGTTATTTTTTGCATCTCAATAATTTTTTTTAGAAGTTTAGACATAAACTTAAATTTTGAGCTCAAAACTTGTGGTTAAGTATCGCAAACTGAACTGTGTTCAATAGGAGTGGGTAGGTTCAAATTTCAAATGATTATAAAAAATATAAAAATTGGTCAATTGTTTTGCAGTTTTCACTAAAATTATTCTTCACGTCAGTATTGTCTTGAAAATAAATTACACAGATAAATTTAAAAAAAATGCCGATAGAGGGCGCTTTAGACTTTCGAGTAACGTACAACTAGTTTTTATCGTTATTTTTTGCGTCTCATTAAAATTTTTTAAAGCTTAGACAAACTTAAATTTTGTGCTGAAAATCTGAATCGTTCAGAGTGCTTAAGTAGCGTTAGCTGAACTGCGTTCAATGGAGGTGGGAAGGTTCAAATTTCAAATGATTATACAAAACGGAAAAATTGGTCGATTCGTTTGAGGTTTTTTCTAAAACCATTCTTTATGTCAGTATTTCCTTAAAAATAAATTTTAAAAATAATTTTTAAAAAAATCCGTTAGAGGGCGCCTTAAACTTTAGAGTAACCAGCAATAATTTTTAACTGTTATTTTTGTATCTAATTAAATGCTTGCAAAAGCTTAAACTTAAATTTTGAGCTCAAATTCTGAATCGTTGAGATGGGTTAAGAAGCGCAAACTGAACTGTGTCTGGAGTTGAAATGTTACCCTGCCCACCCTCCGAACACAGTTCAATTTTTCGCTACTTAATTACTCACAACGATTCAGATTTTGAGCTCAAAATTTAAGTCTAAGCTTTTAAAACATTTATTTAGATAAAAAAAAATAACAGTTAAAAATAATTGTTGGTTACTCTAATGTTTAAGGTGCCCTCTAACGGAATTTTTTGAAATTTATCTTTAAAATTTATTTTCAAGGAAATACTGACATAAAGAATGTTTTAGAGAAAACCGCAAACGAATCGACCAATTTTTCCGTTTTTTATTATCATTTGAAATTTGTATCTTCCCACCCCCATTGAACACAGTTCAGTTTGCGCTACTTAACCACTCTCAACGATTCAGATTTTCAGCTCAAAATTTAAGTTTATGTCTAAGTTTCTAAAAAATTTAATGAGATGCAAAAAATAATAGTAAAAAATAGTTGTTCGTTACTCCAAAGTCTAAAGCGCCCTCTATCGGCATTTTTGGAAATTTATCTGTGTAATTAATTTTCAAGACAATACTGACGTAAAGAATAATTTTAGTGAAAACCGCAAATCAATTGACCAATTTTTAAGTTTTTTATAATCATTTGAAATTTGAACCTACCCACTACCATCGAACACAGTTCAGTTTGCGGTACTTAACCACAGATTTTGAGCTCAAAATTTAAGTTTATGTCAAAACCTCTAAAAAAATTTAATGGGACGCAAAAAATAACGGTAAAAAATAGTTGTTCGTTACTTCAAAGTCTAAAGCTCCCTCTACCGGCATTTTTTGAAATTCATCTTTATAATTTATTTTCAAGACAATACTGACATAAAGAATAGTTTTCGTGAAAATTGCAAACGAATCGACCAATTTTTCCGTATTTTATAATCATTTCAAATTTTGGACCTTAAACTTTGATGGCACCTATCTCCTTCGGAAGACATTTGGGACCCTTAGTTTCCCATTTAATATTATTTTTCTTGATGTGTACTATCACCCCTTAAAGTTTTGCCCAGTAGTTTAGATACACTCTGTATATGCATTACTTATGGTATTTATCTGCTGAACGTATTAATTTATAAGTTAAACTTATTTATTATACTTTCATAGTCAAAAATGTGCGTTTACGAAGATATTTTTCAATGAAAGTTCAGTTTTTATCAATAAAATTTGAAGAAAATCTTTCAAAATATATTTATTAACATTAAATTTGGTTTTTGGTGAAATAAATTAATAATTAGTAGAATATTTAAAACGATTAATTATGTAAATACTTCAGAAAACATGTAAATTAATAATATTCCTTAATTATTAATCCACCTGCAGTATAGCCTTGTTAATACAGACTCAGCTAGTCGGAAAAGACGTCGGGTCCGAAATGACATTTTTATGCATTTTGAAGAAAAATGTTTAAAATAAGCCTTTGTAAAAAATAATAATAATTAAAACACATAAAACATTTTTGTATGTGTAATAGTGTAGTACTTTGAAAAAAAAAAGCACATGAAATAGGCACTGTTAATTTATATGATTTATACGATGTTTTGTTTCTCCCTTTCTTATTATTTTGATATTAAAATACATGATAACAAAAAATTTTGCTGATTAGCAAAGTTAAAAATCCCAATTAGTTCGCCTTATCCGTGTTTGATTGTAATGTATAATTTGCTATAATTCTATTTAATTTATATTTTAAGGATATAATTCAGATATAAAAATAAACATACACAATGCAGCATACACCACTTTCGAAAACAAATTACGAATGAAATATATTTACTTCTTAAAAAGCTTTGATGAGAATTCTGAGGTTAGTGGGTAGCTCAATATGTAAGCATTTTACTGTGTTAAAATCTGAACTTTGTCAAAATTAAGTTAATTTGTTGACGTTTAACGTGAGTTTCTCAGCGCCAGTCAAATTAGGTACCCAACTTAATGGATATGGCACTTCTATGAGACGGAGCAGACCCCTTACGTTTGTAACATGCGCTAGATCGGTCAAATTGCTCACTTAATCTCATTTCAGAAATGCCTTTCCTCATTCAAGAATAACGGGTGTACTTATATTATGGAAGACTATTATGTTTATGTTATATATACAGCTATTTATTGTAAAGTTATTGCATTTTCTGTGAAATTGAATTACACCGTAAATTAATATTTTTAACCCTTTCCGGAACAGTTTAATTGCAAAATATTACCCACGACAGAATTATCTTTTTCATTATAGACAAAAATATATATTTTTTAATATTACATAACTAACTTGTACGCTTTTTTAAATTTAAATAAACATGTTTTGGGCGAGGAATTTTATTTAGTAGTTTGTATGCTTAATTCATTAATAAAATGTGGTGCATATTTTACACAAGTGTTTAGGAAAAAATTTGGGTTTAAATTTGATTTCCTAACTTCAACAAAAGGATATGCGTCGCTAGCAATGACAATGCATACATTTTGTTAACTACTTAACTGCTTCTTTTTTTACATGCAGTAAATTAAAAAATAGGGGTAAGCACCACTTATTTTACGCTAAAATATTCATAATATTTAGTACAAACACTTCTATCATTAAATAGTATGAAATAGTAACAAAAAATTAGTGGTATCAAAGAGCTTTAAATGATGGATCAAGCAAACTCTTGTTGTAAGTACGACGTAATCAGGGAAGTGGGTTGACTAACATTATATACTAGAAGATAGCCCGTCAAAATGATGTGTTTCCATTTTTAAAAGGATGATAAAACATTACAACAACTTTGGTCAATCATAGCCACTTTAGGCTTAAACATTTGGGAGAAAAATCTAAAAAAAAAAAAAATTCAATAGAAATCTGTATTTAAAATTATAACAAAACTATCTGGTGGATGGGGAGGGATTGTAATGAGCAAATGGTAAATGAATAAATTTAAAAGAATAAAGTAAGGTAAAATATCAATTATAAAAGAATACATACTGAAACTACAGCCAAAAAATATTTTAAAATACTGAGAGAAAATTATAAAAATATCCAAATTGTATAAAAGATTTTCCCATTTTGGCCATTTCCACTCGAATATGAGAGGGTAGCCAAATTATTAATTGAATGGGTAAAATAATGGCATAGAATATGCAGCTAATCAATTTCACTCACAACATTACAGTAATTATTTCACAAAAAACATGCAAATCAACATGCATTAATAATGCAAAACATGCACTAATAATGCTATTTTAAAACATTTGTGAATTAACTATTTTATACCATTAGTTAATACTTAAAAGAAAATAATTTATAAGATCGAAAACAAATATCAACATGTTGTTGTTGTTGTTGTATAGACCCCTCATGGGCCCGGTGAGGTAGGTAGTGGAAGGGGCTTTGGGACCTATGAGCAGCTAGGCTGTTATCCCGAATGATCCATAAAAGGGCCCGGTGAGAAGCTTTATATTACTTTAAAGCTGTCTAAATCCGCAAACACCAACCAAAAAACCAACACCTAATAAACTTACTTAAACACAGACCACAAATATCAATACTCAACTAACTACTATACCAATTGACAGTGCTTTGAGGCCTATAGCTACTAAGGCTGTCGCCCCGATTGATCCATAATACACAGAAACAGAGACAATACAGAACACTTTTTATTACAGAAATATATTACATATATTTATTACACTTCAAAGGGTCAACACACCATCCATGCTCGAACCCGGATTCGAACCGGAGACCCGCGGTGTGGCACTATACCAAAATGTCAACAATAAAGAGTAAACAATCGTGATTCGTTATGTGACAATGAAGTCATTCACGGCTGTAAAAAATAGATAAATAAATAAAGCAACACTAATATAAAAATGCTAACAATATTGTATTTAAAACGCACCTTAGCTTTTCTTAAATAAAAACTTTTAATTAAACACTGTTAAAAATTTTACTGTTTTGCTGCATCATCATTACACAGCTTTTATAGAAAATGATTACTTTACCGTATTACACTGTTAAAAATTTGACCCATTTGTTGCAGCGTCGCTCCACAGCTTTTATAGAATATCTCTTTTATGACCAATGAGAATGCTCTATAACACAGGAAAGTAGCGAAATTTTTTTTCCGAGCACCTTCGTCGTTCCAAGCCCAAACTCGCACTTTTATTGGTTGTTGTTCTCAGCACTATTTTCATGTAACTTGGCGATAATCATACTTGGCGTAGCGATAGATGCTTCCGTCGAGTTTGATTTCCTTCCGTACCGAGTACAAAGTAACTTTTCTCTTGCAGCATTGGATTGGATGGAACGTGTCTTACTGAAAGCTGTACTCTGAAAGTTTTTACACATAAGAGCACAAGACCACGAGGGTAAGAATGAAGGAAGAATAAGAATGAGTAGGTTAGGTTTTAGGTTTACTCGTTCACTTACGAGCGAAGTATTTTTCGCCAAGTATGGTTATCGCCAAGTTACCTGAAAACAGTGCCGAAAACAACAACCAATAGAGTGCGAGCTTGGACTTGGAACGATGAAAGTGCTCGGAAAAAAAATTACGCAGCAAAGTAATCAGTTTCTATAAAAGTGGTGGAGTGATGCTGCAGCAAATGAATCAAATTTTTAACAGTGTGAATATTGTGTTTGAAATAGAGAAAAGATTTCAAAGCACAGTAAAATGTAGTGACGTCATTTACAGCTCAAACTATAAATCTGACAAATGAGAACGCTCCATTACGACGCTGGAACGTTTGCATTGGACAAGAAATTGTTAGCCTTTAAAATCGGAGATAACTTTTCACAATGGAATTTGTCATTGGTCACAGTAAGTGTTTTTTCTCGTGGATGGGTTGACCCCGGAATCGTTATACACGGAGGGATTTTATATATATAATATTCACCGTTTTATATACGTCTTTGATCAGTTTTTTGTATTTTGTTACTGTCATTCTGATATTTAAGTGCAAAAATTCTAAAAAACTATAATTTTTAAGCACAAACAAATTATGCATTGTAAAAACTAATAGGTACATTATGTAATTAAATGATTATAATAATTATTATATAATTATAAAACATATAGAAAATTTATTAAACTTTTTTTTGAGCTGAAGCTTTTTCGAAAGTTCAAAAAGCTTTTTCACAAATAAAATTAATTTCTTTTTAATGAAAACCAGGACAAGAATCAATTCTATGTTTGTGTCTACGGAGCCAGAAGCCGTATATTTATAGCCATATGAGCCAGGTTACGACCGATTATGAGAAGATTTGTTGGCAATACGGTGTCCAGTGCTATAAGAAATACTTAAAAAGTTTTAATTCGACTTAAAAAAATCTTTCAATCTGCTTATCATGACATGTTCAAAAGTATTTTTAGGATTCATATGTGTTTACGATTCTTTTTGATACGTTTTATCTTTACGGAATACTGTTGCAATACTTTTTTACGATTTTGCTGTTATTCGATTGCAATATAAGTGTTTTACATATTTTAGAAAGACTTGGAAAAAGATTACAAGCAAACTATAAACTACAGTTTAACCCATCAACGCCCGAATTATTTTCTTCGCTAAAATTTAAATTTTGTATTTCTCACCACTTTTAAAATCAAATTAACTTTTATCTAAATTTATCGAGGATTCTGTCTCGTGAAAGAAGGTATATATTTATCTTCCTCTTTACTGGTGGGAAAACCGCTTTCTTGCTATTTTTGTAACCGTCCTCAAAAGAGGACGCTGGGCGTTAATGGGTTAAAAAGCTTTTCACGGTTAAAATTATTGTTTTTAACACTATAACGCCCGGAAATTTTACTCAAGCTTGATAATAATATTTCAAAGTCATTTAATTGATTTATTGGACGAAAATCTGCTTAGTTTAAATTTAACTTATTTCAAGAAAAATTTCTGGTTCGAACGAAAATTTAATCATATGGTTGGAGTCGAATCTACTCATTCCGGGCATTCTAGTGTTTAAAATGTAAACCAGATCAAGACTTAATTCTAAGTTATTGTCTACTGAGCCGGAAACAGTGTATTTATACCCATATGAGCCTGGTTACGACCGATTATCCAGAGATTTGTTGACAGTATGGTGTTACCAGACTAGGAAAAACTTATGGTTACTTAAAGTTAATTAAAATGTTGAGATTCGTCTTTTCTTAAAAATACTAGGGGCGATCAAATGAAAAGGTACGAAACGCCCTAACTACTAAACCGGTTAAAATTTGAATATGCTGCTTCGGAATGAAGTAGTGAGACATCGAGAGATTCGATTAAAGTATCCAGCTTAGTTGTGAACATGCGTAGGCGTTTGTGCATGAAGGGGGGGAGAAGCAGACAGCAAGTGAGTTCCGTCCAATTGACGCGGCAAGGTCCTTTGAGGCCATCATAGTTTTCTCATTGCAAAATCCAATGATTAAAGAGCAGTGGGGAGTTATCAGATTTATCACTGCATCAGACTTTGATCAGACACCTCGCTGCTATTTAATCATCGGATTTTGCAATGGGAAAGCCATGATGCCTCACAGGCACTGCCGCGTTAATTGGGCAGAACTCACTTGCTGTCTGCTCCCCCCCCCCCATTTCATGTACAAGCGCCTACGCATGTTCACAACTACGCTGGATACTGCAATCGCATGTCTCGATGTCTCGCTACTTTATTTCAAAGCGGCAATTGAAATTTCAACCGGTTTGGTAGTTAGGGCGTTTCGTACATTTTCATTTGATCACCACGAGTATTTAAATTTGCTTATCTTGACATGTTCAAAAGGTTTTTTTTATTCACATTTTTTGTACACTTATTTTTAATTTCACTAATACAGTACACTTTTTAAACGATTTCGCTATTAGTTGATTTAAATATTAAAGTTTTATACACTTTATAAAGACTTGGAATTAGGTTATACAGGATTCGTAGGTTTCAGGGAATTTCCCAGTCAAATTTTAATATTTTTAAAAGCGATATGAAGCTATACCAAGTGCGCGTTTTGCCTTATTTAAGGAGAGATTTTCTAAAAGAATACGCTGGTACCGAAGAAAAACCACAACCCGCACAAAATCTGATTATAATGAGAATAACAAAAATGAAATGTCGCACATTTATTTTCACACTAAATTTAATGGTTAAACTTAAAAAAAAACATGAAAAATTTATTAATTAAATTTTGTTACATTGACACGACAGCTCTTATAAAAGCAAAAACTTATATTGAAAGTTGGTTCCTTCCCTTTGTCTACAATTTTTTATGTTAGCTGAAAATAAAAAATTTATGTTGTCCAAGTAACAAAAGTGCTCGTTTCAGAAAAAATAAAACGCATTTAAATTCTTACAATAAACTGGATACGTTTTTTTGTTCTGTTTCGCGTTACATGTTCTATCCTAGCTTCTATCTTATTTTGTAATTTTCTCTTTTCTGAAATTTTTATTTTAAGCAATGGAATTTTTGTATACGTCAAATTTAATAAGTAAATATAAAATATAATTATTACATTTTATTGTCATTTAGCGAATACTTTGTTTTAAATTTAAAACATAAAAATAATAAAATATTTTTATAAAAAAAATTAAGATTAGAATTCTGTAAAATATACTTTTATATAATAAAGTTTTCTCAAATATAACTTGATTAATCGTAGAACATCTTTTTGGGTGGGGAGGGGGGAGCGACTGAAAATAGTGCCATATAATTAACAATGTACATGAAAATGTTAGAATGTCAGGTTCCGAAGACATTAGGTGAAAGAAAGTTGCTTCCATTTGGCGAAGTATCAGAAGCGATGAAGTCTAATTTCGTTTTAAATATTTCCGTGCAATTTTGACTCCGACCGGATGAAATGAAATCTTCTACTTGGTATCCCCTCTCTCCCACGACTTCTCAGTGAGAGGCCATTCAATACCACGGATTTTAAGTGCCGGTTAGTGGCATTCAAGATGTGATATCCCTGAAGCTACTTTCCAAAACACAGACTCCTCCCTTTCGTTTAGACTGCAGTATATTGGTTGGAACCAATGCTATATCACAATTCATGCCTATGGCAATTTTTAAGTTAATGTAGGATTTAGTCAGCGGCGTAACCAGAGTGGGTGCCCTAGACGAGTAATATTGTAAAGTTTTCTTCTCCTTGATTCATAGCAGAAAATTTTCTGGATTGATAAGAAGAACAGACCTTCCAAAACTAATGGTATTCAGAGCATTTGGGCACCCATCCTGATTACGCCACTGGTTAGCGATAGAAGTTTAATAACGAATTACCTTTCAGAAAAGTAATTTCAACCCATTTCTTTCGAGAATTATTAATATAACCATTTTGTACATTCGTATTTTTTTTTCTCATTAATCTTTAATCATTGAAGATATATTTGTTGTTCATTGTTGAGCGCGTTGTTTCTTTTTGCCTGACAGGACAATTTTGCAGTGGCAAACAGCACAGACAGATGACATGGAATTTTATGTGAAAACACCATTTCCGGTTATTAGACTTTATGCAAAAGACTAAATATAATAGTGGAGAGTTATAAATAAGTAGAAAAATAAATTACTGTTGCATTTACCGAGTATGTATCAGATATATGTGCAAAAACAGGATTGGTACTGTTTTAACTTTTGAAAAATTTTATTTTAATAGTGACCACTTGCTTATTTAATCAAAATTTTTATCATAAATAAAACAAATATAATTTTTAGAAATTCGTGGCTTTAATTTTTGGAAAAGAAATGTTGGCGAGAAATTCTTTCAAGTGGAACAATTGGTATAATGCATGCTTAAATTACTTTAACTTTATTTAAGGCTTAGCTAAACATAACACATATTTTTTACAAACAAAACATTTAAATTCATTGCATAATGATAGTTGCATTTTTACATACACTAAGCATAATTATTAAAGAATATTTTAAAAAATAATTAGTAAATACTTTCTACATTGATATTTTAAATATTGGAATTTTAAAGTTTCAAATTTGTTTTAATTTATTTTTATATTATGAATTTAAACGTTTATTTCGAATTATTCATTTACTATTGTGTTGTAACTTGTTGGTGCTTTGAAGACACCGACCATTTTAAGACTCTTAACTCTCTACTATCTAATCGTAACTCATAAGCTAACATCAGTGTTCCTAATTTAATGGATTTTTTAAAAATTTAGCTATACCGAATTTATGCCAGAAATTTTTAGAAAGTGATCTTTGCTTTTTATAGTAACTTACATTCCGTCAGTAAATAAAGTGAAATTCATTATTTAGATATTCAGGTGTGACTGGGATTCTCTGTAGTACGGAAATTTCTAGAACGTAATTTACCATGAGCAGTTTCGCATTAAAGTTTAGATTGATTAAAATTATAACATTTTTGTATAAAAGTATTCACACGCTTATAAAAAATACAATAAATGTAATTAAAAAAAGTGTAATAATTAAATAAACAAAATGAAAATCTCAGATTGCCCTAAAATAAAACCTCAAGTGGACTGTCTAAGTAGATTTTGGTTTCATTTTTCAAATTCTTTAATTTTTTTATTAATGCTGATAAAACTTTAATGTATCTTTTTCGTTAAATCTTTAAAAAAAAATTTACGATGTTTTATTCAGACCAATTACTTTGATAAAATAAATGGAAGTTGCAAGGAACGTAAGTGGCTGAGTTATTCTTAAGTCACGAAGTTTTGTGCAGAGAACTTTGCAGCCCGTTCGAGTTTGGCCAAGGAAAATAATGTTAACTGAAGAAAAAAATGCTTTTAAGAAAAACTATATTTCCGGAAAAATTGTGTAGTCTTATGTTAAACAAGCATTATATTTGCATTTAACGCATCTTCGATCAAGTTTCGCATTTAATCTTATGCAAAATTATAAAATAAACAAATATAATTCTCGAAAAAAATGTCTGTCATTCTCTTAAATAATTTTACATCAAACAACTATTTTCTTTATAATAATGTTTGGTTTATTTTTAAAAGTCCCTGCTTTCACATGAAAAAAAATCACACAGGTTGTATGGTGATTTGTAATTTTGCAAATTTTGATATTAATGCATTTTTTAAATTTAAGTTATGAAATTTTTACAAATTTAAGAATGTTAGATATTGTTAAAAACTTTATAATTCTTGATGGGAATGATTTATTTCGAACATTATCAGCATAGAAAATTATGCAAACACGGATAAATTTATTGTCATTACCTATAATTCGTATTTTTCGTAAGAAGATAAGTTATGTGAATACATTTAGTTATTTATTTTTAAATGCGTGAAATATTTTTCATATGGCTAACTAAGCCTAAATGAACAGAGTGAAAAATGTCCAAGACGGAAATTGGGCCCTACCAGTTTCCCACAAGCAAACTTTTGCCCTCAAAACTGGTATACGTGAGGTGCCGGGTTCGAACCCAATTGCGCCGGTAGGCCTAATCGTTTGCAGTTTTACGTGGTTTTCTTCGAACCTTGAATTTCCTTGGGTAAATACGGGTTAGGTTCCTTTAAAAGACCCCTACGGAGGGTACTCCACCCAGGCCTATATCCCTTGTGTAGATAATTGGCCGTCATAAACATAAACAAATTCATAATAAAACCAAAACGGGAATCGAACCCAGAGCCTTCGTATAGTGCTCCAATGCTTTACCACTAAGCTATGTAGACGAAATGGCTTAATGATAGAATATCAAAGGACACAAATATTTAATGACAAGAACACGAAATTTAAAGAATAAATGGAAGTAAATAACTCTGTTAAATATATGGATTTACATTTCTAAATGTAAAAGCAGTCATGCATTTTTTTTTTAAATATAAATAGAAGACACTCTACCTTTCAGTTAAATCGCCTTCGTAAATTTTACGACACATATGGTATTTATACAATTTCATCTCTAGTCGCAGTTGCCAATTGTTACGATTTTTGACAAAAGTACTTTCTAATATAAATATTTGCCTTATTTATTAACAAAATATTTTGATAAGAAAAAGAGAATATTTCTATTTCGAAAGTTGCGACGAAAAATCATTGTAAACTGGCAGTATTGTGTCATATATTCGCCGAAATTAAAATGTGATTTTAGCTTTAAGAAATACTTACATTTTAATTAAATTTTCATTTATATAACTTTTCTGTATAATTGGTGATCTAATATGTCTACTGTTATTTTTATGCAATACAAAGTTCTGCAAAAGTCCCTGACGCATTTTAAAATTAATTATAAAACCATGTAATTGTGGTATGTCACTGAATTTTGTACAAAAATGTAACAAACTTCACACGATGAAAATTTTCTTGAAGCGAATTAAAAAAAAAAACATTATAAGCTTCGCCCTTAGATGGCATTGTACCTTAAAGTATCAGGAAGAGAAATCGAAAACTCAAAAGTGTCAATTACACATCATTTTATTTTGTCAAGAGCTGTTACAGAACAATAACTTGTGCAATCTGTTAACATAGTAGAATGTAGGCATCCTTTGTAGCGGGCATCACATCCAAAAAAATTTTAATTCATTCCACGTGTTCGCTAGCTCTGATAGTGGAATGGACTAGATCACATGCAGGACTCTCATCTTCCGTATTTCAATATTAGCCATAGCAAAAGCATACAGTTTGTCTTTACATAACACGGAAAGAAAAAAATTGAAATTGGTTAAATCTGGGTTACGTTAGACACAACATATGGACAAGTGGCTCCATCTATGATCAAAATATAGAACGAATTATTTTATTCGCCTGAAGAAAACTTTTCATCATGAGATGTATTTAGTATAAATCGCATTCCTCTACATTAACCGCTTCGCAATGGGAGCCTTTTAAGAAATTTCTAATGTTTTATCATTGGTTTTAAAGACAGAAATTTGTTTCTTATTAAATCGAGAAAATAATCCGATTAAATAAGACGAATTTTACAATACAATTTTATTAGTGGGGATAAGCGAGGATTCTTAAGCCTTTTTTGCGGCACGTATATTTAACTCGCCTTCTCCCCAGGGGGCTCATAACTTGATTTTCTATTAAATTTTAAAATGTGTCAGAAAATTTTGAGAACCATGTACTTTTAGAAATAAAGCTAGTAACACTTTGTTCAATCGAAAATAGTATCTGAATTATAATATTTTACTTATACAGGCCATAAAGAGAAAAAATCATTAGAGTGTTATCAGAGTTTATTAGAGTGTTATTAGAGTTTACCTTTTTCCGAATTTATTAGAATTTTTTTAGATATGTCTGAAAAAAAAAAACTGCTGCAATAATTTAAATTTTAAAAAAAGTAAATAAAATTTTCAAAAATCTTGTATTTTCGTTAAACCGTTAAAATTACAAATAAAATTTCAGTAACTCATTTTAAAATAAATAATTTTAAATCTAGAATTTTTCAGCTTTTTTTAAAAATGCTGCTAAAATTAGAGCCTAGCTCTATTATAACACTTATATCATGAAGCAATGGAAAAAAAAAAAAACAATTTGTTTCACACCACTTTGTAAATTGATCTAAAGAGAGAGTATCTATTACACTGTTACTTCCATTAAAAAAATTCTATGAAATAATTAGGAAAAAATCAACGAACGAAGTAACATCGACAGAATTTAAAATATAGAGCTTAACTAAAATTTCTCTCCTTATTCGGGTATAACATTTTAAACTACACATATGAAGATAAACCTTTTATTAGAGCTGCAATTTTATCATGATTTACATAAAATGGTTGAGCTAGAGCTGTTAAAAGAAACTACTGCAGCAAGTTAAAATTGTAAACAGTAAATATAATTTTCAAAAATCGTGTGTTTTAGATAAGCTGTTAAAACTACAAGAGAAAAAAATCAAGACCTTTTAAGTTAATTAGTTTTGAATTTAGATTTTTTTTGGTTCGTTGAAAGATATTTCTGTAAGCACAAAACAGCTGTATTATGATATTTAAGTCATAAAGAATTGCAAAGAGAATTGTTTCATAGTTTCTTGCAAATTAATCTGAACAGAAAGAGTTTTTATTACAATGATACTTTTATATCTTTAGAAGAAATGTTCGGAAATTCAACGCCAAAAATAAGATAGACAGAATTTTTAAATATAAAGATTAACTAAGTTTTCAAGTACTCGGATATAACATTTTTATAAAATGTATATGAAGAGAAATATTTTATTTTGAATAATTTATTTTTCGTGATTTACCTAAAGTGTTTGAGATATAATTGTAAAACGAAATTACTAAAGCAAGTTAAACCTAAAAATAGAAAACTTGTATTTTATGCCATTAAAATTGCAAATAAAATTCTTATAGTATGTTTTAAGTTTACTAATTGTAAATTTTGATTTCGATTCAAGTATATTTGAGCGTGCTGCTGGCCATTTCCATGCGAACTCGTTTGTCTGTTACGTACTACGATTTTTGGCTACCAGTAGTTGATGTCGGAAAAATGTGACTTATTTTGTTGAAGCTATCTCATCAATTGAATAAAACGAACCAAACTTTACGAAAATACCGGTGGTCAACAATCATAGCAATTTTTAGCCGCGTAACAGACAAACAAATTCGCATGGAATTGCCTTGCAATAATACACAGTGTAAAAAGGTATATTATATTATTAAGTAAAGGAATATTTTTAAAATAAATTTTCTTCGTAGCGTTTTTCAAACTAAAGTATGTACTTAATTTTATATGAAGTATTAAAATTTTACTCACAGTTCGTCAGCTTTTAACACATAAAATATTAAATTAAACATAGACATTCGAAATATTTTGAGAACTAAGAAAAACAGAGACATTTTTAAGAAGTGTATACAAAAAATAAAAGTTCAAAATATTAATTTTCCAAAGAAATATTTTAAATATACGCATGCACCAAACGTCCATAGACTTTACATTTGATAGAGGAACTCGAAAGTTGCCTGACCAGCCCCCTTAAATCATCATTTCAAATGGAATTTCTCTCACAGCTTCTTCCAAATTTATGCGAATAGGTTTTTTTTATATTATTGATATTAACATTCCAATTTAGAGGAAATATGTAAGAATATCAGTTGAAAATATGGCATGGGCAAAATAAAAATATAAACTTTAATTATATAAAAAATATTCGCGCATCAGGAATTAACCCATTAGCTGCTGACGTTGAGTTCACGCAACGGTCAAAATAAATGCACATAAATTATACAAATACCTACTACTATTTTACAATTAAAAAATCCATCTATTTTATAGACAAAAATTTTAAGATCTTATAAAGCCAAAATTGTTTTTCAATGTTTGTGGTGACATGTGACGTTCCGCTGAAAAATTGAAAATTTTAACCTTATAGTTTTGGCGGTTAATGGATTAAGGATTAAAAAATGCTTGTTGATTACAGTTTTCATAAATTTAGAATTCCTCTTGTTATGACTCAAGTAACAAATATTTAATTCATTTATGAGTTTAAATTCAATTTCTTTCATGGCTTCTTCTAAACTGACCTGACGGAAACATTCGTATTATAATTAAATTTTTATTCAAATTTAGAAGACTTGTTTAGGTAAAATCCGTGAAGAAAATATCGTGAAAGCCAACTAAAAACTACAAACATTGCATTAAGATAATTATATGCTTCATAAATGTAGAGTTTTTCAGATTCTTTATTTCTTTTAATTAGTTAATAGAAATAATATCCTTAAGGATCTCGATTTCTTCCTGATAAGACAGTTTACAATGCAGAAAATAATTAGGATACATGGTGAATGAAATCTTCTAAGGTTTAGCCTAATAACTTTAAAACTATATGTGCTTTAAAAATGTTCATTTTTATTATTGAAGTATACTTTACATAATAACTAATGGATATTGATTACTAAGCAGTAAAACTGTTAATACAGCAGAGTAAAAACCATGAGACTTTTTAACCCTGCATATTCTGTAAATTGGAGCATGGATATTTGCTGCGTATTTTTATTTTAATAAATTTCGCAGAGTGTACGCCTGAAAAAAGACTAATGAGAAAATATCAGTAGTTAATTAACAAATGGATTTTGCACGCTGGTAAATGAGCAGATGTAATCGAAGAGTACGGCGTTTAGTTTCATTAAAATACTTTAAAATGAATTACTTTCTAGGGAAGATGCTGATCTGTTTAAAGTATTTTGTTTAAACGTAACAGGTTAAGAGAAAAAGAAAAATGCTAACTGAGAATTCTTACCAATTAAGATTAGAATGATTATGCAGACGGCTTTTCTATTCATAAATCTCTGATATAAATAGAAAAAAAAGTTTAAATATTTTTAAATATCTTTTTAATAAATTATTTTTTGTTTGAAAAAACTACTTTGAATTATCATAGAAAGTGGCCATTTTTAAATAACTGGTAGGGGTAAAAAATTTAAAGAGCATGAACATTGTCTACATTACCTGATATTATAAACTGATCTGAATAGAATTTATTTTTAGCATGATACATTTATTCAAATTAAGAAGATGTTTTTAAGAGACATTTATGCAAAAGATAACATGGGGGCAATTTTAAAATATAATATAAAAATAAAATATTAACGCAACTGAAAGCTACAAAAATTTCGTTAAGATAATTATATGCTTAATAAGTTTAGAATTTTTAGATTCTTTATTTGCTTTAATTAATTAATAAAAATAATATCTTTAAGGATCTCGATTTCTTCCTGATAAGGCAGTTTACAATGTAGAAAATAATTAGGATACATGGTGAATGAGATTTTAGCCTAATAACTTTAAAACTATAGGTGCTTTAAAAATATTCATTTTTATTATTGAAGTATACTTTACATAATAATTAACGGATATTGATTACCAAGCAACAAAAATGTTGATAGAGCAGAGTAAAAACCATGAAACTTTTCAACTCTGCATATTCTCCAAATTGGAGCATGGATATTTGCTACGTATTTTTATTTTAATAAATTTTGCAGAGTGTACGCCTGAAGAAAGACTAATAAGAAAATATAAGTAGTTAATTAACAAATGGTTTTTGCACGCTAGTAAATGAGCAGATGTAATCAAAGAGTACGGCGTTTACTTTCATTAAAATACTTTAAAATGAATTCTTTTCCTAGGGAAAATGCTGATCTGTTTAAAGTATTTTGTTTAAACGTAATAGGTATTTCCACGACAAAAATTCCAACTGAGAATTCTTCCCAATTAAAATAAGAATGTTTACGCAGACGGCTTTTCTATTTATAAATCTGTGATATAAATGGAACAAAAAAGTTGAAATATTTTTTTAATAAATGATTTTTTGTTAAAAAAAAACTCTTTGAATTATTATAGAAAAAGGCCATTTTTAAATAACTAAGTAATAGAGTTGAAAATTTTAAATGTGATATGAGCCATGCCTATGGCATGCCTGTGGTATGAGCAGACGGCTTTTCTATTTATAAATCTGTGATATAAAAGGAACAAAAAAGTTGAAATTTTTTTAAATATATTTTTAATAAATGATTTTTTGTTTAAAAAAACTCTTTGAATTATTATAGAAAAAGGCCATTTTTAAATAACTAAGTAATAGAGTTGAAAATTTTAAATGTGGTATGAGCCATGCCTACATTATCTATATTTCAACAAGTATTTTCCCCACCGTTAGGCATCATAAGTACACATCAAATATAGGACATATAATACATTATAGTATATACACTATAATGTAATATATTATAGTATCATTCTTCCAGAAATATATATGGCTAGTTCCATGGGTTTTGTAGTGTAAGTCACATTGCCTTATAATTGTTATGCTTGTTTGAAACCGTTATTTTCGAAAAGTCTGCTTGGCCTTATTCAATTAATGAGAATGTGCCGATAACATAAATCACATTTTTACGTACTAAAATACTGGTAGCCAAAAATCGTAGCCCGTGACTTACACTACAAGTACTCATGGAAATAGCCATATATATATATATATATATATATATTTAACATAAAGGAAATAAAAAGTTCTCAAACACTACCGTATTGATGTTTTTAAACAAATGATGTTCCATTTGAAAATAATCTTTCATAGATGCCAAGGTTTACGGATTTGGAGTTATACTACTTCCAAATAGTAATATTGACCTTATTTAATAGCAGAATACAGACATTAAATAGCAAGAACATTACTGTTCTGAAACGTTTTTTATTCCAAAATCTTTAATACTTGACATCTTTGAGGATTGCATAATGATACTTAATAATAAATAAAATATTTAAATTTTGTTAAAAAACCAAAAAGGCTGTATGATCCAGATTCCAATAATTCTTTATCTCATCTGTCAAACATCATATTTATCTATCCATAAACACATATATATATGTGTGTACATCAAAGCATGTATCCATAAAGACCTTTTTATCAAAGCATATATCCATCATTCAAAGAAAATTAAATATATGATTTCAACATTACGAAAATTTTAAGTGCTTGAGTCTATCATGTATAGTTTTTAAAACAAGCGAGTTCAGAAAAATATATGTATTCACTATACGAAAACGGAAATTTTTTCTATGACCAAATAAGAGATTAAAAAAAAGTAAAGTGTGGCATAAAACGGGGCCATATAATTTAGCTGCCGATAACTCTTTGTCTCATCGGCCAGACATCATCCGTATATCCATCAAGAGTCGATTTGCAAGCGGGGGCTCTTAAACCCGCATTAGTCGAAGTGAAGAGGCTGGGGAGTAGCGAGGAATGCTTAGCGACAGCTTTAAGATTTAGCAATACCCAAGTGACGTCCGCTGATTGGCTCTTCTCCGCAAATATCGCTTGCCAACACTTTCGCTTAATTTGCGTAAATGTCTGCTTTGCCAAAAGAACATGAAGATTGCTGGCAAAAAAAGAAAATAATAAAAATTGTTCTAGATCTTTTAAGGGAAACAAGTACGATACGGTGAGATACGACAGCTCAATTATTTATATGCGTCGTGTCAAAACTCTTTTTTTTCATCTCTCACGAGTCTTTTCCTCTTCCCATACTTCTACATTCAAAACGCAAAGAAGAACAGTGTCAGTCGAAATACTATTATCATGGGAGATTTTCCTCGTATATCAAAAGCGCCACACTGCGCATTTTCGCGACGTTCTCATTTTATTAAGTTACGATCAACTCTTAGAATTCTCTGTCTGTTTGTATATTTACATACTGTGCAAAGTGTGATTTTTTTTTCTTTTTGATGCTAACGCTCACTTATAAATTTTTGATCCCCACTCTTTGCTTTATGGAGTTTCATACCTCTAGGGGTAGTTCGTGGCGTCGCTGATCACGTGAAATAATATGAAAAAAAGCAATTCAAACTGAGTAAGATGTTATGAGTAACTAATTTGCGTTTAGAGATATCTAATTATTTCCTTCAAATTTGAGAAAACAGCAAACGATTCCAAATTAATGCTAAATAAACTGGATCGGAATATTCTTTCAATTCTGTGCAATTTCATTTAATTTGTATGATTTCAAAAATAAAGAATCCCACTTTCAATGTAGAAATATAAACTTCTCTGCGAAACAAACGCTTATTCTCTTTCAACATGCATTCTTCAAAGAGGCAAAGCGCAATTCTCCAAAGAAAAGATACACCGAAATGTATTTCATTTAAAAAGGAAAAATATGTTAAAGGAACATATATTTTTGCAAGAATTTTTTTAAATGCCTTATTGCAAATTATTTAAAGTGCCTCACTTTGAATTTTAATAAGCCTAAATATTTTATTTTAGAAATTTTGAAACTTAAATCAGAGATGTTATATTAGATAAGAGCACATAATATGAATAAATAATAGATGGTAAAACACTGAAAATGTTACTACAAGTTTTTACATTGTAGATTTCTACTTTTAAATATCATTCTTTCTTCAAATAAAATTTTATTTTCCAATGATTTTTGCATTTGGGGATTTAATTTCCTTGGTTATTACTATATAAAAATATCTTAGGTTTCATAGATGTTAGTTTATATTTTGTCGTAGATAAAGGAAAATTAATTATGTAGAGAAAACATTATTTATATTATTTTTACAAATTAATATGCAATATAATGAATGTGTTGAAAAGAACATGACGAGTATAATATAATGGAAAATACAGTATCCCAAAACAAATGGTTTATGTTTTATGTATTTTAATGCACCGAAATGATAAATTTACTAAAAATAAATTTATTGAAAATAATTAAACAGAATACTATATTCAAAAACTAATCTTTAAAATTTCCACAGTATGTTGTCCATGAGATTCATGTATACAACTTGACTAAGTACTAATTAAATAATTCTTATTTATTTATGAGATAAGTCACATGCATTTTAAAGATATTGATCGTACTAAAACACTTCTTAAATACTATGAACAGTGAATCTCTATAATTTTAAAAAGATTTTTATACACATTTCTCGAATAATTTATTTAATCTCGTGAACGATTTTTAAAAATTAAAATTAAACATTTTATATTTTATTCAAATCTATATTCAATTTAATTACTGATAGTTCAAAATGCAAATATTCTATTTTACGGGAAAACGACAAATAAATTTAAGTTTTTTCCTGTAATGCTACAAGGCAATGGAATTTAAATGAAAATTGTGTACAAATTATTCTGCTAACCGTACCGGGATTGCCGACGTACAATAAGAGGATAAAATAAACGTTTGAAACATACGAAAGCTTTCTACTAGTAAATGTTATTGGATAAAATAAAAAAATTGAGTTCACAGACAAATTCATTAAAAAATTAATTTCTGGTTCTAAACATATTTGTTTGATCAGCACACTATTCGCTGGAAAATTACTGTGAAATGGACAGAAATAAAATTCCAGGCAACTCTTTCCTCTTAAATTTGTCGTTTATACAAGTATTATTTCTAATCCTTTCTTGGCTCTTCAGCGAGCTTCAGCGCAAATTAACGCTACTCTCGTGTAGAGTAGCGCTAATTTGCGCTGAAGCTCGCTGGTGTTCATCTCCGTATTTCTTTATTTTTAGTAAACATTAAAACACTGCTGGTAATTCACCGGAGTTCATAATTAAAGCGCTCGGGAGCCCAGCAGAACAGCGCATTTCAAAAACCGAAGCCTAAATTACCTTTTTCTTTCCTTACCATCTCTAATCTTTCGCTTTCTTTCCTATTAAAACCATAGTGTGTGACACAGCGTGTTTCACACGTAAAAGCAT
This sequence comes from Maratus speculifer, assembly GCA_964019185.1. Taxonomy (NCBI): domain Eukaryota; kingdom Metazoa; phylum Arthropoda; class Arachnida; order Araneae; family Salticidae; genus Maratus; species Maratus speculifer. The sequence continues at coordinate 205,826,352 of OZ025299.1, forward strand.
ACTTGCATCTATTGCTTATACAATATACATGCAGACTCAATGGTTTTCATCTGAATGGTGTTTGTATTGTCGTTGATGAGGTATGCTAGAATTAAACACAGCTGTATCTGACATTTTTACTTGTGTTCGAATTGTATTTAGTCACTGTTTTCTGTTCGTGTTTCTGAAATTTTCCTACTGATAAACGGTATATATCTACGCGGTGCTTAATTTGTTCTGAAGCTCAAAGGAGTGCAGTTCCTGCACTTTATTTTTAGCGAATATTTAAATGTTAGTCGAATTTTATACACTTCACGGACTTTGAAGCACATTTTACCAGAATTTTCGTAAAGTAATACTTGCCTTACTAAATGAAAAATTTATCTTCCGACATAGCGACCAGTACGAAATTTCTGATACGAAAACACCTAAAATCCCCTAAATCAAATGATGCGCACGAGCCCTGTAACATTGTAGTTACAATCGATTCATCAAGCTTTCTGTTTTCTATAAAAGTCTTAAAAAAACAAACAATCGGAAACTTGTAAAATCAAACATTTTCTTAAATTAACCCTTTATGTCTTTGAAGCGTACGGACCCTGTTATATCTGTAAATAAAATTCAAATGTTTTATAATAGGCTAAAACAGAATGAACTACGAGGTAAAATATAATATTAGGAGCTCATAACCTTAGTAAACATAGTCAATTTTGAATAAAAATAAATAATAATATAGTTCATTTCGTTATAAAAATAAATATAGTCCATTTAGAAAATGTGTAATATATGTTTTATTTACTCCCACAGCGAAACAAGTATGTAAACAGATGCTATATACAATAATGTATGTGAAGATAGACTTTTGTTATTTATGGGAACTGATAAAACAGATTTTATGCATCTTTTAATTGGATTTTTTTTTTTCGAAATAGACTTGTTCTACTATGATTGTGAACCAACCCCTCCTATAACCTGTCTCGAGTCGGTTCCTGAAAGGGTTCCTTTATCTTTAGAAACCTCAGAAATATATAGATATTCTATATTTTCATAAGCACTTATCAAAACAATACTCCTTTGCTGCCAGTAATTTTCGGAAACATTTACGGCTAGTTTTCAAAGTATATTAATCTGTTTTCTCAAAACAGAATATGACTTTGGCTGACGCTATCAAAATTTTTATGTTCAACAGCCATGTTTAACCATGTGGAGTTATGAATGATGAGGCGGAGACATATAGTGCATTGTTTAGCAGTTGCGAGTGAAGTAACTGATAAAATTGTCAAAAAATGTCTTTTTTTTTTTTTTTTTTTTTTTTTTTTTTTTTTTTTTTTTTTTTTACAAAAATCGTATTAGCAATTTCTGATTACCACCGGTGAAAACTTCAACCAGTAAACTTGAATAGAAAATTTTGGGTAATTTAAACGCCCTATTCATGAGAAATATCACCCACGAGGGGCGTAAAAAATTCGGTTTCTTTTTATTAGTGTCAGTTTGCGCGTGTAGGCAAATTCTTAAATATTTATTTTCGGCGACGCAGGAGATATTGTTACTGCTAAGGGAAAGGTGAGTGTCTCTAAGCTTTTTGCTGCATTGATACAATCCCATAATTATAAGTGAAAATTGCGTATAAATACAACGAAAGAAACAAGTTTGTAGACGTATTGATATAACGAAATAAATTCGTATAATCAGGGGTCGGAGCATATAGGACAAATTTTATTGTTCTCACCAGCATTTTTTATGTATAATCTGCAAGAGACATTTTAATAAGATGTGCAGTAGGAGTACGTCCCGAAGATTATTGATAAAAGATGCTGGTAAGAACAACCAATTTGTCCTATATGCTCCAACCCCTGGTATAATGGAACTTACCTTTGTTTATTAACCCATTAGTTCCTAGCGTCCCATTTTTGGGACAGTTTTAAAAAATTCAAGTAAGTGCTTTTAACACCAGTTAAAAGGAAGATAAATAAATACTTATTTCCTCGAGACAAATTCCTCGATAAATTAAGTTAAAAGTTATTCTTATTTTAAAAGTAGTGGGAAAATGCAAAATTTGAATTTTAACGAATAAAATAATTCAGGCATTAATGGGTTAAATTAATTGTCTGCATTTATATAACAATGGTTAGCCCTTTGAGCTCTGATGGTTGAATATTCTACCACTGACTTTTAATTCCTAAATGTCACAATGGCACCGGGATGTTCGAACAGCTTTATTTGAGAAACGTTTAATGCAATTTTTTTTTTTCGTTTAAATTGTAAACCGAATTTTTTCTTTGGAAAATACTGGTGTCGATGTGACAATTGGAATTTTGAGAAAATTTACCCACCAGATCTCAAAGGGTTAATAAGCCGAAGATTTTTTTTTTTGATGTCTTTAACGCTAAATGTATACACTTATCCTATTTTTATATTATTTATTGCCCCAGATTATTAAAATCCGAGGCAAGTATACAAGAATGGTTTAATCTAAATTCAAATTAGCCTAATATCTGCTAAATTTAGATTAAACCACAGAATTTTAAATGGTTAATTACCGCAGTGAAAACATTCATTGCGAAACAGCTTGTCGATAATTTACCCACCCAAATCAAGTACTTAGTAATCACTAAGCTTTCACATAGAAGTAACCAATAGCATATTTTATGGTATAATAACAAACCTATTCTTTTCTACGATTGGAAAGGCTTAATAAACAAACTATCTTCCATTTAGGCACAATGTGTAATACTTATAGTATAAAGACATGCACGTTAAACAATAGCATATACACTTTTCCCCCTGTGTATACTTATCTGCAGGTGTCATCTGTCAGTGAATATATGTTTGCATGCCTATATTCACTGTGATGACAACTTGTTTTATTTGTTGATAATAGGAATAAATAAAGTATATTGTTATTATTGTGAGACTTGTTTTATATCCAATTATAAAATAATTTCAACGGAATATTCTTCCTGTGCTCGGAAATAAGTGTGGGACTGAGTTGTTTCTTCCAAAAATGCTTTTGCCCCACCAGTGGCCGAGAGGTTCGGACCTCTCAACTGGTAGACGGCAGGTGCTGGGTTCGAACCCAATCGCGGCTGTCGGCCTAACCGTTCGGAGTTTTCCGTGGTTTTCTTCGAACCTTGCGTAAATACGGGTTAGGTTCCCTTAGAAAGACCCCCACGGAGGGCACTCCCCCTGGTCCTATATCCCATTAGCGTAGATAATCGGACGACAAAAATCAACCAACCAACCAACCAACCAAAAATGCTTTTTCTTAAAATATGTCGTAGCTATTTTAGGGTTATTGATAATGTTATGATTTTTGTTAGTGTTATAGTTTTGAATGATTCTATTTTTAGTATTCTTTTATTACTCATTTTTACTGAGGAATATTATTAAAGGTATATTTAATCCGAAATATTCTAACAATAAATACCACTGCATACTTTGACTTCCTTAACACTAGAACGGCCGGAAATTTTACTCAAGTTTCATAATAATATTTCACACCAGAATTTTCATTAAAAATTATTTAATTGATTTATTTAACATAAATATTAGTGGTTTAAATTTAGCTTATTTCAAGAAAAAAATTCTGGCTCGAATTGAAATTCAATCACATAGTTGGAGTCGAATTGACTTCTTCCGGGCGTTCTAGTGTTAAAAAATAAAGTTATATACCTGTAACAAGTCTCATAAAACATCTTGCATTAACCTTAAAATATGCCATTAAACTTTATATGTGCCACTGAAATTTTATTCTCAAAAAATAAATTGGTACAAGAATTTCAATAAAAACTGCTCTGTGAGCACACAAATAAGTGATTTCTAATAAGTTTGATCTATATATTAATTCAAGTGGTAACATACTTAATGCTGTATATACAAACAAAGAGTGTGATTTCTTGGTTAGGATTCAATTGAAATGATACTTAAAAAAACGTTATTTTCACAGAAACGTATTTATTTCTAATTAACCCCTTGAAGGGCACCGGTATATGTTATATACCACTTAATTTTAATTCCCAAATGCCACATTGACACCAACATTTAAGAATCAACTCTTGCTTCATATGATATACTCGAAGAAAAGCTTTTACTTTGTTCCATATAAAATTATTTATAAATACCGGTGTCAATCAAACATTTTAACATTTTATTAGCAGAAGTGCTTTGCCCCTAAAGGGGTTAAAAACAATTTCAATAACCTGAACTCCTTTTTCATACAGAAACAATCGCGTATATGCACATGTAATATATTTATTTGAATGTTTGTTCAGAAGATTCGAAGTTCAGTGAAAAATCAAAATAATATATAGTTCCTGCAGTTTCACTGAAACTACCAATATTTTGTTATAGAAAATCTCGAGTCGTGTAGTCATACCGTTTCATAAAACCATTCGTCTCTAAATAAATACTGGGATATTTCTGACCTAAAGTCAGGGAAATTCGCTGACATGTAAGAACATTATAATACGTCAAGCAAATATTTAATGCATATAGTAGTGATGTAAGTATATAATTTTCATAAAATTTCTGTTACATGATGTATGATTAAGCGATACATATATATGTATATATTTACTTCAAAATCTAAAAATTACAAAATTCTGTGTTTTACTAATTCAAAAATTACTTTTCGAAAGTAGAGGTATTCTCCGTGGACACCAAGTTGCATAATGAGTCATATGCCAACCTCAATTAGTTGTTTTAAATTAAATAAATATTTTTGACCCAGAAAATTTATTTAATAAAATGTTTCTTATTTCTATGCAATCTAATGAACCATTTGGTATTATTTTAATCTTTTATGAATTATACTGGTTCAATATATGTTTATTTGACTGGAAATACAGGAGTTTGGCAGCTATAATCAATTCTAAATGTGTAGTAAACATGATAATTTTATGACGTATTTACATTTTATAAAAACCTAAATATATTGTATTTATATAAAACTTTAAAATTCTATTAGACGTATTGAATACACGTTTATTTAAATTTTCATTTATTTCAAGCAGTATTTTGCTCAAAATCTCCCTAACTTTTAATTTTAAGAGCTACAATATAATTTTAGTTTACTTCAAAAGAATGCCACATAAAAAACTGTTTTCCGAAAATTCTTTTTTTATAAAACCGGCAAGTTTACATTTAGAGTTTTATATGCGAGAGTAAACACTGAATATTTTAATATTCATTTTATTGTAAACAAAATACACTCAAAATATGCTTCTCTGTTGTGAGAAAATCGATGTACCAGAAAATTTGTTTAAGAAATGGATAAAGAGGCGAAAATATTTTAAATGACTGTTATTTAAGAACTTTAAATTTTCGAAAACGATAAAGTATTTAAATAAAACTTAAATAAATTATGTATACCTGTATATTATGAAACTATTTTCTTTTTACTATTTTTTTTATATAAAACTTGTTTAGATGTGAAAAAAAAACTTGATATGAAGCAATTTAATACGTTTAGAAAAGGCAGATTTTAAGATATTTAAAGTGCAAAAAGCTGCATCTTAAAACTTCGCCCATGTATGATTTTGATACTTTAAAATCAAACTCATGTAAAGTGTATTAATTGAAACCTTTGTAGGTTTCAATGGCTTGATAATTCATTTCTTTTAAGAGTATTAAAACGGGAGAACGCGCGCCGGGCCTTTTAGACCCGGAGTGCGCATGAATTTTGCAATTTTTACCACTAATTTTTTAATAGTAATCTTCAACTTATTTTATCGCAGAATTTGTAAGGATTGTCTCCGTCTAAATAAAATGACGGTTATAATTTGATTTTAATGGTGACAAAGTTAAAACCATTTATACCCTAGGTAAGCGCGCATTCTCCCGGATTAATTGAAACTGTAATATTTTTCTATGTTTTGATTATACATATTTCAGTTTCTTTATTTCTATAATCTGATTCTTTATCATGGTTCACACCACATTACCAATAACTTTTTACAGTATTTTCAGTGTATTTCACTGCAAACAAATAGTGTGACATTTGAGATTAAAGATGGTGAACATTCTGTTTCTTAAAAATTAAATGTAAATTTTCTGATTATTAATAGTTGTGCCATAGTCCTTAAAAAATATAAAGAGTGTGCAAATCCTGTTTATTCTAAGTAGATTCTAAATATTCCGGAAAATGGAGCACCGTGGACAACATTTAAGGTTTTGGGGTACTTTTTAAATTTCGTATTCAAGCTACAGAAACAAACTCCACAATATACCTTAGTTCCATGTTCTTCGTTTATGCATTTTCTTAAAGTTTTTTAATAATAATAATAATAATAATAATAATAAAATCATTTTAACCCTTTGCACTCGAGAGGTGACTCTCACTCACCACTAGCGTTGTCAGGTGTCCCTCCTAAATAGGGACACTAAATGCTTTGGAAACCATTAATATCTTACAGTTAATTTCGCCATCTTTGATCACAGATTATTCAGCCTATATATAAGGCAAAGATAAATAAAAAATAAATAAATTTATGAAATAAAAAAAGAGCCAAAATGCCTTTCTAGTGCTTTACCCCAATGCGTCGCTGGCGATAAAACATTCCTGTATATTAAATGATTGTTACAATGTCCTGTACCAATCCTTAAATTTTGTACCATTAATTTAGAATCACCTTGTATGTAATAAAATATTGAATTTTTTCTTAGTACTTGCTTCCCTCTAAAGATAATTTTGATCATCGTCAAGTATTTTAAGTGGATTTTTTTACTTTCTTTCGTTTATCTATAGACCGGTGCATGACGATAAACAGAATGGTATAGAGTGATTTGAAACATAAGTTTGATTTGAATTGTTTTTCCTTCACAGATTATATGAATTTTATTTTTTATATTGTAATTGGCAAAAGTATAGATTTTCAAATATTACACGACGAAAATCTCAAAATCCACCTGATTCATTATAATTCTAACACAGAATATGATTAATCTAGAAAGTAACTTCAAATGAGGGAGATACTAAATTCATTGCAGAGAGAAAAACCTAATGGAGTTTGATTTAAATGACGTTTATATGATGCATTCGGGACAAGTAAAAAAAAAAAATCATGTCATCTGATATATTTAAGAAAAAAAAATTCTAAACACTATTTAATCATTGAAAATATATATTTATTGCACCAAAAGCGAAATATGATAAAATACTGGAGACAGACTAATTTTTTACTAGAGACAGGTAATTTTTTGAAATGTTAATGGGTTGAAATATTATATTCATATGTTGTAACTTGCATAAATACAGATTATGAAGTATTTTGTGACGAAAACGCGCAAAATCCACCTGATTGCCACACGTGATTCATTCTGATTCTGACATAGAACATGATTAATCTAGAAAGTTACTTCAAATCAGGGAGATACTACATTCATTACAGTGAGAAATACCTAATGAGCTTTGATGTAAATGACATTTACATGATGTTTCGGGGCAAGTAAAAAACAAAAAAATCCTGTTATCTGATATATTTAAGAAAAAAATTCTAAATGCATTTAACTAGCAAAAATATACATATTTATTGCACCAAAAGGGAATCATAATAAAATACTGGAGACAGACTAATTTTTTACAAAAGACAGGTAATATTTTGAAATATTAATATGTTGAAATATTATATTCATATGTTGTAGCTGGCATAAATACAGATTTTCAAGTATTTTGTGACGAAAACGCGCAAAATCCACCTGATTTCTCCCCGTGATTCATTCTAATTCTGACATACAACATGATTAACCTAGAAAGTTACTTTAAATGAGGGAGATACTACATTCATTGCTGCGAGAAATACCTAATGAGGTTTGATGTAAATGACACTTACATTATGCTTTCGGGACAAGTAAAAAAAATCATGTCATCTGATATATTTAAGAAAAAATTCTAAATGCATTTAACTAGCAAAAATATACATATTTATTGTAGCAGAAGGAAAATATAAAAAAATACGGGGAACAGACTAATTTTTTACTAGAGACAGGTAATATTTTGAAATATTTATATATTGAAAATTATATTCCTATGTTGTAGCTTGCATAAATACAGATTTTCAAGTATTTTGTGACGAAAACGCTCAAAATGCACCTGAATTTTCCACGTGATTCATTCTGATTCTGATACAAAACATGATTAATCTAGAAAGTTATTTCAAATGAGAGAGATCCTACATTCATTACAGCAAGAAATACCTAATGAGATTTGATGTAAATGACATTTATATGATGCTTTCGGGACAAGTAAAAAAAATCATGTTATCTTATATGTTTATGAGAAAAAATAATACTAAATACTATTTAATTATTAAAAGTATATATTTATTGCACGGAAAGGGAAATATAATAAAATGCTGGAAATAGACTAATTCTTTTACTAGAGACAGGTAATTTTTTGAAATATTTATATTTTGAAAAATTATATTCATATGTTGTAGCTTGCTTAAATACAGATTTTCAAGTATTTTTTGGCGAAAACGTGCAAAACCAACTGATTTCTACACGTGATTCATTCTGATTCTGACATAGAACATGATTAATCTAGAAAGTTACTTCAAATGAGGGAGATACTACATTCATTACAGTGAGAAATACCTAATGAGGTTTGATGTAAATGACATTTCTATGAATCTTTCGGGACAAATAAGCAAAAAATCATGTCATCTGATATATTTAAAAAAAATAATTGTAAATACTACTTAATTATTAAAAGTATATATTTATTGCACGGAAAGGGAAATATAATAAAATGCTGGAAATAGACAAATTTTTTACTAGAGACAGGTAATTTTTTTAAATGTTAATAAAGTTTTAACTTATGTATTTCGTTACCCGATTTAATGATAACCTTGTTTTAACGATGATTTTCAAGGGATACATTACAGTCGTTGAATCGGATTCGACCATAAACAGATCATTTTAATTTATAGTTATTTTTACTTTTACTTACCCATCATACGTAGTATAGGGTAAATCTTGCAATCGTTTTGAAAATCGAAATTTTTTTGACGGATTTACACGTTTCAGATACTGAAGATTCCGAAAAACATATTAAAAAAAAATGCCGTCCGTCCGTCTCTGTGTGTGTCTGTCTGTAAACTCTATATCCCGAACAAATTGAGACAGATACTTGAAATTTTGTATGTACTTAGTGTGCAAGAATATCAGCAACCTCGATTATCCAGAACTATTTTTTTCGGACTCTCGAAAAATTCATTCTGATGAAAGGTACATAAAATTTTTCGAAATTTTTTATTTTAAGGAGTGGAAGTAAAAGGCAATAAAATAACACAAATTTTGCGTAAAGAATGAAGTTGAAAGGATTACTAGTTGCCGAGATATGTGTAATCCTGTTTTCCACATTCTCCGATTTTTCATGACATTCTATTTCATTCAAATTCCAATTCAAAGATATATTTTAATTGAAAATGAGACGCTTAATCGGATGCAGTAAATTGCTAGTTAATATGATTATTATTTCTGAAGTTATAAGGATGTTTCTTTTACGCAATCTGGTACTACTTGAGTATTTTGGCGTTTTATATAATTTGTCGAAATTGGCTCATCAGCAATTCATTAATAGATCATTACTATGTATATTAAAACTATTTAAATACCCATTTAAATTTTATTTTGGAATTGAGATGCATGCTATAAATAGATTACACGCGTTATCTGATTATACGGAAGTAGAAGATTAAAGGATCATTTTAAAGGAAAGCTCTACTTTTTAAAGGATTTGGGCGTTAAAGGGTTAATAAAATACTAAACATCATGTCGAAAAATTAAATAAAGCTTTTTGTGTTGAATCATTTAATAATGCTATGTCCACAGCGATATTATCAGATAAAAATTTACATAAACCATGTTAGTAAACCGATATCTAAAGTTATATTGAGAAGAAATCTTTTTGAAAGTAAATATTTTTACATAGAAAAAAAAAACGATTTCAAAATATTAAATACCCAGCAAATTTGAGACGAAATGAAAAATATTCGCAAACGTCAAAATAATTTTCTTCCATCTTGCATCTAACATTTAAGCTTCTTCATTTGCGTTAATTCGAAACAGCAGTAGAAAAAACAAATTGGACGATATTTGGAAGTTTAAAACAGTAATATATAAATTTTCTCAACCTTTTATGTCGGGAATTTGCATACATTTGCGATAACTGCTGAGGAAAGTGCAGTGGTCCGAAACGCTCGTAGGAGAAAAAAATGACAAATCGAGCTTTTTTAACAGTGACTGGTCTTCACATTATACTAATGTATTAGATTTGGTTCTCATTTGCATTCAAATTAAAGGGTAGAAATACTCTCAGAAAAGTAAGTAAAGGCGCATTCTTACGGTTACTTGGACCTGCAAAAGTTTATATTGCCTACCTCAAAAAATAAATAAATAAAATAACAAGAAACATATACTCAAGCTGTTTTGGGGGAAAACGATGAGTTAAATACAGAAAGTAAATTTAAAATTTTTATAGACAATTAGTGGATGTAGTTCACCTAATTTACAAAGAATATCTCTAAATAAAATAACTAATCTTAATGCAAAATATTGAATTAGGAAGAAGGAAAGCAATTAAAACATTTTCAATTTCTTTGATTAAATGTACGGTGAAAAGAAAAAAGGAAGTGGATGCTGTACAGTAAAAACTAAATTATTTTTCTTGTGATATAGATGAATATGCAGATAGATTATGGAGGCGAGTGTTAAGAATAATATATTTGTAAAAAATTCTATATAATTTTTTTATTTATAAACATCTTAAAAGCAGTAATATAAACTCCATTCGTAAAAGCTTATAGTGAGAAAAGAAAGCATTGGCATAATATATAAGAGTGGTTTAGTTTAAAAGATTTTTTGCACAACATTTATAAACATATAAATACATTTGGACTATAACATCAGGTCAAAGTATATCTTGATGGACTAGCAAAAGTTTCTATTACCTACCCAAAAAGAAAAAAACTACTGAAGCTGATTTTGTTGATGATTGAAATACAGAAACAAAATTTACTACTGAAAATTATTAGATACAAAGAGCAGGGCTCCCAAATGGTCCGCGAAGTGAATACCAATAATTTTTAACAGAAAATTTCATAGTAAATTTCTACAGCATTTGTGCTAAAACTAACCTCAGAAGGTGTTTTCGACGCAATTTGCAAGAAAAATATAAATTGAAAATCTTTCTAAGAAAATATTGATGTTCAGTTCGCGGACCATTCGGGAGCCCTGAAAGAGCATTTAAGCAACAAAAAATATTTATAAAAGAAAAATATAAATCAAATCATGGCATAATACTACGAGTAGTTAAAAATAATCTTTCCTATGGTTACATGGATAAGAGGAAGTTTTCATTTCTTACACCGAAAAAAGTAACCTCAATCCTCCTTCATATCCCCAAACTTATTTATGGGGAAAAAGATGTTTGAAATAGAGAAAATAAAATTTAAAATGTTATTGACAATTACTTGAGGTACTTCACACAAGTTCCAAAAAATCTACCTCAATAAAATAACTGCTTTTTTGAGAAAAGTATTCAAACAAATTATTATATTAAGTGGAATGAAAGCAGTGGTTTAAAAATTGTCCAATAATTTATTTTATTCTATAGCGTAACAACTGTAGAAACTGGACATGGGCAAGCTCGAAATCGTTTCAGTCGTTGACGTATTAAACGCCCCAGATGTCTAGAACATCCTGGTCATGTCATGGCTTTAACTTAATGAATTTCGCTTTTATTTTTTTCGCTGCTATCTTCCGTGATCTGAGCGCCATTTCCGTAAAGTCTGAAGGTGGCTCGCAATCACTGTTGCCAGATTAGGTGCAAAAAAGTCCCCATATTATTTGATTGTCACCGCTTTTTTTGAAATCGAAAAATTCGACCTATTTAAAAAAATAGATGAAAAATCCTGAAAAATTAGACAAATTATTCTATTTAAAAAAAGTGGTGACAATAAAATAACCTGAATTTTAAAAAGTCTTCAATTTGGCAACACTGCCCACAATCCCACCTATTTGGAAAATAATGGTGGAAAAGAAAATGGTGGAAAATAAGGACGAAAAACTTTACTGCTAATGAAGATAGAGATATAGATTTATCAGATTAAGATGTCAAGCGAAAATATTAAAAAAATACTAGAACCTTAATACTTTGAAACAGAATTATTTGAAAAAAAAACTTAAAATAGACATAGCGATATAAAATTTTTTCATTTAAATGTAGAATGAAAGAAATAAAATCGTGGCATAATATTGAAGAATGACTTAAATAAAAGTACATTCTGAGGGATCGGAGCGTATAGGACAAATTTTATCGTTCTTACCAGTATCTTTTATCAATAATCTTCATCAATAATCTTTTTTGTATTTCTATTGCATATATCATAAAAATTTCGGTCGAAGATTATTGATAAAAAATGTTGTTAAGAACAATAGCATTTGTCCCATATGCTCCGACCCCTGCAATCTTATGGTTCGTTGTACCAGAAAATGCTTTTATCGCATACTTGTTTGGGTGTTCGTTCTCCAATAAGTATCTGTTAAAAACATATTTGAGAAAATGGTAATTGAAATACAGAAATATATTTTTAAATATTATTGATAATTATTCGATGTATTTTGTGGAGGTTTGGCAGAATATCTATGAATTGAATAACTAGTCTCGTACAGAATTTGAATGAGGATTTAATTCGAAAGAAGGAGAGCAATTCTTAGAAAGATTTTAGAGCTATGTAATAAAATCGACAGGTAAAATATAAATAATAAATATGCTGCAAAGGAAATGTAAAATATTGGTAAAACTATGTAATTGGCAGTAATTAAAAATATATTGGAATCTCAAGTGAAAATAATATAATAAAAGTAATAAAAATAATAATTTGGAAGGGATTTTTAAATTGCAACTTTAGATATAATGATATAAACACAATGAATATACGCGAATAATAGAAATACTGCTATGGTATAATGTCTAATATTAGAAGCACCAGGGATATCACTTAACCCCTTGAGGGGCGGCGGTATATATTATATACCACCTACGATTGGTGAAGATTCACACCAGAAAAATGTTATTAAATTTCACTTTTCTAACCTTGGTGGAAAAAAGTCGTGAAATTGATTTTCCTCTTTTTGATATAACTTTTTTACAAATTTCCGGTGGGAGTTCAGAATTACACGAACGCAATTGCTTGCCCCTCAAAGGGTTAACCGTTTGAGCTCTGGTGGGTAAATTTCTTCAAAATTCCAAATGTCACATTGGTACCAGTATTTTGCAATGAAAAAAATCGGTTAACGATATACACACACAAAAAAAAAATTGCATTAAACCTTTTTTTCATATAAATCTGTTCGAATTTTCAGGTGCCGTTGTGACATTTCGGAATTAAAATTAAGTGATAGAAATTTCAACCACCAGAGCTCAAAGAGTGACGTTTTATTTTTTAAAATACACATCAGAATTTTTATTTAGAGCTTCTTTATCCTTTCTATAATACCTACCTACACATATTAGGTTTTATACATATAATAGGTGGCTCTTTTTAAGTTAAGAATAATGTATTTTCATTAATAAAATGAATGTGGTATGTAATATTAACTTTTTTAATGTCACTTTAACCCTAAAGAAGCATGATACAAATGTGCGCATTATATATATATATATGATATCGTCTTAATCACATAATAAAATTTCATATCCCGTTTTTATATAATTTGTGAATGGTATTACATTTCTAATGGACAAACCCAGAATAATAACCAATAATACAGCTGACTTCTGGCTTTTTTATGGTTAATTCTCAGAGACTACCCCTGCATCGGAACTGCTAGTGACAATAAAATATATAAATTCACTATCTAGAAATTAATTAATTGAAATATAATTAAAATAATGTATTGCTACATTAGAGAGTCTTACACACCGATTATTTCAAATTCTTACAATTTTAATGTTTAAAGACAAAACTGGTGCATTATATTCAAGGGTTCAATTCATTGAAGTAGGTATCACGTAAGACAGCCTGTGTATTTAGAAATTCAAGTGTTTTTTTTTTTCAGTTTGATGAAGTATAGACGCTTTTTCCCTTGAAAGGCATATTATTAAATATGTGCAATTATACGTTCCGCTATCAAAGTTGTTATTTCCTAGTTAAGCATGCGCTCGCGCGCACACACATACATGTATATAATATATATATATATATATATATAAATATATATATATAAGATTGCTAAAACATTTAGCTACCTGTTTAGTATTACAATGGCGTAACCAGGGTGGGTGCCCAAGTGCGCTGAATACTAGTAATTTTTTTAAGTTCTGTTTGCCTTATCTAACCAGAAAATTTTCTACTATGAATGAAAAAGGAAAAACTTTACAATATTACTAGTTTTGGGTACCCACCCTGGTTACGCCACTGTATTACATAAAAGTTGCAAAAATGGCACACACTCTACAAATTCAATTTTAAAATACTTCTAGGAACCTTCCAAAAAATGTATTTTTATTTCTGAGAATGTTATCTGAAAATAATTATCTTATTACATATTATCTTCTCATCTCTGCTTTTCTTTATAAGTTTCTCATAATAACTAATTAAGTTCTCTTTTCGATGTTACAAATCTATAAATATTTATTCACCATTTAAGGTGCATAATAAAATTACTTATTCTCTTTGTTGTTTAGAAATATTTAACATTAAATTTACCAACAACTTGCAGTTTCTTCGGTACCAAATGAAAATATTTCGATTCTAACTAGACATTTCATCATAATGCAAATAAAATATAATTAACGCACACAGATAATTTAAATAAAAATGTTAAACAGTTTTAAATAAAATTGTGTTATGAAATGTTTTTATAAAACTTGAGTAAGATGCCAAGAATGTTTCATGCTAATAAAGAAAATACTAACTCAATATTTGTATTGCCAAAAGTATTTCTCAAATAAGAGAAAAATATGAAAACGACAATCATCCTTTTAATAGGCATAATTATCAAAGGAGCATTTCTTATTACTATTTTAAAATGTTATGTAACAACATGTTAAGTAATAACATAGAATCATTTTTAAATAAGAAATACTGATCATAATCAGTATTTGGAATTTCCCGAATGATAAATTTCTGTCAACGTTTGTAAAATTTTTATAGTGTCTCTGTAAGTATTTTATCAATTGCATATACTAAGTATATTACATAAAATGCCAGTATGAATTTCACAATTTTAACTTTTCATAAATTAAATGAAAAAGTAGTTTTCTCAACTAGTATTTCTTGAATAAATATCGCTTAATGAGTATTTAGAGACACCGTGTGAATTTAAATTTAATAATAGAGTGCATCATTTGAAACATGGATCAAAATAAGCGCATAAAGCACAAAATTTTTTTAAAATTTTACGCAGAACTCTTGCAATTAAATTTGTCTCTTGGTTGTATTTTGTAAAGTACAATTACCGTAATTTCGCGTGTATAAGCCGCGGATCAAACAATTCTTTTTGGACCCAGAAATCTTATTTAGTGATTGAAGAGAAATATTTACGGCGATCTAATTAGCTATATTTGTTTCTTAAAAAATTCTGGGTCGAAAAAGAATTGTTTGATCTGCGGCTTATACACCCGAAATTACGGTAGTAGAAAACTTGTGAAATTGTTATATAATATATACAGAACGCTGTAGTAATATGTTTGGGTTGAGGCATAGAAAGTATTATGAATCAGCATAGAAACTTCGGTAGGGCGTAGGGAATATATAACGGACTTATCCTAAATTAAAATCAATTTTGAAAAAGTTTATCATGTTAAGGGAGTCCAAGACACATTTTAAAATAATTTTTATTTATTACGTTAAAATTTTGAATTTTTTTGCGATGGTTAACTGTACCATTTCTAAATAAAATCACATGGTAAAACTTCTCACAATTATTTAAAAAGTTTTAGAATTTAAAATTTATTAAAAGAGGGGTATTTAAAATAATTATAACTAAAAATATTTGTTGTAAAATTTATTTATTTTTATATTTAAATAAACAAAAGTATCTATATTATAATTTTGATTCAGCGTTCCTTTTAAATATTAATTAAAAAAATATTTAAAGTAAAAATTTTAAAAAAAGATGTAACTTTTCTTTTAAAAATTCATGTTTTCAAAAGTAAATATATTTTTTTTAATCTGCATTAATAAAATTAAAGTAAAACGATAAAAAAAGACATATTCCAAGTTTTAAGCATTTATGTTTAACGATTCTTGAGTTATACCAATTTAAATCCGAGAAATATTGAAAAATCTTATCATGAAGAAAAACGTATTTTCACAAGAATTCATTTCATGACAACCGCTGCTAGATTTTGGAAACAAACAAAACGAAAAAATTAATATTTCTTTTTATAATTAAGATAGGAACATGATTTAAACAACATTTTAAGCATTAGAAAAGAGAAATATTTTTAGCGCGATAAAATGTTTTTAGAACATTTGATGATTTTTGTATCTTGGACCCCCTTAAGTAATATAAATAATTAAAAAACAAATTAGGCTCTATGGAACATAAGTACGGTTCTAATGTGCATATTATTATTATTATTATTATTATTATTATTATTATTATTATTATTATTAAAAGTATCATTAGCAGGACTAATATGGATTTTTTGAGTATTAATCCTTCATTATAGTACAGTTCTTCTTATTGAATAGTAGAATTTTTTAGAACTTTTTGCGTTAAAAAATGGAAAGTTTATTATTCAGAAATGTGCTACTGAAAAATGAGAAACGTATGTGTCCTGATTAGGAAATAGTGTTATCAAAACAACTGATCCAATTTCTCGCTATTAACTTATTCTAAAATTTAAAAGAAGTTTAACCTGCACCTTTTCTACTAGGGGTGTTTTTGTCGTTGAAATCAGAGCGCGTGTAGGTGCTAAGTTTTGAGTATATCGTGTATATCGTATCGTGCTATTTCGTATAGTAATAATTCCAGTAGTTCAAAACAGAATTCTGATATTTAACAAGGAGAATATTATTATTAAAAACTAGTTGTACTCAAAAATAAGCATTTTTACTTTCCCTATTAATAATAAAATATTGTAACATGAGAATTTAATTTCGATAAATATTTCTATTTTTCTATTATATTAATTGAAACCAGGGAGTTTTTCTTAGCTATAAGCTTTTTTTGTTGCACAACATTACAAAGTTTAATAATATTTTAGTATTTTTAAGAAGTGCTACGTCTACTTTAAAATATAGAAAAGCCAAGAAGACACTTTTATTAGACTTTTTGCAAAGCAGTAAAACTCTAGAACAAGCTAGGAAGACCCCTTTATTAGATTTTTCGAGCGACAGTGAAACTGCTTCTTTTTTGTAAACTGTCTTGGCTACTTTTATAGTTATTTTCTTTACCTTTATAAAGTAATTTATACTTACAGACATATGAAGAACCAATAATTGTCTGCGTGTGTGTATGGGGTAGTTGGCTAGACTGTTAATTCGATTAAAAAGCTTATTTTCTAAAATATATCCAAATAAAAATTTTCCTAATATTCCCAATTTAAAATAAGTAAAATCAATTTCAAGAATTGTATCATGTATAAAATTTCTGTTAAAAATCTATATGTATGACCGTGTTAAATTAAAAAAAAATCTAGAAAACAGAAATGCTTAGAATCAAATATAAGAATAAGAATTGTTAATTAACCCTTTGGACTCCTGTGCCTCTTACACAAATTTTATTCGATTAGCACCACTTTTTTAAAAGAACATTCTTTGAAATAGCCAATCTCAAAAATGCTCTGATTAAATTAGGAAAATTTTATTATTTACTGGTACCAAAAACAAATTTTCGAAGGAAAGGCGATGTTTCCGCAGCGGAGGCAACGGAGTGCCAAGGGTTAAAGCTCATAAAGAAAAATTAGATTTTCGAATAAAATTTAATCATTTAACTGATTCTCTTTTTTATGTACAATAAATTGAAAATATGGCATGTACACCTCTTTTTCAAGCTAAAATATTCATGATATTGAGTCTAAACATTTCTGGCATTAAATAGTATGAAATTGTATTTAAAACATTTACTGATGACAAAAAACTTTAAGTCATGGATCAAGCAAACTCTTCTTGCCCGTACGACGTACGGGTAAATCAGTTAGGTGGTTAACCCTTACCGGCACAGTGTTACCACTCCGGCAACTACTAATTTTAATTTCAAACTTACAAACGGCACCAATATTATTTTAGTAAAATTTTACTTTTACAATGACAGCTTAAATCAGGGAATTCTTAATTTCTAAAAAAGTCTTTTGTAAATTCCAGTGTCAGTCAATAACTTCTTATTTTACGAACAGAATTTGTCCGCGCCGGAAAGGGTTAAAATACTGATTAATCAAAAGAGTAATATCAGCAAAATGGGACCTACCGTTGCTATTAAAATACTGAAGATCAGAGGATATTATATGCGATGTCATCACTAATGGACTCACTAGCGTTAGAATTCACAGTGGCAAATTTTGAAAAGCAATTTTTTTTATATTTTCTTTGTGGAATATCTAGCATCTTACAAAACATTTACAACTATTTAAATATTTTAGTTAAAATTCGGAATCCGAAAATCTTGCTAATTTTTTATTGGAGGATTTCATATTCTTTCAGAAAGTTTAACCCTTTGAGGGGGCAAAGCACTTGTATTCTTAAAATGCTGAAATGGTTGAATGACACTAGAATTTAAAAACAAATTTACTTCAAAATAGATAATAGCTTTCCTTCATGTACTTCAAGTAATTAAAACTTTCATTTTTCCCTGATGTCAATGTGTCATTTCGCAATAAAACTTAAGTGGGATATTTTTTTCCCACCACCCTTCAAGGAGTTAAATAGTTATTATTGTTTAGTAACATGATAGATATATTAAAAGAAAACAGCTATTCGAAATATTCAGGTGTGTATTGTAACGCTAGAGAATTTCGATTGGTCGGTCGATTAGTGATGGCGGCACACCTCGTGTCCTCTGCCCTTGAGTATTTCGATGAC
Organism: Maratus speculifer; assembly: GCA_964019185.1. Lineage (NCBI taxonomy): Eukaryota > Metazoa > Arthropoda > Arachnida > Araneae > Salticidae > Maratus > Maratus speculifer. Next base: position 205,845,362 of record OZ025299.1, read on the forward strand.
AGTTGACCTATTCGTTACATTACATGTATTTTGACAGCATTACACAGCTAACCTGTGAGGACGCGCGCCGAGAGGGACAAAATCCACAGTGCGTATGTTTTTTTAGAATTGTCACCACTATTTTTTAAAGCCGTCTTCAACTTATTTTATTACAGAATTTGTAAAAATTATCTCCGACTAAATAAAGTGACGTTTATTAATTGCATTTATTAGTGATAAAGTAAAAACCGTTCGTACACTTGGTATGCGCGCGTTCTGTCGAATTAACAATGTGTACAGTTTTTTTTTAACAAAAATTTATTAGAAAATGTTTCATGTTTTGTAATTAGAAATCGCTTAGATTTCGGTGGTTGTTTTAGGTAAAATTTACTATTAAATTTTACTGGTAAGAAAAATTCGTACAAATTGTCAATTATGATATTCTATAAGAATAATAGATTGCTTTTAGATAATATGCCATTAGTATTTGTTCTAGCGCCGAAAAATTTCATTTGTGTAATTTTCTACTGTATGTAGAAAATTACACTGCTATTTTTTAATCGGCTATGATTGGAAAATTTATTCTATGTTAAGGAAATATTGTATCATACATATATTAAAATATCCTTTATATGAATAGTTAACTTTATAAGACTATCTATTTTCTCTTACTAATTTCTATTTAACTTTTTTATTTTCTATTTCTTCAGCACACCAGTTCGTTAATCTTATATATATTATACAATTTTTAATTAAAGTATGGAATTAATTTTCTGTTACCGGAGACTTATTTTTAACAAGGATACTATTAAATCACTTAAATTTAAACAATTTACTTATAATTTAAATTGTTTTGTGGATATTCAGAGATAGTTATCTCAAATTCACTGATTATTACAGTAAATTACCTAAAATCTGGAAAATTTAAAACATAAAATCCTTTAAATAAAAGACATGCTGTACGAAAAGTATTAGTATTTTCACCTATGTAAAATCCATTTAAATCTTCTAAAATATAACTCCACAAAAAATGAAATATTTATTCGCTTTCAAAATTAAAATTGAAATGCGTTAAATTCTATAATATTAAGTATAATATTATTAAAAATTCAAAATCTTTCAAAGTTATTTTAAATGTGTACCAATTTATAATCAGAGTAAAAAATTCTGGGTTTTCCTTCAAAGATACCTAAAAAGAAAACCTTTCAAAAGTCAGGTGTGCACATTACATTGTTTTTCCATTACACATAATGTGATATTTATTTCTTTCAATATATCTATCATTAACCTATCTTTTCCGATGGAAATTTAATTCGACATAAATATAAAAATATGATCAAAAGCATATTTCATCACTTCTACTAATCTATACCAAGTTGCTGTCGTCTTTTATATTCTTTTAAAGTCGTTAAAAATTCGAGAGACAGTTGGCGCTTTTAAGTAGTCATGTTATCTTGGCAATAAATTTCCCATTTTTTTTACTCGCTAGATTTGTTGTTACGGGCAAGTCAAGTTTAGATTATGTGTGTTTTTGAATATTTCATTGGATGACATGGGGAAAAGACAGTGTCGAAACAAAACTCAACGGCCGATGAAGATTAATGCAGCAATTTCTTTTTGGTGAGGGGAAAAATGACTTACGATCTTCATCAAGAAGAGTAAGTGATGTTAGGAAAAAAAAGGCATGAATAATTTTTGGAGAAACGTAATTTGTGATTTTTTCCCGTTCAGATAATTTAATATGCGTTAAATGTTTAATATTATAAGTGAAATTTAATATTATTTAAAGGTCACTAAATTAAAGAATGCTGCTTAACTAAAGAAGCTGAATTAACCAGTAGCATATTCATACCGAGTTAACTCGTGCGAAGAGATCATCATCAGTAACTGCTTTTAATAAAGAAATAAGATTTTTTTATAAGAAAATTTTTACATATGATTATATGTATTTAAATAAATATCTATTTTTTTTATCAAAACGAAATTATCTCTATCAGTGACAGGAACATAAATATTTTAAATGTATTTTAAAAACAATATATCGTTTAAATCTATGTTTTATAAACTTTTATAAACACTTTATAAATAAAAGGTTTCCTGCAGTCAAAATACTCACATTGAGTTTCAAGAATTTCGTTTAACCCTCTGGATCCCAAACCGCCCGAGACCACCCGAGATATTTTAATTCGTATATTTCACTTCCCACCAGAAAATTAAAACAACAATGTTTGCTTTAATCAATAGCAGAACATTCCGTATTTAAATAAAACGAAATTAGCCACTGAATTTTTCTGGTGTGAAATGAACTGCATAATTTCTAGAACGTGTTCTAGCATTGGAATTTAATTGTTAAAGAATTGCAGTATAAAAATAATAAGAAACATTTAATTTCGACCATTGATATTTCTATTACTATTTATTGTTTGCTCTTTAAAGAATAAAATATTCAGAAATATCATGATTGGTGAGATATTAGTATGAATACGTTTAAATGGGATGAAATAAAAAATATATATATTGAAAGTAGTGTTTAATAATAATATAACTCGCCTTTATCTGTTAATCGGCAATTCCCCATGTCATTCATCATTATCTTTATTAAATTTAACATTTTAAAATAAATCGATGATTTTGGAAATCAGCTACGTAGGAAAATATTAATATCGTTTCTTCTGAAATTAAAACTTGAGAAATTAATTTTTAGAAGTACTTTTTAACAATGTGCGAAGGAACTGATATAGGCTAGTTCCCTGGATTCTTGTAGTGCATGTTACATACAGAGGATAACTTCTATATTGATGGCCATCATTATTTTCCTGAAGTTTGCTTATCTTTAAGCAATTTAGATATCTTACATAAAATACGACACATCTTTTCCGTTTTAAAATACTGGTAGCCAAAACTCGTAACATGTAACTCACACTACAAGTACGCATGGAAAAAGCCATTAATAAATACTCGTAATCATAAAACCAAATATTCTAGGGAAATACTGAAATGCCATCGCAATTCATAAACATTAACACTAGAATTACGGAAAATTTTATAAATTTTTTATAAAGTTTTATAAAAATAGTTAACACTTAATTTTTTTAATTATTTATTTAACCTTGTTCTTCTTTTTGTCTTTAAAACAAATTTCATAAAAATTTCGATTCGAACCGATGTAAATTCATTTGGAAACAGTCAAAATGGCCGCTCACCGTAATTCTTGTGTTCAATTAAATTGGCGGAAATTTTGAATAAAGGTGTCTAGGTGTAAGTTTTTTATGTAGTACAAAAGGTAAAACAATGCTAGGGATTTTTTAATTACTTATAAAATGTAATGTACAGCATGACTCAGGTTAGTACGTGGTAAATAGTTTATCTGAGTGATACTAAATGAAAACATGTAGTTAAGAATTAGAAAAATTTATCCTGAATAAAAATAATATTTAAATCACGTAGAAATTAAATAAAAAAGTCAAATAGTTTTAAATAAAAATTCTGCTGTGAAATATTTTTATAAACTTCGAATAAACTTCGTGATATTTTTAGTGTTAATATTGAGCTTATTGTAAAACAAAAAATTGTTTTTTTTTTTCATAAATGTCTTTAAAACTAGAAAATAAAATCTTTGGTAGTGGTGATTTGTTTATATAAACTAATACACAAACATACGGAAAAGGAATTCAAAATAATCAGTTTTGTTAATAAAATTATACTAAGAAACGTCTTTTTAGAAAGTATCGACTTTATTTGCAATAGAATTATCCTTCGGAGTTGGTTTCTGCAATATCTTCAAGAAAAATCTAAAAATAATACATATATTCTTACATGCGTTAACCCATTAACCACCATAACTATAAGGCGAAAATTTTGAACTTCTTAGCTGGACGTCGTTTGAAACCACAAACTTATAAAGATGATTTTCGGTATTTGCGATCTTAAAATTTTATACCTTTTAGTAAAGCCAATTTTTTAATTGAAAAATTGTGGTGGGTATGTAAATAACGTAAATATGTGCATTCATTTTGACTGTTGCGTGAACGCAACTCAAGTTTTTAATGGGTTAAAAGAAATATCATTTTGGGACCAGTGTGGCAAGAAGGTTTTTATTATTATTATTATTATTATTATTATTATTATTATTATTATTATTAGTCACATTTCTTGATTGTGAATTTTTTAAAATAGTAAAATTTACTCTATTCAATGACATGTTAAATAATGCGAAAAGAAAGGGAATTTTACCTTTTTAATAAACATTTTAATAAAAATTTTAATTTTACTTAAGAAAGGTGTTATAATAAAAATAAAATACATTGACATGTTTCGGAACCGTCAAATAAGTTCCATAGTCATAACTTATATAACTTACATAGTCATAGTTATTTGAAGGTTCCGAAACATGTCAATGTATTTTATTTTTATTATAACACCTTTTTTAAGTAAAATTATAATTTTTATTAAAATGTTTATATAAAAGGGAATTTTACCATTTCACAAATGTGGTACCAATATGATTTTTTTTAAAGCCCACTGCCAACACTGTTGGGAATTCTGAATATAAAAATTGTTTTATTTTGCTTTATAAAAAATATTACTGATTAAATTATAAATATATATTTAACTTATATTGAAAGATTTAATTTTAAATAGATAACAGGCTAATAAAATTTTGCATTCTATGACATGTAATCGTATGTGAGTATCGTGCACAACACCATGAACTATTCAATTAAAACTATACTTGATTTTTATTATTTATAAATTGCACATTGAATACGAAAATTGATACAAGTAAAAAGCAACTAGTTTAACATGCAAAAAAAGTAGAACTCGCATTCACCTTTCGGAATTCGCTTGATGAAGATTAAGGTAGAAAACGATGGTGGAAAGAGTGCCAAAATCAGTTAGCAATGCATTTTCTTTAATAGCTGTGACTATTATCCCAATTGAAAATTTTATTCCTTTATTTTTATTTTCAAACGTTTTCTGAAGAATATTTAATGAATCATTGCTTATGTATAAGTGCATGACGAAAAATGCCCGAGAAATAATTAATTATATTTGTTTTTCTTTTTTGGCAATATGTATACTGAATGAAAATTAGGTGGTACTAACCCAGGACTACTGCGCCGGAAAGGGTTAAAGCATGACTAATTTGCAGATATTTTGAATTTGATGAATCTTTTTTTGATTGGAAGGGATTGGTTTTCTTGGTCATTACATGCGAATTGTCTTCAAATCTAAAAATAGGATGTCTATCGCTCTATTTATCCGTTACACTTGTTCTAATTTTCTTTCAGACATGGGAATAGCCACTAAATTTAAAATAATTATATACAGATACTATAGTTTTACATTGCAAAAAACACTGTGTTTTCTCACATATCATTTTTAAAGCAGTTCTCTAAAATGCTTTCTGAACAGAAATCAGCGAATTTGTCTTTGTAAAAATATGGTACTAATTATTATTTGATAACTGCGCTCTTACAAATAATAAATCTTTTATTTATTTTTTTTTACTTTTTTTGAGAATATAGATTACATATTTAAAAGAAAATATCACTGGAACATTTTATGAATAAGCATCCATACTCTTCAGTAGCGTAACGACAGCGGGTGCCCAAGTGATCTGAACACTGGTAATTTTTAAAAGTTCTGTTCGCCTTATACAACCAGAAAATTTTTGTCATGAATGAAGCCGAAGAAAACCTTACAATATTTAGGGTTTTGGGCACGCACCCTAGTTACGCCACTGCTCTTATATTAAAACCATCTAATTAATTACAACAAAGTTTTAATAAGAATGAAGAATATTCTTTCATAATATGTGATAAGTATATTTAAATGCATTATCCTGCATTCCTTTTTGGAAATTCTATTTGAGAAAAATATAAAGCATTATAACATGTAACTTACACTATAAGTAAGCATGGAAATAGCCAATAGCAAATGCTCGTAATCACAAAACCAAATATTCCAGAGAATTACAGAAATGCCATCGCAATTCATAAATATTAATACTACAATTACAGAATATTTTATAAAATTTTTATAAAGTTCTCATAGGTTGGAGGAGAGACAAATTATTGTTATGTAACCGCTTTCTATATTTTTTTTTTCTATGACTGGACTGTTTGTTACAGATTTTTAACACATATCTTTCTTTAATAAAATCAAAATCTCTATCAAATAAAAAACTATCATCTTTTCAAACATTATTTTAACACAGCAGTTCCCATTTTTGTTTTATACAGTTACTTATTTGGCCATTTAGTATGTAGCATTAAAATAAAGTTCTTAAAAATATAGGAGTAGAAAAATCAAATTATTTAAAAGGATATAGTTTCATAACTTATCTTAAATGACAATTTTTTTTATTGAAGTTAGTGTTTGAAATTTTAATCAGATAAACAGCAAAAGCAATTTTACGAAGTAAAACAACATTTGATCAATCCATATTCGAAAATGGACAGATAATCTATTAGAAATTTTATTAATAATTTTCTAAGAAAAGAAAATAGAATGCATTATTGAGCTGATTATTTCCTCTTAAAGAAAATTTGTTTTTATAGTCTACGTAAAATGAACATTCACGGCAGGAACCAAATGACAACAATTTTTTTCACCAAATTAAAATCACTCTTATTTAAGCAGCTTTCAATGACATTTAATCCACTTGGAGTCTTTTTACAAGCAAACATTTTTCTATTTTTGATTAGACACTTGGAAGATGTTTATGGCATATCGACCAAAGCAGCGTAAACAATCATGTCATCTTCGTTTTTTCAGTTTTTCAACTACTCTGTATGCCGCAAGAAGTGATCTCCCGCTATGAACATTTGTTTCAATAACATGAAAAGATGGGAAGTGGAAAAAAAGAAGATATGTTGTAAGACAGCAGACTATTTATTGTCTTTCACGAACCATAACATTTTGCTTGTTTAACAGACAATATAAACTTAGAATGATTAAGATGGGTCAATTGACGTATAATCAAAAGTATTTTTTCGAGCATTATTATAGGCTTTGTTGTGCGACAGAATTTTTGGCATGCATTTTTGTTGAGTAATTAACACCAATTTAGATTTCGCATTATCTTTATTACTTATAAACACATTTAACGTCTTATCATGATTTTTAATACTTTTTGTACAGTTCTTATAGATGATATGCTTTTGACTTTCTTCTGTTCCTAGTAAAATATTTATAAGTTTCTTTTAAATAAATTAAATTCTAAAACTGATAAGAGTGTTTAAAATGTAATACCTAATTGTTTCTATTTCTGACATATTTTTGATAAATTTATTTTACAGTTGTCATTATTGGTGTGAAATGATGCTTGGTATTAAGTGTTGGTAGCAGGGTTACGTATTTTCTCTATTGTTATTCCCAAATATTAATATTGGTGAAAGATCATTTTAACGTGGGAAAAAGAAATCTACCACGGAGATTACTGTTTAGAAATAGTGGTATGGAAATTATACGGGATTGCGAGCTGTTGAGTAATAAATGAAAGTTTAGGTTGTAAATTAACACTAGATCCGCGGCGACGGGTCACTTTGACCCGTATAATGTGCAGAGACGTCAATTCGAACCAGTAAACTCTTTATAAAATAAGCTTAATATACGCTGAGTAAAAATAATTTCAATAAATTACTTAAACATTTTTAAATGAAAATTTCGGTGAGAAATACTTTTATAAAACTTGAATGATTTTTTCCGCGGTTCTAGTGTTAACATCCACCATCTATTGGATATTATGTTAACTACACTATGTAAAATTGATATTTTGTAGCTATTTCTCAGAACAAAAAAATGAAAGGTTTTACTGAGCTAAATGTTTTTATCATATAACTGAAAAAATTGCATTTCAAATTTGTTGAAAAGATTTTCGAGTGTGTAACAGCGTATTATTTAAACACACACAGGGTAATCTTTTAGATGTTATGAGGAAGAGAGAATAGAATTTTTATTCACAAAAAATAAAGTTCCCTTTGAGTGGTGAACTAATAACATTTTCTGTTATCAGAGAGGGTGCCAAAGTCAATACCATTCTAAGGTTTTCTTCTCCTTGATTCATAGTAGAAAAATTTCTGGTTAGATAAGGTGAACAGAATTTTCAAAATTTTCCAGTATTCAGAACAGTTGGGTACCCTCCCTGGTTACGCTTCTATGAATGTCAGTGACCAATATTTTTTCAAACAATTGTCTGACAATTTACAACATTTACAAATATGGAATCGATTTTCATTAGTTTATTTAATCCAATTCCCAAATTTTTACATTACAGAAAATAGATTAAACAAATATTAATGTCCATATCAGGAGCATATTAACCTCTTCGCTACTGGCGATTATTACAGTATTTTTAATTATTACTGATTTATTTCTTCTCTCCTTTGACTTCTGAGCGAGATTATTGTTTTATTTTCATTAGCTCGAATCTTAGAATTCGAAACATATTATTCTTATATCAAAATGTCATTTATATTTGAGTATCATTAATAAAATGGGACAAAACTGATGTACCCATTTGGGTACTCAGGGACTGAAGAGGTTAAAATTTTGCAGAATGTGTTTTTTTACTTGAGTTTGTTATTTTTGTGTTATTTTACTGATATCATAACCAGGGGTGCAAAAATCTAGGCGCCAGAGGGTAGTCTCTCACCACTAAAATTTTAAAGTTTTTTTCGCTCAAAATTTAATAGAATTCTAGCAGGAATTTTACACGAAATATTAGACGAAGAAAAACGAAATAAATTTTGTGGTGAAAAACTGCCTGCTGGCGCCTAGATTTTTGCACCCCTGATCATAACTGATAATGCATTTAAATTTTCCATATACCCTTGCAAAAATAAAACTAAGTTTATATTAAGTGTAGTCTCTGAACCAACTTTTGAACCCTTGAACGAACTTTTAGTCCAGCAATTACTATCAGATAATATCTCGTTTCAGAATGTGGTATCCACATATTGGAATGAGATTTCACAATCGTACAGTTGCAACAGTTGCATCACCAAACGTTTATTCAACCTAGTACAATGTTTTTAGCAGCATATGATGTAGACCGTGCTTATTCGTGTAATTCGTACTTTTTATAGTTAAAATCTGCAGCAAACTGTCCTGTCATTCGAACTTTTTTTAAGAAAGATTACTTAGCCATATTATGACACGTATCTGACTATATTGTGGACCATATTGCTTTAACCCCTTGAGGGGCAAAGCACTTATGTTCTTAAAATGTTCAAATGATTGATTGACACCGGGATTCACAAACAAATTCATGTGATAGAAATAAAAGTTGTTTTTCGTGTACAGTGTAAAAAGCAAATCTTAATACTAAAATTCCGGTGCCAATGTGGCATAAGGGAATTAAAAGTAAGTGGTATACCGTAATTTCGGGTGTATAAGCCGCGGATCAAACAATTCTTTTTGGACCCAGAAATCTTATTTAGTGATTGAACACTACTATTTACGGCGATCTAAGAAGTTATATTTGTTTCTTAAAAAATTCTGGGTCGAAAAAGAATTGTTTGATCCGCGGCTTATACACCCGAAATTACGGTATATAATATACCGGTGCCCTTCAAGGGGTTAAATAGAGCAAAATTGCAGGAATGTAACGGTTTTCAAAAAAAAAAAATCGAATAACTGTACACAGGGTTGATACGAATCAGGGAATTTGCAGATCAGGAAATTTTTCGGCACAAATATATTTTCTTATAGCGATTTCTTCTTAAATAGAATGAAATTTTATGCTTTTGTGCTACATTTATTTTTCTGTAAGAAAATACTGATATTACACCTGGAAAATTCCCTGAAGCGTAGTAACCCTGTGTAAAATTTGCTGTATTTGTTACATTAAATGCTTTTAAAAATAGTGTTTTTGAAATAATCATATACTTGGTAATTTAACAGCCTGCGATATATCCCTTTTTTGTTCTTTATAAAAGTTTTGAAAAGCAGTCATTCCAAACAGAAGTCAGAAACGAAAAATAGTCGATGGATTCAAAGATTCGAAGCAAAAAATATTTATTTTTTACCATGGAATTCAACATTTGCTAAGTGTTAGAGGAGGACTATACACTCTAATGTTGACCATATTAATTGAGTTTCACACATTATTTGATTTTTATTAATAAAAGAAAATTGTCAAAAACAAACACTTTCTAGCATGCTTAATATCTTTATAAACGCCTTTTTTATTCCCATAACATACACTGAAAAGGAAATATTGGCATTTTGCGTACAGTTATTTTAGGCACTTTATATAGAAATATCGATTTCATCAGTTTCCATATTTTTAAAAAGAAGCATGATTTGGTTATGTTATAAATGAAAATTTCTCACGAAAAACATTCATAACTGTTTTGATGTACTATTTATTAAACTGTATTTACATACTACAAAACACCCATCTGGTTCATTATTTAAAACAGTAATCATTAATTATCTTATGATGAAACATATTTACCACTAAAATATCAGGTCTTATTTGTTACGTTCTTGCATGCATTCGTTTTGCTTTTAATAAACATGAAGTAATTTCAAGCTGTTAAAATCGTGAAGACATAAACAATCATAAACTTTCCATAGCGTGCTGTATTGCTGATTTTAGAATTTTGAAAAGGATGCAATTATAAAGCTGTGATAACTTCACGCACCTAAAATCTTGATGACGTGAATAATCATGAAATTTCAATAGCGTGCCAAATATATTTTTATTTTGAATTTCAGATATTGTTAATACTGCTATTAAGTAAATTTAATGCACAAACATGAAAATAAACAGAGTTAACTTAAAATAATTTTAATATGATTACATTTTCCCCAAAATTATAAACACCAAGAGCTCTCATCTGGTTACAGAAATAGATGAAAACTTTTTTAAATACAAAATTCTAATCGATTTTCGCAGTTAATATATATGTTTTAACCTGCCACTAACAATACCAAAAGCGATTTTCACGTCGAAAATGCTATTTCTGTATTCAAATACTGCTCTTAAATTAATTAAAAACGTTATTATACAGGGTTCCTACACATCTACATGAAATACCTGTATTTTTATGTACAAAAACTCGACTTATCTAACTGTGCAATTAAAAAAAGCGAGTTTTTATTAAAGGAAATACTGGTGCGTATGTGATATAATGTTAAAAGATTCCCTGACATATAGGAACACTGCTTTCATATAATTTGCATGCCAGGAGTTAACAATCAGGCGTTAAAATTGTACCTCTAAAAATTTCGATTTACACCGACTGTTATATTCTGATAATCGCATAGGTTTAAGCCCCTAGTTCGATTCATGGCTGTTATTTATTTTTAAATAAAATTTTATTTATTTATTTATTGAATATTACGGAATTCATTACTGAAAATAAGTGGGAAACTAATGTTGAAATATCTATTTTTTAAGGGAAAATATTTTTTAAGTGTTAATCTTTGTAACTGGACTGCACACGATATAGATCGATTTTAAAATGTATTTATGCTTGAAAATTAGTTTTAAAACAATAAAAAATACATAATTTTACATAAAATATTTAAAACAAATTACTTTTAAAAGAAATATTTTTGATATTTTACGGTGTAAAAGTTGAAATCCTGTGATGTGCAGAAGTTAAAAAAAATTGCAGTTAAAGCGAAATTTATTGATGGCATGTTACTGGCGGCAATATGACATCAGCGTTAATCACGGCCTCGATTTTTTTTCTTTATGATATAAATTTTATAGTTCTCAGCGTTTCGTTTGTCATTTATTTTTTCAATGCTACTTTTTGAAAAAAATATGAGGTTATTTCTATGTTACATAGAAAACTGTTACAATATTTACTCTTCAACTTAGTTTTAATTTTTTGTTTTCCATTTCCCAAATTTTTAAATATACTTTAACCGATATCTATATTATTTAAATCTTTTAGATCTTTTGAAAGTTATTTTTATTTTTTAACACTTTTTATTAAAAACATATTTTTTAATGACAATAAAAAATTATAGTAAACAAAATCAGAATAAATTATACCAGGCATAACTTTTCAAACTTATTTTGCGAAAATGTCAAAAGAATATGATGGTATTTGACAGTTTACATCTGCTTAATATATGATTCGTTGGCTTTATTAGTATGCATAAAACACTAAAATATTTATTTACTGGCCCTTGTTAGAGTATGTGTATGACATTCTAAAGACTTTATCTATCATTAATTTTCAGATTTTATTTCTCAAAGCAAAGACCATCTAAATGATGTAATTAGAAGGAAACCACTGAATATTTTCTCAATGATTTAAATTACATGAAAGACTGTGCAACATCCATGAACACATTCTGTTCATAACAGCAGAAGTTGTGAATCATCAGTGCGTTTATTGGAACAATAGGGTATAATAATAGTGGAAACTATACATGAAGATCGTGGTATAATATTTGTATGGCTTCAATCGTCACAAGGCACTAGGGTTAAACAAAGCTGACTATTGTTAAGAATACGTACAGAATAATAGAGGATTGCTTTATTGATTCCCGCAAATTGTTTACCTTAGTTTGTCGTAAGCATAATTATCCTCTTTTTGAGAATAGTGAGTGGTTCGTGAATGCTTAGATTGATGTTATAGAATAAATAATCTCGGTATTTTATATTATATTAAATTAAGTCTCATTAAATCTATATTTTGTGTTTTTGTAAACAAAAACATTATTAAAGTAAACTAAAAAGACAGTTCTTTTTGAGCACCTATACTAATTGAATAAAGTAAAAACTGAGTTTTAAAACATGATAATATTTTAATTAAAAGTTTATACTGATGGCACGCAAGATGTACGTACAAATGAGTCATGAAAGTCGACCATATATCAATACATGCATACATACATGCTTTTATGCATCCAGATGTCATCATTGAGGTCAAAGATAGATATAACTTTAAGATAATTGATGAACTGTCGCTAAACTGCTTTGTATTGTAAAACTGTTAACCCAATTTAGGCAAAGATAAAAAATAATAATAAGAAGCTTAATTTTCTTTTTTAGTAATTTTTTTAATTGAAGTGTATTTTTGGGTACGTTCAATGTTTTTGGGAATTATAGGTATTATTAATCAAAATATGACCATAGGTTTGCAAACGGCCCCAAATAATATTTTACCAGTTTCATGGAATTCTGATCTTTGTATTAAATCAAACTGTGCATTTCTGCAATTTCCGATAACCACTGTCGAGTTAGGAAAGGCCGAAGTTCCGCTATCTTAAAATATTTTTTAAATCATCTATATAAAACAAAAAGCAAAGCAAAAAAACTTTATTTGTTGTAATTTTGTACACTGAATAAAATGTTTGAATTTTTTCTAATTTATTTATTTATATTTTTTAACATTCCTTTAAAAGACAAAATCATTAGGTAACTTAATGAAGCAATTAAAATGAAGAATATTCAATGTCTTGGGTCGTATACCCCTCCTCCGGCTTTAAATGGGTTAAGTGATTTTTATATTTTAAGATTTTTAATAGTAATCTAAAGAGTAGCTGAATTTTTCATTGTCAGGACTGCTTTCCACAAATATTCATGAAATTGTTCACATCCCGTAAGAAAAAAATAAAAACAAGGTTACTACAAGTCAAGGAATTTCGCTGATTTTAGCTCAGATAGACACCAGTATATTTTTAGGGAATATCTCGATTTGTGTAATCGTACATTTATGTACGACCAATGTTTCTGCATTAAAAATACTGGCATTTTACCTAAAAGTATAGGAACCCTGGATAATGTAAATAACTCCATTAAAGATTTAAGAAATTCATAATAATATTTAATAAATGACTTGGTTGAAGATTAAGAAATCAGACTCTGCAACATTTCAAAATCTGAATTTCTAGGTATGTAAGTTTTTTTAATGGGTGCAGTTTAAGCTGTTATTTATAATTAGAAAACAGTTTTGATAATGTAAATACTATAGGGATCCCAAATGGTCCGCTAACTGAACACCAATATTTCCTTAGAGAAATTTTCGTTTTAGATTTTTCTTGCAAATTTCATATAAACCACCTTTAGAGGTTCGTTTTAGCACAAACGCTGTAAAAACTTAGTATGAAATTTTCTGTTAAGAAATATTGGTGCCTAGTTCGCAGGTCATTTGGGAGCCCTCTAATTTCTAATATCACCAGACGTAGTTGGACCTCCTTTAACAGCTAGAAGAAACCTTTTAAAAATTTCAGTGAAAGTTTATGCATCTTGTAAATAAGACAACATACGCTGCTATATTATAAACTAAATAATTTAAAAAAATGATTTTTATAATTGTTAACAAACGTTTCGTTTAAAGGGTAGAAAGTCAAACTTTACCCTTCCGACAGAGCGTTCATGAAGACGAAATTTTCATACACTTTATTTTTTCATATAACGATGTAATTAATTTTTTTTTATTGGTGTTAAATTGTTTGTTTAACTCATTTTTAATACCATTACCATGTTTCTGGCTTTAGAAATAGCGTAACTACTGTGCGTAAACAACTACACGCATCTACTATAACGTAAAATATGCACATACAGACCGGTTAAATTATTTGTGATGTCTAGGTTTTTATATAAGTAAATTTTATGTTTCTTAAATAAATTAAAACCCATCTTATCCCGTTGTGCGTTTTTTCATTGTCTAACACGTCGGTCCAATATCCTCACACTCTATTCTAGTGTGATTTCGGATTCCACAGCTTAAAGTGCGTATAATTTTCTAATTGAATGTAATACATTTTTCTTTAATAATGCAAAATTTAATAACTGGAAATAGAGTTGTGAAATTTATTTCTATTGAAATTTTCGTTTATAATACTAAATATAAATTTATGAAACAAAGGTATCATAAAACGCCGCTATTTAAAGTTTTCGTGGATTCGAATTTGCACTAGTATAGAGTTCACAAGCTAATTATATATGTATTAAAATGCTTTTATAAATAGATATCTTAAACCCCTACAGAGTGATCAAAAAGTATAAAAACCCAATTGGAAAATGAAAAGAAATAAAACTATGAGAATTTTAACTAGAGAAGTAAGTTTATTGCACAGAATGAGACAATAAAATGAGGTTATTTCATTTATCGATGAAAAGCCTTAAATTTGAATGCGACCACAAAATGAATCAAGTGTAAAAAAGAAACCAACCGTTCCAAGAAACATCGTTTAACACGATCTCAACACAATGAAACAACATTTTCTCAAAGAACAACGAGCAACTACAATAGCTATTCATTTATTAATAGTTCAAAACAAAAGCTAATTTATTTTTCGCAGCATAATGATCAAAAGACTAAAAATGGGTGGAAGAAAAACAGAAAATTGTTTCTTGTAGTCTTTGAATAAAAAGAGATACTATAAAACAAGTATGTTGCGAAATATTTCCAGGAAAAAAATGCAAACTAAACAGCAAAAAAGGACTGCATGTATGACGTTTTTAATTTGAAAAATAACTGAAAGAATGGTTTATACTTTTGTCTTTTGCATTTTGTTTTTTTACTTATTAAAGAAGGATGTTATAATGAAGGATCTAGCAGGCCATTTTTTAAAAAAAAATTCTTTTACTTTAAACATATAATAAAGTTTTATAAACTAATTTAAATGAATTGCAGTTTTTCAGGAATTCGTTATAACAGTGAGTTTTAGAAATATTTTACCGCAGTACAGTATGCGAGTTTGAAAACAGACACTGACAGAATGAGCATCTTTTAAAAATACATTTTTAATATAAATTAATTTCAGCTGATCCTTTCACCGGATCACCTGAAAGCTTTAACATTAGTAACGCGAGGACGGGTCATTTTGACCCGTATCATATGGAGGAATGTCGATTCGAACCAGAAAACGCTTTATTTTCTAAGTTAAATATGTACTGAGCAAAAATAATTTCAATAAATAACTTAAACAGTTTTAAATGAAGATTCGTAAGAGAAATATTTTTATAAAATTTGGATGAATTTTTCCACGTTTCTAGTGTTAAACAATTTCTTAACGATTTACCGTAATTTTCTGCAACTCAAACAATTCTGTTTCGACACAGAAATTTTCGAAAACAAAATGTAAGATTGTGTATCGCAGTATATATTTATCTTAAATTACTGAGTGAATTTTCTGGGTCGAAACAGAATTGTTTGAGTTGCGGATTATCTACGGAAAATTACATTTTTCTAAGAAACATGTGGTTGTTAACCCATAGATAAATAGCCAAATGCACCCTTACCTGTTGTCAATTTTTGAAATAATCTTGCTGATATCCACAATTAAGCTTATTTTGAGATAACTCTGCATGCTTTATAAACATTGATGAGTATGGGTATTGCCCCCTTAACCCACTAACCGCCGAAAGTACAGGGTTGAAATTGTCAAGTTTTCAGCTGAACGTCGTTTCCAATCAGAAACTTTAAAAGATAATTTTCGCTTTATATGATCTTAAAATTTTATATATTTACATAAGACCAATTTTTTAATTGAAAAATAGTGGCGGGTATGTAATTAACTTGAATAAGTGCATTCATTTTGACGGTTGCGTGAGCGCACCACCAGCGGGTAATAGGTTAATACTATTATTATACATCACATGCCTACTTAAATGTTATTTAAATAAATTTTATAAAAATTTGAATGCGTTTAATAAAACAATAATACAATTCTAATTGTAATCTTTTTTAAAGAATAAAATGCTTTTGCTTTTCGCAATTTCTTTTGTTTTAACTATGTTTTGAATAAAAATATTAAATCTTTTTTCAAAAATAAATAATTAAAGATGTTTACAAGAATAGTTTGAGAAATAGTTTAAGAAAATTGCTAACTTGAAGTATAGAATTGTTTTGCATTGTTTAAATTTAAAAACAATCTACTCTAAATAAACAGACTCTTGCATTTGACATTGAGCGGAGCATGTTGACATCGGAATAACGATCGCTGATTGGCCAAGAAACTGTAATTGTCTTCGCAATATATACATGTCTGAAATATGCGTACTGGACACCAAAAGAACAACGCCTTAACCTCTTGAAGGGTGGTGGGATAAAATAAATCCCATGTAATTTTAATTGCGAAATGCCACATTGACACAAGAATTTTGAAAAGTAAATTTTAAGTTTATTGAGTACGTAAAGAAAGGCATTTATATATTTTGAAATAAATTTGTTTTAAAATGCTGGTGTCAATCAATCACTTCAGCATTTTATGAGTAAAAGCGCTTTGCCCCTCAAAGGGTTAAATAGAATTCCTTGTAGTTGGTTTTAAAGATATTTTTAGTAGATTTTAAAGTAAACGGTTGACGCTAGAACTGTGTTAACCCCTTGAGGGGCAAAGCACTTATGTTCTTAAAATGTTCAAATGATTGATTGACACCGGGATATCACAAACAAATTCATGTGATAGAAATAAAAGTTGTTTTTCGTGTACATTGTAAAAAGCAAATCTTAATACTAAAATTCCGGTGCCAATGTGGCATAAGGGAATTAAAAGTAAGTGGTATATATAATATACCGGTGCCCTTCAAGGGGTTAAAGAAACTTGCAAGCAATTCAGAATTTTTTTTAAAAAGAAACTGCAAATGCAGGGTTCCCACAATTGTAACCACTAAATGTTTACAGTATTTTCAATGTATTTCACTGCAGAAAAACATTGAGAAATTTAATAATAACGGTGGTGGTTGGGGTTTCGGTTTCTTAAAAGTTAAATATAAATTGTCTTGTCATTAATAGTGGTGCCAAAGTCCTTAAAAAATATAAGGCGTGTGCGAACCCTTTAAATGGTTAAAAAGTAATGTGGTAAATGCTAAAAAAGTAGTCCTAGGACCCGGGTAAATATAAGAGGGTGTCGGTCCGAAAAGAGGAATCCAAGTTTCAACTTTAAAATTATGCACTGGTAGTGCGAGAAAGTTATCGGTGAAAAATGCATGGCACACAAAAATTTCAATTGGCCACAAATCGGGTCCTAAGCGAACCAATAGGGTCGAGTGTCTGAAATGTAGAAACGGGAGAATAATTAAACGTAAAAAAAATTCCCAAAAATGAAGATCATATTAAGAAGGGGCAATTTATTAACAATTTATAGTGCGACAGCTTTAAGGGGCCCTCTATCGTGCCCCAAGGAATTACGGATTTAACTGGCATGTATTTAGATGTATAGATATTTTAGTAGTTTCCTAAATAATTGTCGGACACTTGAACTATGTTAAAGAAAAGCTATTTGGATCATTGTTAAAGAAGCTACGTCAAAAAGACTATTAATACTCAAAATTGGCAGTAGCAGAAATCTGAGAAGTTTTTTGTTGTTAATTTATGATAGTAGCTGGAGATCTAAGAAGTTGTTAGAAAGGAAAGCTAGTGAATTAAAGAATTTTTAAAGAATATATAATAGGGGACTCGGAGCAGTTAAAAACACTTCCCTAAAGTTAAGACATTTTAAAATGTCTTAATACTTACCTTTTTAGATCTTCAGTTAGTCAAAATTAAGCATAGGCTATGAATTATTCGCTAGAATAATATTTTTTTTAAATGCACAAAAATTGGTAAGTGCCTATAAAAAGGTCTTCAGGGCCCAAATAAAAATTTCGGATTGGTTTGGGAAGAAGAATCTTAAAATTATGCACTAAAAAGGTGAGAAAATTATGGAAAATGCATGAAACAGAAAAGTTGAAAGGGGGCTCTACGGAACCATAGAGGGCCCCTGAGTCTTACGTGGAATGTAGAAACCGGTTATTAAATGAAAAAAAGGATACCGAAAATGAAGATCAGATTAACTGGAAGCAATTCATTAACAATTTATTTTGCAAAATCTTTAAGGGTTCACGTCCCCGGGCCGAGTGGGTGAGGGTCTTAACTGCAATGTATAAGTGGGAGAAAATTACATGGAGATATGACCCCCTAAACTAAAGAAGGTGGGTTAAAATTCAGACAAGTTATTAATAATTTAGGACATAAAAACTTAAATGAATCCAGGGATTCCTGCTGTTAAAATTTTTTTAATCTGAGCTTCAGGTACACCAGGACCTGTCTTGGACTATCCTCACCTAAATATTGAGACTTTTCTGTGACTAGATTTCGCTAGCCATCGTAGACACACACACATAGCAAAATTTATTTTTATTTGTATCGATACATAATTTTTTTTTGTTTTCTTAAAAAAATAAAACATGCTTACAAAGATTGATATCAATTTTGAAAAAGTTTTTCTGTTAAAAATTTATGTACAGAGATGTTAATTTTTTTAATGATTTATGAAAAATAATAGACATAAAATGAAGAAACGATTATATAACAGTTGAAATTTGGCAAATTGTTTGTCATTTATAAAATGGTACTTGCATAAGCAACCATTTAAAAACAATTTATAAAAATTCTCAATAAAAGTTATTGTATTGGAACTGGAAAATTTTGCTTTTCAATATTCTAAATTCTTTGAATGCCTAAATATCTAGACTGAACACAATATTCCCTGAAAGTTTGCAAATAATGAAGTTTTGAAATAACTGTTATTATCTATATAATCAACCATGTTTAGTGTTTCTTCAGCTATATCTTCACAAAATATTAATATTGTAAGGAATATCTATCAAAATAAAATTGCAAGTTGAATAAGGAGTTCTTTAAACAAAGGTGTGCTTTGTGAAATTCTTGCATTGAAACTTAAATAAAGTATTTTATTGCTGAAATATCTTTTTTTTTAAATGTAAAATCCGCGTAATGAAGTGATCTAAATACTTTTGAAGTTCTGATTCAAAACACCCGCTTTGTTTTCTGTAGAACAATGATATACATTAAGAACCTTTCGCGCTTCTGAATGAAAAACGTTAATCATTTAACTAGCATTCCTTAATATGTGTTTTATGGTGAAAATGGTATTAATTTTCGATTAACTATAAAATAAAAGTCGTTGAATAAATTTTATTAATATGTTAATGAATGCATTTTAGAAATATCTGAATATTTTTAATGGGTTTTATCCAGAATCATTAACTATGTAATTATTGTTTAAGAAACGATAATTATAAGTTCATCAATTCACAATAGTAAGGAAATCACATTATTTGATTTTAATTATTCTTATGAAAATTAATATATAAGGACAATAAAGAAGAGGAGTCTATATTAAAAGAGCATGATAATAAATAAGATCATAATGACTGAACCGGAAATGGGGACGATACCGTGTCTTGAAAAGTTTTACTGTAAAATATAGAGTAATTTTAACTCATTGGAAAAGAAAACGCAAAGGGCTATTGCGCATTCATTGATAGAAAAGCCTTAAATTTGAATGTTTAAAACGAAAGGGATCCAAGAGAAAAAGAAACCAACCGTTCCATGGAGCATCTCTTAACACGATCTAAACACAATGAGCCAGCAACGCTTTCACAAAGGGCAACGGAAGAGCACAATGGTGATTCATTTATTAATGGCTCGAAACAAAAGCAAATTTATTTTTCGCAAGATGATTATCAAAAGACCAAAAATGAATGGAGAAAAACAACAAATCTTTTCTTACGTCTTTGAAGTAAAAAGATATTCACTAATAGGAGAATTCTGGAATATATTCAAAAGAAAAAAACAGAAATCAGTACTGTAAAAAAAAAGACACTGTGAATAACATGTTCGGTTTTGAGCGCAACCAAGAAAAAAAAATTATGTATTTTCTTTTATTCTTACTTTCTGAATAAGAGTTGTGTTTAAAAGGATCAAATTAATGAAACCGTTTGCATTTATCTTAATAATTTATTTATTATAGAGATGGAATTTAAATCAATTTTTAATGAAATATCTAAGAAATGTTCTTTTGATTTTACGAGCTTGGAATAAAAGTGATTCCTACTAATTTATGTAAGAAATATTCGTTACAAATAAAAATCGATAACCATTGTTAAACATTTTTTCACAAAACCTTTTATTTATTTATTTTGGAAAAACGGAAATTATTTCAATATTAAATGAAATAAATATACATTACAGAATCTACATTGTCGTTTTCCAGTTAAATACATTTAAGGTTTTTCGAATTTATTAATTCAGAATAATAAAAAAATTAACGTAAATATTAAAAGTAAACATACATAAAAATTTATTTGCGAAGCAGGATGTTGTAATCTGGCCATGTACCCTTTATTGTTGACCTTTCTGCAGTACCAGGTCCATCAATTACAATAAATTAAACTAGTACTTTATAACATAGTGATAGTATTGGGAGCGTCAGAACTTTAAAATCAATTAAGAAAGAACAAATGATTTTATTTTTTAAATTATACCACGATTATATCGCGCAATTATATCACGGGATATTGTAAATTTTTTTAATAGATCCAGCGCTATTACCAATACAAATGAAAACTTCAAACTAGTTTTTCTCCCTGTTCATATTTTTATAGCTTGCTTATTCGATAAATACTAATGCTTTTTGCTAATTTGGATAGAGGTTTGATTTCTTTTAGTTATTCTCCGAGGGGTATTTAATATTTTGGTGCATGGATTTAACATTCAAGTTTATATATATCTATATATCTATACCTTTATCTATCTATCTATCTATCTATCTATATCTATATATATATATATATATATATATATATATATATATATATATATATATATATATATATTTAAAACTTAAATTAAAAATTTTTTGAATTTCCTTTATTTTTTAATATACACGAGAGAAAAAAAATCATATGAAATGTAAAAATCCATACATCTAAAAATCTATGCACAGTTTTATATAGCATATTCTAATGAATGTAGAAGAAAATTTGAAGCAAAAGTATCTATATTTATGAAAGTAGTAGAGAATTTTAAAAAGTTAAATTAAAAAAAAATATAGGCTGTTCTACAAGTCTTTTTAAAAATTTCATTTAATTTTTAGAATTAAGTATTGTGCCACCATATCTTATTACAGTATTATTGAAAAGTTAAGAGATGTTTTCAAAGGTAGCCTGTCCCCTTAACCATCTCTAACTTTTGCACTGCATCGATTGCAAAATCACCGTTCATGTACAAAAGCGCAATGTTCTTTATAGTAGTAATGGCGCTAGGCTGACCGCAACGATTGAAGACTTTACGTGCATTAAGTTGTTACTAATACTAATTAAGTTACTAATGGATTGATTTGAATAAATCTACATCATAAATTACATGTCAGCGTCCTCTACTGCAGATATGTGGAACTACAACAATTATTTTGTGTTCCTATCTCTCCCCGATCCATTTGTGCAAATTTCCCTTTTTTTTCCCTTATCGTCATTTGTTTCAGTTTAAATTAATTTTAAATTTGTAATAAAATTTTGACGTTCCTAATATGTTAAAAGTTGAATGGCTATTGCATATTACAAATAGTAATTTCCCGAATTTTCATAAAGCAAACTGAGTTTTATATATATAAACAGAAATTTCCCCAGTTTTCATAAAGTAAGCTGGGTACTATGTAAATAGGAACTTGATATTTAATATGTTAGACTATAAATAACAGTTTTTGTAACAGAAAGAATAACATACATTTAAAAATTTTTGTTTTTTATTGTCATTTATAACTGATTTCTTTATGTATATATGTATAGTACAAAAGAGGAAAACTTTTAAGTATAATTTTTAAAATTGACGCAAATTTAGTATTTTATAAGTCTTTAAGGGTTTTTATGTATATTGTAAAATTTTTGCTCAAAGTTCTCTAATTGAAATATATGTATAAGTAGAAAACTCTATTTATTTTTTAAAATGTGTTTCATTAAAGCATCTAACTTTCATATTACCAATAGACAAATCCGAAATTGTATCTCAAACATGGCAAATGAGGTGCGTTCGTACTAGTACTACTTTTATGAATACTGAAATTTTGATGCAATAGCTGTAGCACTCTTATATAAAAATGCATGAATACAAAATTTATTACGATTATATATATTAAATTCAGGAATACGAAAATAATAGTACTCCATTTTAAATATCACGTAATCACCATGGCAACCTATAGCAGCGTCATCACCATCATTATCTATAACGAAATGTCATTGAATTAATTATGTATCACAGGATTCAATAGAATATTCTTCATAGCAATCTAGGAGCATTACCTATTATGGATATCATTCAATTAATTACGTTTGATAAAATTTATTAGAATGAAGAAATCTATTTTTAGTATCTTTTTAATTATGATTCAATATTCATAAAATTTGAACTGATTAAATTTTGCAATAATTATATGTATTGAATTTCAAACCATTTGATAGGAAATATTTTGTGCTATTACATGTCGACAGTCCGACCAGATGAATGCTACATACTTAAATAATTACGAACGCACCAAATGAAGCACGGACATAACGGTTTAACACCAGAAAGACGGGAAGTTTTACACGAGTGTTATGAAAAATATTTAACACCAGAATTGTTACCTAAAACTGTTTAATGTATTTTATTAATCATTTTTTCCTTTGTTTCATTTAAATACATCTTAGAAAGATATTTATGGTTCGAAGCGACATATATTCAGCTAGTAGGGGCCAAATTGGCCCCCTGTCCTCATTCTAGTGTTAAAAATATTTGATTTTTTTTATTTAGCTTTTCACGGTGTTATTTTTACGAAACATAATGAATAATAAATATTTCATCACACTAAAATACAATAATGTACTTCATTCAACACAGTTTCAAGAAAAACTAAATCTAACTTTGCCATAATATTTCTTAAATTTAGAAGCATTCATTTTAATAATAGGAGAGTATATTTTGTTTGATGCATGGAAAGTATCATGGTTTGAGTTATCAGTCCATTTAGACGAATAGAGAAGACTTTTCGGCAACGTTGTCTAAATTATGTCATGTAGAATCAGAAGTCTTCCATGGGTTAAAATTAACGATATGATGCTAATGCAAGCAAGCTGGTATATGTCAATTTAACGAACCTAGAATTTTCAGAGCCCTCATAACTTCATTTTATGTTTTTACTCTCTCAGAAAGGGTCTTATAAATTGATTAGCTTCACAACAAACAAATATAGGAAAAGAAAAATGATTCAGCTTTTTGTATATTAAAGGAAGCTAGACTTATAAAACGATCACTATGTAGTCTTTTGAAATATAAATCATATAGTTTTATACGTTACCACATGAAAAAGTAAATTTTACAGATGTTTGATACAGGGATTTTTCCATCTTCTTTCGATTTCATTTTGATCTGTTAAATAGAACAATTTAAAGTTAATATTTAAAACACTGACTTTTTATGCGACGCGCGACGTGAATTATTAACGCTTTTAAAAAGACTAGTTGATAAATATTTTATTTTCAGCAATTACATGTTTTATATGATTGTAATGATGATAAAAAGTAATTGCTGTAAATGTATAGTTATTGAAAATTTTAGAAATTACGTGTGTTTCCGGGGCGTAAAAAACAAGTTTTGTATTAGGTAGATTTCGTATGAAATACTACCTATTGCATTCTCTCCCATGTTGGAATTTCTGAAAATTTTTTGCAGATCTACACCGATCATGTCTCCTAGACCCCAAAACTACCATCAGTAAGAAAGTTTATATATATATATATATATATTTCACTTTCTTCTAGACACGATAACTACCATAATTATGCTCAGATTTTCTTCAAATTTTTACATAAGATCAAGAGGCATAAAATCTCGGTCGAGTTCGTTAATGGGCAAAATCGGACCAAGGGGGTGGAAATAGAGAGGGTTTTTGTGAAAACCGAAAAAAACGCGATAACTTCCTAAATAAAATAGATATAAAATCCGTTTAAAGTTTATACAGTAAAACCTCCATAACGGACACTCTCGAATAGCGGACACCTCTATTTTACGGACAGTTTTCAAATCCCCACTCCCAAAACTTAAATTTTTGTATGTTTAACCTCTGAATAACGGACATTCTATATAGCGGACAGTAATCTTGGCAAAAAAAGAATAAAATATTATTTTTAACGAGGACAAAAAAATCGTCTAAATTTATCAGGGCAATGTGTCACAAATTTTGTGATTACAGATAAATGTGGGGATGAGCTGGGGAAAGTCCCCTCTCCTCGACATTAATCTGTGATCATACGATCCCCTCTCTAGGAGGATTTGAGATTGTATGCTATCAAGAAATAGTAAAATAAGGTTAACAGTTGTGCATTTTTTTCTTTTTTTAGAAAAAGATTATTCAAAAGGATTAAAACTACTGAAAGAGTTAAAATTTCACATTAAAAAACAAATTAAATGTAATCGCAAGTAAAAGCAAACTTTTGTAACAATTTTTTTTTTTTTTTTTTTTTTTTTTTTTTTTTTTGTAAGAATGTTATAAACAATGGATAAAGGAATGCAGAATTTTATTTCAGTTTTATTGCTTTAAAAGATATTTTAATTTCTAGATAATCATATATTAGAGGTTTTAAGACATATAAAAATCAATTAATGAAATATTAACCATTCAGTTGAACTTTTTCTATCTCTGAGATTTTCCCAATAGCGGACACCTCCGAGTAGCGGACAATTTTTGCGCTCCTAAGGTGTCCGTTATTTAGAGGTTTTACTGTATTACTTCTAAAAAATGGGCTAAAAGTTTATCCTTGACAGATTTCAGATAAAGTTAAAAATGGGCTCAAGGGGCGAAAATACAGGGTTTTTGGGAGAAAAAAATTCATAACTTCATCAATTCTCAAGATATCAAATCCAACTAATTTTTTTAGAAATGTACTCAACATTGTCTAAAACTTTTATAGTTACAAGTTTTTGATAGGACCAATTTTTACCGATGAAAACAATTAAAAACGAAAAGAAAAACGGGGGAGGAAAAAGAGAAAAATCCATAACTTACTCAGTTCTTAAGCAATCAAATCTAATTAAACTTATTTTACATCTTCTTAATAATATCTACAACTTTTACATTAACAAGTTTTTCATAGAACCGATTATTCTAGCAAAAATAAATTAAACAAAAATAGGAGTTTGAGAAAAAACCTTAAATCCAAACTGCTTATATTCTGACTCATTTTGAAATTCATTTTTGATTTTAAACGCATCCAAGTGGCAGATCCTCTTATTTAGAAACTATATAATGTGATATATTGGCCAATGTTTTGATAAAGGCAGAACATATTTTAAAAAAGGCTGCCAAAAAGGGTATTTTGAACAGAATTTCACGAATAGTGATTGAAAAATTGAGGAAGTATAACAAATTGCGTTTTTTCTGAGTCATTTTTAAATCCAATTTTGTTCTCAAACGCATCCAATTTACAGGTCCTCTTATTTAGGAACTATATAGTGAGACGGATTGGCCAGTTTTTTGATAAAGGCAGAAGATATTTCAAAAAAGGCTGCCAATCTGAGCACTTCGCACAAAATTTCCCAAAGCTATCATGATTTAAGAATTGAGAATGTATTCAAATAACAAATTTGTTATTTTATGACTCATTTTTAAATCCAATTTTGCTCTCAAATGCATTCAATTAACAGTTTTTTGTTATTTAGAAACTATATAATGTGCGTATTCATCAATTTTTTGATAGAGGCTAAATATAATTTTTAAAAAAGCTGTCAAAGTGGGTACTTCGAAAAAAAAAATCCCAAAGCGATCATGATAAAGAATTGAGGATGTATTCAAATTACAAATTGGTTATTTTATGACTCATTTTTAAATCCAATCTTGCTCTCAAACACATTCAATTGACAGTTATTTGTTATTTAACACTAGAACCGCGGGAAAATTCATTCAAGTTTTATAAAAATATTTCTCACCGGAATTTTCGTTTAAAACTATTTAAATCATATATTGAAATTATTTTTGCCCAGCTTATTTTTGGCTAATTTTATAAAAAAATTTCTGCTTCGAATCAACATCTCTGCTTATGATACGGGTCAAAATGACCCGTCGCCGCGGTTCTAGTGTTAAGAACTGTGTAATGGGCCGTATTGGTCATTTTTTTTTATAAAGACATGTATATATTTTTTTTAAAAAAAAGCTGTCAAATTGGGCACTTCGCACAAAATTTCCCAAAGTGATCTTGTTTAAAGAATTGTGGATGTATTCAAATAACTAATTGGTTATTTTATGACTCATTTTTAAATTCAATTTTGCTCTCAAACACATTCAATTGACAGTTTTTTTTATTATTTAGGAATTATATAATGTGCGTATTGGTCGATTTTTTTTTTTATAAAATCAGTATATATATATATTCAAAATATGTTTTCAAAATGGGCATTTGAGCCGAATTTCGTTTAAGAGGATTTTGAAAAAATCAGTTCTTACAGAAAAATGAAATTACATTTTTTTAAAAAGCGGCCAAATAAAGTAGTTAATCTGGGTTTATCTTTAATAATAAGGTACCCTGGGGTAATAACGCCACGTTAAGGTTCTACCAATTTTCACGGCTCAGTTTTCGATTGTATTTTTCAAACAAATGCATGATTTGATACAGTAACTCAACGACTATCTATATATAAAAAATAATTTTACAGACATGTATTCATAAAATGTAATGGCGTGATTTCTTGACCCATGCTATTTGGCGTTATTACCCACCTATATGGGTAATAACGCCATGCAAACAAAACTATGAAATAAGATGGAATAATTGCATGTAGATTGCCCAACTCCAAAAATACAAACTCTACAAACTTAGAAATTAACAAATTGCATTCTAAGCTATTGAAAATGTTCAATTTTTTGTGAAAGTGTAAGAAAAATAAAGGTGTGGTGTGGGGGGGGAGGATGAGGCAAAGGAATATCAGACCGTGAGCTTCTTTTTGCTTAAAAAGGACCGCTTAAATATAATTATTAGAAACATGGCACAGTTTTAACTGTGTTTAATTGAATCAGTATTTAGAATGTAGCTCGGCCATAGTAGGGGATGAACCGGAGTATTAATGCCAAGGATTGGCGTTATTACCCCGTTATAGCTATTGCACTGTACATTTTAAATAACAAATTATCTCGAGAAGATATCCGAAATCTTCAACAATATTTTGAAAGTCCATGAAATGTACTATAAATTTATGTAATTAGCAAAGTATTTCCGAATAAAAAAAATAGTCTTCACATCACAAAACGTATCTCGCAAATTTTAGATCAAGCGTTAATTTTAGTTGCTTGTAAAAACAATAAGACCTAAAAATGAAACAAATTAACTTGAAGCTGTTTTTTGCGATTTATATGACTCAAAACCCTTCTGCGCAGAGCACATGGGTGTCATTTACGAGATTATGTCATAATTATGCATAATATTAGCACTTGGCGTTATTACCCCGCCTGGCGTTATTACACCAGACCACCTTATTTTATTTTTTGTTGTTGAAAGAAAACTCTTCGAAATCTACCTCCGCCTATAGGCCAAGCCGACAGGGATATTTTTTAAGAATGCAAGTATTACTTCAAACGCAAACACTAACTGAATCATCTGTATATGAAAAGGTGTAAGCTATACATTGCAATAAGTAATAAAGCTGCAGAAAGGGCCATAGCTTTACTTGACGAAACGATCGTCATAAACAGTTACATCTACATTACACGGTGGCCAAAAAGGAAACCTTCTTATCGGCGCATTATGACTCCTAGATGAGTATAACCTCGTAACTCCACTGTGAAGAAGTCAAATTTAATGTCAATTATCACGGTTTTTGAGGCGTCCCAAGATAATTTTGAGACACGGTTTTTGGACCTCGATTTCACAACAGAGTTGATACGACTGATATTATAATTTGCGTTTCATTACTGATATTTTTGTCAAGAACAGCAAGAAACAATTGTATCCTTTGAAATAAAGATAAGTAATAATATAAGAGAGGAAAAAAACTTTATTTAATTCTTTTTTTACGTTTTAGTATTTAATAAAATATTTTACATATTTTATATTATTTTCTTAGACCTAATTTTTTCCGATTTAGTGGTTTTATTCCAATAGTGCTCGGTGTATTCAGAGGACAGTGAATATAAGGTGATGAAGTTGCTTCCCCATTAAAAAGTATTCAATTGCGAAGGATAACCACTAAAGTCACTTCAGGCATTGGCAATTGAAAGTTGTGTTCCTATGCAGCGTTGCCAGTGGGCTACTTTTTTAAAATACAGATTTCTTGATTGGCATCACTTTTTTGAAGCGTTAAATTTCATTTGTTTCTCCTTAATTAATATGTCATTAAATGAGGCGTATTTTACTATTTCAAAAAAATGGTGCTAATTAAGAATCAGAATTTAAAAAAGTATCCCATGTGGCAACACTGTTCCTATGGACTGGCACGGGCTATTTCACAAGCTATAATGTATTGTTTTATTTTCTTTAATTAAAGTGAATAATTACGAAGCATTAATTAATAGTGCTTTAATCCTAGTTATGTGTTATCTTCATTCCATTACATGGATTTACTTCTTCAGAACCAAAGCTTGTCACGCCACAAAACTCGCAAGCTTATGTTAAACCATAGAAGCGTTCTTTTCAAATTTTCTGCATCAGTTTTTATAGTTTTATCTTTGGTGGGTTTTTTTTTTTTGCATAGGATAGCTGAGATCGACACATAAGCATTTTATTAATGAATTTTAAAAGCTTTACTGCAGACTTTTTTTATGAGATCACTTTATATTTCAGATCATGTTCCGAAATTGAAGCTACCGTCACTAAAAAAGTAAAACTGAAAACACAACCAAAAAATAAAAGCTTGTTTAGCTATCTACCGAAGTTATCCTACTTTTTTAAAAATATTAAGATGCAAACGAGAAATTTGCAAAGAACATTCGCATAGGTATAGCATTTTTTTGTGTGTGTTTTCGCTTAAATAGAGCAGGCTCTTAAGAGCTTAGATTAATTAAGGCACTGTAGTAAAAGCTAATGTTAACCTTTGGCACAACGTTGACTCCGCTGCGGAGACATCATCTTGCCTTCCAAAATTTGTTTTTGGCACCAGTAATAAAGGAAAACAAAATTTTCCTTATTCAATCAGAGAATTTTTGAAATCGTCTGCTTCCAGGAAATTTCTTTTTAAAAAGTGGTGCTAATCGAATAAAATTTGTATAAGAGGCACCGGAGTCCAAAGAGTTAATCCTATGGAAGCATTGTTGGCATATTTCACGCACGCATTTTTATTTATTGATTTTTTGCAAAATGTATTTAAAGTTGATTACTGTTATTGTGCTTTTGCATTTTTATTTATTTTCCTTACAGTTCTTTTACATAAGAACAATTTCACTTTCAGAAACGAATCTAGCCGGTTCCAAAAATAAAAATATCCGCATAAAAAAACAGCAACAAAAATAACAGATTTACAGAAGCAGTTATCAAATTAAGGTACAATATGAAAAAAAAAATTTAAATGAGAGCGAGAAATCTGTAAACACCGATGCCATTAGTTAGTATTAGCTTGAGCATTTTTTCTCCGTGACTAGTGTAGGTTAATAGGAGTAAACGTAATTTTAATAACAGATTGATGGAATAATACTGAAAAATATATTTCAGACATTCAGAAAATAATTGCATGTTGTTGATAATTTCTCTTCTTGATCTCTGAAAAATAATGAAATATCATTATGAAGATTTTTTTCAGAAAAGACAAAATGGCATAATGGATAGATAATTATATTTATATTGATATAATATTTATAAAATAGATTTTATAAATATTATGAAAGCTAGTGTTATTTATGCTAGATTCTTTGTATTTGTTTAGTTAGTTTTTTAAGTAGTTTATAAACATGATCTAAGTTGTTTTGATGCTTGAAAAATAATATAAGATAATTTATTTTATATTTTTAATATTTAATTCATTAGGCAAATATGTTTTTAAATTTATTTTATTTTATCATTTTGAATGCAGGATAGGCGGGTGTTCAGAAAACTGAAAGATTTAAACAGTAGGGAGGGGGTTAGGCTACTCTGTCCACCCTCTGAAGAATAACGAACTTCCTGCTGCCTATGTTTATTTTATTTTGTTTTTGAAATTTTCATAATTAAATATTAGATATTTGAATATGCATTTACTTTCTAAGTTTGTACTATATTTGCATTTATTTTTTATTAACTATGATTTGTTAGATGTATTATGCGCTGCATTTAGTACCAGTATTGCTACAATTTTCTTTTAAAATATTGAAATATATATATATATGTATATATATGTATATATATATATATAGTTTAATATGCTATATGTTTATATAATTAATTTTTTTTAACTAACTGTTTTATGCATACATATAAAGCTTAAAAGTTATGAAAGCTTTAGGAAAGTTCTGTTATAAGATTTGATTAACCTACCTATAACAGGTTCGTACGGGTATCATTAGATTTCCAGGTCGTACACCAGAATTTTTTTTATAAAACAATAAATCTAGTTCAAACACGCGCAATGTGTTCTTATTTAACCCTTTGAGGGGCAAGCCATTGCGTTCGAGTAATTCTGAACTCCCACCGGAAATTTGTAAAAAAGTTACATCAAAAAGAGGAAAAGCAATTTCACGACTGTTTTCCACCAAAGTTAGAAAAGTGAAATTTAATAAAATTTTTCTGGTGTGAATCTTCATCAATCGTAGGTGGTATATAATATATACCACCGCCCCTCAAGGGGTTAAAGAGAAATTTTCTGTAAGAAAATACTGGGATCGAACCCTGTATAAATGAATGGATGCTGCATCTGTATTTAAAGTAAGCATAAAAGTCCATAACCGACAGGAAAAAAGGGAATATTAAGCTTTCTTTTGCAAAATATTTTCTAAAAAAAGAATCTACCAGAAAGAGGCAAATAAACAGACAGCGAAGAACAGACTTTTTCACCTTTTATTTATGTTTGTTTGCAGACAATCAGAATAAAATTCTGAACGCCAACATATGATTTTCTTTACTAATTTTCGAATCATGTTACTCATTTTTTAAATTTAGAAGAATGAATAAAGTGTTTTTGAAAATATTTTACAGTATTTGCTTAAACATTTTATCAGACATTTGGTACCTCCGAGGCCGAGTAGTCAATGCACCACGCCACTAATCGCTTGTGAGCGTAGGAGGCTGTGGGTTCGATTCCCACTGGTTCCATTGCACGCACACTTTGTGTGGAGCACCCGGCTGTGTTTCCTTCGTGTTCGAAAATTCCATTGTGTTATCTCGTTGTATATTGACAATGACTTACAAGCAGGCCTTCATGTCAAGCACACAAGTCAGATGTATGAATTCAATAAAATAAATCAGGCATTTTTTTTTTTTTTTTGAAACACTGGTCAAAGAATAAACTATTAAAAATTAATAAAATTTTAATACCACTTGTAATAGTAATTTTAAAACAACTTGCAAGCTTGCGTAGAAATCTTTTCCAAAAGGAGATTTATATCTTTTGCTTCTTTTAACCATTCGTTTTTATTAAAATGAAAAAAAAAATAGAAAAAAATCTTTATTCCTGGTCTTATTTCAGATTTTATTTATGAAAAAAAAGACAAAATAGAAAGAGAAACAGAAACGATAGAAATCACTTTAATTCACGTAATGTTCTTTTTTGTAAATATATATGGTTTATTTTATTATAAATGGGTAAGATATATACGTATTAATATTGAATTAACTTTCAAAAATTTATGACAAATACAACAATTTCATTACATATTTACCTTCGTCCGTAAATAATATGTGGATATATGGAAATTTGTATGAATTTTGAGCGTGTAGCCCATAAAATATAAATAATTTAAAATTTTAAAAAAAATAACGATGCAAAAATACCTATTATTTAGCCATAGACTCTGGAATAATTTTTGTGTTTGTGAATGTTTTATTTGATGAATTGATCAAACGGAAAAATAAATAAATAAATAAAATAAATATCACGCATATTTTCGATTAAATAGCTACTAAATTATTAATTACTCATGCATTTATTATAAATTATTCATAAATAAAAAGGTACATTTTTCAGCCACAATTAGAAATAGTCTAACCAAATGAATTTCCATATATATATATATATATATATATATATATATGATTTTGAATTAGATTTCGCATTGCGATCAAATATGTAAAAAACGCAGCGTTATAAATCCGTTTATTATATGAAAATGGTAATTGTATTTTTCGCATCGACGTTCCAAATACATTATGCATTAATAGGAAAGAGTAAATTTATAGAATGTCTAATAAACAAATTAATCATGATAATAGAGGGATTCTAAAACATTATACATAAATATTATGAAAGCTTTTTCATATGATTTTTAAGGAAAATTTTGGATATTGATGCAGATCACGTAGTTTATCTCAACTATACATTGCATATTTCCGGATAGTTCAGAAACAAATTATTTTAAAGTAATGAATAAAAATTATATTAATCTCGAAATTTGCAGAGAAATTAATTTTTGAACACTTTCAGAAACCAAACAAACTGGAAGCGAAATAAAAATTATGAACTACTGAGATCATACAAATAGTTTAATTCTGCATTGTGTGCATAAATACGTTATAGCAATGAATAAAATTTACATAAAAATGCATAATTAATAGTAAAATACTAGTTTGTAAATTATCAGATCTTTTGTTTTAATCAGAAAAGAACTTTTGAAATCAGCGATAGATATTAACCTGACAGAGCTGCCGTTAAATCGAAATATCCAGATTAACTCAAATGTTATGTAAGTAATTTCTTCTGATTATTTTTATTTTAAACATACAACTATTTCGATACCATTTATTATTGATACCACTGCCTCCTGATTGATTGTTCTACACGTTGACGAAAAAATAGCGGCTGTCACAGTCGGAAATTTTTAAGCATTTTTACGGCTCCCTGGATTTACACACCAATAATCTTTAAAAGTTTCCTTTGACTTACATAAGATCAAAAAAATAATGCGGAGAAAACAAGAGACTGCACAACCGCTGAAAAAAGTCTGCCTACGATAAACGTCATTTTTCTGCCAACGAAGCAAACCTAAATATTACGAGGCAATGTTGAATACGGACAAACTTGACAGTTATCGTTGAACAAGTCAATTTAAAGTGGGTTAGAGATACCAGATGTACGGAGTATACTTACTGTTCTACCTTTAGTGTTCAAAACATAGATAAAAATCTTTGTTAAAACTGATATTTTTTTCGTGCATTTAGTATACATATAGATTGCGCAACAACTATACTAAATTATTTCCTTATGTATTTTTGTAACCTTTATATTACCACATGCCAACAGTCAATCACGAAATATATTATTATTTATAGTAATCCTTATGATTATGTTTATTTCAGCGTTTAAGCGAGTATTTCGATTACATAACTGAGAAATTCGTATTCTTTTTATTTTCTTATTTAATTGCTTGTCAAGTTTAACTTTCGTTTCTCAATTTAGTTATAGATTATTATTTAAAAATAAACAAACGCTGAATTGTTATATTGAACATTCTTATAAATGAAAACTCACTAATCTTACCTTTAAGCATATTTTTAAAAATGTATGCTTGAAAATTATTTTGAAATCTATAAAAATCCAGTAAATTTAAGCACAGTAAAGATTTTTAAAAATACATTGTTTTTGAAAAAGCGTGATGATCACCAGATCGGGAATAAAAAATAAAGTTTGACTGTATTTAATATAATTCATTCCTTATTTTATAAGGCAAACATTATTTAAGAAGCTTATCATTCTTTTTTTATTATTTATCAGCATGAAAATAAATTCGGACAATATTGATCATGCGTCTGGTTTACTTGAGTATGGCAATATTTACTCTTCCTTCGATTTGCAAGCCATTACATATTGTTTAAAAATACACTATAATTCTAAAAATATTTTAAATATAAAAATGAAAAAAAACTGTTAATAATTTAAAATTTTACTTTTAGTATAATTTTTAGCACAGAAGCAATCTGTACAACTGTGCTACTTAGGTGTCTGATGAACCGAAGATTATAGCAAGTATGATACGTTTTGATGCAGGGTAAGAATTTTATTATTCGGTTTAAGATATGTATAGAAATTCATAATGACGAAAACACCGAGTATAAGAGAATGCGAAAATTTAAATAATAATAAAAAATGGATTAAAACCTACAGACTAGTGCAACTTCTTAGATTTTTAAATTTTAGTTTTTAATAAAAATAAAATAAAATATAAAAATAGGATACTTTGGCGTAAATAAACATTTTGAACTTCATTGTCTGACTTTGGTCAACTTATTTCAGGAATATGATAATGCATGATGCTATGTACATTGCACATTTTTCGAAAAGATGAGAGTTAATTTTCTGATGAAAATATTTTTCTTTTTGTGACGATATAAGACAAGGGTGTCAAATTGTGCCCGCTGGATATCACTAAAATTTTAAAGAAATCGCTGTCTTAAAAAAAAAGATTATTTTTTAGCCGCTACCTTAAATTCCCATATATCACATGGGCAAAGTGTTTTTGCCAAATATGATTTGCTCGTACGTGATATAAGCATTCATACTCCGACATGATTTATTTGTCTCACAAGTAAAATTCATTGTAAATTTATCATTATTTAATGGGAGATTTTTTTTCTGATTCAAATAGACAAAAAAAAAATTTTTTTTTTGAAAAACCGGTGATAAAAGATTAAAAATTCTGTACAAGACATGAAAAAAGGCATTTTGAGTTGCACGCAGTTTGATACCCCTCGTATAAGGAATGACCAATGAGTTTTGTCTCCTACTTTATTTAGAAATTTTGAATAGAAAATTTTGCGTTTATTACTAGCAAACGATTCGTGATTACATAAAGTAATAATTCTTCTTTCACAATTTCTGGCACAAAAGCGGAATTTCTAAATAAAAACGGGGGTAAGACTGTCAAACCTGGACAAGTGTTTGCAAAATCTGACGGAGTCGTTAATCTGAAACTTTGAATTCATATCAGAAAAGAAAATCCCTTCCCGTTTCACCCCCCCCCCATACTGCCTGCCATTACATAAATAAAAAATAACAATTCAAACTGTCTGGTGAGTACTCGAAGTTTTTGAATGTAAATGTATGAAAACAGCACGGAATGTATATAAATAAAACCGCATATACCCTAGTAAATCGCACGTAATTGGCTGAACCAATAATGGTCTTATGTGTTTTTGGTCAATTCGTTGAAGTTTCGATAATTATAAAATTCTCAGTAAATCAGATACAATGTAATCTTTAAAATCGCGATAACCAGAAATTAAGCTTTCATTTGAAAAATATATATATATATGTACACTATATTGCCATTGATTATGGGACACTTGCGATTTTAGACATTTTACTAAATATCTAGAAAAATACATGAGGAATCATCTCGAAACTCTTAGTGTATAAATATAATAGTATACGTCATACATCTCCGTGAAGAGTTTTTACCGAAACGCCATAGGGGACCGTCAACAAATTAAAAAAGAATGAATATCTTTTGAATAACCCTATCAAAACTAATGTAGCAAAAGCGCTCAAACTCTAGATTATGATTGAATGCCTTATCGTTATACACTGTGTTCATTTTTATGCAAATAGCATGCACACTCGCAGAGTAATTAAGGTTTTTATAAAAATGGTCGCAAATTTTTCCAAGTTTTTTCATTATAATTTTCAGAGTTCTTAATATAAAATAATATTTTTTTTCAGAAAATATGACAAACAACATTGCACACAGTACCCTGTAATCAGAATTAAAAAATAATAAAAATTGTATGAAAAATGAGTAGGTTTACTATATAATTTTTTACTGCGCATGCGTCAAAAATATCAAAATTTCATTTGAATATTATGTTAGCTAAATATATAGAGCAACTTTTGTACAAGTCTCAAAATCATAGCTTGAAAATTCTGAAAGTAATCGTCTATAGAAAAAGGACAAAATCCGTTGTTTCCACAATGAAGCAAAAAAATGAGGGATTTTATCCAAATGCAGTAGTACATCTCATATTGTGTATTCTATATTGACACTAATCAATGAATATATGGATACAACCCCTCTTGTTTTTGCTTCATTTTGAGAATAACGGATTTTCGACTTATTCAATTGACGATTATTGTCAGAATTTTCAAGTTATGATTTTGTGACTTTCACAAAAGTTGCTCTATACATTTAGCTAACATAATATGCAAATGAAATTTTGATATCGTTGACGCATGCGCAGTAAAAAATTATTTAGTAAACCAACTCATTTTTTATACAATTTTCATTATTTTTTAATTCTGATTACAGATTACTGTGTGCAATGTTGTTTGTCATATTTTCTGAAAAAAAATAATATTTTATATTAAGAACTCTGAAAATTATAAGGAAAAAACTTGGAAAAATTTGGGATCATTTTTATAAAAACCTTAATTACTCTGCGAGTATGCATGCTATTTGCATAAAAATGAACAAGTCCTATTACAATAAGGCATTCAATCACAATCTAGAGTTTGAGCGCTTTTGCTACATTAGTTTTGACAGGGTTATTCAAAAGATATTCATTCTTTTTTAATTTGTTGACGGTCCCCTTTGGAGTTTCGGGAAAAAATCTTCACGGTGATGTATGACTTATACTATTATATTTATACACTAAGAGTTTCGAGATGATTCCTCATGTATTTTTCTAGATATTTAGTAAAATGTCTAAAATCGCAAGTGTCCCATAATCAATGGCAATATAGTGTATATATAGATAGATATGTATATATTAAAATCAAAATCCATCATTTTTCTATTGGCATGAATTTAGGTGAATACAAGGCGAAATATAATAGAAAATAGAAATAATAAAACTATTTACAAAAACGGTAACCAAATACGCTTCCTGAAGTCTGTTCCTTTTGTTTATGCCGCCCGGGGCAACCGTCTTCATTGCCCAACCCTAGTTACACTACTAAAGAAGATTAAAGAATAATATATATTTAGAACATTTTGCAGAGAACATCAATTAATTTATGTATATTTTTTCGTAATTACAATTTTTAAAATTTATACATTGTATTTTTTTCTATTTATATATATGTGATTGTTTCTTTGAGAT
This sequence comes from Maratus speculifer, assembly GCA_964019185.1. Classification (NCBI taxonomy): domain Eukaryota; kingdom Metazoa; phylum Arthropoda; class Arachnida; order Araneae; family Salticidae; genus Maratus; species Maratus speculifer. The sequence continues at coordinate 205,883,283 of OZ025299.1, forward strand.
AAACGAAATTGAAGATTATTTATCTTTTCTTGCCCCAAGACAGATGTGTAAATATTAGATAATTACATCCAGAATAATCCTTTAGATTAATGTTACATCAAAAACTATTGCTTCTGATCAAAAGGAGTTAAGGAATTAGTCCAACTTAAAGAATATACGTACATTTTTTACGTACCCTAGAAAAAGATAGGTGCGAAAATAAATCTGATAAACCATAACAGAAAATTATTGTAATACGTAATTTTTGCTTTTATTGTTAAGAAAAAAAAGTTGTAAATAGAAATAAATATGATTTCCCTAACATTTAAAAATGTTTACTGACTTTATCTTAGACCTATCTTTTTGTCCAATTTTTTCAATGAAAAGTTGATCTATAGGTTTGTATTAAATTGGTAAAAGGAAAATTAACTTCTTTGAATTACTTTGTATACTGCCGCTTAGTTGAACATGATTATTAAAATAATAGAATAGATGTTTTATGAGTCAAATAATTTGAAAACAAATATTTCAGAGCACATTGTCTCACCATTAATCATTAATTTTCTTTTTTCTTATTTACTTATAGTAATCTGCGATTTTCTAAAAATATGTATTTCAGAGCAAACATCGTCCATCTATTTAATCAGAGATATCTGCGATTAGCTAAAAAGTACTTTTAATCACGGAAATCTGCGATTATCTAAAAAAAAAATGTTTCAGTACAGATATATTCCACTTATTTAATCAATGAAATCTGAAATTGCATAAAAAATATACCATAAGGAAACCATATACCATATTCAAACTGCCTAATCCATAGCAACCCTTTCAGATTTAAATAGAAATATTTCTTGGATTTACATAATAATAATAATAATAATAATAATAATAATAATAATAATAATAATAATAATAATAATAATAATAATAATAATAATAATAATAATAATAATAATGCCGCTCAGAAAAAAAGAATTAAACAATAAATCTGTAGGAACAATAAAAAGATGCAACCTGTACATTTTAATCGCCAAAATTGTTGCAGGGATACCCTAAAAAACTATTCAGTTGAGAATTATATATTTGTACAATTCATGTTTAAAAATATGTTATGAGGCTGACTCCATATTTAAAATGTAATAAAATGTTGAATTTACAATACCAATATAAAATTCTGACATCGAGTTGGATTCTTCAATACTTATTACCTTCGGATACAAAACAGGAAACCTTTCACTGTAGAAATTTAGTAATTATGCAAATGTAAAGTTTAGAACACCTATTGTTAATTTGTTTTAATGGTTGTAAAACAATACAGTAAGGATAGTTTTTTTTCAGGCATAGATGAATAACTAGTTATCTTTAAAAGCTCTAATTTTGAATTTGCGTATTCAATTTGGATTCTTCAACATTTATTAACTTCGGATACAAAACAGGAAACCTTTCACTGAAGAAATTTAGGAATTATGCAAATGTAAAATTTAGAACGCCTATCTTTAATTTGATTTAATGGTTGTAAAACAATGCCATGAGGATAGTTTTTCAAGCATAGCTGAATAACTAGTTAATTAACGGATCTTATACGCAACGGATCTTAATACGGATCTTATACGCAGTACGTTTATAACTATAAAACAGTTTATTATAAATATTTTTGAAAGTAAATAACTGGACTTAAAAGACTCTAATTTTGAATTTGCATATTGAATTTGGTTTCTTCAATATTTAATACCTTCGGATACAAAACAGGAAACCTTTCACTGAAGAAATTTAGGCATTATGCAAATGTAAAGTTTAGAATGCCTATTGTTAATTTGTTTTAATTGTTGTAAGATAATGCAATGATGATAGTTTTTCAAGCATCGCTGAATAACTATTTAGGTTTAAGAGCTCTAATTTTGAATTTGCATATTTAAGAATTCTATATATCGATTTCAGTTAAATTTATATACCGTAATTTCGGGTGTATAAGCCGCGGATCAAACAATTCTTTTTGGACCCAGAAATCATATTTATTGATCGAAGACAAATATTTACGGCGATTTAACAAGTTATATTTGTTTCGTAAAAAATTCTGGGTCGAAAAGGAATTGTTTGTTCTGCGGCTTATACACCCGAAATTACGGTAATCACCAGGCTCTTGGTCGTTCCGTTTTTCATTATCCGTATTTTCAAATACCGTAATTTCGGGTGTATAAGCCGCAGGCCAAATAATTCTTTTTCGACCCAGAATATTTTAAGAAACAAATATAACTAGTTAGATCGCCGTAAATATTTGTCTTCAATCACTAAATAAGATTTCTGGGTCCAAAAAGAATTGTTTGATCCGCGGCTTATACACCCGAAATTACGGTAATAGTTTTCTTTTTTATACATCCCTGAAAACTTTTCAAAAAACATACCCTGAATTTCATTTCAATTGTAAAATTTGTAAAACGTATACCAAAAAATATTTTCTTTAGAAATATGGATTGTATCTAAAAAGCATATTTTCTCTAATATTAATTTGAAAATAAATTAACTATTCCAACACTGCCCAGTATAAATTAAATTGTGTGGTACCATAATAAATAAATAACTGAAAAAATAGTGTATATATTCGTTTTATTAACAAGCTAAGTAGCTTCACATTTGAGAAATAAACGGAAATATTCCACTGGAACTTATAAGGAAAATGTAGGGTTAACTAAAGGTATTATTTTAGAAATCCTTTAAGAAATTTTTAAAAAAAAATTTCGCACTCAAGAAAAAGAAATACTGAAATTTTGTAACGTTTTGAAAAATTATGAAAAAATTAAAATTGCTTGGAATTTTAACATTTTTGATTTTAAAATATAAATCAATTGTTCACATTTATAATGCATGTGTTCATAAAGATACACGCACACCTCTCGGAAAAAAGTTTAGTTTCAAAATATTGAAAATAAAACTTTGAGTCACAAGCTTCCTTTAAACAGTTTCGTGTTAATATATAATATTGGATATGTCTTTCAATTTTATGCAGACGAAATCCTGAGTTTTCAGTAATCATTGTCGCCGACGGCTTCTTCATGAAGCAGTTTTGCAGAATTTGCTGCTTGTGTAAAATTTGATCTGTCAGACAGTGTTTCGTTATGCTGTTATGTCCAAGGGTTCATTAACTTCACTCTACCTAATTCACATTCATTGTATTACATTCAGCCTACTGAATTCGCATAATATGTTTCGTCGAAACTAGTAATTTTGCTTTTATTTCGTTACTTGCAGAAGTCAAAGATTTTATTGATTAAGATATTTCGAATTTTTGATTTAGAAATCTAGAAATTTGAAAATATGAAACGTTATGTTTAAGGGAAAAAATAGTAAATGACTCATTTTACACGTACTTTTTTGTTGTAAACATGCCCTTGCTATTTTTTGTTGTAAACATGCCCTTGCTATTAGGGTCCTATGTGTGGGCATAAATTACATTTTATTATGTTAATGATCTAAAGACACATTAACATTGTCATTTATTGCAAAATCACAACTTAGTAGAGTTGCCACGTTTCAGGGAATTTTCCAGGTAAAATATAAGTATTTTTTAATAGAAAAAAATGTAGGATAACAGCATGAAATTTTACCCTAATTAAGTCTAATTAAGGAGAGATTTTCTATAAGAAAATATTATTACCGATAAATTTCCTGGTCTGGAAATTCCCTGACCCCTATCAACCCTCCTTAAATCAATTAATTTTGTAGTTTTTTAGCGCTCATTTACTTAACCCCTTGAGGGGCAAAGCACTTCTGTTCCTAAAATGTTCAAATGATTGATTGACACCGGGATTCATAAACAAATTTATATGATAGTAAGTAAAAGCCGTTTTTCACGAACACTGTAAAAAACAAAATTTAATACTAAAATTCCGGTGCCAATGTGGCTTAAGGGAATTAAAATTAAGTGGTATATATAATATACCGGTGCCCTTCAAGGGGTTAAAAATAGAAAATTGTTTCTAATTCTGCGAAAATGTACTGTAACCAATATATATATATATATATATATATATATATATATATATATATATATATATATGGCTAGTTCCATGGGTTTTGTAGAAGTCACATTACCTTATAATTGCTATGCTTGTTTGCCACCGTTATTTTTGAAAAGTCTGCTAGGTCTTATTCAATTAATGAGAATGTGCCGATAAAATAAATCTCATTTTTTTCGTACTAAAATACTGGTAGCCAAAAATCGTAGCCTGTGACTTACACTACAAGTACTCATGGAAATAGCCATATATATATATATATATATATATATATATATATATATATATATATATATACATATATATATATATATATATATATATATATACCGTAATTTTGGGTGTATAAGCCGCAGATCAAACAATTCTTTTTGGACCCAGAAATCTTATTCAGTGATTGAAGACAAATATTTACGGCGATCTGACTAGTTATATTTGTTTTTAAAAAAATTCTGGGTCGAAAAAGAATTGTTTGAGCTGCGGCTTATACACCCGAAATTACTGTATATATATATATATATATATATATAATAACCTCTTCCATAATCAAGAAAGAAGTCCCTTATATCGAGAAATCTCAGAAAGAAATATACTTTCGATATTTAAAGAAGAATTTTTAGAAATGAAATTTCTTTTGCTGCCTTCGAGTTTTGGAGGCATTTCCGTGCACTGGAAAAATGCGTACTCAGAATTGAGTAAAAATTACTCAGTTTTAAATACGTCGCATACTCAAAATAGCTTCGATCGAATGTACTCAAAATTTTGATTCCATTGTTGTGTTCAAATATGAATCGTTATGTACAGCCGCTTTTAATCCACAAACTAAAATAAAAATGTAGTGATATTTATTTTTCACTCAAAATTGTTTACAAGATACATTTAATTGATTGTTTAATAAGAAAAATATCAAAATTATTATAAAATCGAATATTTTTTGACAAGAACATTATTTGTAAGTATTTTAAAATTATTTTAAATGATGAGCATAATTTAATATTTACATTAACAATTAAGTTTTATGTCGCCATGAATGAAATAAGCCATTAATAGAACTCTGATTATCTGGTTTGTGCAAAAATTTTCAAAGAATTTTATTAAGTACCGTAATTTCTGACGTACAATCCGCGGATCAAACAATCATTTTTCGACCCAGAGTTTTTTTTAAATAAAACGTTAATTTTTAAAACGTGGCAAATATTTTGCTTCAATTACTAAATAAAATTTCTGGGTCGAAAAATAATTGTTTGATCTGCGGATTGTACGCCTGAAAGTACGGTAATTATGAAAGGTCAAGAAAAGAATAGCATAAAAATTTTCTGGAATAAATGAGAAATTTTGAAAATTAAAAAAGGGGGACCAATTGCCTTCCCCCCAAGTGTTTTTGCCTTAATGCGTCACTTGGTCCCATACATTCCTATCCAATAAATGATTGTTACTGTGTACTTTACCTACCCTTAAAGTTTGTACCATGAGTTTAGAAACAGCTTGTATATACATATATGTGTATAATAACCAGATAATAACCATGAGGAAACACGATTCAAAACTTATTTGTTGCTACTTTGCCGGTGAAACTTTTGGTATGCTACAGGCGTGCCTGACGCCACTTGGTCCGATTATCAAAAAATCTGAACAGTAGGAGTCCTTTACGTTTTGGAATCCTGTATGAGTTTGATAATATTCCTTAAAATAGCTCCATGTTAATCCATTTGAATCATTAGCGTGCAATTCAGGAATTTCTTTCTTATTCAGAAATTAGGAAAGAATATTTTTTTACTTATGTAATCTCAAATTATCTGGCAAAATTAAGCAAAATTAGAAACAAGAATTTCTTATATGAATTTGGATTATCTGGAAAAGACCCCCTGTACTGACGCATATATGCACTAATGATCTAAATAACTTAACCTACACCATGATGTGATGCCATTTCTAGGAAAATATTAATGGAGCTATTTTACGCATATCCAATAAAAAATAAAGTAAAATATTTTATACTAATATGTCAATAATAGAACATTTACTTTAACGAATATAAATGCGACTATCGTAAACATAAAACACTTAAACAATTTTTCGGAACTTCTTTTGCATTTTATAATTAAATTTGATCATAAGCTTTTTCAGTAAATACTTCATTATTTTATTTATTTTAAGTGTTAATTTTACATTTAAAGAAATTGTTGTCATTTTAAATTCACTTTCTTATCTTATTTTGAAAAAATATTATTACTTATTTTATATTTCTTCATTCAATGAATTAACAGAAGCTCTTTAATTCAAACGGCAAAATATCGTGATTGTTTTTGAAGTAACTTTATTAACATAAAACAGTTTCGTGCTTTAATAAGATTTAGGAAACATTAATAGGGAAACACGAAGCATTTAAACAGCAAACAAAGCGTAAACGGTGAAACTTTTGTTTGAAATACTAATACATAAATATGTATAAAGCATTTAAGCTGAGAACTTATGCTTGATCAATTATATTGAAATTTGTATTCATTAAAAATAATGAAAAAAAGTTTAATAAAATATAGTGTTTATTTAAAAAAATAAATATTAAAAGCCATTTGGGTAATTGGTAGATGATTTTATATTAAAATAACTCAAATAAAAATCGCATAATTTAAACATGGCATCTGCTTTGTCTTAAAACGTTTCAATTTGAAAAAAAAGAATTGATATTTCGACGCATTGTTAGCAATTTCTGCTTTCTTTTGTTTATTAATTTATTTAACTTATTTAATTTACTTAAGTAATTCTAAAAGACTCTCTTTCGACAGTTTTTCTTTAAAGTTTTTTTTTATTTTATTATTTTGTTTTGCACAGTGAGAAAAAATGAGTGGAAATTTAATTAAAAAATTTAGTATGTTATTTAAACATTAAATGCATTTATTGTTTAAATAATGTACAATGTTACATTAGATTTTCTTCGTTATATTTCCAATGCATTAATTCCAAAGAATACTCAGAGTTTTTCCTTGTACAGATCTGACACATCATTTATTGTTTAGTTTTTGTTTACTATTACAATCGCACATTAATTTTGTTGAAAAATATTAAGTTAAACCATTACCCGCTGGTGTTGCGTTCACGCAATGGTCAAAATAAATGCAGATAATTAAGTTATTTATATGCCCACCATTATTTTTTGATCAAAAATTTTGCCTTACTTAAAGACATAGAATATTTAGATCGTATAAAATGATTTTTTTTTTCAGAGTTTGTGGTGGCAAACAACGTTCAGCTAAAAAATTGAAATTTTCAACTTCATCATTTCGGCGGTTAATGGATACAAATTTAGAATTATTGATTAATAAAAAATTAACAATAATGATATTTATTGATTAATGATATTTATTTATTATCGAAGTTTCTAAAACCTTCTTTCGCCTTATTTTATTAAAAATTACTTTTAAATTAAATTAATACTCTAAATTAACTGTATTTTTAATAAAATTAAAAGGGACAATTGAATTTTCACATTGCTGTCTAAGCTAACAAATGCCCTGACTGACAAGCGTATAAACAAGCAACCGGGATAAGATTTCCAAATTTTAGCATAGCAATATAATCTTAGAAAAAATGTTATTTTATTTAATTGAAACATTTTTGCAATTTAGAAGATCAACATTTTATCTAAGATTATACTGGTATGCAAAGATTTGGAAATCACAACCCTGAAACAAAGATTTTTACTGCTCTTATGGCCCAGTTAACGAATGCTTTGGTGAACACAACCTAAGATTAAACAGTTCATATCATACTGTTAGAAGTTGTATACGCAGTACTTGTTGCAAAGTTGTTTTATTGCCACTTTACTAGTCTGACTCAGGGGAAATTATTAATCCCAGGCTTCAGAGTGATGACCACCATTTTAGACACCGATCATTTTGCCACCGTTATTATGCTTAAATATTTACAATTGCAAGAATTGCAAGAAAAAGCGAATCACAAAGCCCGGTTTTATGGCATTTGGAAGATGAATGAAAACAAAAGCAAGAGCTAAAACAAAAAAAAATCGTAACAAATTACTGATATTTAGTTTTGTTTTGATGAATTAAAAAAAAAAGACCGGTCTTAGTCCTATATACTTCACCAGGGTTCATACGAATCACGGGATTTGGGGGATTTGAGATGCTATAATACCAGAAATTTCATAAAGTACTTGTCGCAGTAACTGAAGATACAATTATTTTCATTAAATAAGGCAAATATTTCTTTACGAAAACTCTTCTAACAGGTCCTCGAAGGTCCTTGAAGCCTATGAACCCCGTTGACTATGCGCGAATTCTTTATAATTTCCATGTAGTAAGGCACCATAATCTCGGAATAGAAATTTTCTATTTAGCCTTAAAAATGCTGGGTTTGTGACCATCTTGTTTAATCGCGTAACTTATAATATTTTCAGCGATTAAATAAAGTGAAGCATTGTAATCAAATATTGTGGTATAATGAACTTAGCATACATATCATTCTAGATATTAAAATTATTATCATGGCTTGCGATTAATAGTTATTTAGAACACTTAATTCTTTTTAAAAAATGTTATGGTTGGATATAATAGCAAATTATTTTTAAAATGTCAACTGTCGTGTTTAACATGTTGAAAATGCTGCTACAGAATTTTCTACTGAAATAATTGATATAATATACAAGAGAAGCTTTAGTGACAAATAACTACATTTGAAAGCAATCTACAAGATTTGTTGAAGAATTAGTTGAAGAACGAGCCGAAGATATTACAATAAAAGATCTTGAAGAATTGAAAAATCAATTTTATCGGAAGAAACATAATGCATATATGAGGAACAAAAAGATAACCGTGATCTCAATTGAATGTCAGCAGGTGATATTCAAAAAGTGATTTATTACTAAAAAAAAATTTTTCTGTTTTGCGTAATTGCGACTTCCCATACAACCTGGAATGATCAAATTTTGTACCACGACTGAAGAAACTTGTTTGAATTATCTAAAAAAAAAAATAATAACAACTACAACAAAAGAAATATCCAATAAATTTTAGGCATTCTTTTTACTTATCTCCCAAGAAAGTGACACAGACCATATTAAAGATGTGGAGGCTCACACTAGGTACTCGTTTTAAATTTCGAAAAAGAATTATAAAAAAGTTGTTTAAGTGTAAATTGAAGGTTGTCTACTTCTAATTCTACTTTTTTCAATTGATTGATAAGCTTTTCATCCCTAGTTACAGTGAGTTTTTCACTTTTAAAATTCGCTTTATCTTTAACATGTTGGGGATCACCCATCACAATTAAAATATTTTTTTATTAAAACCTACTTGAAATCGCGTTTTAGTTTATGAATATTTTGCCTAGCAAATATGATTATCTCTCTTATACGCAGTACGTTTATAACTATAAAATAGTTTATTATAAATATTTTTGAAAGTAAATAACAGGACTTCTGTAATTATAAAAAAGGAGCTATTTATTAATGTATGATTTATTGTTTAGTTAATAATACTAAATCCCATTCGCCAATTTTGTGATTTCGATGTACTATTCATATTTTAAAAATGAATTCTTGGCTAAATTCAATGATAATGATGAAATAATAATATGATATAATAATATGTCGTATCATTGATTATTACAGTTTTCTCATATGACATCCTTATGATGCAATATCACTTACTTGTCATTTCAAGTGTCTATTTAAACAGTTCTGAGTGACGTTATGTTTAAGATGGTGTAGTTGGTTTACAGTTGTATCATGCAAGACTGACAGGTAATTGCTTCAAAATAAATCTACAGTATATTTAAAGCATTTAACGACTAACTATCTATAAAACACTTGGTAAAATATAATTTCGTGCGATGTGGAAACGTTTTAAATCAACGGTGCAATATTGTAATTTTCATATAAAAAATTAACTCAATAAATATATTAGTATGCGGCAATAAAATGGGTAAAAATAGTAGAATGGTATATTTTCCTTAATCAAAACAAAGCTAATTTGACTGATAAAATATTTATTAAGGAAGATGTATTTTTTTAATATGCATTTTGAAATGGTTAATTTAGAAGATTGTTGGATATTAAATAGGCTTGAAAATCACTATCTCACTAGTAATACAATAATTAACACAATAAAATAAAATTAGATTTCCGTTGAAAAGTTTGAATTAGCTTTAAAAATAAAAAAAATACTTACTGCTTGTGTCTTGTTTTGGAGTATTTCCAGGAGATGAGGTCCAGCTCACCTTCATTTCCTGTAAAGAATATTAACATAAGTATAATTTAGGTTACAAAAGCTGCTACAAAACTTTTATTTATATAATAAAATGTTTAGATTTAAATCTCATTTTCTCCTAATGCATTTATTGAAAATAAACATAATATAATGAAGACATGAATCTTCTGAGAAAGATAATATTAAACTAACAATAGCTACGTTTGAAATTGCGCCTTATCTATTAATTTTTACACTATTAACTTTTAAAAAAGACTTAATATGGCTTTAAATTAAACATGATAATGTAACATAATTCTTGTAAAATAACGGCAGTTGCAGTAACATTACCATTTGAGTTTCAAACATTTGTGTGTCCCAAATTTAAAAGAAAAAAAATCTTATTTCCTTAGGCACCAATTTCTCTGTAAATTCATTATATTTTGAATACTTTCACTTTTAAGTACCGTAATTTCAGGCTTATGATCCGCGGATCCAAACAATCATTTTTCGACCCAGAAATTTTTTTAAATAAAATGTAACTTCCTAGATCGCGGTAGACATTTGGCCTCAATCACTAAATAAAATTTCTGGATCGAAGCAGAATTGTTTGTTTCGTGGACTATACGCTGGAAATTACTGTAAAGGGTATAGCCGGGTTTCTTAGTAAAATATGCCCTTGAGTCAACCGTATCGAGTCCTATATGGATCGATAGCCCATAAAAAGAAATTCATTTTTCCCCAGTTTTAAGGTTGTATTTCAAGAACATGGGCATATTTGACTCAAGGGCATATTTTACTATGAAACTCGGCTATACCCTTTCATAAAAAATGCTACCGATTACATACCCCTTATAATGGAGTTATGAAAAAAAAGCGGAATCATATAGTATATTGCCTAGCAGTTGCAAGCGAAGTAACTGAGGAGGTTGTCACAAGATGCTGTCAGTTTGTTCTAATCGGATTAACAGTTTCTGATTTCCGCCGGTGAAAACTTCCACCTGTAAACTTGAATGGAATATTTCATCGTATTTTAGCACTTTACTGAGGAAAATTTTCTATTATAAATGTGGTAATCCATTTCTATTTATTTTTACGGGCGCCATTTTAATAAGCATTATAATCTCATTGGTGTAACGCGAACCAGTAATATTGCAAAGTTTTCTTCTTCATGATTCATAGTAGAAAATTCTATAGTTAGATAGGGTGAACAGAACTTCAAAAAATTACCGGTATTAAAGCACTTGGCCTCCCACCCTGGTTATGCCGCTAAACCTTTTCACTGGCACTGATAGGTGGTTGGCGGACCAAAGGGATAGAAATGCGAACAAATTTTGTGAAAACATGTAACTTCTTAAATACAATACTTACGAAATCAGTTTAAAGTTATTATGATTTCTAGAAAAAGAGCCAAAAATTTAGGTATGACAGATTTTTAATATCGCTAAAAATTGGCTCAAAGGGTGTAAAAATAGCATTTAAGAAAAAAAAATCATAACTTCATCACTTCATAAGCAATCAAATTTACTTATTTTTTATTTATAATTCTCCTTCATTTTTTCTACAACTTTTAACCCTTCGGACTCCGGTGCCTCTTACACAAATTTTATTCGATTAGCACCTCTTTTTAAAAAGAACTTTCCTTGAAGTAAACAATTTCAAAAATTCTCTGATTAAATAAGGAAAATTTCATTTTCCTTTATTACTGGAGCCAAAAACAAATTTTGGAAGGTAAGATGATGTCTCCGCAGCGGAGACAACGGAGTGCCAAGGGTTAAATTTATAAGTATTGACATAAGGGTTAAAGAGGATATGGTGGGTTAAATTTATAAGTATTTATTTATATTGACAAGTCTATGAAATGAAATATAAAGCACGTAAGAAGCAGTTCAGTCAATAAACTTAAATTTTGTAACTTTAGCTATGTTCGTGGTTTGTATGAGAAGCTGATATATGCTGTAAAGAAAGTTAATATTAATCTTGTAGCTAAAACAACAACAAAACTCAAAGACTTAATCCATAACAAGATTGACCCTAATCTTAGAGATGCAATTGCAGGTATTTACATAATACAATTGGTAGCTGAAACACAAGAAGAAAAGGTATATATTGGAGTATGCTGACGGATTTAAAGAGAGATTGAAAACTATTCAGATATAGTAATGCCAAATCTTTCTTCTATTTCATACATGTTAAAACTTCAAAAGCTTCTATTACAGTGACAAAATTAAATGAAAATCTACGCAGATCATGGGAATTCTAAAGGTATGAAATTCCGTGCATTAGTTCTTGAGATATGACTATCACTAAATCACGTAAATTACAAAAAATATTGCATATATATGCATAATAAATCTTGCAATAGCAGCGTCACTTGTTTGGTGTTTTACACAGAATTCTAATCTGCAACAACAATGTGACATCTAACTGAATCTGAAGTTTGATGAAAATTCGTGCATTAATTCTTGAGATAGAGCTATTGAGGGAATCGTAAAAAAGGCAGTATAGCAGCAGCACCTTTTGGTGATTTATACTAAAATGTTAAAAAGTCCATAATGAGGACTAACTGAATCTGAAATTTGGTGAAAATCAGTGCATTATTTTTGTTGATTGAGCTATTGCGGAAATCGTTATATATGCAGCATGACAGCGCCATCTGTTGAGAGATATACATCAAAATGTGGAAAACGTTAGTTCACGTGAAGGACTAACTGAATCTGAAGATTAATGAAAATTCAAGCATTAACCCGTTAACGCCCGAATTATTTTATCTAAATTTCTCGAGGATTCTGTCTCGTGAAATGAGGTATATATTTATCTTCCTCTTTACTGGTAGGGAAAACCCTTTCATACTGTTTTTGTAACCGTCCTCAAAAAAAGACGCTGGGTGTTAATGGGTTAATTCTGGAGATAAAGCTATTGAGAAAATCATGAAAAATGCTGATTAGCAGTGCCATCTTTTGAGTTATTTGCACCAAAAATTAATCAGCACCAATTTATATCAGGTAATAACTGAATTTAATTTTTTTTAATTTCTTGGATTAGATGAAGTGTCCACAAAATTTGTGTCACATAGACAGACATTTTGTAATAACATGTTTTTTGGTATATGACCCCTAAAACTTGTAAATCCGTTGGAAACCAAAAGTCAAAAATTTTTATGAATTTAATACTTTCTTCTTCTAAGGATAGAAGAAAGTAAAAACATGTAAGTGATAATAAGTTTAATATACAAACCACAGCATTAACATGCCTTTCTTTACAGCAAAATTTAAATATTCGTTTTAGGGCAGTAGATCATTCTTCATATCTTCCATTATCATATTTCGTTAATAAAAGTAGTCGTAGAAATTTCAATAATAATAAGACTAATAAGGTAATAAGGCTTAGTAATAAGGTAATAATAAAGGTAATAAGGTTTATAATATGTCATATAACATGTATATCATGTACAGTGGCGGTCAAAAGTTTCCGGCCAGTTAGTTTCTTCGATTTATTTACCAAAAGGTTTCAGCAAAGAAGAAGCACAATTGCTTCCAAAGTTAGGAATATGCGAATGACCTCTGAACAAATGATGATTTTGATTGGATACTGAAGATGCTTCATGCAAAGGGATAGAATTCGAAGTTCGCGTGCGCAAAAGTTTCCGCCACTTATCATTCTTTAGTTTTTTTCTATCGATAAAGTGTTTTTTGGCTGTGTTTATGAATGAATCAACGTGTATAGCATAGTTTGAATTCCAAATTGTAAAGATCAACAATTATTGTTCATAAATGAGGGATTAGTTTGTCGCTAAAAGGCCAATCTTTTCGAGATATTGCGGCAAAGTTATCGATCGGTCAAATCGACTGTAAACGATATTTAAAAATTGTATAACGATGGGACGTCTTCAGGACTTTCAGAGGTCCGGAGACCCCGGAAAATTACTATTTCTGTGGACAGCATTATCAGGAGAAAAACAATTGATAATCCGCTTGAAAATTCCGGTGCAATATAGTGCGATTTACGGAATGAAAATATTGCTGAATAAAATTGGTCTACCGTGTCATGATGCTGACGTGATACAGAAATTTTTGGAAGAGTCGGTGTTCAAAAATTTTTCCTAGGTAAAAAAAATCAACGTACTCGACTGGCGTTTTCCAAAAAACACAAAGCCTGGTCAAGTGAAAACTGGACAAAAGTACTATTTTGCCATCAATCGAATACGAAACAGTTTTGGAAGTGATGGCAGACGCATCTTCCGATGACCTAACAACAAAAGATATGATTCGACTTATGTTATTCCTACCATGAAGCTTGGCGGACGACGCGTTATGCCGTGAGGAGTATTTTATTCAAAAAGTGTCGGTCCGTTATTTCAAATCCACAGCTAGGTAAATGATACAATGTATAAGGCTATCTTGCAAGACTATTTTCTGCCTTATTAGAGAAAAACATTTGGTCGGAACTATTTTTCTTAACATGATAACAACATAAATATTGTATGCAAGCTTCGATAAGCAATGGTTTTCGCACAAAAAATTTCGTTTTTGAAATGGTCAGCCCAAACGCCTAAAATGAATCCAATAGAAAATCTTTGGAAAGAAGTTAGCAAAAGTCTGCGGAATTATAAATATTCCAACTCAGCCGAAATTTCGCCAAAATTGCATAAAATGTGGAAAAAATGCACCATAGACGATCGTTAACAGTTAATTGTATGAATATCACGTTGCTGCGCCGCAGTACTTATTACTAAAGCTAATAAAATAGTAATATCATAAGATACTAATTGTAAATGTTGTTGATCACTGTAATTTTCAATTACAATACCACTTTTTTACAAACTTGTGAAGGTGGCCGGAAACATTTGAGAACATGCATTTTTCCTTTATACTTAGTTTTGTCAATTAACTTTATTGATATTTACACGTTCTTCTATAAGTAAGTTCCTAACTATTATGTCAATAAAATCTATAAGTGTCACTTTCAGATTCCTCTTCATATCGGTATACTTACAAATTAACTTAAAAATTTTTGCTGGCCGGAAACTTTTGACCGCCACTGTATATATGTTTTAGTCTATTGTTAAAGTTTTCAAAATAGAAGGTGTATTGCTAAACTTGGATAAAAATGTTCAGTTTACTGCCTACCCGCTTTCCCATCCATTGTTAATTAGACTCGTCTGGTTTTCCAGCCGCGGGTGGAGTACGATTAGGAGTTTTCAATGTGTAATCAAAACTACCATGATGACGATCATGGTCGGATCGAAAGTGCTCGTCGTATAATTTTCGAAGTTTTAAAATTTTTAAAAACTATATTATTATACAATGACATATTTTATATTTGTGATATTTTATTGCATTAAATGCAACTTTTCAGCAAGTTTTTTTTTTTTTTTTTTTTTTTTTTTTATATTGTTCGAGATTTATGTGATATTCTGACGGTATATATTTTAATTATACATTTTGTGCATAACTTTTTCATCAAAAACTTTCATATGCTGAACTTTTACGGAATCTAAGCAGTGGCTCGCCAATGTTATGCTTCAAACTATTTTTATTTGTCAAAAATAATTCTACAACGCAATTTTTTGCAGTATTCATACTTTCATGGATTGAAAGAATTATGTAATTTCATTCCACTGATAGATGACATAAGCAATGCTTTGTAGGTTTATTTTAAATTTATTTTTTTTATTTTCAAATACAAGGTATAGTTTCCTTTACAAATATTTAAATAATAATTATCATATTGGCACTCGTAATAATAATCTCATTAGTCCTTGCAAAAAAAAAAAAAAAAAAAAGAAAAAAGAAAGAAAAGAAAAGAAAAGAAAAGAAAAGTTCTAGAATTTAAAGATTCTAATACTGATAAAGTCTTTTATAAAAACTTTAGGTGCTTTTCTAAAACTTAAAATGATTTTTAAAACAATATGAAATTATCAAGAATGTGTATAAAACTTACATAATCAAATCTCAAATTCAATCATACTGAAGTTCCAATATTTGAAAAATAAATACAGTTTAGCCACTTAACTGATTTTTTTATGTACAATAAATTAAAAGTATGGGATGAACACAACTTTTTTTAACCTAAAATATTTGTAAAATTCAGTCTAAACATTTCTAAAATAATATGAAATCGTGTTTGAAAAAATTTATGGTGCCAAAAAGCTTTACGTGATGGATCAAGCAAACATCTCTTTCCCGTACGACATCCGGGCAAATCAGTTAAGTGGTTACACTAGAATTTTTTTAACCCCTTGCGGCGCGGTGGTATATCTATGAAAACACTTAATTTTACCGTAATTTCGGGTGTATAAGCCGCAGATCAAACAATTCTTTTTCGACCCAGAATTTTTTAAGCAACAAATATAACTAGTTAGATCGCCGTAAATATTTGTCTTCAATCACTAAATAAAATTTCTGGGTCCAAAAAGAATTGTTTGAGCCGCGGCTTATACACCCGAAATTACGGTAATTCTTAAACGCCACATTGGCACTGGAACCTTGGTAACAATATTTACGCTTTATTGAATGCGTGAAATATAGCTTTTTTATTTAAAAATAAAACTGTTTTAAAATTCCAGTGTCAGTCATTAATTTCAGCACTTAAGCCCGGCGCCGCAAAGGGTTAAAGAAATAAAATCGATTATCTAATCACACGCGAAAAATAAAATCCCATTATTAAACACTTTTATTAATCTAATTTTATGGTACCATGTAAGTTTTTGAATTTGAAAAGAAATAGAAAGTTGCAAGTGTGCAAAACCATAATAATAGTCTAAACTGATTCGTTTTTATATTACCATCCGCAAAATTTAAAAGATTTTTTTTATGAACATCAGTCTTCCTTGAGCTTTATATTTATTATAGCTAATGAATAATTGAGTTATAAAGTTTTGGAATAATTTTGTGATATCCCTTACATGATGTAAAAAAATAAGATAACAATGAGTGTTTTTTTTTACCCAAAAGATAACTTTTTATGTTTAATCCTAACTTTTATTTTTATGCAATTTGGAATCTTCACATATATATTTCTTGAAATCTTAAGTTTAAAAAATTGGCGTAATATCCGGCGGATAATCTGTGGATCAAGGAATCATGTTTGGACAGAGAAATTTTATTAGGTAAAAATAACATGTAAATCACAAATAAATTCCTGAAATCAATTATTAAATAAAAATCCTATATTGAAACATAATTGTTTGCCAAAAATTAAAGCATTTGTATAGTTTCCCATTAAATATATTTAACATGTCGCATATTACTGAAATATCATAATAATGCAATAATCACGAGAGATTGTTAGAAATGTTTAATAGATTGCTGTGTTTTTATGTAGTTTAAAAATTATTGAGACAAAATGAAGTATAAGAAATAATGATTGTGAAATACATAATGATATTAAATTGTTGTAGACATATTAATAACAGGAAGGGGGGGGGGGAATGATGATTTTTGTCTAGGAAGAAAAGCATTTCGAAAAACAAAGAAGGCTCTAAACTATAAAGGTAGAATATTCTCCAGGAGAATAATTACTTATAATTAAAAATATTATGTCGAAATATATGATGATTTATATGTGATTTCTTGTTGCAATTTTAAATCTTTAAAATAATTTTTTTTTAAATCTCATTTCATTAAAATCTCAAATCATGCATTCCAAAAAACTTTTTAAAATATACTTTTGCCACTGAACAGGTTTTTATATAACTGTAAGCTAACATAATACTAACTAAATGTGCACTGGCAAATTTGTAGCATCTGGATTTTGCTAGTTGGCGGATTTATTGTGTAATTTTTGTAAAAATTCGTTTTTTTCTTCTGTGAAAAATTTGATGAAAATATATTTTAAAAAATTAAACAAAGTATAAAACCGCAATTCCATTTTTATTTATTTTTTAAGCGAAATCCAGCATGTTTATAAATTTCATCAAAATAAGATATAGAAAGTTAGCCCGTTTCTGGTACATAAACAAGAAATACAAGGGAATAAAAATCTATGTAAACATAATATTATTTGAAACAAAGATGTTATTTTATGTCCCCATTTAAAAGAAAATGCTCACTGAAGTTGAAACATTTTCGGATTTTAAGTATTAATCATCCCTTATCCTTAAGGTTTTCCTGAAATCCAAATTATTAATTTTAAGCAAATTTACAAAATCAATTCTGTTATTAAATACATTAAATGTCTATGTATATTTATTTATTATATTGAGAAATGAATCAGCATTTTTCTCTTTCATATAACGAATCTTTTTTGCAGATTCTAAATTTTGCAGTTAAAAGCGATTCTCAAAAAAATTTACCCATTGAGCAATGAGAAACTTTTTGACACATTTACGGACACAGAATGACACATACAATCATGTTTATTAAAATTATTTGCAATCGAACAGTTTTTTCAATTTCATAAATGATTTATATTTTAAGTTATAAGCAATTGTGGTTTCATGGCGGGGTGGTCATGTGGTTTTTGTCACCTTGGGAATTAGCATTTAAATTGCTAACTTTGGACAGCATTTTCTGACATGTGTTTAGCTTTTACCACCACCCACCTTTCACAAAAAAAAGAAACTATTTGATTACTTGCTTTCATATCAAGCAGTGTTGCCAGATGGGCTACTGTTTTTAAATTCAGATTCTTGATTGGCACAACTTTTTACAAATGATAAAATATGCCTTACTCACTGACATGATAATTAAGGCAAAAAGAAAAGGTAAAATACCGTTTCAAAAAAGAGGTGCCAATCGAGAAATCTGAATTTTTAAAAAGTAGCCCACTGGCAACATTGATATCAAGTACACTGGTCGATTCCACGCTCTTGAGAACGAAAAAGAATTAACCTTTTGAGCTCTGGTGGGTAAATTTCTTCAAAATTCCAAATGTCACATTGGCACCAGTATTTTGCAAAGAAAAAAACCGGTTGACGATATACACGAAAAAATGCATTAAACCTTTTTCAAATAAATTTGGTTGAATTTTCTGGTGCCGTTGTAACATTTCGGAATTAAAACTATGTGGTAGAAAATTCTACCATCAGAGCTCAAAGGGTTAAGAAATGCATCACAAAATAGCCATACTTAAGATAGTCTTACAAGGAAGTTTTCCATACGGGCATACTCAGAAAAATCTCAAAACTTACAGATTGTTCTTCTCATATGGACACATATGTTTATAAAAAAATTCGGCGGAACCTAGATAGAACTTCCGTAAAAAATAATGAATTTTCCGTTTATTTGGCGGTGTATCACCAGTTGGTTATGAATATTATTTATTTATTTTTATGTCGGCCGATTATCTACACTTGGGATATAGGCCCTAAAGGGGTGGGATGCCCTCCGTTGGGGTCTTTCTAGGGGAACCTAACCTGTATTTACGCCAGGAAATCCAAGGTTAGAAGAAAACCACGGAAAACTGTGAACGGTTAGGCCGACGGCCGCGATTGGGTTCGAACCCAGCACCTGACGTCTACCAGTTGAGAGGTCACTGGTGAGGCCAATTGGCTATGAAACAAAATTTCAAAAATCTCGTTTTTATGTCGAATATTCTTTAAGCTCATCGCGACGAGAGTAATTTGCTTAATTTTTTAATCTTTTATCACCGGTTTTTTAAAAGAGAAAAACTTCTGTAAATGAATCAAGAAAATGCTCTGATTAAAAAAGGTAAATTTTGCAATAGAAAAGTAACTGGTAGGAATATTGAAGGATTCTGAGCGATAATTAACAAGCAATTAGCATATGCATTAAAATCGTTTGCTTTTGACGAGAAAAAATTGTGCTCGCAAAATCGCGTGTTGCTTTTGTATTTTCGCGCCAAATATTACAAAATATTTTATTTTTTTACAGATTTTTTTATTGCAATTATGCCGCTAATTTTAACTGATTAATTATTGCATATATAAGTAGTACCACTATTTTTCAACATGTTTTGAGTATGCCCAGTAAGGAGATCTTCCTTGTTAGAGAAAAACAATTAAAGATAGTAAGAATAATGATCGCATTTCTTACCAAGGTTCACACTCTCCTTACGTTTTTTAAGGACTCTGACACCACTATTAATAAGAAAATCATATTTAATTTTTCAGAAACAGAATTCGCAGCCAACACATTTATTCTAAAATTTCGCAATAATTTTCTGCAGTAAAATACTTTGAAAATACTGTAAAAATTTAGTGGTAAGATTGTGCGAACACTGCTTACAGTTGAAAATTTCTGTGCAAAACCTATATAATTATATAATCAGCTAAAACCATTCAACTTTACAGTAGATTGGCAGATTTCCAAACTGATACTGAGTTCCATTTAATAGGCTTAATCATAACAAAACTTTTATTTGAGAAATTAGAATTGTTTCATGAGTTACTGCCAGAATCCCACACGTTAAGTTTTTTGAGTGCCACTTTTTTGAAAGAAAAATCTTCTTTGTAATTTTCTTCGAAACTTCTCTCGTAAAACATTCTGTTTCAATTGTTGGAAAAACCTACTCGAAATTTTTTCTTAGGAAATACTCGTTTTTAAAAAAAGGATTAATAGGTTGCTTTGTACCAGAACCTTTGTAATTTTATGAAAAATTACACATTGCATAGCTGACGAATTTTACGTCTTTTAAATACCACTAACAATGAAAAGAAAATATTGTTTTACTTAAGCATCAAAATGCTACGATTAAAGAAGACGAAAATTTCTATGAAATTTTAGTATTAGCAAAAAGTCGGCAGCTATAACATTAAAAAATTTTAACTTCATCATGTTTTGCAACTATTGAAGCGAACAGCCCGATTGCTAAAGAAAAAATTATGTTTTCTTTTATGATATTAGTTAAAGAGTGGTAACAAGCTATTCCGAACCGCAATTCAAATTCCTAAGTCATCAATGTTTCGATTTAACTAGAAAAAAAGAAAAAAATTGACTCCTTGAAAATAGATTATTTAATTAATACTTTTTATTTATTTGTTTAATTTTATTTTGTTTTATTTATTTATCTATTTATTTATTTATTGCGGTTTTCTAAATTATATGCTGAGAAATAATGTATGAATTAATTAAAGTTAATAACAATTTTTTGTAAAAAATTAAAATAATAATAATTATGAACTTCAGATCATTTTATAGCAATTTTGAATAATTACTGAAAAAAGTTCGCATCAATTAAAATTTAAAATTGGTGTTACATAGTATTTAAGGAAGCTCCCACTTTAAATTATCTGGGTAATTCCATGAGCGCATGTCGTGTAGGTCACATACTAAGATTTTGGATACCAGTATTTTAGAACGGAAAAATGTGACTTATTTTATCAGATATATTTCACTAATTGAATAAGGCCATGCAAACCTTTCGAAAATAACGGTGGCCAACAATTTAGCAATTGCTAGAAATGTGACTTACACGACAAAAGCTCATGGAAATACCCATCTATTAAAATATGAACCTAGTTTTCTGTAAATTATTTTAGAGCATTACATATTTTAAGTGAGAATTTTGCACGTATTTCGATTTATAATATAATGAATACTGCCTGTTTAACTATGTACATATTTTGTATATGAAAACGTTTACCCACATATTTTTTTTTTTTTTTTAGTTTACCACATAACTTTTAAATTTTCTCCTGACGACTTCTTATTTCATTATCTTCCCGACAATATTTATTATTTTTATAATGATTATTATATATTTTACTTGTTTATCACAGTCATCGGACAAAATTTTTAATTTCTGGTGATTCTTGCAATTTTTACTTTCCAGATATAATTTTTTAGGAAACTAATAATGATTAGTTTAAGTTTATTTTTAAGTTTAAGTTTTTTTTATCAGAAATGTGCTTAATAAATTCAAGAGCATTTTGTTAAGTTTTTTAAATTGTATTTTATCATTCAGATTTCTCTTGTAATTGGAATTTAATGATATTGTCTAAAATAATACATGTTCTTTGAAGTATATAAAATAACATCGTGAAAACATGAAAATGTTAATGGTTTTACAATAAAAACGCATTATTCTGCTTTAATCATTTTTTTTTTGTTATGAAAACATTTTAAGCAATGTCTAAAACATAAGAATATATTTTTAAAATAAATGTAAATATAATACATCTAGACTAGTAGCCAAAGTAATCGGAAAGTAGAATTCTAGTTAAAACTGTACGAAAAGAATTCCTTCGATAGTTCTCATTACAAGCTAATTAATGTTTGCATCCAAACAAGAAAATGTTAACTTTAACAAATTTGAATGCTATGGATATAATATGTAAATATTTTCTATAGCCAAAAAAAAAAAAAAAAAAAAAAAAAAGTCCTTTTTTTTTAAATTTTGAAACATATCTACAGTTTTAGCTTTCAATGTATAAAATAACAATTTTGTAAACAGATCTATTTTTATATAGATTTTCTTTTTCTTATGTTAAGCAAACATTTGCGACATGTCAAATATTTAAGGATCAACTCATAAATGTTAGACGGTACGGAAAATTATTTGTATAAGAACAGAGTTATTATTCTAATAGCGTTATTCCTATAAAATTAACATGAATACTGATAGCTACAAACAATACATAAGCCTTTTATCTTGAATCGCATTTTATTTATTCCTCCAGGCAGAAATCGATATTTGACACTGTTTCATTATGGCTGTGGTATCGAATAAACCGTCAATAAATCCCTTTGATTCATTCCGTTTACCCTATGTTCATCCTCCGCATTTCATACATAGGTGCTTCACAATTCGCAAAAGTTGTTTTTGTCTGAATTAAGTTACGGGAATATATAAAAAAAGAAGAAATTGCTTAAAAAGCATAGACTGTAAAACACTTTCATTTTTATCATTATTTTTAGAAATTTCATTTTTCGTACAATGAAAGGATGTATTTAAATATGCAACAATAATTTTACAAAACATATTAACTCAGTAAAAATGCACTTTCAGCAATTGCTGTCCATCTGCGCTAATGTGTAGAATTCTTTCGTGCAGTCCTCTGCATTATCAGTAAAACACGCCACGAAATGTACTAAAATTGAAACAAGTTTTAAAATGCATACCACAGCAGAAAAGGATTTTCATTTGATACCGATTATAGTTTGATCTGTAATCGAATTGTTAGATTGTACTGATAAGATTTTTTTTACATTATAGATACACACATATATACACAAGTATATACATA
The DNA here is from genome assembly GCA_964019185.1 of Maratus speculifer. Classification (NCBI taxonomy): domain Eukaryota; kingdom Metazoa; phylum Arthropoda; class Arachnida; order Araneae; family Salticidae; genus Maratus; species Maratus speculifer. Next base: position 205,906,625 of record OZ025299.1, read on the forward strand.
TATATATATATATATATATACACACATATATATTATATTAAAGAATACAGGAGTTCTTAACAATAACATCATTTGGTGCTGCATAAATTAGCATTTTAATGTTAGCAATATTTGGTTGAGGAGAGCATAAACATTTGATTCTATATGAATGATTAATTATACAGTTAATATTTAATATATATATATATATATATATACAGGGTGATTATAATTAAAGTCCGAGTTTCAACACGCTCTATAAGGCGAACCACTCGTTAGAATGGCGTCAAAATTTAACAGCGTATTATTGAAAAAGGGGGAAAAGAACATGAACCAAACAAAAGTTCCAAATTTGAGTGACAGATGGCGCTGTAATCGTCAGTATATGTAAATTAAAATACCTGGCATGCGCACGACAATTTCAGGTGTTATAAAAGCGTTGGGTAAACGGCGTTTCCTCATTTCGCTTCTCAGACGTTGGCCATGAGTGTCTCAATGAAGGATCGTGCTCTGCTTGGAAAGCTTTATTACAAGAACGGTGATTCTGCACCAGTGGCTCTGCAGAAGTTCAGGACACTCAAGGGTATGAAAAAAGGCGCTGGACCGATGACTGTCAGAGGTCTGGTGAAAATGATGCAAAAATTCGAAAATACAGTTTCGTTTGATGTGCAGTCTGGTAGAGGAAAGAAAATATGTGATTCGGCGGTAGTTGAAGAAGTGGCCACAGCAGTTCAAGAAGAGTCTAACGGTGGTGAGCAACCATGCAGTGCACGGAGAATTGCTCGAACATTGAACAGGCCTGTGAGCACGGTACATAACATTCTACGAAACATCCTGCAATGCTATCCGTATAAAATTTGCCATGTGCAGGAGTTGTTCCCTTCTGACCTGCCAGCAAGAGAGCGTTTTGCTTTGGAATTTCTCGCTCGCATGGAAGTGGACAATGATTGGCCGTGGAAAATTCTGTGGACAGACGAAGCCATTTCCACCTGACGGGATATGTCAATACACAGAATTGCCGAATATGGGCAACAGAAAATCCACTCGCAACGAACCCAGTACCACTTCATCCTTCAAAGGTCACTGTGTGGTGCGGATTTACGGCATCATTTATCATAGGGCCGTATTTTTTCGTGGAGACGGGTGCTTTAGGTCCTGTTACCGTTACCGTCAATGGTCAGCGCTATGAATCTCTTTTGCGTAATGACGTCATTCCAGCTCTGCAACAGCGTGAATGTCTGTATAGTATCATTTTTATGAAAGATGGCGCTCCTCCGCACATTGCAAATCGAGTGAAGCAGTTGTTGAGGCGGCATTTCGGAAATGCTAGAATTATCAGTCGTCATTTAACTACAGCCTGGCCGGCCCGATCACCTGATCTTAATCCGTGTGATTTCTGGCTGTGGGGGTTATCTGAAAGATATTGTGTTCAGTACTCTGATTGCCAACGTAGCTGAATTAAAGACACGCATTGCGCAACACATTCTAAACTTGACCCCGGATACACTTCGATCGGTTGTGGAACATGCTGTTTCCCGATTTAATCTTGTTGCCCACAACGGCGGACAGCATATTTAACATGTTTTGCGCCAGTCTCGCTAAACTTAAAAACCGATTGGATGGATGCTTTTTATGCGGTTTTTGGCCTCAGGACAATTAAAAACCGGTTAGATGGATGCTTTTTATGCGGTTTTTGGCCTCAGGACAATTAAAAACCGGTTAGACGGATGCTTTTTATGCGGTTTTTGGCCTCAGGACAATTAAAAACCGATTGGAGGAACGCTTTTTATGCGGTTTTTGGCCTCAGGACAATTAAAAACCGATTTTTCCCATCGATGTGGTACGACCTTGCCGTGGTGGACGGGCTTACGTAACTAACAGTATCACACACGTACAGTCATGCACACTGAACAATACAGTTGGTTTATATCGTGTAACTTACGCCTTAGCCGTTGTTTTACGATTTGTCCTTTGTAGTCGAAATTTCGACGCTTACAACGCCATCTGTCGCTAAAATTTGGAACTTTTTTTGGTTCATGTTCTTTCCCCCTTCTTCAATAATACGCTGTTAAATTTTGACGCCATTCTAACGAGTGGTTCGCTTTTTAGAGCGTTTTGAAACTCGGACTTTAATTATAATCAACGTGTAAAATAATTTATTTTATGATCTTAAAAATAACTAATACATTGCGTAAAAAAAGTTTTAAAAAATTATTAAAAAAATAAAAATAATACAAAAAAATAAGAAATGTAAAAAATTAAAAAATATGTATAATAGGATGGATGGGTGGGTAGATGTTAGATTACGGAGGCGGTGTTGTCTGGATAATACGCAATGGTTATTTATTATATATAAATATTTTATTTAACTTTACACATAGAATTAAAATTTATATGTTAACCTAAAATTAAAATGCTTAACTTAAAAATGATCAAGATATTTCGATAAGATATGGTTGTCAATTGCATTTGTTTTAAAGAATTTATTTATAAAATATTGAAATAGAAATTATTCTAGGAAAACTCTTAGCTTTTAAATAATATTTATTTTATTCAAATAATATTTCTCTTATTCAATAATAGATGGCAGCACCATCATTATAAAAATAGGGAATATATTACTCTAATATATGGCAGCACTAAAACATTTTTTTGTGTATTTGAATTTGTAACAGTAAATAAAGTCCGACCAGTCGGGTGCATTGTGGGTCGAATTTCTTATCTTTTAGCACGACCTATAACAGAAACTGGTTGGGTGCTTTTGCTTTTTTATCAAACTATGCACCCCTGATGAGTAGTTTAATAAAAAAGCCTTCTACTGTCCATTTATTCATTTACCTTTCATAATTTTGGCAATCTGCCTTCTATTTCACTTTAAACTTCAAATGATTTTAATAGGATGATTGTAAAAGTACTGGTTTCATTGGTTTATTGTATGGTAATATCTGAATTACTTTGGTTTTGTTTATAAAATTATTTATATACACATGTATACATATATAGAGTGTACGGAAGATTAGAAGAAAATATTTACATCATAATAATATCCAAAACATATGAATTTAAATAGGATCTATGTAGCCTGAATCTAATTTCTTTCTTTTTTTTTTTTTTTTTTTTCTTTTGAAACAGAAAGAAAAAAAAGGGGGTGGGAGGAGTGAGTTGAGAGAAATGGTGAAATTTTAACCAACAGAATCTGCAAATAAATGAGAAATGCTACGCACTCGATAATCTATGGAAAATATACTGTATTGCACTGCAATGCTCCTTTATAATTTCTTTATATTCAAAGTTTTATAAAAAAAAAAAAAAAAAAAAAAAAACTAAAAGGCACCGCAACTGAATTTTCCCCATAGATAAAAATGCAATGAAAATTCTTTTGTGTGTTCCTGCAGAGAAAAAGCAATGCTACTTTTTCTATACTACTAAAAAAGCATGTTGTAGTACCTCTCAGTGATTCATATCAACCTTAATTTGTTTGAAACTCTTCAACTACATCAACAAATTACATCATAAAGTCTTTTTCGCTATAGATAAAATTGTAACGAAACTCTTTTAGATACCCATGTAAAATAATTATAATTTCTGTATGCTTCATTTTCAATACCGAAATTCTTCTCCAAACCTCAATAAAATATATAAATTTAACGGAAATTCGAGTACATTTAATTACTGCTAGAGCAGTAAGTGACAGACAGCAGGCAAACTGAATTCATAAAAAAATTTCAGCTCTGTTGAAAACCGCAGAAAATTTGTAGCAATCTTACTTCGAAAATATGCAGAGTTTCAGCAAGTTCAGAATGACAAGACTGAAAATTTATAACAAGACTGCAGTAAGATAAAGCAAACACCGTAATGACCACATTTTGAGTTTGCAGCAAATTTGTCGTGCAAGTTAAATTCTTGCTGTACCAAATTTATTGCAAATTAAAAGTAAACAAGCAGAAAATTTAGATATAACATGACCAAAATATTGCAAACTTAATGCAAAATCGTAATCTTGTTATGCACGCAACGTGCATGTCATGTGTCAAATAGTAATCTTGCCACGCTACAAGTTAAACCTCATTAGACCTATTGGTGAATATGCACCACCAGAAAATGCATGCATTGGTTTTAATACCATTATAAAACAAAAGCAGCACTTGTATTTTAAAAATAGTCCTTTTGGTATTTCATAAATTAAGCGTTTTGAAAAAGCGATGCCAACTGAATAAAATTTGTGTATGAATTATTTACAGCTACTTGTTTGTTTATAGCTAATGGGAAGCATTCCCGAAAGATTTAAAAATAATAGGCTTGAGTGGGGTTTAAAGGTAAAAATAAATAAATAAATATCAATTAAAGCAATATTTTAATAAAAATCATTTACAAATTAAAATTTTCCATGTAACTTTCAAATGGCCGAAGATAAAAACATAACTTAGTAAATTAACAGAACTTTTTAATTTGTAAGAATTTTTATACAAAATAAGTTTATATTATATGTGAAATGTTACTTTACAAAAATTAACAACATTTGAAGTGTGAAAATGTACTTTTTCTGAATTCCTAAACTTAACCAATCGATGAAAATAAAATTCCACAAAGGTAACAATGATGTGTGTATCTTTTCTTTCAGTAGCACCCAATTTTTTTTTTTATTTCTGCACATTTGCTGACGTCTATTGTCTCAAAAGAGGTATTTTATCTTTTCGTCACTTTGTTGAATTAAAGACAGCCTTGCATGAATTTCATAACAAACTACTCATGCAAATTGTTAATGGTCTACTATGCTGAAAAGTAGTGGCGAATTCGTCAAGTCAAATTCGTTACGGCAACAAAATATCAGAAAAAAAATCTAAATTGCTGTCTATATGCATGCTATCTGGGTATGGATTGAGAATCGACATATTAATTTTTTCGCATTTTGTTATGAAACACCGACTAGCGATTATTAAAAATGAGGTTTTTAGAGCACGATTTAAAAAAATCCACAGTACTCAGCTTTAAAAACAATTAGCTGACTTATTGCCCAATAGATATTAGAAAAGTTTTTAAAAGCTGTAAATTGTCTACAGGCTTATCGAGCTCCTAAGATTATCTCTCACAGAAGTTCCTGTACTTTGGACATCAGCAGGATGACAATCTGCTGTATTCTTCTTTAAATAAGGGAAATGTTGCTCTTTTTACCGAGACTTTAGGAACTGTCATTTTTGCTTCTCTCATTTTCAAACCCACTGAATTTGGCAGGGGTCTATCTCGGCCCCAGAAATTATGGAAAAGTAATGTCACAAATATTGGGACCTATTATTGGTTCTGAAAGGGGGAAACATGAAATTGCATTGCTCATTTCACCAAAGTACTATTTTGGCCACAGCGATCATCTATAACCGAACCTTTTGTCCTCGCATGGTGCAATATCGGGAACTTTTGTTTGAAACTCTTTTTAGCACAAGAAAGGAGCATCTATATTGAGATCACTCAAAGCATTACCGACGTGAGAAGATATTCTAGTATTGTTCCTGGTCCGGCTGTTCTCATAAAGTTGAGCAGCTATGCACCGATAAATGCCATGCCCCATTTAAAAGTAAGTCGTTACAAGTATTCAATTACAATCTATTCCTATCTGCATTTTGCTTCCCATTTCATCCTGAAACTTTATATGCAAAACCTTCCAAAATAATGAGAATGCAAACATTACCGTAAAGTACAGAAAGAAAGACCCCCGTCTCACATATGTGAATTTTACATTTTTTGAAAACATGTACCTGCGCGGCAAGTTTTTATTTTCTAAAGACTTCAATTCTGCTGTATTTTTCTGGAACCCCCCCCCCTTTGTTGTTGTTGTTGTTGTTTCCATGTCTCCTAAATTAAAATATCTTTTGCAATTCATTTCTATCATATCTCTTTACAAAATCCTAGTATCACAATAGCATGCTTCGCTATGCGCGATATTAGACCTTTGAAAAGACTGTTTCTTTCGAAAATTACTATTAATATTTTCCTTGATTTTCATGCACTATTATTTAATAGATAATTATGTTGAGTTTTATAATTTTTATTCATATTTATTTGATATATGATTTAATTATTTTATGTAAATTTGTCTGAGTAATATATTACTTTTATTAATGGAAACCACTTAGCTTCTATGAAGTGGAACTTAAAAAACAAAATAATATTAATTTGATTCAATTTTTTTTTTTTTTTTTTTTTTTTTTTTTTTTTTTTTTTTTTTACAAATTGAAAAAAATCTTGTGTAATTTCATAAATTTTAAATATATCTTTTCACACCCACCCAATTTTCTCATCCTTTTCATAAAAGGTCAAATCATAAGCCCCCTTAAAAACATCAGAATTCTCTGTTCTGTACGGTAATTAAATTTTATCGACAACAAGGTTCAGCAGCTGATTTATCTTACAAATGAAAACCACATTTATGCTTTTAATCATAGAACATGCAAAAAAGCATTGGTTTTGAAACCAAAGTTCTGCTACTGCTACTTTTTGTGCACCGTGTCATAAAAGTTTTATGAAGACAAATTTTCAATTTTACCCGTTCAGGGTTAAGAAGATTTCAAGTTTTTACAGTTCAGTCTAAGGTAGTTTTTATTAGAAATGGGATTATGGACTATCCCTAACATCCTTTTCTGCAATATGCAGCATATTTATTACATCATAGTGTCGTACCGCATGTATTGCAGTGATGGGCAGTTTAAGAATTCTAAATTAACTTTTGTAATTTTAATAAGTAATGATAATGAAATAACTTTTTACGTGACGTTTCGATATAATAAATAAAAGGGACACAGCACAATACTGCGAATATTGTGGTGCACTATACCATTCAGTGATAAAAATAATAATAAAAAAATGTCATAATATAAACGGCTTTCATCTTAATAAGAAAATGTGCTACATAACATATTCGTCGACAAAGGATAGTTAAAGCCAAATACATTATATTTTAAGATCCTCTAATGATTTTTGGTTCATCATGTATTAATTTGCATTTTTACAGTTATTCTATTATTGGTAAGCGCAATAATGAATATAAATGTATGAATGGCTCGCTAAAGATGAAAAGAAGTCCCAAGTAAAATTTATGTTTAATTGGAATATTTAAGATCATAACTAACAGACAAAAAAAATGTAACAAGTAGGAAATAAGAACTTCCATCAATAGCTGAGTGATTGATGATGCAAAAACTTCGTGATTACAAGTGTAAATTTAAAGTTTTTAAAGTGGAATTTAAAAAACGTATTGCATGGCGAATAAAGTGGAAATTAATAAGGGGTATGTGAAATATTTTAAACATCTTTTGTAAAAATGTTTACTTTAAAAATGCACTTCTATTTTTTGTGAAAATTTATGGACATCTGATGGTTTAAATATTTCTAAAAAGTAAGGACACTTCATTAATATTTATTTGTATCTTTATAGAAAAACAAAATATATATAAAGATCGAGTTGTTTGGGCCTTCCTCTTTTTGGATATAAGTATTTCGAAACAATAATCTCCGTAGTAGATAAAGTATTCGCTCAGACTGCATGTCAGCCATTCACGCACATGCTATACCTTTCAATGTTACAAAACTAATAGATACAATACATGAAACAATAAAAAAATCAGATAAAAAGTTGAAAATAAGCTGGGTAAAGGGTAAAAACACACGTACGCATCCAAGGGAACAAAGAAACCGACAAACTAGCAAAACAAGCAGCACAAAATCATTCAAAGAATATACCATACAACTTAGAAAGATCAATATCTTAAATAAAAAGTACAATCAAAGAGCTTATACTAAAACAACGGCAGTTTGAGTGGGATTACGGGGACACAGGTAGGACAACATATGAATACTTCCCAAAAGTAAACACAAACAGACTATTGGGCTGCAAACTATTAAGTCAAATTTACATGGGTCATGGGGCATTCCCAGACTACCTACAGAGATTTAAGCTCAAAAACACACCAAACTGCGGATGTAGGGAAATTGGAGCTCCAAAACACTATCTTACATCCTGCCGGCTAACAAAGCAACACCGTCAAGTCCAAATAACAACAAACAACTTTGACACAACCAACTATCAAACGGCCTTTGCATATGGGATCTAACATAAAGGTTGTTATTTTAAAGTTAACGGTAACCAAAAAAGTCACCTTGTTAAAGGATTTATTCATTTAAGTGTGCAAAAGCAAATGAAAAAGTGAATAAAATTATTGTTTTTTGGTTATTATGTTGAGAAATATTTTTAACATAATGTTTTAGACTTTTCAGTCAGGTAAGTGACTTTCAAGGTAGTAGAACTATGTTTTAATCATTTATTAAGTAGGTATGATTTAAACTTTTCTCTGGTTACGAATTGTTTCAAGAATTTTATGAGTTTGGAAATATTAAGAATTTTCAAACAGAATTAAACAAGAAAAAAAAATTCAAAACTCTTTATTTCAAACGATTAGTTACAGGAAAATACTTTGCAAAAGAACATCTTTTTTTTTTCTAAAGCAATATATTTCTCTACTAATGATTAATTTCTTCGTGTTAAAACTGGATTATTGATCACATTAAATCAATTAGAATTTTTGCAGAATTTCTTTTCTAAATGTCTAGATTTTAAATGGTGCTTATGGACTTCACCTGAGGATAAATAAAAAAGACTGGCTAGCATGGTGTATTCCACCTATCTTTTTCTTTACAGACCGCTAAAGTGATATCCAGTGGTCGCAGCGTCCCTAAAATTTTCACACTTTCCTACCACAATTTCAAAACGATAATAATTATTGTAGAATTTCATTGTAGATGCTAACGAAATCTGACACGAAGATTTTTGATTTAAAATACTGGTAGAAAAGTGCAAAAATTTCAGGGACGCTGCGACCCTTGGATATCATGTTCTTTTCGTACACCTTAATTGGCGCATACGAGCATTACTTGATTGCGAGCATCACGTCTGTAAAAAAAGATACTCGTAAAGCACCACGATATCCTTTCTTTTTTCGTTAATCTCGTCTTTACCCGAGACTTTGGAAAGAAGAAAGGCTACAGTACCGTAATTTACTGCATATAATCGGCAGATCAAGTTTTTTTTTCCGACACAGAAATTTTATTTTGCAATTGAAGGCAAATATTTACGGCGATGTAAAATATTATATTTTATTTAAAAGAATTTCTGGGTCGAAAAATGTTTATTTGATCCTCGGATTATACACAGAAAATTACGGTAGTTTATGTCATGTGTCTTTTTTTAAGACCACTAGAGTGACGTGACGTTCTTTCTGACACCTCCATTGGTGCATTCGAAAATCATGTGACTTCAGCGGTCTGTAAAAAAAGATACTTGGAATGTACCAGTCTGTTTCGTTAGCCTCGACTTCACCCAAGTGACGTCAGCCGCGGGAAATTAGAAGAAAAACACCAATATGCCTGAAGAATATTTTAACACTACAACCGCATCGCCTAATTAACAGTCTTTTTCCGAGAGTATTTCCAGCAGATGTGAGGCTGTAACCATTCTTGTGTAAAGACTTTCGAAATAAGTCAGAAATTTATTTCACATAAAATACAGTATGACTCTTCTTAAATCAAATAATTTTTATTTAAAAAATGAATTTCGACATCATATAATTTTTAGAGTTTATATCTGAAAGTACACCGGGATCCAACTGGAAGATTGAAAATAATCTTAACACATTTCTGAATGTATCAAAATATGTTAAGTGTATCTGAATTTTAAAACCAACCTTGGCACAATAACAAAGCGTCCGGACACCGCCTCACAAACTGAACGGAACAAGAATCTTTCTCTGAGTACATACGAATTGTCTAAATAACTATAGTTCAATGGCGCATAGTTTTCGAGAAAAATGTAAAAATAGGAGTACGGCGTCGCAAATTACAACAGTTTGTATTGTATACTCATTACATTGAAAAAAGGTGAAGTACAATCTTGCAATGCGTACTAACATAATACATTATCATTTGCAAAGATTGGTGGTAGTTTCAAGCTTTTGTCTATTTGAAGAATCGAACGTCAGCTGTCCATTTGCATATTAGATTCACGCCTTTTGTCCATATACTTTTAACCGTTTGAGCTCTGGGGTGTAAATTTTTTTAAAATTCCAAATGTCACATTGGTACCAATATTTTGAAAAGGAAAAAAAAATGCGTGTGGCACTCGGGGACTGCCACGGTAAAGCTATTGCATAGCATTTTTTATCAACTTATGCAAAAATACCGCGTCAATGTCTGCCGAAGTCCGCCGAACTGAAACGACGTTAGCCGGAGTGTTAGGATTTTTTCTCGTTACGAAATTTCTAGATTCGGTCGCCGCGCTCAAAGCCCGCGATAAAAGCTATACAATAGCTTAATAAATTACCAAACAAATTTTGGTCGCGCTAAGAAAATTAAATCGCGAGTTATAAGCATTTTACATTTTTCGATCCTCACGGTGGGGGGTCTCCTGTCACAAAAAATTGACACTGTCTCATAATAAATTACCAAACAAAATTTGGCCGCGCTACGAGAAATAGATCGCGAGCTATAAGCATTTTAAATTTTTCGACCCTCACCGTGGGGGTCTCATGTCATCAAAAATTAACAATGTCTCATAATAAATTACCAAACAATATTTGACCGCGCTACAAAAATTAGATCGCGAGTTATAAGCATTTTAAATTTTTTGACCCTCACCTTGGGGGGTCTCCTGTCACCAAAAATTAACAATGTCTCATAATAAATTACCAAACAATATATGGCCGCGCTACGAAATTTAGACCGCGAGTTATAAGAATTTTAAATTTTTCGACCCTCACCTTGGAGGGCTCTTCTGTCACCAAAAATTAACACTGTCTCATAATAAATTACCAAACAAGTTTGGCCGCGCTAAGAAAAGTAGATCGCGAGTTATAAGCATTTTAAATTTTTCGACCCTCACCATGGGGAGGGGGTCTCCTGTCACCAAAAATTAACAATGTCTCATAATAAATTACCAAACAATATTTGGCCGCGCTACGAAAAGTAGATCGCGAGTTATAAGCATTTTAAATTTTTCGACCCTAACCATGGGGAGGGGGTCTCCTGTCACCAAAAATTAACAGTCTCATAATAAATTACCAAACAAAAATTGGCCGCGCTACGAAAATTAGATCGCGAGTTATAAGCATTTTAAATTTTTCGACCCTCACCATGGGGAGGGGGTCTCCTGTCACCAAAAATTAACAATGTCTCATAATAAATTACCAAACAATATTTGGCCGCGCTACGAAAAGTAGATCGCGAGTTATAAGCATTTTAAATTTTTCGACCCTCACGGTGGGGGGTGTCCTGTCACCAAAAATTAACACTCTCTCATTATAAATTACCAAACAAAATTTGGCCGCGTTACGAAAATTAGATCGCGAGTTATAAGCATTTTAAATGTTTCGACCCTCGCCGTGGGGTTTCTCCTGTCACCAAAAATTAACAATATCTCATAATAAATTACCAAACAAAATTTGTCCGGGCTACGAAAATTAGATCATGAGTTATAAGCATTTTTGATTTTTCTATACTCACCGTGGGGGGGGGGACTCCCGTCACCAAAAAGTAACACTGCCTCATTATAAATTACCAAACAAAATTTGGCCGCGCTACGAAAATTAGATCGCGAGTTATAAGCATTTTAAATTTTCGACCCTCACCATGGGGGTCTCCTGTCACCAAAGATTAACAATGTCTCATAATAAATTACCAAACAATATTTGACCGCGCTACAAAAATTAGATCGCGAGTTATAAGCATTTTAAATTTTTTGACCCTCACCTTGGGGGGTCTCCTGTCACCAAAAATTAACAATGTCTCATAATAAATTACCAAACAATATATGGCCGCGCTACGAAATTTAGACCGCGAGTTATAAGAATTTTAAATTTTTCGATCCTCACCTTGGGGGGCTCTTCTGTCACCAAAAATTAACACTGTCTCATAATAAATTACCAAACAAGTTTGGCCGCGCTAAGAAAAGTAGATCGCGAGTTATAAGCATTTTAAATTTTTCGACCCTCACGGTGGGGGGTCTCCTGTCACCAAAAATTAACAGTCTCATAATAAATTACCAAACAAAAATTGGCCGCGCTACGAAAATTAGATCGCGAGTTATAAGCATTTTAAATTTTTCGACCCTCACCATGGGGAGGGGGTCTCCTGTCACCAAAAATTAACAATGTCTCATAATAAATTACCAAACAATATTTGGCCGCGCTACGAAAAGTAGATCGCGAGTTATAAGCATTTTAAATTTTTCGACCCTCACGGTGGGGGGTGTCCTGTCACCAAAAATTAACAATGTCTCATAATAAATTACCAAACAAAATTTGGCCGGGCTACGAAAATTAGATCATGAGTTATAAGCATTTTTGATTTTTCTATACTCACCGTGGGGGGGGGGGACTCCCGTCACCAAAAAGTAACACTGCCTCATTATAAATTACCAAACAAAATTTGGCCGCGCTACGAAAATTAGATCGCGAGTTATAAGCATTTTAAATTTTCGACCCTCACCATGGGGGTCTCCTGTCACCAAAAATTAACAGTGTCTCATAATAAATTACCAAGCAATATTTGACCGCGCTACAAAAATTAGATCGCGAGTTATAAGCATTTTAAATTTTTTGACCCTCACCTTGGGGGGTCTCCTCTCACCAAAAACTAACAATGTCTCATAATAAATTACCAAACAATATATGGCCGCGCTACGAAATTTAGACCGCGAGTTATAAGCATTTTAAATGTTTCGACCCTCGCCGTGGGATTTCTCCTGTCACCAAAAATTAACAATGTCTCATAATAAATTACCAAACAAAATTTTGCCGCGCTACGAAAATTATATCGCGAGTTATAAGCATTTTAGATTTTTCGACCCTCACCGAGGGGGGTGAGTCTCTTGTCATCAAAAAATTAACACCGCCTCATAATAAATTACCAAACAAAATTTAGCCGCGCTACGAAAATTAGACCGCGAGTTATAAGCATTTTAAATTTTTCGATCCTCACCGTGTGGGGTGTTCTGTCACCAAAAATTAATACTGTCTCATAATAAATTACCAAACAAAATTTGACCGCGCTATGAAAGTTAGGTCATAAGAAACATAAGTTTGAGACTTGATATCCTAATATCTGAAAAATACCGCGTCAATATCTGCCGAAGTCTACCGAAGGATACCGTGCCGAAGTTTGTCGAACTAAAACGACGTTAGCCGAAGTGTTAGGTTTTTTCGTTACGGAAGTATTAGGTTTTCTCGTTACGGAATTTTTAGATTCGGTCGCTTCGCTCAAAGCCCGCGATAAAAGCTATGCAATAGCTTAACGGTTAACGATATGAACCAAAAAATGTATTTAACCCATTAACGCCCGGATTATTTTCTTCGCTAAAATTTAAATTTTGTGTTTCCCACCACTTTTAAAAGCAAATTAACTTTTATCTAAATTTATCAAGGATTCTGTCTCGTGAAATAAGGTATAAATTTTTCTTCCTCTTTACTGGTGGGAAAACCGCTTTCTTGCTGTTTTTGTAACCGTCCTCAAACGAGGACGCTGGGCGTTAATGGGTTAAGCTTATTCATATGAATTTGGTTGAATTTTCTGGTGTCATTGTGACATTTCGGAATTAAAATTATGTGGTAGAAATTTCTACCATCAGAGCTCAGGGGGTTAAAAGTTTTCATTTCGCAAGGCAATTGTACATTTTAAATCTTTTAAAGTCTTTTTTATTTATTTATTTTTCATTTTTTTCTAATTCAATTTGCAGTTTTACGAGGGTCAATAAAACTTAGTTTCGGCTTATTGGATGTGTCATTATACTATTTTAGGATTCCGTACTTAAAAGTAAAAACGGAACCATATAAGAGCACTCCTGTGTCTGTATCTCGGTCTGTCACCACTTTTTTACTCTTAATCTAGAGGACATGGAAAATTCAAATTTGTTGACGTAGTAAAAACTATTGATCCTCACATTTATCAATTATTAACCATTCACAAAAATAATTAGAATTAGTCAGATGTGGCAATCGCAAAGCTTTCTTCTATCTTATGCATATTAATATTTCCAGAAAAATACGGTATAGCAGCATCAACGGTTAGGTGGTTTAAACCAAAATCTAGTCAGCAACAACTTATGTCAGCTTGTTACTAAATCTAAAGTTTCATAAAATTCCGTGCATTACTTTTTGAGATAGAGTTATTGCAAAACCTTAATAAAGAAATCTTCATACTAGCGTTACATGTTGAGTGATGCACACAAAAAGCTAATCATGATCAATTTTCTATCAGGTACTAACTGAATCTGAAGTTTAATGAAAATCTGAGCATTTCTTGAGATACATACATTGCGAAATCGTGAAAAATGCAGCACAGAAGTGCCACCAATAGGGCGATTTACACCAAAAACTAAACAGCAGTAATATATATCAGAAACTAACCGAATCTGCTGTTTTAGAAATTTTCGTTTATTAGTTCTTGAGATAGAGCTATAGCGATAATCACGAATAATGCACCATGGCAGTGTCACCTATCAAGCGATTTGTACCAAAGCGTAATCAACACCTTGTTATATCAAGTACTAAATAAATATTGAGTTTCATTAAAATACATGCACTAGTTCTTGAGATATGGCTCTTGTGGAAATTGTAAATAATTCAGCATAACAGCGCCACCTATGTAGCGATGTACACCAAAGACTAATCGGATCTAATTTATATCAGTGTCTCACAAAAACTGAAGTTTTGTGAAATTCTGTACGTTATATTATGAGAAAGAGCTGCCTTGATATGTAATGCACCATGGCAGCGCCACCTGTTGAGTGATTTGCACCAAAACGTAATCAGCAGCATGATATATCAAATACTAACTAAGTCTAAAGTTTATGAAAATTCATGCAATAGCTCTTGAGGTATGTCTATTGTGAAAATTGTGAATAATGCTACATAGCTGTGCCACCTATTGAGCGATATGCACGAGAAACTAATAAGATCTAATTTATATGAAGGTCTAACAGAATCTAAAATTTTGTGAAATTTAGTGTATTAGTTCTCGAGATAGAGTGCCTACAATTTTTTTTGTCATATACAGACTGACAGACAGACAGACATTTTGTAAAAATATGTTTCTCGGCGTTTTCTGACCCCTAAAACGTGTAAATATGTCGAAAACCGGATTTCGAAATTTTCACGAATCCAGTACTTTGCTCTCGTAAAGATAGAAGAAAGTAAAAATTTGCAGGAGCTAATTAAGTTATCTGAATTTTTTTTTCTTTGAATTTTACCGTAATTTCGGGTGTATAAGCCGCGGATCAAGCAATCCTTTTTGGACCCAGAAAACTTATTTAGTGATTGAAGACAGATATTTACGGCGATCTAACTAGTTATATTTGGTTCATAAAAAATTCTGGGTCGAAAAAGAATTGTTTGATCTGCGGCTTATACACCCGAAATTACGGTATATGGAGCATCCTGTGCAGTGTTACCAGTAGGCTACATTTTTTAAATTCACATTTCATAGTCGGCACCACTTTTTTGTAACGGGTAGAATTCCTTTTGTTTTCACTTTAGATAATACAAAATTAATTTATACGAATTTTATAATATCGTAAAAGTGTGTCAATCAAGAATCTGAATTTAAAAAAAGTAGCCCATCTGGCAAGACTGATCCTGTGAAAGCTTTCATAACGGCGAAGTCAAAAATACATTTTATAATTTTAGGTATTATATTTTCAGAGATATCGTCGAAAATATGCAAAAATGGGCCCCACCCCTTATTTCAGAAATTACCGAAACTACAATTAACAAAAATTAGGTGTAGTGGGAGTAAATTTAAACCTTGCAGAAAAATTATACTGATTACCCAGAGATCATTGTTTTGAGGAAATCGCTTTTTTCTGTTACGTACAAATTACGATTTTCGTGCATTTAGCAAAAAGGTTGAGAAGCGCTGGAGGTATCTATCGCTGAAGAAGTACACAAGCATTGTAGAAAATTATTTTCAAAAAGAATTGATGGTAATTAGCCGAGATATTAATCATTAATGATGTTTACGGTTCGGACCTAGGCTGCACATGTATGCACATCGGCTTTTAAAGGCTAGATAATAACTTTTTAATGATATATTTTTATAATGCAGTGCCAATTACTAATTTATATATTTACTGTTACGGAACCCTCTGTATGCGAGTAATACCAACACTTCAAGGGCTATTTATTAGCATTTTAATCGACAATTAATCGTTTTAGAGGTATGGATCATTGGACTATTTACATCTTCTTCAAGAAAGAATCCCACTTCTCCAGAGATTGTTAGGTGGTATACGATCATCCTGTATTTGCTTACTTTTTTACTAATTAAAAAAAAAAGCATATTAGCCATTGTTAAATTTATCTTCGGTCTTACGTTCCAAAATAATGTCTGTCTTTTATATATAGTAATTGGTATATATACAGGGCTCCCAAATGGTCCGCCAACTGAACATCAGAATTTTTTTAGAGAAATTTTCTTTTTAGATTTTTCTAGCAAAGTGCCGAGAAACAAGCCTTGGAAGTTAATTCTAGCACAGATTCTGTAGAAATGTATCATGAAATTTTCTGTTAAAAATATTGATGTTCAGTTCGCGGACCATTTGGGAGCCCTGTACATATAACACTGATAAACAAGGTTTCTGTTTCTAACTAAGTATGTGGTAACTTTTATATTTTAGGTGGTGCTGTGAAAGAATATGCCATTAAAAAGTGTCCATCACCCACAGATTTTTAAAAAATTCAAAATCCCGAAAATCTCAATTTTGTAGTATTTATTCAACACATACACATTATGAAATTTATCATTTGGTATTTTAGTAATGACAAGCTATTAAATAAACATTTATAAAGCTTAAAATTAATATTTAAAACACTGAAAGTATGCATTGTTTATAAAGTTTCAGAAAAATATATATTTTTTGTAAAAAGAAATGGTATTAATAAGAAATTTCATACTTTATGTAGCGGTAAACGTCTTATCTGCGGATGCTCTCTTACAGCTCATTGTTCCGAGTTATATTAACAATTTAAAGCAGACATTAAGCCCCTTATATCATTACAATAGCATAAATCATCTTTTCTTTTAAAAAATGTTGAATATTTCTTATATCAATCTCGATAAATAGATGTCTTTGTATTGTTTTTCAGGCGATTCCAACCTTGCAATCTTGATCAAGTAATTCTAAGTTTTTCTTTATAAATTTAAGTCTCTCACAAAATCATTTAATTCTTTTTGAGTAATTTGGTGTGGTTCTTCATTTATGCCACGAGAATAGTTCATATCAGATGTTAAGGAAGTTTCAGTTTCATCGATTTCCATTTCTACTGCTACATCATCATATGTAAAATTCTCTGGAGGTTTCGGTATTTGTAAATCATCATTATGCAATGCTGGTCACATTGCTGAATCTAAGTTCGTGTACTTAATTTTATGTTTACTTCTTGCAAAGAATACTTTAATTTTTGTAATACATTAGTAGCAGTCGGTTATTTGATCCTTCGGCATGTGCTATATCATGGGTATAGCAAAGGACATACACTTTTTTGTACCTTTCATGCACATCCGGAGGTTTGTAGTAGATTGTGTTTTACAAGAACGAGGTGCCCATTTCTTATCTCGTTCACATACTTTATATCCAAAGTACATATGATAGGCGCATCGATGCTTTTTCAAAGTTAGCTCCCCGCACATACAGCAAAAAGAATCGGGTTCATTAACGCATCCTCTAGACATGTTTTACATATTGTAGAGGAAAATACGATAATTATAATAAAAATTTAATTAAAAAGTCTTACAGAACAAAGAAATAGTAGTGTATTTGCCCCGAAAGATAAGTTTCCACTGTCAGAGATTTGTGTTAAAGTCAAATACTGTGGGGGTGGCTAGAGCTGTCTGTTCAAGGTCGCTAACATAAAATTTATTAGGAGACATTTGTTTCTATTCTCTTGCTGTATCTTCTATCGTTATAACAAGAAAAAGGAATGTTTATGTGAATCAAATACATGAAAGAGACTAATATAATATAATTATAATGCCTATACGATGCCTACATACTCCAAATCGCATTAATGAAATTTCTCAAAATTGGAGGGTGATAGAAAATTTTTACAAACATATTCTTTTTCAGCAGCTTGAAAACTATAAGAAATACCCAACGTGTATAGAGAAATCGAAAATTCGTTAAAATTTGTTTATCAGTGTAATCAATCATATCCGTTCTTTAGTAAAAAAATTAATAATTTGACTCTAGTAAAATGCAAATTAAAAATGTGCATTGTTTTGGATAGGAAAATCAAATTTATGCATTAAAATTGAGACTGTTAAATGTAATCAATTTATTAAAAAAATTATTAGCTTGTATGAAGTGTGAACAATAATTATTAATTGTCTTTGAGAATGTTTAAAAGTGGTGAGAGTTAAAAATTTTATGATCTAATATAACTTGTGCCGAAATATTAAATATAGTCAGCAGATAGTGAGAAACTTAATTGCCTGTCTCTTTTAAAAAAATGACTGAACAAAGTATTCATTAAAAATTTCTTTGTTATCAAGATGAAAAGAGCTATTTGTTCATATCATTTTCTTCATTTGTTGTAGCTATCATAACCACAGTACAGTGAGAATTTTTAAAGAATGACCATACGTACCATTTATCTCTCTCTCTATATATATATAAATCTGTAAACTTTTTTTACCAATTTTATCACTTAAAATAGCTAATGTTGATAATAAAATGTATCCTGATAAAAGCATGAATGTACCTGTTAGTATTTCATTTTTAATCGAAATAATCATTTTTTTCAATCTAAGCTAAACCACTTTGTGAAATTTTTAAAAATTTATATGCATTAACTTTTAAATTTTCAAACGAAATGTTTAATATTTTACAGATAAATTTCATAAATATGTCAGTACATTGCAATTATAAATGAAAACTATCAAATATAACTATGTAGAAATTAAAAATAAACAATCCATTGTGTCCAAACCAAATAATTTCGGAGACTTTTTTAACACTAGAACCGCAACGACGGGTCATTTTGACCCGCATCATTTGGAGGAATGTCGATTCGAACCAGAAAACGCTTTATTTTCCAAGTTAAATATGTACTGAGCAAAAATAATTTCATTAAATAACTTATGCAGTTTTAAATGAAAATTCCGATGAGAACTATTTTTATAAAATTTGGATGAATTTTCCCGCGGTTCTGGTGTTAACGTTCAAAAACAGAGCAATTTCTCGAAAAAACTAAACTCTCAAAAAAAAAAATTCAAGTTGATTATAAACATTCAATAATTGTTTTGGGAGCAAAAAGCTTTTAATTGTAAAAAAAGAAAAAAAATATTAAATAACAACACAAAATAACAACACGTTTTTCAATGTAGGAAATCAGACATCGAATATCCATATTTAATAACTCAACAAAAGTAAAATAAACAGCATTTTATGGCATCCAAAAACAAAAACAAAAAAAAAAAAAAAAACTATGTAATATCTCTTAGCGCAAGAGAGACAGCTATTCTGCTGGAATTCATAAAAATATTTTCATAAAGTTCTACCAAAACAGATTTCTGAAAAGCAAAAAGATGCTTTATTAAAACATAAAACGTTTGATATTAATTCGGAAAAATTCATTTTGTTGCGGAGTTAATTAGTTTCATTTAATTTGAGTAATTAAAAAAAGTATTCACTTATAAATGCAGAGATGAAGGATTTCTTAAGTTTTTGCAATTTCGAAATGTTGGAGCAAGAGGATATTTTGTTAAGTCAAAACACTTAGAAAAAAGTATAGCGATAATTGCAAACTTATGAAAATTAATTTTCAGAATAAACGTATATCCTTGTTAAGATCTTTTCTACTTAATTTAATTTCTTTATCAGATTTTTTCATAATAAGAGAGAAATTCAGAAGTAAACAAATATTTTTTTAAGTTTATTTTCTCTCAACTGCATCTCGGTGGACGCATCAAAATTTTGATAAATTATTCGTGGTTTTATTAATACACATTCATACAGCTTGGAATTTTAAAACAGCAGTAAATATTTTTATTAATATTTTAATTGCAGTAAATAAGAGAAAGGGAAAGGTAAAAGGTTCTTTATATATTATTCAGAAAAAAAAATATATCATTTAATTCCGATTAAAATTTAATTCTTCAGTATATTCCTGATTGCATTTATTCTGTTTTAATGATAAAAGTGTGTCAATATAATGATATTTCTAGATTGTTCTAAGTAAAATTTAGAACGCAATAAAACCTATTGTGGTTTAACCCCTTGAAGGGCACCGGTATATGTTATATACCACTTAATTTTAATTCTCAAATGCCGCATTGACACCAAAATTTAAGAATCAACTTTTGTTTCATATGATACACTCGAAGAAAAGCTTTTACTTTGTTTCATATAAAACTGTTTGTAAATACTGGTGTCAATCAACCATTTTAACATTTTAGTAGCAGATATGCTTTGCGCCTCAAGGGGTTAATATTAATACATTTTAACTTATTTTCAACCAAAAAAATTTTTTTTAACACTAGAACCGCGGCGACGGGTCATTTTGACCCGTATCATATGGAGAGATGTCAATTCGAACCAGGAAACTCTTAGTAAAATAAGCTAAATATATGCTGAGCAAAAACATTTTCAATAAATAACTTAAACAGTTCTAAATGAAAATTCCGGTGAAAAATTTTTTTATAAACTTGGATGAATTTTTCCGCGGTTCTAGTGTTAAGACATTAATTGTATTAGATATTATTTCAAAAAGCATAAATTCAAAAGATATAGAAATTAAAGAATCACACAATAGAATAAATTGTCACGTATTTCTTTGCAATAACAAGACACGGTCTAACCTTTTTTCTTCAGACCACACATGCATTTTTAAAACGTATATTTTAGCATATACAGGGCTCCCAAATGGTCCGCCAACTGAACATCAATATTTTCTTAGAAAGATTTTCTTTTTATATTTTTCCTGCAAAATGCGCAGAAATCGCACCCGGAGGTTAGTTTTAGCACATGTGCTGTAGAAACCTACTATGAAACTTTCGCTTAAAAAATATTGGTGTTCAGTTCGCGGACCATTTGGGAGCCCTGCACACACATATATGCATATGATTTATTTTTAACGTATTCACTAATTTTACTTTGGTTTTATGCGTGTTGGTAATCCCAAATTCGTATTTTTACTTTTCATGGATGATGCAAAGAGGAAATCGCACACTTTATTTGTAGTTCTATAGTATTTGGGGTCCGAGGAGCCTACTACAGTTCTGCAAATTCCAAATATTGTTTTTAATTCATTTTTTCATTTTTTATATGTATTGTTTTAAGTTGTATTGTTTTTATGTAATTCCTTTTTTCATTTTTTGTTGATATATGTTGTTTTACAATCAATGGTTTTATAATAAGACACGGTCTAACCTTTTTAGTTCAGACCACATATACATTTCTAAAATGCTTATTTTAGCATACGTATATATATATATATATATATATATATATGATTTATTTTGAATGGTTTATTCATCTTATTTTGGTTTTATGTGTGTTGGTAACCCCACATTCGCGTTATTTTGCTTTCATGGATGATGCGAAGATGAAACCACACATTTTATTTGTAGTTCTATTGTATTTGGGGTCCGATGAGTCTATTATAGTTCTGCAAATTCCAAATATTCCTTTTAATTCCTTTTTTCATTTTTTATATGTATTGTTTTATTTTTAATGGTTATATATATATATATATATATATATATATATATACCGTAATTTCGGGTGTATAAGCCGCAGAACAAACAATTCCTTTTCGACCCAGAATTTTTTACGAAACAAATATAACTTGTTAAATTGCCGTAAATATTTGTCTTCGATCAATAAATATGATTTCTGGGTCCAAAAAGAATTGTTTGATCCGCGGCTTATACACCCGAAATTACGGTATATATATATATATATATGTATGTATAATTTTAAATATTTTGACACATTATGTTTACCTGTACGACTATTGTATCGTGAAATATTCTAAATTTTGTTAATAGATTCAGCGCAATTACCCATACAAATGAAAAATTTTAAAATTATTTTTCTCTCTACTCATATTTTTACAACTAGCTTGTTCGAAAAATACTAAGGCTTCTTTTTTGCTAATATAGATAGAGATTTGTTCTTCATGGTGTATTTATTACTTTTGAGCATAGATTTAACATTCAAATATATAGTTATTTTTTTTTTAAATATTAAGTTGATAGTTTCTTGAATTTTCTTCCTTTTTTAATATACGTAGGGATGATATTTCCGCTTTTTTGAACACCAGCATTTTCTTAGAAAAAATGCTGTTCTCTTAAATCTTAAAAATGTTCCGATTAAATAAAATGATATTTTTTCTAATAAAAATCTGGTCTGCAAAAACGCGGAAATCTCATCTCTATATACACGTGAGAAAAAAACCATATTAAATGTAAAATCCCACACATCTAAAAACTCATGCACAGTTTTATGTAGTATATTGTGGGAAAATCTAAACAAACAAATATTTAAAAAAATAATAGGGATTTTAAAAGAGTTAAATATTTTTATTGAATTTAAATTTTAGAAAATAGGCTGCTCTACAAGAATTTATTTTATTCTATTTTTTTCAGTATTAAGTATTGTGGCAGCACATAAATCTATGATTATGCCTATCATAACTTATGATTTGGCCGTTTATGGAAGTGGTGTCTAAATTAGATTAGAATTCAGAATAAACTACTGCGTAAGGTTTACTAAAGCGACTTGTTATGTCCGGAATAACCCCATCATGACCTCAAAATTAAAACTATTTTTGTTGAAATTAAAAAACTTGCGTTGAAGTTTCACAGGTCAGTCCCTGCCAAACGGAATCCTGTTTTAAACTCCATTAGGCATTATGACGCTAGAGTTGGGAAAAACCGGAAACGGCCCCTAGCAATCCTCACTCGGGTTGATAACTTCGTCCTATGTTCTAAAACTTCAAGAAAAAATCCATCAGATGTTACTTAAAAGCAGAATACCCTAGGAAAATTCTTAGTTTTCCCTAGATTGAAAGAAATTTTCATCTATATTTGGCTTTTACGCCTGACGTCATCCAGCATTCTGTCCAATATGTACAGCCGCGAATTCATTGTTCTTAACAAGCTTTTTTATTGTTAGTAGTTTATTTTTATAACATTTTTCCAGTATTTAGCCATCCCTTTATTTTCCTTATTGTAATTCTTTTAATTCCTATTTGGTACTCTATATCTTATATCAAAATTTTAGATTATTTGCTAATATTTGTTGTTAGTTTCATCTTCTGAGGCTAGACACCGTCTTTCTTATTTCCTATTGGCCCTGAGGTGCTTGCTCACTGTACCTCAGCTATTTAAGACTTCTTTTCCCCCTACCCTCATCGCTGACGTGTGATGTTGTCTCTCCTGGGATATCCGTTCAGTAAAGAGTCCTTTTCAGGACTCTCGAGCCGAGCTGTTATCGGGGACCCGCATTTATTAACTCACCGTCAGCAATGGTCGCTAAATTTTCATCCCATTTCTAGTTTATTTTAGAAGTTTTTTAATTTAACCCCTTACGACAGAAACCAAAATACCTTGATTTACTGGAGTTGTGGACCTGTTACGGCGTTCCAAAGAGTCTTTTTCAAGACTAAGGTCTGCGGGCACCCCGGAAAACCTCAACGGTGAATGGGTACTAGGTGACTGTCACGCAGAATTAGTGAGCTATGTGGAACTCCTTTCTTTTATGTTTTTAGTGATAGCTGCCGGGCTTGGAATACCTTATGCTGTGCCTTTTCTGTGCTTGTTGGTACCTTACTACTTTTACATTCTCCGTCTTTTACCTACGTGAGTTGGTGAAATGAGATTGGAGTGGCTGGTAACCAAACTTGCTTGGATGTCCTATGCGGCCCACTTTTTTGAGGTTATATTTAAGCTCGTGCTTCCAGCTCTGGAATGATCCTAGGATCTCTACCAGAGATTCCAAATTATACACTTTTGACGTGCATTGTTTTGGAATTCATGTTCATGTTTACTACTCAATTTAGATGCAGGTTACGCTTGGCGGTTTAACGCTGCGTTGGCATTCCTTAAGCACCGCGATGTAATGTCATTGAGCGAGCATATATATTACTGTATTATTCAAAATTGAAAGGATGGTTTCAAGGTACTGTGTCGCCTTAATGAAGAATTCCCTCCCTATTTCTACCCCCTTGGACCGATTTTGCCCATTAACGAACATAGCCAAGATTTTATATCCCTTGATTTTATGTACCAGTTTGGAAGAAATTGGGGCAGAACTATCAAAGTTATCGTGTCCATAAGAAAGTGAGATTATATATATGTATATACATACTACTTAATATACTATTTATGATTAATAATTGTGTTTCCTCATGTTCAATATGGTATTTTTCTATTAAATTCAAATGGTTAATATATTGTAGTACAATTAATGGTTTTATATTAGCATTCAAATTAATATGCTGCATTAGCGCAAGTAATTATGAATGTATTAATTTGGATATTTGATAATCATTTGAATCATCACATTATCTTTTCATTTTGATTATTCATTATGAATTTTTTCCTATTTATGGTATCATATATATTTTTAATATATAACATCAGTTTTTTTTTTTTTTTTTTTTTTTTAGGAATTTTATAAATATTGCGCGCTAAGGTAATTTCTGCGTTGCGCATAACCTTAGTGTACTGTCATCTTGATTTCTACTACGTAGTTTTCTGATACTATTTAATAGGATTTTCCATTAAGAGTAACAATATATCGCCTAATCATGTATATATATTGAGATTTAATATACTATTTATGATTAATATTTGTGTTTCCTCATGTTCAATATGATATTTTCCTATTAAATTCAAATGGTTCATAAATTGTTATACAATTAATGTTTTTTATACATATATACGTATATATACAGGGTGTCCCAAAAATGACTGATGGAATGTAAAATTCAATAACTTCCAAACGGTGACAGCTATTTAAAAAATTTTTGCAGTAGGGTTATGTATAATGACAGGAGTTTTTTTTACCGTGATTTTTTATTTTAGTTCGCATCTCAAACAATAGGTGGCGCTGACGGCGATTGAAGGCCAGGTCGACGCTTCACTCTGCATTGATTATACCGGACCTTCAATCGCCATCAGCGCCACCTATTGTTTGAGATGCGAACTAAAATAAAAATTTAAGTTAAAAAAACTCCTGACATTATACATAACCCTCGTGCAAAAATTTTTTAAATAGCTGTCACAGTTTGCAAGTTACTGAATTTTAAAACCCATCAGTCTTTTTGGGGACACCCGGTATATATATACAGGGTGAGTCATAAATATCGAAACAATAGGCTATCTCCTTAAATATTGCCCATAGACCCATACTTCCAATTGCAAAAATTCATAAAAAAGGTTGAATTTTCTTATAAGATAAGTTGCAACTCCATGGAGGGTCTATTTGAAAAATACGAAAATTAAATTTTTATATGGCCCCCGTAGGGTAAAATTTCCAATTAGGAAATTACTCCTTATGCATTCCTAAATTGAACAAAAAAAAATTCATCTCCATATCTAAAAATCTGACAGAGATATTAAAATCCAAAATTCTCGAAAATTCGTGCCTTATACACCACTTAACCATGCCTGTAAACAAAGAATTTTTATCGCATTTTGAGAGCAGATAAGGGACCGTCCACAAATTGTGCATTGTTATATGTCGGTTTAAGACAGTGCCTCTTATTTGGACATAACAAAGCAGCGTATTGAATTAAATCTAAACTTGCTTTCAAAATATGTTGGTACTCTATATTGCAGGTCTGCATGGATCGAAATATCCAGGTTCGGTCCCAAAACAACCCATAGGTAAAAATGTTTGACCCGGCCTGGAAGAATGTTAAAATCACAGCACGAACTGGTCTGGAAAAAAGTTTAAATCATAGCCCGGCTCAGCCGTGAATTTTTACATAGTTTTTTACTTCCATGTGATTAAAAATTGTTTCTTATGGAGGAGTTCTGACCAAAAATACTTATTATAGCTTCTTGTTTTTTATATTTATACTTTTTATTATTTAAGAAGTGTCGAAAGCTGTGATGTATGTATTTTATCAATGAATCTATTAGTAAATGTTTGACTTATATTTTGATACCGTTACTCCATATCCCATGCGTTGGGGACTTTGAAAAATGTTATACAATAAAACCTTGTTAAGACGGAATCCCATAGGAAAGAAAAAATTCGTTATAGACAAATAACCTTCCTAGTAGGTGTAAATGGAGTTTTTTTCTCTGGTATTATTGTATTTATTTTGCATGGATCATCACATTATCCGCTTAAGACAGAATTCCGTCATAGGCAGATTTTTTTCACTGCTTTATCGTATTTAGTTTTTTGCCTTTAAATATACTATTCCTTAAAACAAATGAATTTTAAAGGTTTTTTTTTCTTTTTGCAAAATAAAAACGGTTAACATCCTCTCCAGGACGATAAAAAGCCTAAAATTGTAAAAGCTAAAAAAAAAAAAAAAAAAAAAAAAAAAAAAAATGACTTAATCTGCATCTTAGAAAATGCATTCTTTTAAATAACTGATGAACATTTAAACAGTAAACTTCATTTTCCTGCATAATGAATTTTCCCCCACTATTTCTATCATTGAATTATTAAAAATTAAGAATTATTAAAAAAAAAGAACTTAAAACATGTCATTTTTGATTATTTTACATTAGTTTTGTTTTGTCAAATTTGAAAAAATATTTACTTTTGAAAATAGGATTTTTTTTAAAGTTATATTATTTTTTCAATAAATATTTATAATAGTTTTAAAATTAATATTGAAAAACAAAAACCCTGTAACAAAACTATAATCAGATTTTCATCTTGAATTAAATGGAAAGAAACTGAAATCCGATAAAAAATGTTTCGAGTTATAAAGATTTTTAATTATCTCATTTAAACCAGTACTAACCATGTGAAAATTTTATAAATTATATGAGAAATTTTAGGATGTGTTTTTCTTAGCAAATTATACGGCTTATCATCACAAAAAAGGAAAAAATCAAAACACTAACTCAACAGATAGATTTTTACACGTTTCCTAGAAATGTCAAAGTAACATTGTTTTTTTCAATTGCGCACATTTCAATTTGTGTCTAATCCCTTAAAACCTGATGAATTTTTTAAACGGCTATAACTTCGCGAGTTTTAAAGATATGAAGACGCAACTTTTTGTGTCTTATTCAGGACTGGATAAGGAAAGTTTTGGAATTTTTATCCTACGGGAGCCGTATAAAAATTTAATTTTCGTAATTTTTCAAATAGACCCCCCATGGAGTTGCAACTTATCTTGTCAAAAATTTCACCTTTTTTATGAATTTTTGCAATTGGAAGTATAAGTCTAGGGGCAATATTTAAGGAGATAGCCTACTGTTTCGATATTTATGACTCACCCTGTATGTATATATATATACAATTTTTACTGATGGTTGTTTTGGGATCTAGGGGTCATGATCGGCGTAGATCTGCAAAAAATTTCAGAAATTTCAACAGGAGTGACCGAAATAGGTATTTCATACGAAATCTACCTAAAATGTTTTTATACTATACAACTCAAATTCTTTTGCGTTTAACATTAAACGTTGAAATGTTTATTTATTAATAATGTAATAAGATTATAACTATTGACGTAGGTATTTCTATTAATATTATAATCATATTGTAGCTATTCACATTGGCTTTGAAAAAACAAAATAACTTTTGTTTATCTGTTTAACACATTAATGCCTGAATTATTTTCTTCGTTAAAATTCAAATTTTGCATTTTCCCACGACTTTTAAAGCAAGAATAACTTTTATCTTAATTTATCGAGGACTTTCTCTCGAGAAAGAAAGTATTTATTTATCCTCCTTTTTTGCTGGTGTGAAATGTGCTTACTTGAATATTTTAAAACTGTTCCAAAAATGGGACGCTAGGCACTAATGGGTTAACCTTGCTAGAATTCGTTATTTCATCTTTTCAGAAATATCAGATTAGCTTATCTACGGAAAATGTTATCATATCTTTATAAAATAGTAAAGATTATCTGAATGAAATTATTGCGAGTGATAGATAATTTATAAAAAAATATTTACGATTTTAAGTATATGTACCTTAACTGGTAGTGCAGGGCTCCCAAATGGTCCGCGCACCGAACATCATAATTTTTTAACAGAAAATTTCATGATACGTTTGCGCTAAAATCAACTTCCAAAGTTGGCTTCTTGACAATCTTGAAATCTAAAAAGAAAATCTCTCTAAGAAAGTTCTGATGTTCAGTTGGCGGACCATTTGGGAGCCCTGGTAGTGTGATTTCTACTTTTAAATAAATACCTTAAAAAGGGTAAAACAAGATTTAGTAAACAAAAATTAATATATGTATGCTTAATTTTTATTCTTTAAAGCTCGCTTTTTATGTTTTTTTAGCTCACAGGCTATCAAAGCCTGACATCTTATGTGCCCGCCCGATCAGTATGTATGTATGTAACGCGATAACTCATGGTAAAAAATATCCAATTCACTTGAAATTTTGGATATAGGTTTATTCTAATAAGGCGCTTCCCTGATTAGTTTTGGGAGTTCATTCGATAAGTATAAGAGGGAGAACGGGGGCTAATACCCCTCCCGTTAATTTATCATGCAGAATTATCAGACTTCATTCAAATTTTAGGTATAGGATTATTCCGATGAGGGCACTTCCACGATCAGTTTTGAGGGAGTTCATTGGATAAGTATAATAAAGGGGGAAGGAGGCACACGCCCTTTCCTTAGTTTAGATAAATGTGTTTTTCATGCAGAATTATCATATTTCATTCAAATTTTAGACAAAAACTCATTGTTGTGAGGAACCTTTATGATTAGTTTTGACAATTCGTTCTATAAGTATAATAGGGAGACTAAGGATCAACCCCTTTTAATTTAGACAAATGAATTTTTCATGCAGAATTATCAAGTTTGATTCAAATTTTAGATATAGGATCCTTTTGATATGTGGCCTCCAATATTAGTTTTTGGTGTTCATTGGTTTAGTATAAAGGGGGGGGGAAATGTAAGCCCCCCTTAGTTTACACTAATGAATTTTTCACGCAGGATATATCGATTTGCTTCATATTTTGGATACAGATAAATTCTGATAAGGCCACCCTGATTTGTTTGGGATTGCATTTGATAAGTATAAAGGAGTGGTCGGGGAGACTATCTCTCCTAATTTACGTAATTTTTTTTGATGCAGAATTAACCGATTTGCTTCAATTTTTGAATACAGGTTCATAGTGATAAGACACTTTCCTGATTAGTTGTGCGGTTCTTTTGTTAAGCATAAAGGGGGTGCGGGTGATTACCTCCCCTTTAAATTACTTAAATGGATTTTTATACAGAATTATCCGAATTGCTTTAAATTTAGGATGTAAACACTTTCTGATAAGGCTTATCGCTGAATTATTTTGGAGGTTTAATGGTTAAGTATAAATAGGGAACGGATGATAACTCCTCTTAAATTATGTAAATGAGTTTTTATGCCGAATTATGTGACTTGCTTTGAATTTTGGATATAGGTTTATTATATGATAAGGCGTATCCCTGATTAGTTTTGGAGATTCAAGATTAAGTTTAAAGAGAGGAAATGGAGAGGTCTTTTCAACTTTGTAATTTGTTTTTCGAAGGTCATTATTCCTTGAAAATATAAGGCTGTAATATACAATTAATTTGCACAGTCTCTAACTCAATGCCATCAGTTTAACTGGGCAATATTCTTTTTATTTAGGAGACTTTCCATTGTTGAAATACAGTTTCATAACAAAATAAATTAATTGTTAAAAGTAAGATATAAAATAATATTTCATTTGATTTGATTTAAATTATGAAAATATTTATTTTAACTCATATAAGCCAAAATCAAAAGTTAAATTAAGGGAATGTTTGTATTATGGTAACCTGAAATCTAACAAAAGGAGATATTTTAGTTAAATTCGCTGAAATGTAAGGAAATCAATGATATCTTATCTCTGGAGGAAATCTGAGACTTTCGTTCAGAAGGTGAGATAATTACTTCTGATAATGAAAGCAATTAAAAATTAAATCTTTTTTAGTGCAAAGAACGATAGTCAAAGTTAATTGAAAATTTCCATCACAGATTATCTTATGTTTATTTAACTCAGATCGAAGTTCCTATAAAATTTCTATTTAAGGCTGCTGTTTTGGCAGACACTTGTTATACTGGACTAAAAATGTGACTATCACGGGATAAAATACTTCATGGTGTATGTGGCCTATCGCGGAATAGTAATCTTCACCTTATTTAATTGCAAAAAATTGTTATGTCTGTAATTAATAACTGCAGAAATTACCAACTGGAAATAAGATACTCAAAAATAAGTACCTTATATACCCGTATCTTCATAAAATAGGCTGCTGTTTCAAACGATATTTTTAAATTCTAGAACACGTGATTATATAAAAAAATCTGATGAAGTGAATGATAACGAGATTTAATTTATCTCTCTCGCTTATAAACATGGGCCAATTTTTTTCCCCCACAGTTAGGGCAAAAGTTGAAAAATTATATCAGTTGACAGATGCCAAGAAACGGAAATTGTTAGTTAACGCATAAGTGCAATTAACACGAAAAAAAATCACATATTAAATAAATAAATAAAACTTAGTGTAACGGCAGTAAATGAATGTGTAAATATCTCGAACAGTATTCTTATCATTGTTGGGATAATAATATTTTTAACTACCCATCAAAACTAATGGTACTCAAGTTTAAGGGCAGTTTGCATTTTGTGCATAAAATCGGTTGTTATTTCAAACCTTATTTTAGACCATTTGAAGAAAAAAATATATTGATTCGAATTATATCCCGATTTACGTATCTCTCCCACTTATAAACTGGGATAAAAAATTTCATCCACAATTGAAAAGAAAGTTAAAAAATATGTCAGTTGACAAATAAATGAAAATTTTTATTCAACACATTTTTTAATATATTTCAAAATATTCATTTCGCATTTAAAACATAATGTAACTGCAACAACTTACTGCATAAGCATCTCGGCAAATATTACACTCATATGCTTACTCTCTTTTAGAATAATAATTAATCTAACAAGTCGAAAATTGCACGTCAAGCGTAGTAAATGAGGTGCGGTTGTACTATAACGAAGTTTTAAAAATATTCAGATCTTGGTGTAATAGTATACAGTACTGCGGATACAGTATAGTTGAGGAAATCTTTTGTGTGTCCCTTTAAATACATTTTGCTTTCTATTATACATGAAGTAACTTCTAGCAAACCTCAGCAATGCATATCAATTTCATGAAATGTCAACTAATTTACAATAATTAAAACGCGCCTCAAACAACGTTTCTCCCTATACCATAGTGTAATAGAATACTTTTGTGTAGCCCTGTAAATCAAGAAGTAATATTCTTTGCTCGACAGATTGCACAGAATGCATATTTTAGTATATACTCCATATATGCATATCAGTTATATTATTTTTGAAGGCGTGAATCGTCATTAAAATGCAAAAAATGTTTCTCCCTATACCATTATGTAATAGAATACATTTGTGCAGCCCTGTAAATTAACAAGTAATATTCTTTGCATCACAGATTGCACAGATGCATATTTTAGTATGTACTCCATATACGCATATCAATTTTATTATTTTTGAAGGAGTGAATCGTCATTAAAATGAACTTGAAATTATTTTTTCCCTATGGCCGTAATCTAAAGAAATACCATTGATTGTCCCTATAAGTATATTTTCCTAATATCCATCCTATTTTCCTAAAATTTAAAATAACTCAACAAAACTCAGCAGCATTTTAATATTTTAAATTTCGGACTATTCAATTGAGTAGTTTTTGCTCTGGTATATACATACAAACAGACAGACGGACGGACTAAATGACCACTATAGGTGCTACGTATTATCATAAGTACGAACGCACCTAATAAGTGAAGATGTTATTAGTTTGATAAATCTTAACATATAAAAATGAAAAAAATGCATGAAAATATTTTTATAACCACGCAACTCAAATTGTTTTGCGTTTAACATTAAATTATAACATCAAATTACTAAGGCCCTGTATTGGGAAACAATTATTCTATTCTGCTGTACCTAGATTTTAACAATTGTCATAGTATTATATATTACTATAAATTTCATATCCTTTTGTGAGGATACTTTACAAATTCTTTTTACTGTTCTTTATGCTGTTCATTTAAAGATTTCGTGGAGTTTTCTAAGTAACGCATCCAGTATATATTTTCAAAATATGGCACATTGGTTAAAATGTATTGTAAAAGAAAGAATTTGATTAAAAATTGATTATTATTACTTTTATAATGTTACAGATTTGCATTTTATTCATTTTTAATAATTTTAATCTAGTACGGATCCTATTTTCCTTTCGATTCAATATTAAAAAAAAACAAAAAAAAAAAACAGCTGTTTTGGAAAACATTGGAAAACCACTCAATTGGAAAGCATTACGGTCTTCAAGAATTTAATTATTTTTTATTCATAAACTGAAAGGATTGTAATGTGCTAAACAGATCTGAATATCATAAAGGATATTCATTTAATTTCAGATTAATTTTGTGTAAATTATAGAATTTAATAGGAATATAGCTTTAGAATAAATTATGTTATAGCCAATGTCTGTATAAATAAATGAAATTTCAAGTTTTTAACTTTTGTTTGTTTATACTTTTTATTAAAATATTAATTTTACTAAAATATGCTTTTATTTAACGATTTGAATTTTAACTTTTAGCGATTCGAATTTTTTCCTTTAAATTCTGCAAATCATGCTTTTATTTATTTTTTATTATTTAATAATGAAAGAATATACTTATATTTTCTCTAATTCACTGAGCTCATAAGTGTGACAATAAAATTACGGTGCAGAGAGAAATAACGAAAGAAATTTTTTTGAATGCTAAGCGTAAAACGTACCATCTGTTCGCCGTTTGACCTACAGTGACGTCACGGGAATACTATCCATTATATAAGGAGCTCACAAGCACACTAGAGAAGGTCCATTAAAAAAAAATGTAATCCATTTAAAAGATGCATAAAATTAGTTTTATCAACTTCTGCAGTGAACCAATCATATTTTTACATATATCTCATATATTGCATCTTTGTTCACTCTGGAAGTACCGTAATTTCTTGCGTATAATCCGCGGATCAAACAATTATTTTTCGACCCAGAATTTGTTTAAAAATAAATGTAACTTATTAGATCGCCGTAAATATTTGTCTTCAATCACTAAATAAGATTTCCGGGTCCAAAAAGCCGGTTTGTTTGATCCGCGGATTATACGCAGGAAATTACGGTAAATAAAACATATTTAAACATCTTCTAAATAGACTATCTCCTTTTTTTCTTTCAAAATGGACTTGGTCTACTACAGCTGTGAGTACCTCACATATGAAACTCAAAAAATGAGTAAAATGATGTTATATCTTAATTAATCATCATCAAGACATCTTTACAAGCTCCCGTCCCTTGTAGATTGAAGCTATTGAGATTCCTTGAAAAAAGTACATAAAATGTATAGACATAGAAAATCAACATTTAGAAATGCACAGATAATGCATTAAAAAGTAGCAAAGAGCCGTTTTGAATCTACTATCAAGATTCTTGACGAAAGTGCAAGATACAGCGTGTTAGAAAAAGCAAGGAAGTGCATAGCCTTGTTTTTTCTAGCACGCTGTGTTTTGCCCTGATAGAGAATCTCCGTAGTAGATTCAAAACGGTTGTTTACTAATTTTCCATGTAATGTTTGCGCCAGTGTTGCCAGTGGGCTACTTTTTTAAAATTCAAATATCTTGATTGGCACCACTTTTTTGGTAAACGGTAAAATTCCCTTTCTTTTCGCATTAAATAATATGATATTAAATAAGCCTCATTTTACCATGATAAAAAAGTGGTGCCAATAAAGAATCTGAATTAAAAAAAAAGTAACCCATCTGGCAACACTGGTTTGCACGTTTCTAAAAGTTGATTTTCTATCTTTATATATTTTTGCACAAAGGTTTTATTTGCTATTTTAAAATACACAAAATAATAATTCACATGTTTAGTATTTAGCTCGTACTCACAAAATGTCTGAGTATTAACCATTAGCTTGGTTTTAATGTAAATTTAGGGGCTTGGTAACCCGGCAATATAGAGTGGGATTTTTGCACATTCAGTTAGGAACAATCATTTATAATGGCGTAGCCAGGGTGGGTGTCCAAATGCTTTGAATCCAGGTAATTTTTGAAAGTTCTATTCGCCTTATCTAACCAGAAAATATTCTGCTATGAGTCAATGAGAAGAAAACCTTACAATTGTAATGGTTTTGGGCACTCACCCTGGTTACGCCACTGATCTAAATTTCAAACGCAAACAATCCACCTAATTAGTGTAAATGCTATAAATTTGTACGTATTTTCTACGCAACAAAAATAATAATCTTTTACAATTCAGCTAATTCTATAAAAACAAAAAGACCTGTTTAAAACACTATGAAGAAATTTAAAATGCGTTAAACCTTTCGAAAGATCCGAATCTTTCTTTGTCAGGCTCAAAGAAGAGAAGCTTCTGCTAAGCAGCAGCCAGATTGTCTCGCGGCTGATTTAATAGTGGAAGTACGTCTTCTTTGCACCTAACAAAATATGATTCAGATTTATTGTAAGGCCTAGGGCATTTACAATTTTTTGATGGCGTTTTTACCAGATCTTTTGGGTTTTATTGATTCACATGATCTTATTTTCTTTTAATTAATTTTAGTTAATTCTGTTTAGAAGAAAACCTTTTACTTAAAATTTTGATTTAATATTTTGATT
The DNA here is from genome assembly GCA_964019185.1 of Maratus speculifer. Lineage (NCBI taxonomy): Eukaryota > Metazoa > Arthropoda > Arachnida > Araneae > Salticidae > Maratus > Maratus speculifer. The sequence continues at coordinate 205,941,549 of OZ025299.1, forward strand.
TAACTTCACTAACTTTAATATTTTTACAGTATTTCTTTGAAAATAACATTGATGAAAGATTAATATAAACCATTTAATCACTTTACTTGATCACTCAACTTTATTTAATCACTCAACTTGATTCCCAAATCCCACAATGCCACCAGAATTTTGGTATAAATATTTTACATAATGTATGTGAAAAAATGATTTTTCTTATTTTCAGAAACATGCATGAAATTGGAATTTATTCCAATGTCATGCAGTCTTTTCAACATTTTCGTAATGAAAGTGCCCAGCACCCGCGAAAGGGTTAAATAATTGAGACTGCATCTATATCTTTTTGTACTTTTATATAATTAATTATTTTATACATAAACTCTTTTTTAAACTACTGCATTTTATAAATAACTAAAAAGTCATTTGAAGGAATGACAGGAAATTTGGATAGACATAAATTAAATCCTTTGAAATGTATTGCTATAAGCGTTGCAATTTATAATTTTGACAAATTAATTTCATAATTTCTACTTAATTCATAAAAATAATAAAATTTCTTGAAAAATCCATTAATTGCGTTTGAGATGACTTAACATAACAGAAACTGACATAAAGGAAAAAAAGTTGAAAATTAATTCTTAAAACAAAAATGAAAGGAGTAAAAAAATAAAATTAATATAAGGAACTAAAATTTTTATAAAATTTCTTTGCCATGAATCTTCATCAAATAGTTTTAAACTTCGTATTGAAAGTTATAAGTTACCTTAAAACCAAAATTCGTCATCTTTAGTAATTATTATAGAAAATAATATTTTTTTTTCTATTCCAATATAGAAGCGGTCGCATAAGATTACTTTCTCCATAAAAATACATAGAAATAATACCCTGTTAAAAAATTCTCTGCGGTAAGTTCTTCTAAAAATGTTGTTTTTCTACATTTTCCCTTTGTTGCACGATTGTAAATCAAAGTGATTAATTTGGAAAAAACAAAACAAATATCAAGTCGCTGCCTTCTAACTTATTCTACGATATTTAGCATGTTTTTGCAACAAAGAACAGGCACAATTTCATGTTTTTACTAATCATTTATTACCATTTTTGTGAACTGATGCGCCACACATTAAAGAAGTAACCCTTTTTAGGTGCGTTCGTAATTATGTAAATACGTAGCACCTATAGTGGCCGTTCAGTCCGTCCGTCTGTCCGTCCGTCTGTCTGTCCGTCCGTCTGTCTGTCCGCATATAACAACGTAAAAACTACCCGACCGAATCGTTTGAAATTTAAAATACATAATTATTACTAATTTTGTCGAGTCATTTCAAATTTTATGAAAATCGGATGAATAGATCAATTACAGGGGCAATCAAAAGTATTCCATTACATTACGGTCAATGGGGAAAAAAGTTTCAAATGCATTTTAATCAATTGAAATTTAAAATACATAATTATTACATAATTTTGTCGAGTTATTTCAAATTTTATGAAAATTGGATGCATAGATCAATTACAGGGACAATCAAAAGTATTCCGTTACATTACGATCAATGGGAAAAAATGTTTCAAATGCATTTTAATGGTGTTACACTCATTCGAACTTAATAAATTTTATATGCAACTATAAAGTACATATTATAATATGCATTTTACATAATCTGTGGTGCAAAGAACATTTGTTATTGATTTACATGGCCACACAAAAGTATTCCATTACATAATGGTATAGGGAGAACATTGTTTGATGAGCGTTTTAATTGTAATTCACTATTTACAATTTTATGAGATTGATATATGAGAGTAATAGTTTTAAAACTTCGTTTTCGTACGAACGCACATCATTTGCTACGCTACACGTGCAATTTCCAACTTGTTTTTCTTATATTCATTGACCGCGCATATGATATGCAAAAGACAAATTTATTATTCTATATTCATTTTTAACACTTTCCATTAAAATTTAAATGTGTTTATGACTTCGATTTGTCTAGCCGTCTGTCCGTGCTCTAGATGAGATATGCAGAGATGAACGGAAATCACCATCTAAATGCTTCTTACTTACATTTATACTTATAGTACATTAGTTTAAGTTGAAGGAATGCATTCTGGGAGGTTTTGATAGTGAAATTTGAAAAAATAAATAATTGAAATTAAAATTTCAAATACTATCACACTATCTTACCGTCTATTAACGTTTAGGGGAGAGTGGGGATACTTGAGCATAGGGAATACTTGAACCACCCCTATTACCTCTACAGTTGGTCAATTTTTCTTTCTGAAACTGGCAACATGGTAACATATTTATAGTTCTGAACATGTAAAAAAGAAATCACATACCTTGGTACCATTTTGAAAGTATGGTGATTAACCCCTTGAGGCGCAAAGCACACCTGCTACTAAAATCTTAAAATGGTTGATTGACACCGGTATTTATAAACAATTTTATATGAAACAAAGTAAAAGCTTTTCTTCGAGTATATCATATGAAACAAAAGTTGATTCTTAAATTTTGGTGTCAAAGTGGCATTTGGGAATTAAAATTAAGTGGTATATAACATATACCGGTGCCCGTCAAGGGGTTAACAATTTGAGCTCTGCTGGTAGAATTTTTTACCACATAATTTTAATTCTGAAATGTCACAACGACACCAGAAAATTCGACCAAATAAGTTTGAAAAAGGTTTAATGCATTTTTTCGCGTATATTGTAAATCGGTTTTTTCTTTGCAAAATACTGGTGCGAATGCGACATCTGGCTCAAGTATTCCCTCCATGGGGATACTTGAGCCACGATGTAAAAGAAAAAGTAAAACTTTATTAGACATAGAAAAATAGTTCAAAATTAATTGAAAGTGGTTTTCAATTGAAGAAAAAATATCAAATTTTTATTTTCAATATTTTATTTTGTTCTAAGAAATTACAAAAAAATTTAAAAACATTAAAATTTAAAAAATGGCTCAAGTATCCCCATCTTCCCCTACTCGTCAGGACGCGAATCGGGCCAGTGGACCTAGAGTGTGTATGGTTTGTACAATTTTCCCAACTATTTTAAAAATGTAATCCTCAAATTATTTTATTTGCGAATTTTTAACAATTGTCTTCAATAAATAATGGGAAAATTACTACATCTTTTATTGGTGACAAAGTAAAAATCATTCATACCCTGGATATGCGCGTGTTCTTCGGGTTAAAATCAAATTAGGCTAAATATAAATTTTTACAAAATTTCACAAACGGGATATGGCGGACGTTAAAGATTGGGAGAATTCTGCTAATTTATAAATAGTAGTAGAAAATGTAAAGGATAAGAAAGAATTATTTTTCTCAAATTCTTTGAAAAAGTGAAAAAAGTACTTTTTCACATCGTGTAAATACATTAAATCTAAATTGCTCGTTCTCAAGTAGATTTACAGTTGGTGCTAGCCAAATTCTCTAAATATGCTGGAAAAACTGCGAAGTTTAACAATTCATTATGCTACGTCTGACTTCTAAGCAGCCGAAAAATTAACTTCAAATGCAACTTCACTCCATCTGTTTGCAATACTAAGGTAAACAAACTGAGTTAGCGAATTTTTCTTTCTTTCTGAATCTATAAACTCTCCATCTAAAACAACTGAAATCTATGCATTTTTACAAAATTGAATATGCCCGTAAATGCATTTCAATAAACTGATTTTTATATTTCGCCCGCAATCGTTACGTTCACGCTTGATTTCTCCTGGGTAAAGCTCATTTCTTTTCTTCAGAGTAACTGAGAAATCAGCAGAATTTTGCTATTTTAAGAATTTTCGCGTACTTGTTTATTATTGTTTATTTGATTGTTTTTCTTTACTGAAACGCGCAAAACGAATAGAATAAATTCTGAAAGTAAAGTAGATTTTCTTTATTGTAGATAAATGTTTTGTTAAGAAAATCCAGGATTTTTTTATGAGCCGTAAAATTTTTAAATATTGTAAACGTCGTTAAAAACTAAACTTTGGAATGAGAAAAATATATTTCAAAAGACCTGTTATGGGAGGATTTTCTGTTTTGTAAGTGAGAAAAAATTATAAGGAGCAATTTTTACAGAATATTTTAAAGTCGGCTTTTATCGCAGATATCAGAAATGAACAAATTTAAACAAGTTGTAGATCAGTCAGGATTACACTCGTGTTTTCACATTCACCATATTTAAAATTTTTAATTATCTCTTTTTTGGAAGAAGAACCTAGTCATTGTAAAACCAATGCTGTTAGAACTGAGTCATCTCAGAATAATCTGGGGGACTGATTTACTTAATTAACCTTGATAGGAGGAATTTCTTCACCCACCTGTAAATTTGCAACTGTTGCGATTTATTTATGAATTTAATAATTTTGTTAAAAATTTATCTATTATAAACCCAACATTATTTATCATTTAAAAAGAGTGGTAACAAATAAGAGTAAAAGTTCCCAGATATACAAATATTACTATACTCTTAACCAGTCTACAATGTTTCATGACCTGTGAAAACTCGAAACCTGTCAACAATATTATCAGATTTTAACCATATATAAGAGGATGCACATGTGCATTTATAATGCGTGTTGCATTATCTAATAAAGTGTATTTTGTTCACTCTGTGTTCACTGAAAAAAAAACCTGAACGATTTTACAGAAATTGTACTGTAATCGGTACGCCATTATAATTTACTGTTTTTTAATGGAAAAATTTCTGTAAATTCTAGCAATGTTTTCGTTAAAAGATGTAAATTGTACTGGCGTCCCGATTATTAACACAATTTACGTAAAATTCTCTCTTTTTTTTCGGTGTTTATATTGTAAATGAATAAATTTTACAATGGTAGTTTTTTTGTCGCCAATTCAATTATATGTATCGTAAGTATGAGGATGAGAACGAGTAGAAGATCCATCTACTCTTGTAAGGTGATAAAAATGTAATGGCTTAATGAAAAATTTTGACGAGCCTCTGAGACGCTGTGTAAAGAGTTGCATTATTAAACGCGGGCGTGTCTCAATAAAAAGAACACCAGCATTTCAAAGGTAGTGTAAGGTTCATTTAATGAAACAATCACCGCAAAGTTAAAATATATTATATATATCTTCTTACCATTACCTATAACATTTGTAGAAACAAGTTTTTGACTAAATTAATTTACACTTCTGAATGATATTATTCGATATTATTCGATAAGATTCTCAAAGGGTGAAAAAAATAGAGGTTGAATAGAAAAGTGTCATATCAATATGATTCTGACACAACTAACTTTTACAGAAAAATGAAATTAAAAACTCATCAAAATTGACAAAATAAAATTCTTAAACTGCTTTTATCTCTAATCTTGATTTAGTTTTTGTTGGTGACATTAGCACCTAACTTCGAAATCTACCACGGCCTGTCAGCCTGGCCGGTGGTGTTTTTATGCAACATAAGATATACCGAGGGCATAAAGAAGTAGTCTTACTTTATATTTCAATGTAAATATCAAGGATTTAGATGCTTTGCCGCATTTGACAAACAAGCAAAACTTTTCGAATTTAAAAATTTTAATGTACATGTTTCTTTGATTGTTTTCCTTTACTTAAACGTTGAGAAATATTGAATAAATTTTGAAAGTAAAGTAGATTCTTTTTATCATAAATAAATGTTTTGTTACGAATTTTTTTCATACATTGTAAACTATTTTATTCTGAACATCATTATAAATTTTTAGGTGGAAAAAAATGTTTGAAAGTACCTATTACAGGGCTCCCAAATGGTCCGCGATCTGAACATCAGAATTTTTTTAGAGAAATTTTCTTTTTAGATTTTTCTTGCAAATTGTCAAGAAACCACGTTTGGAAGTTGATTCTAGCTCAAACGTATTATGAAATTTTCTGTTAAAAAATACTGATGTTCTGTTCGCGGACCATTTGGGAGCCCTGCTATTATGGGAAGTCATGCTGTCAATCTTTTTGAAATGAAAAAAAAAATAGGAAGAGTCTTTCTCATAAAATCGGTTTATGGTATAATTATCAAAAATGAGTAAAATTCAATATATTTTCTGTCTGATTTAATCACATATGAAATACTATATAGCTACAATAATCTTGCATGTTGCATTAACCAACGCGTTACATGTTTTAGACTCGTGTTTACATTGTAAAAAATGGATATAACTACCGTAATTCTTGTCGCGAATGAATCACAGCAGGTCCTATGAAAACGGGACTTGTCTCTAACGAAATCCAACCTTATACAAAAAAAAATATATATATATATATATATATATATATATATATATAGTGATCCCGACGGGAAGAATGTCATACAATTGTACCTACTAAGGCGGAAATTTGTCTAAATCGGAAATACAGACAATTTCGAGCATTTCATTTTACAGGATGATCGCAAAAATTATTTTCTATTCAATTTTTTATTAATCTTCTAAATCCCCTCTCGTTGAAAAATATAAGGTTGAACACGTTTTATAAATTTCAGAATTTCCGTTAGAATTTGTCAGCTATCGGAAAAAAAGACTGAAATAGAACGTATCCAGTGAGTTCTCGCTATGTAATATTTTTGTTACAATACATTTTTAGTAACTTGAGAGCATTGCATTTTCATAAAAAATATCTGTTTATAATATCTTAAGAAGACAGAATTGCTAGAGGTATCTGCTTCTGTCTCAGACAGGCATGTCCAGACATGTCCAGATAGATTTCCGTCTAGACATGTATTCAGAAATAGTATCCCTTCCACTGAGAGTATGTTTTTACATTTAAAATAGAGTTACGACATAGGAAAGTTTTTTTTTTAGATTTTATAAGTATTTAATTCTATATAAATTAAAACTTTGTAATTGTAATTATATATAAGAATCTTAACGGGAATTAAAGTAAATCTTACGATAACTGAAATAAAAAATATCTAAAAGTGCTGGCTATGCTTTAGCAAACAATGTTTAACTTTAATATTGATGAGGGAAAAAATTATCTTTCCTTAAATATGAATGCATGACAGCATGCAAAAACTGCTTTTTGCATTCGGAATTCTTTTAAAATTTGTCAAGAAATGGTTAACACATTTTGGCCCATATGCGCAAAAAATCATAATTTTATATAGCTGTATCTCAACATAAGGATGCTACTCTTACAGAATTAACATTAAATTATATTTTCACCCCTTGAGCTCTGATGGTAGAATTTTCTACCACATAATTTTAATTCCGAAATGTCACAATGGCACCAAAACATTCGACCAAATTTATGGTTTAATGCATTTTTGTGCTTATTGTTAACCGTTTTTTTTTCTTTGCAAAATACTGGTGCCAATGTGACATTTGAAATTTTGAAGAAATTTTCACCCCAGAGCTCAAAGGGTTAAAGGGATATTCGATCGTTTTATTCATACAATCAGTGAGCTATCAGATGAATATATCAATAAGGACAGTAGCGTGACCAGGGTGCATGCCCAAGTGCTCTGAATACCGGTAATTTTTATAATTTCTGTTCACCTTATGTAACCAGAAAATTTTCTACTATGAATGAAGGAAAAGAAAACCTCATAATATTACTGGTTTGGGGCACCCACCCTGGTTACGCCCTGGTTATGCCACTGAAGGAACAATACTCTTATAAAATGTTATACACTGCTCAAAACAATTAAAGGATATTTGAAGTTTTATATAAAATAAAGATATAAACGAATTTTTTTTTTGCCGAAAATAGAAGAAAAGAATCACAAATGCAAATTTTTCTGGTTTTCAAACTGTGGAGTATGCAAATTTTGAGTTCGACGTCAAAAACGGCGCTTCAGTGGCAGCGATTAAAATTTGACTTTCAACTAATAAAAGGGAATGAAGACAAGGATGATCGGCATTCAGTGATTGCTTTGTTTCGATGAGTACGATGTCTCAGGAAGTTATTTGACAGATTCAGAAGCTTGGAGAATTGTTGGTAGGTTAGAAGGGGGCCAAACTCAAGCCGAAGTAGCGCAAGCCGTTGGAGTGTCACAAAGTGTCATTTCCAGGATCTGGAACCGTTTTTTGGGGAGTGGATGTGCAGGCCGAAGACCAGGGCATGGTCGTAGACTGGAAACAACGCCCAATGAACTCTACTCTTCTCCAGCAACACCTTCGCTCGGCTACAGGCACCACGATTTCAACTCAGACTGTCCGAAACCGGCTCCATGCTGTAGGTCTGTATGCTCGCCGACCGATGGTATGTGTTAGATTAACATCAAGGCATCGTCGCAACCGCAGGGAGTGGGCAACCGAGTATGTCAACTGGAGGAGAAATGAATGGAGCAATATTCTGTTTTCTGACGAGTCCCGTTTTTCTGTGCATCCGGATAATAGGCGTATTTTCATCTGAAGGGACCGTGGCAATAGGAATAATCCTGCGTTCGTGCACGAAAGTGTCAGATTTGGCGGTGGAGGAGTGTTGGTGTATGGTGCCTTCTCCATTGACGGGCGCACTGACCTCTACATCATTCGAGATGGAGCTCTGACTGGTCGCCAATATAGGGATGAGATCCTCAGACCTATTGTAGTCCCTTACGCTGCAGCAATCGGAGATAACTTCATTTTAATGGACGATAACTGCAGGCCACATCGTGCAAACCTGGTGGAGGATTTCCTTTTCGAGGAAGGAATCGTTCGAATGGAATGGCCAGCGTGTTCCTCAAGCATGAATCCAATCGAGCACGTTTGGGACGCTCTAGGAAGACGAATTTCTGACCCCCACAAACTCTCCAAGAACTGGAAAGAGCTCTTCTGGAAGAGTGGGGCAGAATACCCCAACTCGTCATTAACCCCTTGACGGGGACCGGTATATGTTATATACCACTTAATTTTAATTCCCAAATGTCACCTTGACACCAAAATTTAAGAATCAACTTTTGTTTCATATGATATACTCGAAGAAAAGCTTTTACTTTGTTTCATATAAAATTGTTTATAAATACCGGTGTCAATCAACCATTTTAACATTTTAGTAGCAGATGTGCTTTGCGCCTCAAGGGGTTAATAGCCTCATTGAGTCCATGCCTCAAAGGTGTTCAACGTTGCTGGCCGCCCGTGGAAACCATACCCCCTACTAAAAATGATTTTCTTTGAAGAAAACACCTTTTCTTATTCTTTTTTTCTCATATGCACAAATTGTGTTTTTTTCCTTTTATACACAAATGCGCAATAAAATGCATTTTTTTCTGCCAAGCATGTGTAATTTATTCTCATATAACCTATTATGTCTGTCGACCATGTATCAATCAGCTAAAAAGTTTCCCAGATACAAAATCCACCTAAAACTGCAATATCCTTTAATTGTTTTGAGCAGTGTAGTTACGGATATTGCAGTTATGGATATTACTGATTTGGAATAGTAATTTTTGCCTTATTTATTACTAGAAATTGGCCATCATATAAAATAAAGATTTCTATTCAAAAGCAGTTGTAACTATATAGTTTTCCTCTTTTCTCTAGGTGTGTCATTGAACATGTATAATAATAAAAGAAAAAAAATTACTTTTGAATAATACAAAATAACAATCATACGGCGTGGCTATTAGTAAAAAGTTAAAATCCAAACAGTGAAAATGAGATAAAAAGCTATTGATGTCATATTATTTAACACTAGAACGCCCGAAAGGAGTCGATTCGACTCCAACCATTCGATTAAATTTCAATTCGAACCAGAAAATTTTTCATGAAATAATTTAAATTTAATCCATTCAGATTTACGTTAAATAAATAAATTAAATGATTTTGAATAAAAATTCCGGTGAGAAATATTATTGTCAAACATGGTCAAAATTTCGGGGCGTTCTAGTGTTAACATAATTTATTACGATGTCCTTCTTATGAGTTTTCTTAGTTACTATATAAGATACTGATAATCAAAATTATATATACAAAACTATTGTAATTAGTTTTATTTTATTAAAATTTAACTTTGTTAATATAATTTTAGGTTATGATAAACAAACCGGATATCAGCGAAAGTGTAGGAATAAAAACGCAATTGTATTTATAGCAGACATTATATTGATTCAGCCGTAGAATAAAGTGACTTGCAATGTAATGAACAACTAGTAACTAGTATTGGAAAATTAAAATGTGTTGCAACACATTTCAGCTGTCTTAGCATTTTGCAGGAAAAATATAATTAAATATTGTGATGTGTGCTGAATTATCTCAAATTAAATAAAAGCTCTTTCTTTGAATACTGGGTATTTATTACTTTATTCAAAATATTGATTAACCATGATTGATTATATTATTAGTCAAAAGGAACTGATATTTTTAGTATCGGTTTGCATACAGACTTTTCTATTCATTATTGAATTGACTGGCATCATAAATCAAAAAGATTTACGCATGATGTAATCAGTACGAAATGTACTTAATAAAATAAGAGGCAAAATAGTTTAGAATTAAGTTAATACTCAATTTTGGTACACGAAATAACAATATTATATTAATTTGTTAAATGATTCTTTTACAAAATCTTTAAACAAAGCTAAATAATTGAAATGGGTTTATTTCTCAAAAGATTAAAGATATGAAATTTTGCTTCAAAAGTTTAGAACTGAAAACAGATTAGATATTATATCCAAATAATTCAAAACAATCTAATGCTGTATTCAAAATTATCCCCTGAAAGCGTTTAAGCATGTGTTTAACATATAGAACGGTCTTTTTAAATTTAAGCCATTTTAAAATAAAACTGAATTGAACATCTAAAAGTGTATTTGCAATATTATTATTAAAATTTCAAAAAAAAAAAAAATAATAAAATTTGAATTTACAGAACTCTAAGCAAATGCTTCAGCAATTCAACACTATTAAGATAATAAGCTTCAGAATTTTAATTCGAAATTTGAATATTTTCCTCTATATAAGTTAAAAAATGAATGTATTATATATTTAGCACTCGAGAGCCATTCTCTTAAAATTTTAAACATAAATCTTACTCTTTTTTAATTCATTGCATGGTATAATCTCAATATTTATTCAGTTAATGTGCGGATGTAAAATAAATCAGTGTAATTTCAAGTTTTCTGTAATTATTGAAGATGATAGATCTGCTAAATGTATTTCTACTTAAACACTGTTTCTGTTTTAAAAGGGAGGAGTTAAACATGGTATGAAACGGATAGCTAGATTGTTAGTTGCTTAATTCAATAATGCAAAATTTCATGACTGGATGAAATCATAAAAGTTTTCCCTCGTTTATTTCGTAATATTTTTCATTTCAGACCTGTTTAATTTCCAAACAAATTGAAGCAGAAGCACATCAGTGTAAGATGAATGTGGAAATAGTTAAAATAGGCATTGATTGATTTAAATTACTCGGTTATCCAACCAAGTCATCCCGGTTTATTATGTGTAAAACTTTTTTTAAATTCAAAACTCTAATAAATTTTGCACTTAATGGAAACTTTTTAGTTTGACCAGTAACAACACCAAATAATTTTTATGATTCCTCTATGAAAAATAGCAATTATGTATTCAAATAAATTTTTGAAATTCATTAAAAGCGATACTTTCATAAAAGTTGCATGCAAGAGGTTAATGGGCGATGAAATCGACAAATATGGCTACTTACTGCAGCCTTTTTTAAACAGATAATGTCAATGGTTTAAACGTTGATTTCCATTACACCACTGTTAAATTTGTGTTTTAAATATAGTATTTTATTACTTCATATATTTAATGATAAAGTTTTTATTTTGTTATGAAAAACTAGTCAGAGACAAATGTCGAACAATTTATATCGCTCTAAGGGCAAACGAGATAGTCTTTTATAATCGGGTTGCAGGCAATACACATAGATTAAAAAAAGCCATCCTTGAAAAATACTTCAGAAAAAAATCAGAAAATATAGATGCAGTTGAAAAAATGTTTTAAAGAACATTTTTCTTAATCAACAGGTGTGGAAATTAAGCTATGTCCACAAAATTAATAAAATTACAATGAAAACGAAATTTATAATGAAAAATAGCAATTATGTATTCAAATAAATTTTTGAAATTCTGAGAGAGATGTGATTGTCAGAAGGATGTCGTTTTTAACACTGTCCAACAAATTTGAAATGTGTTTATCATTTCGATTTTTTTTTTTTTTTTTTTTTTTGTACAATTATTTTATTTTCATAATAAAATACATTTTCATAATATATTTTACTGTACTATTTTTTTGTACAATTACTTTATTTTCATAATAAAATACTCCCGATCGAATTTTGTTGACGTTTTAATTAGTTTTTCAGCTTGATAATACAAATTATAAGGAAAAAAAATTTAATTTGTTTTGAAAGTTACTTAAAAAAATAATATATTTTACTGTCCTTAAAGTTTTTACCGGCGCCGTAAATATTCTTGGTGAATCTTAGTTTAATGATTTCTCAAGAACTCCACTTATTATTTTACTATATGTACAAAGCTAATCAACGTATCGTTAAAAATAAAGATGTTTACTGTATTTTTACTAACGTCAGACGCACAAGTAAATAGAATATAACTGGACTGAAAGAAACCTTCCTAGAAATGTAAATTTAAAATTACTTTGAAATTTCTGAGAAACGATAAGTTTAATTTGAGTCAAGATTCAGTTTAAATGCTATAATACAATTCGCAATTGCCTCTTTAAGAATGAATGAAGGTCATTAATTGATTTCTACATTTGTTTCCTTACATTTTAAATGAATAGGCAGTTCATTTTGAATAAGGTAGAAGAATACGGTAATCGGGTTCTTCTGAGAAATTTGTCTGTGTGATTAAAAGTAGAAATTCCAGGAAATTCGCAAAACAAAACTTCATTTAAATAAGTTTAAGTATAAAAACAGAATCACAGGATAATCATCTAATGTGTGGCCCGGTTGATACGATTCGATTTTTGAGGCATTTTGTTTTTCATTTTATTTAAATAATGATAATAGTAAAAAAGAATCATGTTAAATTATTGCACTTACGCTTAAATTTATGAATAGTTAATGTTACATACTATGAATTAAATAAACATTGTCAATAAAAGTATTTTATTCCAATCTTTACCATGCTTGTATTTATTTTAATTGCATGCTCTAAAATATACGATTCTTTTAAAATGCCCCACTGAAAAACGCCCTCCTTTAGCAAGAGTGAATAGTCACTCCGCCGTAAGAGTGACTACTCACTTCTACCAGGAGTAAAAAAACACACTCCTTTAGCAAAAGTGAATAGTCACAACTCAGAAAGAGTGATTATTGACCCCTATTTAGAATGAATATTCGCTTCCCAGGAATAAATATTCACTCTTTCAGAGAGTCAACGATTCCACATTTTCTCAGAGTCACTCTAAAGAGGCTGGGCATATTTTGAGTCTGCGATAGAGTGAGTATTCACTTTTCTGGAGTGAATAGTCACTCCTTTCTATTTAGAGTGTAATCTAAGGATTATTACATGGAATTTTGTTGTTGCAGTTGCATTAAAAGTTTTCTATAACGTGTCAATTTCCTAAAGAATTTCTCAGTAATCGTACAGATTTTTCTAATTTCCAATACAAACGTGTGTACCTTAAAAAAAAAAATGCCTAAAAAGTTCTAAGCAGCTCAGTTTTCTAGAAAATTTTTAGTAATTTTATATACATGTATTTTGCAGTGTAATCGCTTGTTTTCATTTGCATAGTACCTAATAAAAAATTTTATTATTCACTATTTATTAATTTACGATATTTTTACAGCACAATTTTTGCTTATATGCTTTTTTAGCTTAAAATTTTCTGCTAAAATCTTATTCTACTAACAAGCAGTAACTTTCACTTTCTCGCTAAATTGCGTAACGGATAAAACAGAAGATACAATGATAAGCTACATAAAAGAAGCATTTCAAGAAATACGACAGTCAAGTTGTTCAGTTCATTATATTCTTTTTTCCTCTCCTATTTCATCATTATTTCACAATTCGGAAACATATGAAAACTAAGGAAATAATATAAAAACCTATGAAAAGACAGAAAAACTATTTATTTATAAAACAAAATAGGCAAACAAGCAAGGAGAATGATATAGCTGATCATGGTATGAATATAGAAGCTCCTGTCAGAAACTGCAGACAAGATTTATTGTTATAGTAAATCAGTAACACATTTTGAAATAACAAATTGAGATTTGGATAGGCATTGCAGCACGAAAACAAATTATCTTCTTGCATTTGCAAACTTTGCAAGATAGGTGCCTAAAATGTATGTCGCAATGATATGTAAAGAATTTTGGTCGATATATACTCAGAAATCTGAATCAATTAATAATTTATTTATAATAAATTGTAATTACAGATTAGATAAGAAACTTTGTTAAAAGAGATACCTATATGTAGCAAATTTTTAGAAGCATATTATGCGTGCAATTCGAACATACGGTTTCTGCATAAATATAATAGTTTTCTAGTATGTAAAATTGTTAAAATTTCTCATCGTATTAACTATAATTTTTTAAGTAAATTTTTTCTGAACAAGAATGCTATTTGAGGAAACTTAAACCTTTTAAAATGTATGTTTAGTAAATTAAAAATTTCGCAAAATAATGACATTCTGTAGAATACATTTTTAACATTAGAAGAAAGATTCTGAATTAACCCCTTGAAGGGCACCGGTATATTATATATACCACTTAATTTTAATTCCCTTAAGCCACATTGGCACCGGAATTTTAGTATTAAATTTTGTTTTTTACAGTGTTCGTGAAAAACGGCTTTTACTTACTATCATATAAATTTGTTTATGAATCCCGGTGTCAATCAATCATTTGAACATTTTAGGAACAGAAGTGCTTTGCCCCTCAAGGGGTTAATCGTGTATACAGAAGTCTCAAGAGCAGAATTGAAATTTTTAAGAGGTGTCTGAATGCTTTGTATGACCAATATTCGTATAGAAAACACAGGTCGCAATCCTTATACTCGTCAAAGATAGAAGGTGACCCTTCTAAACTGAACCTGCCATTTTGTTCATGATTTTAACGATAATGAAGATATTTTAATGCAAATCGCAATGTAATGGTATTCCAAAGAAAAATTTTAGCGGCTATGATTCGCATCCAAAGAACGCTGAGCAATACCTCACTAATTCTGAATATAGTTGACATGGTATATGATATCCTTAATCAAATTACTCTGCTTTTCCATCTTATTCCGTGATGCCTTCACTTTAAATAAGGCACTTTATATAATAAAGTTAACAAAATGAGGGAAGTCACGTGATTAGTTGAAATATTCATTCAAATATCTTTATTATAGATAATGAAATACCAGACTTCCACGTGTTGAATTTTTAACTAAATAAATACATTTTGGCCATGTTTTTGTTTAGAAAAGCAGTTTTACGTAGTTTGCACTAATATTTCTGGAATGTAATATAAAAGAAGGGTGTTTCAAATTCTTAAATTATTTCTCTTTTTTTTTTAATGATCAAAATATTTCTAAAATACGCACATTTCTAAAATTTCTAAAGTTTAACACTAACAAGGAGAATTTAACCCTGCAATGCTTAGTGCAGCTATTTAGCACACTTTAAATTTCATGTTACATGTTGTTGAAATTTTACTTCGGTCATTTGATGCACCTTAGTTTTCTCCTAAATTATGGATAAAAATGGTTTTATTTTATAAATATACTTGTTCAAAACAATATTTACCGTAATTCCTGCGTATAATCCGCGGATCAAACAATCATTTTTCGACCCAGAAATTATTAAAAATAAATTGTAACTTTTAAGAACGCGTTAAATATTTGGCTTCAATTATCAAATAAAATTTCGGGGTCGAAAAAGAATTGTTTGATCCGCGGATTATACGCTGGAAATTACGGTATATTAAATTTATAATTGTTATCAATAAAGTGTGTGTTTTTCTTCTATATTATGTAACACGGGAATCCCGGGTATATCCTCTTGTATTTAATAAAAGCATTTTTAATACGTTGAATGCCATGTCAGCCACCGGTTTCTGACATTGAGCTTTCCACTTAGGCCGTATCAATCACCAGTGACTGACAGTTTAAAATTTCAAATACGATAAAAAACTAAAAACAATTATATTGTTTCGAGTAAGTACTGAAAATTTATTTAAAATTTACTTAACTTTTATTTATTACGGGATTATATTTTTTTAATAACTACTTTAAACAATATAATTTTTTTTATTTTTATATCTTATTTTACAATGTCAGTCACCCGGGATTGACACGGCTTAAACGGAAAGTTCAGTTTCAATCACCGTAGTACTCAACTTGTTAATCATAATTATGTGGATGAGAATTGAAGAATTACTAAACAAATAAAAAAAAATTACAAAAATTTGTTACATTATTTCGTTTCCCCCTACTTCTAATTTCGAAGATCAACAACCATGCTTAACACGATAATAATTTTTTTGAACGTGGAAGCGAAATTTAAAATCAAATACAATAAAAAATAATTCAACTGAGATCTGTATTTCATTCTAAAGGAATTTAAATACTCAATTAAAGAAAAAAATATATTCTGTAGTTAAAAGAAGCATAAGAATACAAAAGGTAATTTAAAAAACATCTGCGGGAAATCTAAAACGAATTAGAGCCATTCGGAAAATATCGAAGAGGCTTTTCATAATGGGTACTAATTAGAATTTTAATCTAAGGTATCTGTAAAACTTACACTATCAGTGAAAGACAATACATATGATTAAACTTTTATAGACCATATGACCTTTTTAATAGCGTGGTTAATGCTTTCAGCTTAAAAAACCCTGGGCGCATTGTAGAGCTTTAATGACGCAGCGTCATCATAAAGCATCAGCGTAGTTGATCTCGTGCCAGTAGTAAGCTTTATCATAAAAATTGTGTAAAGCCTTTGAAAAGAAAATAATACCCACGACTACTTATCTTTCCATTAATTTTATGTACGGTTACAATGATCTGTCACCGATAACTTGACTAAATTTGTTTTTCTTTATCGTTTAAGAATTTTCATGCATTTGAGGTATTTTAACGAGAAAAAAATATCTTGATTGCTAATATTAATGAAATTATCAGTCGTGCTTGGGATAATAAATAATCATAAAAATTAAATTATAATTAAAAAAAATACGAATTAAATAAGTTGAAAATTGTTTAAATATAACAATGTACGTTGATTAACTTTAAGAATATATTTAATTAAAAATTAATGCGTAGCTTTCATTTATTAAGCCTTGCTGATTTTCACATTTCATTAAAATAAATTTTTCCAATGTACAATAATGTGAAATACATTCGAGTATAATCCATGGAAACCTAGCTGAAATATAGCAAAAGACTGAACTGACATATTAAATTCGTTACCAAACAAAATTTACAATTTAAGATATTAAATAAAGGTTCTTTTTCATAACTTTATTATTTATGAGGCCGTCCTTACGGACAGCTAACGGAAAGAAGAAAAAAGCTTTTGAACCCTTAGAGTGTTTTAAATATGCCGTCAAAACTTTTTTTTGTTAATTTTAATACTCAATATTTAAGTCATATTATTATTATGTCTATTAATGTTTATTGAATTCTTTCTTCTTACACGCATACGATTTGAAACAAGAAAGAAATCTTTTAAATGTTCACATAATTTCGATTAACTTGGATAAATTCTCTTTATTATACAGAGGTCTAAAAAAATTAATTAATTTTTTTTATGTTTGGTCCCTGTTCCTATAGTTATATGTGTATGTCTCTATATTATGCAAAAAATGTTTTGAAGTGCTATCACAAGTAATAAATAAAAATTCCATTCTTCTACGACCAAAATTAATCAAGTTATGATACGCTGAATTCCTTTAAATTTCAAAACTTAGCAAAACTTAAGACTGTTGTTTATTTTTAAATTTGAAAAGCTTTAAAATTTCATAAAATTCAATATGTTCAACTCGGTGAGTTTTGGTCGTAGAAGAATTAAATATTTATTATTGCACTTTCCAGATCACCGATAATAGTTTTCTAAAAATAACTTTTAGGGACCAGGAGCCGTATAAATATTTAAAAAGTCTACATATATGGCAGGAATATGCATGCACTTTATGTTAACTCTTGCGTTATTTTGATCAATTTTGGAATTTACATTATCTAAGTATCTAAAAGAAATAACATGTGATAACCTATTTAACCTTTTACAGGCCAATGTTCCCAATTGGGAACATAAGTTTAAGCATTTATTACAAATTTAATTTAATCAAAATAGACCAAAAAAATTTAGCAGAAATAGTAAAAGAATGACTTTATTTTTTGAAATAGAAGTTTTATTCCTATCATTAATGAGGAAAGGTACAGAAAATCATAAAAATGACCAATGACCACTGGAAAATGATCAGTCATAAAAATGATTTTTTGAAATAGATTTTTCGAATTAGAATAACTTGATTTTTTGGAATATAAGTTACATTCCCATCATTTATGAGGAAATCTACAGAAAATCATAAAAATTAACAATGGCCACTAGAAAATGACCGCCGGAAGTGACCAATGTTCCCAATTGGGAACATTCTGAAAATTATTTAAAAAAACAATTCCCCCATATTAATCGCTAATATCTCTTAACTAAAGCATTAGAAGGCATAATGTACAAAAAAGTAGTTTAAAATATGCCTGGATCTAAATTTGGCCTATAAAAGGTTAAGAGCTTAATAAAAAGGCTGAGAACATACAGAAAAAAACTTGAAACACATGTACCTTCAAACCGCCACAATGTACTATCTCTGATTTAATCTGTTAAAGCTAACGCCATTTTTTAAAAAAGGAAATTAGGCTATTTATTGATTGTAAATCCTAAAAAATAATAATTATTAAAAATATAATAATAATAAAATAATAATAAATAATAATAATAATAATAATAATAATAATAATAATAATAATAATAATAATAATAATAATAATAATAATAATAAAATAAAAAAGTAATAATAATTTTAGTTTTTAAAATAATTATGGAAACGAAATCATACCACGAAAAATTAACTTTTCTTTCTTTCTAACCGATGACCAGGCCCCTACCTGCCGAGTTACCTCAGCTTAACGGGTTAGATACCTGGTATCGGGGCGGATGACCGGCTAATCGCCGCGTATTGGTAATTAACCTGTTATCTTCGCTGCACACATCCTCTTATCTGCAATACTTATTTTTTTATTTGTGCATAATTTGTTTTTTCGGTTGCTTATTATTACATCCTGTTGTTGTACTGCAAATGGCTACTCAAGTTGGTCTCGTAATTTAGAACCTTGATCAGATGACGAGACCTTCACCTGGCAAGGCGCCTCCAGAGGTATAATTCACAGGTAACTTGTAGGACTTTGCACCCACGACGGATTTTACATGCACCAAGCGCCATTAGCGTACATGACAGAATTTTAGCCGGCAGATAGATTTTAGCCGGTAGATGTCCTGCCAGCTTGGAGACCGTTGCCCGACCTATTGGGGATAGACTGGAGTTTGTGATACCTAATAGTTGATGCATACTTGTTAAATTAATAATAAAGATAGATAATTTAGTTGGGAGGGGGGAGAAAAAACAAAAGAAGGGATTCTGCAAATAGACAAGTTGCACCGTCATTAATTTGGGCCGAACTGATGGGCAAACTTAATGTTGCTAAGGAGAAGAGACTCCGCCAATCTACCGTACCCCACCGGTTAAAATAAATTAAAAATTAAAAAAAAATTACTGGCTCCGTGGGCTTTCCCAATGGAGCGGGTCCGGTAGCTCGTACAGAAAACGCATTATATAAAGAGAGGCGGTTGTCAAAGAGAAAACATGAAGTAATTGAACCCTAATATAATATTTTTTTAAAAAGGAGAAATAATAGTTAAAAAAAAGACATTATATTAATTAGACTTAAAACAAAAACAGTTTTTTTTTTTTACTTTTTTAAATGGTGTTAAGGAATTTATAAGCCTTTTATATTTTTTAATATATATATATATATATATATATATATATTAGAGGTCTGCACGGGCCGGAATTTCCAGGCCCGGGCCCGGCCCGGCCCGTAGGAAAGTTATTTCGGCCCGACCCGGCCCGTTGTAAAACTCAAAAGTTCGGCCCGGCCCGTACCAAAATCAGCGAAAACAGGCCCGGCCCGTTTTGGCCCGTTACAATTTCTACGATTTCTAAAAAGTTCAGATTTTTATCATATAAGATTCCATTAAAGAATACTGCATACATATATATGGAATGATTTTATAGTATATTTTACACCAAATGCACATTAACAACATTAATGATTACTTAGATTCTTAGGCTTTCAACATTCAAATAAAGATTCATTAAAAAAATTAATATGGCTTAGAATAAAAGAAAAAAGAAAGAAAGCTAAAAACGTCGTTAATTTTGAAGCTGTTTAATAAAAGAAGATTTATAAATATATTTCTATATCATTTTATTATAGATTTCAAATCCAAATTCATTCTTAAATTCAAAGAAGCGCCTATCTGATACATTTCTAAATTAATTTTTTCTTCTCAGAAACGCATAAGATTAGCAGATATCTTTATTCAGAAACTATATAATCGAATGGCGTTATCCATTTTTTGATACAAGCAATTTAAGAATACTGCAAACAAATAAAATACTGTTATAATTAGCGTTTTGAATAGAATTTCCGGAAGCAATAGAAAGGGAAGGGAGAAACACATTTTCCACATGGGTGCCATCACCATTAATTGCCTGTGATGGCACCCATGTGGAAAATGTGTAATCAAAATAAAAGTTTTAGTTTCTCCGATCTGTACTGTAATCAGAGATTAGTGTATTGACTCTGTGTCATATGCAAATTTCCTCCTTGCGCCCCATTCGAGTTTTTTCTATAAAGGGGGGGATTCCCAGAACGGTTTTTTGTGCGTGCATAACATCTCCGTTTCTTGTGATACACGTACGGTTCCAACGCTCTTTAGGGTTTTCGCATGCGCTGAGCATTTTGCGATGAAAAAAATGGGTGTTACCATTGGAAATTTTCGAGTTTCTGTAACTATAACCGTAACCGTGAGCGCCATTTTGTTGTCGTTTACAGAATCTCGAGCTCATACCTCTGAATAGCTATACCTGCAATTTGATTTCGATCGGTTGAGTGGATTGGCCGCTAGAGCTCCGTATATCGGCAAAGTTTTTTTATGACCACCCTGTATATCAGTGGTGTAACCAGGGTGGGCTCCCAAAACCAGTATTATTGAAAAGTTTTATTCTCCTTCATCCAAAGCAGAAGATTTTCTGGTTAGACAGGGCGAGCACAACTATAAAAAATTACCAGTATTCAGAGCACTAGGGCACACACCCGGGTTACGCCGCTGTATATGAAATGTAAATATTCTATTTCTAATCAAGTTTTCGTTTTAAAAAGACGGTTTTTACTTTACCCGGATTTTCATGTAACCCGGAAAGTCAGCGTTGGATCCCTTAGTCTTTCTAAAAAAGAAATTCTATAAAAAATATTTGAAGTAAATAAAAAAAAACATATTCCAGTAATGCCATTGTTGTTTGTAGTATAAAAACTACTAGTCTTCAAAGCTATTATGCAAACATAATTATATAGTTAATTATGACTCAAAAATTAAACCCTTATAACGTTAATATTTTTCATAAAAACCTAGGGGAAAAAAAGAATTTTCGAAAGATAAAAAAGAGCTATGATGCAACTTTTTCCTGACCTTTTCAAGCAACTGAAACCTTTTATCAGGGAATCAATCGATTAATGTACATAGCACAAATTTAGAAAAGCATGAGATACTCTGCATGCAAATTAGGCACGAAAGTGTTTGCACCTGATAAAAACAGAATTATTTTTCTTGAAACTGAAGATACTCTTGAAAAAGTCTTCTTTTATAAAAGAATAAACTAATCAATGCTTTTATATTTGTTAGTATTTTTGAAATCACTCTGAAGTACTTAATAAATCCTTTGAAGATCTTAGAAGATCTTGCTGATTGTTTTCAATTCTAACTTATTTTGTTTCATGTTAACTTGTTTTCTTTTATTATTTTATTTCATGATATGTTTTTTGCGTGCTTAGGCATCAGGCTTCAATTTATGCAGATTTGTGAAAGCACTATTCTGATCGCAAGAATATTTCTTATTGACACTATCCGTTGAATTTGAAAAGTGTTTATGAAATCGCCTTTTTTGTCCACCAGTCTGTCTGTCCGTGCCAACTAGCATCAATATTAATTAGATTTCTATAGATTAATGTTTGTTATTTAAGGTTACCACGCCATGTTTGGTATTAAAACGAAGTGAGTAGAATTTACACTATGCTTGCGCGAATCAGTTTAAATAATAATAACATTAATAATAATAATAAATGCTGCTTTATGGTGCACGCGAAAAGAAAGTTTGCAGCGTATATAGATGATGTTACAGTATTTTAAATATATTGAAATTGATATGCCTCGCTTCGATGCTGCGAAAGAGGATTACTATACCATAGATACACATGCATATTGTATGATGTGCATAGAATTTAGCGTTCACTGACGTGGGCACACAAAAAATACGGTACTGTTTATGAGTGATAATTGTTAGAATTGCGGTTTCACTTGTTATATGCATTTTTAATTTCAACTAATTGATGTAAATACTTGTTATAAATTTTATAGACCACATAAAGGGCACTACAGTATAATTTGTTTTCCGCTTATTTGCAGATATTGCTAAATGGGAATTTTGAACTGTGTCATTCGTTTCCTAATTGTTGTAAATGTTTACATAATCTGTAGTATATATACAAATTCACAGATCATATACGGGACTGCACAAAATAGTTCAAATATTTTCCCGATAATAGATGATAATAATATGTAAATTTCCAAGAGGCGAAAAATCTTCGGACCAGGATTCTAACCAGAGAAATCTTGGCTCAAGTTTCATATGATTTACCATCCGAGCTATCCCGGATAAATCTGGTGGACGTAACTCACCCATCTAACATTATTGATAATAGCATCTAATCTGATTACTTATAGAATTGAACAGAATAAATAGGAGTTAATGGAAGTCCAGAAAAAGCCAGATACCTAATTACACTTGATTAATTTTAATACAATTATTCTAACTGGTAAATAAATCATGTGAAATGTGAATTTTCTAGTGGGCGAAAAATGTCAGGATCAGGAATTGAACCAGGGATTTCTTCGCTTAAACCGCCAATGCTTTACTATCTGAGCTACTCAGGACGAATGCGGTGCATCTAATTCACATATTTAACCCTAATGATTATATCATCTCGTCTGATATATGAACCAGCTCAACAGAAAAAATCGCAGATAACTGACGTCCAAAAAACGCCGGATCCGTAGTTACACTAGATTCATTTTAACACGTTTGTTCTATTTTTTATACATTTTAAAATTCATTTAACACCGACGGACGAGAAGCTTGATAACGCTTTTGAAAAACTTAAATGTTTAATGTTGAAAACATCGAGGGATAATACAGATAATGTAAACTGTCATACTTTTCTTTCTTTTTTTTTCATTTTAAGCTATTGCATAGCTTTTATCGCGGGCTTTGAGCGCGGCGACCGAATCCAAAAATTCCATAACGAGAAATATCCTAACACATCCGTAACGAAAAACACCTAACACTCGGCTAACGTCGTTTCAGCTCGGCAGAGTTCGGCATGGTATCATTCGGTAGACTTCGGCAGACATTGACGCGGTATTTTTCAGATATTTAGAGGATATCAAGTCTCAAACTTATATTTCTTATTTCAGTTACTATAAATCTATAGTTTATATAATAAAAATTACTGATAGAATGTGCATAGAAAAGAATCGTCTTAAGATAAAACAAGGTAGGATAATGTAGCTTTTGGTGATTGGAAACCCACCCAATGTTGAGGATCGAAAAATTTAAAATGCTTATAACTCGCGGTCTAATTTTCGTAGCGCGGCCAAATTTTGTTTGGCAATGTATTATGAGAGAGTGTTAATTTTTGGTGACAGGAGACCCCCCCCCCATGGTGAGGGTCGAAAAATTTAAAATGTTTATAACTCGCGATTTAATTTTCGTAGCGCAGCCAAATTTTGTTTGGTAATTTATTATGAGACAGTGATAATTTTTGGTGACAGGTGATCCCCCACGTTGAGGGTCGAAAAATTTAAAATGCTTATAACTCGCGATCTAATTTTCGTAGCGCGGCCAAATTTTGTTTGGTGATTTATTATGAAACAGTGTTAATTTTTGGTGACAGGAAACACCCCCCCCCCGGTGAGAGTAAAAAAAGTTAAAATGCTTATAACTCGCGATCTAATTTTCGTAGCGCGGCCAAAATTTGTTTGATGATTTATTATGAGACAGTGTTAATTTTTGGCGACAGGAGACCCCCCACGGTGAGGGTCGAAAAATTTAAAATGCTTCTAACTGGTTGTCTACTTTTCTTAGTGCGGCCAAATTTTGTTTGGTAATTTATTATGAGACAGTGTTAATTTTGGTGACAGGTGACCCCCCCATGTTGAGGGTCGAAAAATTTAAAATGCTTATAACTCGCGATCTAATTTTCGTAGCGCGGCCAAATTTTGATTGGTGATTTATTATGAAACAGTGTTAATTTTTGGTGACAGGAGACCCCCCCCCCCGGTGAGAGTCAAAAGAGTTAAAATGCTTATAACTCGCGATCTAATTTTCGTGGCGCGGCCAAAATTTGTTTGATGATTTATTATGAGACAGTGTTAATTTTTGGCGACAGGAGACCCCCCACGGTGAGAGTCGAAAAATTTAAAATGCTTCCAATTGGCGATCTACTTTTCGTAGTGCGGCCAAATTTTGTTTGGTAATTTTACTATGAGACAGTGTTACTTTTGGTGACAGGAGACCCCCCCCCCCCCACGGTGAGGATCGAAAAATTTAAAATGCTTATAACTCGCGATCTAATTTTCGTAGTGCGGCCAAATTTTGTTTGGTAATTTACTATGAGACAGGGTTACTTTTGGTGACAGGAGACCCCCCACGGTGAGGGTCAAAAAATTTAAAATGCTTATAACTCGCGATCTAATTTTCGTAGCGCGGCCAAATTTTGTTTGGTAATTTATTATGAGGCAGTGTTACCTTTGGTGACAGGTGACCCCCCACATTGAGGTTCGAAAAATTTAAAATGCTTATAACTCGCGATCTAATTTTCGTAGCGCGGCCAAATTTTGTTTGGTAATTTATTATGAGACAGTTTTAATTTTTGGTGACAGGAGACCCCCAACGGTAAGGGTCGAAAAATTTAAAATGCTTATAACTCGCGATCTAATTTTCGTAGCGCGGCCAAATTTTGTTTGGTAATTTATTATGAGATAGTGTTAATTTTTGGTAACAGGAGACCCCCCCCCATGGTGAGGGTCGAAAAATTTAAAATGCTTATAACTCGCGATCTAATTTTCGTAGCGCGGCCAAATTTTGTTTGGTAATTTATTATGAGACATTGTTAATTTTTGGTGACAAAAGACCCCCCACGGTGAGGTTCGGAAAAATTAAAATGCTTATAACTAGCGATCTAATTTTCGTAGCGCGGCCAAATTTTGTTTGGTAATTTATTAAGGTATTGCATAGCTTTTATCTCGGGCTTTGAGCGCGGCGAAAGAATCTAGAAATTCCGTAACGAGAAAAAAAAAACCTAACACTCCGGCTAACGCCGCTTCAGTTTGGCAGACTTCCGCTCGATATTCTTCGGTAGACTTCGGCAGATATTGACGCGGTATTTTTCAGATATTTTGAGAATATCAAGTCTCAAACTTATGTTTTTTATTTCAGCTACCATAAACGTATAGTTTCAATGATAAAAATTCCTGATTAACCTACATGTATTGTAAGATAATAAAAATATTTTAAACGATTTTTCTTTTTTTTGAACTAATTCTCATTAGTTCAATAAAGAAAAAAAAATTGTTATCGGTCATCACGCTCAAAAATTGTAACTTGAATTAATATCAAAGACAAAAAGAAACTGCATAAATAAAAAATAAATAAATAATTATAATTGCATTAGTTCATAAAAAATGCTATGCAATAGCTTTACCGCGGCAGTCCCCGAGTGCCACACTTATTATTTTTTTAATTTAATATGTATTAATAAGTGATTCATTAATGTCATAGAATAATGATCAAAGTCGTAAGTTGGAACGTTTTAAATCACCGAAAAATTTCTATGTTAATGATAATTTATCACTATCAATACTTAGTAGACACTTCTAATTCAAGTGAATGATGAAATAATTTATTTTTGCTTATGCATTTATTGCTATTTTCTGAATATATCAATTTTAGAAGAATTACGTGATTCTAACACCAAGTTTTCTTAACTTATAGTTGTTTCCCAAATGGTCCAAGTAATTAGTAGTGAATGTAAAATTAATGTTAAATCTATATTCTAATGAAACTTTAATTATTTATAAATTACAAACTAGAAATTCGTCTATAAAGTAAACTTTACATTCTCTGAACAAGTCTGATTAAGTATCGAACAATGTAAAAAAAGGCTGTTCTTTAGTGCAAATACCTCTCTAGCTGAAAATTTGTTTCTAGAAGCAAATTGTAGAGTAAAGTAAAATGAAAACGAAAATGCAAAGTTAGTTGAGGCAGATATACATCTAATGTATTCTGTTTGTTGTTAATGTTAAAATATATATTCTTTATTTCGCATTATTTTACAGAAAATCTTCTGCCTTTAGTTTGTAGTAAATGTTGAGGATTACAAATGTCTTTTGTGATACTTTAAATAAAAACTTTTGAAGTACGGCAAGAATTTAATACATGCGAACTGTATTTATTACATGAACTGCATGTATTTTCGAAGAATGGAGATTATTCGAATCTAAGGTTTAATATATTAACATAATACTTTTAAAATATCTTTAGAGAAAATGAATTCATATTCATAAACTATTATTTACATAAATTTAAGACTTATAATTTTAATACTTAGGCTTTTTGGCTAATTTAGATAGATGTTTGATTTTTTTTTTTTTTTGGGGGGGGGGGGCCCATTTTGTATTAATTATATTTCTTCATTGATGTAACATTGAAGTTTATCATTATTATATTTTTTTAATATTTAATTTGAGAGATTGTAGAATTTCCTTCATTTTTTAATGTACACGAGGAACAAAATCATATTAAATGTAAAACCCCATGCATCTAAAATTCCATGTATAGTTTTATGTAATAAATTTTAATGAATGCGGAAAAAATAGAAGCAAAAATATTCATATTTATAAAAGTAGTACGGATTTTTAAAAAGTTAAATAAAAAAAAAAATCATGATTAGTTTAAACAGGCTGTTCAACAAGATTTTTTTTATTATTATTTAGTTTTTAGCATTAACTATTTTGCCTCCGAATATTATTGCACTATTATTCAAAATTGAAGAGATGGTTTCAAAGGTAGCGTGCCCCCCTAAAAATAATTTATAAAAATACTTACACTATTAAAAAAAAAAATCTGTGAACTCACGGTAATACTACTGGCAGCAAAGTTGCCAGACATTTACCGTTCCGTTAGTAGATTTTCCGGTTTGGTAAATAAAAGAAAAGAAAACTCCTTTTGAAGAAGCGGTAAGTTTCCGCTATCAGATTTGATTTTTAATGATAATAATTTAATTTTAAAAATTAATGAATCGATCAATTGTTAAAAAATTCGAACTGCTATAGCAATTTTGAACTGCTCTATTATTTAGCTTAATTCAATTTAAGTGTAATTTACTTCAAGCCGTCTCGAGGATCGAATTCGAGACCTTTTGACAATGGAATAAGTCCCCACTGACCGAGCCAAAGCTGCTGGCTCGTATATATAACGAAATATATTCGTTAGAACATTCATAAGCGGTTTATTTTATTTTACTTTAGACCGATGCATAATAATTGTTTTTTAAATTAATTTAATTTTTAAACTAGTTTAAATTAAAAAAAATCACTGTTTGAAATCATGTTTTTTTAATGAATTTTTGTATCCATTTTTTACAAAAATAGTGTTATAGAGAATTTTTCCAAATTTTCGCACACTTTTTTTAGCAGGGGCTAATTAATTAAAAGATTTTTTTATAAGTAATAAGAGAAAAAAAAACAGAAAAAAATGTTTTTTACGTTTTCATTATTTTATTCATTTTATGTAATATGTTTTTATAAAATGAATATATTTTTTATAACGCATTTACCAATGAAATAATAATAACGATAATAGCATTGTAATAATTATAATGCCTTTGAAGTAACACAGCACAGTTTATTTTTAACATTACCAAGCTTCTGGCATCAGGTGAAGAAAACAATTGCAAAATGATTGTCAATGAAAATCCCAACTAACTCTGAAATGAGCATTTGTTCTTTTCTAAATTATTCGAAGTTAAACAAAAATAAAATAAAACTTCTTCT
Source organism: Maratus speculifer (assembly GCA_964019185.1). Classification (NCBI taxonomy): domain Eukaryota; kingdom Metazoa; phylum Arthropoda; class Arachnida; order Araneae; family Salticidae; genus Maratus; species Maratus speculifer. The sequence goes on from OZ025299.1 coordinate 205,969,855, forward strand.
TTATTATTTTTAATAAAACTGCAAAAAATGTGTGTATTTTGAATTGCAAGTTTTAACAAACATAAAAATAGCTTTAAATAAAGACATGGAAATAAATACAGGGAATTTGATATTAAATAAGAGAAATATCTGCAAAATGATGACCGAGAAAGTTATAGAATGAATTTAACCAAGAACTAATGTAAATTTATAGAGAGTTTTGCTTTTGTCTATGTTTTAACTGACATTTTTATCACTTTATAAAGTTGGTATTATAAAGTTGCTAGAAATTTCGCAAGAAATATAATAATTTTTAAGTTCGATGACAAAAAACAATACATTTGCAATTTAGCAGAACGATACAAATCTCACAAAAGGGCCAGGATTCTTTCGTTGACTTTTTCCATTTCTGTGAAGCAACATGTCAGTTTTGTAAACATTCAAAATAAATTTGCTCAGATAACGGAGTTTTTTTTTTTTTTTTTTTTTTTTTTAATGAATACATACATTTGACTTGTGTGTTCGATATGAAAGCATGCTTATAAGTAATCGTCAATATAGCACAAGGTAATTTTACAATACGATCGTGAAATAGCAGAGAACTCCACACAAAGAGTGTGGGAAATGGAGCCCGTGGGATTCGAACCCACAATCTCCTACGCTCCAGGCGATTAGCGGCGTGGTGCCTTGACCATTCGGCCACGGAGACCCATAGATAACGGAGCATCTGCGTTTTTTCTTTCTATTTCCATCAGTTTCTTATTTTCAGGAAATATGGTGGAGTTTTCTGATTTTTAACGGAAAATTCTCTTTTGTTGTGAAACGGACTTTTTCTGTGAAATTCAGGAAAAATTTATCCGTGAATATCAGACTTTTTTTTAACAGTGTACTTTTGCTATAGTGAAAAAATTTCCAAGTACTTTGTATACTATAATAATCAGTTTTTAGCATGCTATCTATTCTCAATTAATCATTTTCAGCTGCATAATTGAATATATGCATCCAAGATTAGCATAAGTTAATGTTGTTAGTGTGAGTTTATTATATTTTCAACCAATTATTTATAACTGCATGATTGAGCATATATATTACAAGATTAAGACAATAATATTAATGTTATACTGTTAATATATCATGTTTGCAGGCAAAGCAATGAAATTAAAATGAAATTAAAAATTACTAAATAATTGATAGCATCTGAAAAAAAAACTATAATCAGTATTTAAATAAGTATATACAAAGTGTATAAATATAATTTGCAAGCACTCTAAAAATCCGTGGCAGGGGGAAAAAAAAGTTCTTTTTATTTAAAAAAAAAGGGGGGGCTAAACATTTGTTTTTAGAATCCATTAAGAATCAGTATCTACAGTGTTCATCTCTGTTTTCTTAAACCTAATCCCCAAGATGCTATGCAGAATATGTCCGGTAAAGGTGGTCAGCACATCGCGGGACCCTCGATGTTTACTTCCCTAGCTAGCTTTGCATTTATTTTGTCGACCCGGAAGGGCTGAAAGGTTGAATGATCCTTTCCTAGGCGGGAGTCAAACTCTCAGCCTGCAGCTTGTCGCTCACTAGTGTTGATTACTGTACCATCGGACTGTTTTTATAAAACATTCTTTAAATAGTAAAAATATATTGATTTGTCTCGTTTCTAAAGATAAGGAATTTCCTTGGGAATCGTGAGTAACTCCGAAAAGGTGACTGTATAACTTCGCTCATGATTCTATATATTTTTTTAATTAATTAACACCGCGTCCTTTTTTCAGTAGGTGTTAAAAGGAATGTTGCCCTTTATTTAGGAATTAATGATTTTTGTTATATTAAATTTTACTTTATAACAATTTTGGTATAAATTCCTTTTTTGTATGTTGCCTTTTAGATTCTACTTCACAGCTTACTCTGTGAGTCATTGCATGTGCAACTATTAATATAATTTTCTTTTTAATAAATGCTGTACTAAAAAGAAACAAAATAATTTTTCTTTAACATTTCTTTCCTTTATCACGCGCTTCCTTAGCAACGACTGTGTGCTGTGCAGAATGAAGGATGTAAAGAAAATAATCATGTGACATTTAAAAAATATATTTTTTCGGAGATGTTAATAAATTTAATTTGCAGTCATCTGGAAAAATGTCAAAAAAATTTATTCTTTATAACTTTGTTATCTTTATTGTTTTGAAAGTGAAAAAGATAGTTTTGCTTTTTTTTCTTTTTAATTTCGGATAAATTTTTATTTATTGTGTGATAAGTAGAAATCTAACTTTTAAAAAATTCATATTTAATTTGATAAGAGACTTTTTTCAATGTTTATATTTTTATTGAATTTATTGCAAAAAATCTAAAAGAAAAATGTGACAAAAATGTAACGTAAAATACATGTATTAGAGTATTGTCTCATGTTTAGGAGAAAGTTTAAAGCATAAATTCTCTGCTTTTACGCTGAATTATATAAAAAAAAAATTAAATACTAAGTATACAAAACTCTTACTAATCTGTTTTTTGAAAAAAAAATTGTGGTAGACACTTCCAGCAATTGTAAGAAAAACGCCTCTCGGTGTAAATTTATACAAAATTGATAAAGAAATTTTTCCTAAGAAAAAACTGGTGTTCATAAAAAGAGGCCTAGTGCTAACTCTGAGTATGTCAGAAACCAAATAAATATTGTGGAACTTATTTTGAAATGCAATGAATCGCTCGTTACCGATAACACACACACACACACACACACATATATATATATATACTATAGTCACTTGATTTATTGGTTTGTTTGTCATCTGAGTAATAGGGCAGCGTTACGTTCAAATTTGTATGATGTTGGCCCAACGAATAGATACCCTCTGCTACAAGCACAATCACTTTATTATTGAAATTTACCAAAGAACGGGAGTCGATAACTACATTAAGGTGGCTTGGTACTTCGTTCTCTTTTAATTCTTTTCTTTTTTTATTATTTTACTTGGATATTTGCAATATGTCTTTACTGGCGTCTACAATAAGCGCCTGTAGTACAAATTTTGAATAGCTGTTGTTCCAGAAAGTTCAATCTCCAATGACTGACTACTCAGTGTTAAACATTGGAATTTTATTATGTATTCATAATTTCATTTGACTACTTAAAATAAAAATTTAAAAAAATTTAAAATTAAAATTATTATTTTCCTAATACAACTAATTTTAAAATACACATCAGTGATCAGCATGAAGAGAGAAGTGGAGGATAATTATGATCGAAAGAAGAGACTATGTTTCGTTAGATTTTCAGGACATCGCTAATAAATAACATTAAAAGATTTTCCTCTCTTCAGTAAAATTTAAAATTTGTAACACAGTCCTAGCTTTCAGACAGCCATTCAATTGTTGTGGTAAAACTTGAAACAAAAATTAGATTTTCTAAAAATTTATTCAAGGCACTTTATTTAATTTATTTTTTTATTAATTTATTTATTATTTAATTTATTATCATTTATTATTTATTTGTTATTTAATATTTATTGTTTAATATTATAAATAAATAAATAATATATAAGAGTGATATTAGCTTACAAACATCCGAAACATCACAGCAATTAATTATCGTGGTAACATTTTTGAAATTTATTATTATTATTAATTTAAGGATATGTTAAGTTCAACACTTCTCTTAGAATTTGTTTTAGAACTTTTTTTTTTCAAATAGTATCTTTACATGTGTCTTAGAGTGCTCTATAACTTCAAGGGCCAAATTTTCCAAAAGTCTATTAATTTCAGAAAAAATAAATAAAATGTGGTTAACATGTGTAAATATACAGTAAGTTATTCACTTATTTTTTTAATTATTTTCTTAAATGAACTATTCATATTACTCGCATAGCTGTCAACTTTTACGGTACTTTTTTCCTTACCACTAAAATTCAACATTAAATTTGGCTTATATTAAATGCCAAAATCTGCGATTAAGTGATAATTTTTTTTACGTTTTAGTGGCAAGAAAAAAGCCTAAAAGTTGGAAACTCTGTACATATATTAATTGAGTTCTTAATTTTACGATATGCATCTTAAAGAAATTTTATGAATGCAGTAGAACGAATAAAATGTAGATGATGACGTTTTAGAATTTTAATTATTCCTACATATAAAAAAAATAAAAAATAAAATAATAATAATAATAATAATAATAATAAACTTGGATAGGGGAACTGAAAAATTGCAATTCCGAACCATTTAAAGGAAAATGCATGCAGAAAAAAAAACTTTTTCGCATATTTTATTAAATGTCTTATATTTATGTAATTTCGGAGAAAATACTACAACTGCCTAAATTCAGATAAAAGGCAGGTGTTGGAATCTCATTGTAAAGGCTCAAATCCACATATGAATATTATATTAGTAAACGACATTTGTTTTTTAAAATGATGTCATTATTTATATTTACAGTAAGAATATATGTACAATATAACTATAAACCCTTGTCAACACATAAATCAGACATATTTCACACAAATACACATATATATACGTATTGTACTTTATGGAAACAGAACGCCCATTAGATTAAAAAAGGAGAAAAACAGTGTTTTTTTTTTTTGTTTTTTTTTTTACGAAGAAGATTGTGAGAATTTTAATTTTAAAAGAAAAAGGAATGTGCCTATTAAAACCACCCAAACAAAAATACAGAACCGAGTATTATTCAAATTATAGCGATTTACTTGCTCATTTCTACTGCAATTTTTGATATTGCGTTAACCCGCTTGTACCGACAATTATTTTTTGAGAAATTTTCCATTTTAACCCTTTGAGGGGCAAGGAACTGAGTTTGTGAAAATCGGAACAACCACCGGAAATTTGGAAAAAAAAATTATTTAAAAGTAAGCAAAAGCAATTTTTCTACTTGATTTCCCAAAAAGATATAACAGTAAAGCATAATTAAAATTTTCTGGTGCTAATCATAATTATTATTGCGGTGGTGGAGTAAAATATATTCCAGCGCCCTTCAAGGGCTTAAACGTTTACCTCTTTCCTCTGTCAGCTATTATTAACCGCTTCCCCGAATTAACCGTACGTCACACGGGCAACGTGTTTTTGCGAATCATGATTTGCCCGTACCACGTAGAGGCATCCATATTCCAATCATGATTTTTTATTCTCACCAGAAATTTTTTATTGTAAATTTTGCATTATTTAATCTGAGCATTTTTCTGGTTCAATTAGGCACAAATTTCTGTATTGAAACACCGTTGATAAAAGATTAAAAATTCTGTTAAATACATGAAAAAAAAGTCATTATTTGAAAGTTTTTTCAAAAATATTGATCATTTAAGTGGTTAATACTATAACCGCCATTAGGGGACACTATGACCCCTACCAAATTGAAAATAGCAGATTTCAACCAGAAATTTCTTGATAAGATTTGTTAAATATGTGCAGCACAAAAGTAGACTTATTAAATAAGTTAAATAGTTTTAAATAAAAATTCTGGTGTCAAATATTTTTTTATAAAACTTGAATAAAATAGCCGGCGGTTCTAGTGTTAATGCTGAATGACATATGAGATGTTTATTTCTGAATTAGCCGTTGTTTTTTGTCTGTCAGGAAAAAAAATGTCAGTATAAAACAATTCCGTCAAATGATGTGAAAGTTAATAGAAAAGCAACTAATCTAATTATTATACTTTATGCAGAAAAGAAGACTAAATCTAATAGTGAATGGTTATAGTTTAGTAACAAATATTGTTACAACATTCCATGTATGTGGCAGAAGATTAAAGAAAACATAAATCTCTAGTTTTAATGTTTGAATGCCTCTTTGAAATAGAAAAAATCTTTATACTTGACTAGAAATGTTGGTTATTAAATAAGAAAAATATTATTTTTGGAAATAAGTTGTACAAATTCTAAATATATATGATGTATTGTTCTTGACGGGAAATTTGAGTGAAAATCTGAAATCAATCTTGAAGTAAAGTTACAGTATATTACATAAAAAACGTCAGTAAAAGACAATTATTTTCCTATGCATATCAAATATTACAAATATATTATTGTGACAGTAGAGAGATATCCTATTAACAAATGCAAATACTAAAAATTGGTTTTGATATTAAGAATGATAATATGTTTTAATCAATTATTCCTTGTATTAATTATTGCATTTCATAATCTACTTCATTAATTTTTCAAGGTACTTCATTCGAACTGTATTCATTAATTTTATAACGCACATTATAGTTTCCAATTCTCTTTCATGGCAGTGGCGCCTATTTCATAAATAAAGGGAATCGAGATAACGTTCCCACAAAAACAAACGTCATTGATTAAGAATTTTTCGTTTAAGACAGAGGAAAGGAAGATCATTTATTCCTTTTAAGGTTGCTCAAATTTAATTTGCAACTATACCACTAGAGATTTGGCGAAATGCAACTAGATGTGATACTGGTTTGTCTGTATGTGTGTGCATTGGACACCTGGGGCTTTTCTGAAGCGGAGATAGAAGATTGGAAATCTGTATGACAGGGACTATCTAAAATATGCACGCTTCCACGTGAAGCTAATTAGATGCCTAATTATACTTAATTACTTAGTAGAAGCATCCACGTACATTGTGGTTTCTCTTTGATTTTAAATAGATTTTCGAAGTAGAATCTCATCCTGAACGTTTAATATTACAGAAAGATGGATCAGAAAATATTTTAGGAAAATTAGCGTTTAATGGTTCAATACCTATTAAAAGACTGATTTATATTGCCAAGTAAATGACAATCATTGATATATATAGATATATATATATATACATTAAAAATTATATATAATGCTAAAAACTAAATAATTTAAAATTAAAAACAAAATGAAATATATATAATGAAAGTACTAAACAAAAACAATCTTCACATTATCATGCCTATTTTTTTATAAATAAAATGCTATATTTGAAAAATTGTGATAGAGAGGACACCTAAATCCTATTGATAAGAAAGTTAGCACAAAAAATTGTGCTCTTTTCAATGCAGCCCCACCAGTGGATGAGAGATTGTGCTTTCGAAGCTGGTAGACGAATGGTGCTAAGTTCCAACCAAATCGCCCCTGTTAGCCTAACCGTTACGAGTTTTCCGTAGTTCTCTTCGAACCTTGGGTAAACATGCATAAATACGTGTTAGGTTACCTTAGAAAGACCCCCACGGAGGGCGCACGCCCTAGAGCTTATATCCCTCGCGCAGATAATCGGCTGTAATAAATAATACCACCTTTTCAATACAATTCATTTATTATTTTAAGCGTAATTTTTCCATTATATTTACCCCCCCCCCCAAAAAAAAAATATATAAATATATAAATATACATAAAAAATAAAAAATTGTCACATTTGCACCACCGAGAACGTGTGTAACTTCTTAATTAACATCAAACACCACCAATGTCTAATTATAATTTAAGTACAAGAGTGAAAAATAGCTTTATGAAGGTTTTAAATTATTTTACACGCATTTCGTGCAACTTAAAGCTGTCAGTACACTGTTAAAAAAACTTCAACAAATTGTCAATCCAATCAATCAACCTTTTTATATAAAATGATTAAATAACCGTATTTTAAATCGATAACCATAATATATGGTCATTTACGCTTTGTAACATTTCCAAATAACAGCTATTTTTTATAAACGGTTGAGTTACAGCATAGCTGGCGGCCAATCATAACACTAGAACTAACGTGAGCCATCATTATGACGGCTACCATATGAATCTTTCGGTTCAAACCAGAAATTTTATTATCAAATAAGTTTAAAAGACACAATGAAGAAAAATGTAAAATAAGAAAGTTAAACTGTTTTTAATCAAAAATTCTGGTGTGAAATATTTTTATAAAACTTGACTCAAATTTCCAGTAGTTCTATTGTTAAACAATCTAGTTGAAACCAGGAAATATAGTTAACAATTAATCATTTGAATCTACGTTTAATGAGATATAGAAGCATTGTTTTCCCAAATCTTCTTCACCCCCTCTTTTTATTAAAAACAGATATAACAGGTCCTTTACTAGTCAAGCTATCACAATTTTAACACTAGAACCGCGCCGAAGGGTCATTTTGACCCGTATCATGCGCAGAGACGTCAATTCGAACCAGATAACTCTTTATAGAATAAGCTAAATATAAGCTAAACAAAAGTAATTTCAATTAATTACTTAAACAGTTTTAAATAAAAATTCCAGTGAGATATATTTTTATAAAACTTAAATGAATTTTCCCGCGGTTCTAGTGTTAAAATTGAAAAAAAAAATCTGAAACGCTGCTGTGAAACAATGCGAAGATTATTTTTTTTTACTTTATGGTAGCAAACAACTTTTGGGAAAAAAAGAACCCCTACGATATAAAAGTAACATAAAATCTTAATTTTATTATTCTTAATGCACGACCCCATAGTATGTTATTTCTATCACAAAAGTGTTTGAATCTCTAATTATTTGAATACCTAATTTCTATCTCTTGCATATTTTAAATTTAAATCTGTACCATAGTATTACAATCAAGTTTGATTCAGCTAATTGTACTTTCAAAAAAATTGTTTTCAATGATAATGAATCACCCTTTGTCATAATGAGTTTCAATCTTTAATAATTAAAACAGGTCTCAAATAATCGATTTCACTATTAGCAAATTTTGATTCAAAAGCTGAATTAAGTTCGGGTTGTACTTAAATAAATTTATTTTTTAATTAGTTTCGTTATGAACGATGCACAAATTTGTCATAAAGCATTTTAAACTTTAATAATTACTAGATATTTTAAATAATTATTTTCACTGCTTAAAAATAGGCTTTAAAATCAAGGGTGCTTAAATAAATTCTGGCTTTTTCCAATTAATTGTAATGTTAAGGGTCTGACTTTTATCACAAAGCAATTTTAATATTAAATAAAATCAACGCTATTTCAAATAATTGATTTCACTGTTTACAAATTTCGAATTAGAATAGACAGTTAAATCAAGTGTGCTTAAGCAAATTTTAGATTTATTAATTATCTGGATAATTAGACGAAATTTATAAGTGTTGAAAGGGAAAAACCGCTATTTTTTAAAAAGTAAAGGAATTACAAAACTTTATGCAGATGCCACTGTGCAAAAATTGAAATTCATGATTAGATTCAAGACCAGTACTTTTCTCCCTTTCGAATACTAGTATTTGAAATCAACAATTTTGTGGTATATTTCAACTGAAAATTATGAAGAAACCTATCCCCAAGATTATTGCTCAATAAGAGTGGTTATAAAGAAGATCCGGTTACGGACCCTTAAATTTAATCTCACTGATTATTATGCTGCTTGAATTAGTAGTACTGAGATAGGCCAACATCACAAATAATATCGGCGACAACTGTTCTAAACTTTTGATTTAAAAACATTACATTTTTTTATAAAATTGATGTAATATACAGGGTGTCCACTCTCAACGGTGGCCAATATGGCTAATCTCTAAACCGTTAATCATAGACATATAATTCCAATTGCAAAAATGCTTTAAAAAAGGTAAACAATTGTTTTTCAAGCGATTTAGGGCAAAAACATTTTTTATTAAAAATTACGAAAATTAAATTTTTATACGATCCCCCGATCCTATTAGTGATATTTAGTAAAAATTTTCCACCACCCTATCAAGCGATACAAAAAAGGTCCCAATCATCTAACATTAAAATTGACCGAGTTATGAAACTTCAAATTTCATGACATAAACCACTTTTCTGTAGATGAAAACGAATGAGTTGGACTCGTTTTCAGGGAACGTATACCAAGTACTTAAATTAAAGGGCATCCATTTCCAACGCTGTCCAATAACTAATTCCTAAACCATTTGCCACAGACATATAGTTCCAATTACAAAAATGTTTTAAATGGGATAATGAAATATTTTTAAAGCAATTTAACTGAAGGTGCTCCCACCTTACAAGATTTACGGCAGTGTTAATTTTTATTAATTAACTTCTAGATTCGTTAAAATAGTTGAAGGCGTGAGTTTTAAAATTCTCTTTATCGAGAAAATCAAATTTTGGGAAATCGCGATTTTATTTTAAAAAGGTGTGTTGTTTTGATAAGCTTTTATTTTGGTTAAAACGGTCGTACGTATGTTTCCCTAGTTCAAAATTTCTATTCAAATTTTAACTCACTTCCAAATATCCGATCGAGGTTCAATTTGCACATTTATTTATATGCAATGACAATACAGTATTAATACAATTTTAGCTGCGTACCTTTTTTTATATTATAGGACTATACCAAAATCTGTTAGGTTAAGTAATCTAACAGAATTTTAAATATATGTCATTTTGTAACGATTTGTGACTGTTGCTTTTCATAATTTAAATTAACAAACTTTCTGATATTTTTTTACTTATACTTTTAGTACAAATTTTGCTTTAATATGTAATAATCAACATAAATTTAAAAATATTATTGTAAAAATTATTTTACTCTCAATGTTTAATGTTAGATTTTATATCTTGCGTTTATTTTTATTTCCTGTAAATTCGTGACTAACCCCTAATTTGCAGCTAAAAAGATGTTTCAGTTTTAAACAGCTATTACTCGATCAGTTTTAATCGCAGAGGAATGGGACTTTTTTTGCATTACTTGTTAGAGTCGCGGTAAAAATTTACTAAATATCTATTATAGGAGCGAGGGACCGTATAAAAATTTAATTTTCGTAATTTTTAATAAAAAGTTTATTTGACCTAAATCGCTTGAAAAACAATTCTTTACCTTTTTTAAAGCATTTTTCCAAGTGGAACTATATGTCTATGACTTATGGTTTAGAAATTAGCCATTGGCCGCAGTTGAGAGTGGACAGTCTGTATAGTAAAAACGGTGTTTGTAAAAACAGTATTATGCAATAAAATCGCTTTAAAATGTCCATTTGTTCTGTAGAAGAAGCCATATACAAGTTAAAAATGTATTTTATAGGAAAAATTCGTTTTCATCACGAATTTTGTATTGTTTTAACATATTGTACTCTTAAAATAAACAGTTAAAATATTTTGTTTTCCTCAAAATCTAAAGAATTGTTTTACACGGCAGTAATAATATTTTTAGATGAGTAAAAGAATAATAAGACTTATTCTGTAAACACTGCTTTTAAAACACGTACAATAACCTTCATACATTGTTTTGAATTAAAATTTCTTTGAGCTTACAGTTATTTAAAATAAGCATTTAACAGTAGTTGTTTTTTTTTTTAGTTGATTGCAAATTTCAGAGTTAATATTATCTGTATGTTGCCTTGAAATATGTGGAATGTTCATTTATGCAGTGTCCACAAAAAGCAACACATTGAACACTCCTCCACTTTGAAATTTTTGAAAAGCAATTCCAGATGTTCTCATCTCATTATTTTTGTGGAGAGCAGTTGGCATATCGAATACCGTGAAACTTTGGATGCGTAATTATACTATATTTATTTTTACAGAATTATTCTAATTGATAAATATATCATACTATATGTGATATTCCAACCGAGTGAAAAAAGGAATGCAGGCCACCTAGTGGATTCTAAACAGAAAGCTTTGGTGTAACTTACCAATGCTCTGTCAATATGGCTCTGGAGTTCCATTTCCTGCAATTTTTGATTTCTCTGACGAAAGTCCTTTCTCTTTTGTTGATATGGCACGCAGCAGTTCTTTTATTCTTGCACCATAATCAGCAAAAGTCTAATTTTTTGTTTCTGGATGTGAAATGCACCAATATCACCATTTCTGACATAGAAAATGGTGCCATTGGATGTGGAAATATTTTATTTGAGCTTTCGCCTTGTCGGTGTGTGTGCGTCTTTAATACATGCAGAAAAGCGAATTACAAAATGAATTTCACAGTTGGCGCAACATCTATAGTCTTAAACATTTTTAGCCCAAGATTGAGAAACGTCAGAGTTTTACTTTGGAATTTTTAATTGTTACTCATTCTTCAGTTATTGAATACAGGATAATTCATTCGCTGATAATTTCCATATGTAGGATGCGGAAATTGTTCCATTCCCAGACATACTTTTCGAGAAAACATCGTATAACTCTTGTAAAAACGTGAATATAGTTACTGTTGTTTGTTCACTGTTATAAGAGATATTAGGCAAAAATAAAATGCATATTAAAAATTATAGATAGAATAGGTATTGTCACGTGTTAATTAAATGAAAAATTAAAAGTGAATCAGATATCTTAGTATTAATTGCTTTTAAGAAACAGAATTTCTGACATAATTTAAAGAAAATTTGTTTAAGTTGTCATTCTCTTTCGGCAATTTTTGTATAAAAAATTGTACTTTTTAAAAAGTATATATAAAATTACGTTAAAGAGTCAGAAAAACTAGTACAGTCATGCATTTGCAAATAAAGGAGGTATGCAAATCAGTCAACGTGACGTGGTACGGTCGGCAGCACCAATATGTAACAAAATGTGTCTCGAAAAGCTATTAGATCGGTTTCTGCTGCTACAATGGTAGGTTATCAGAATCTAATTGGTTTTGAACATAGTGTTATAATTGACAAAAGAGAAATTAAACATATTATGTCTGAGGTAGCGACGCAATTTTGATTTTCGCGTAAAAAACATTTCACGCGTGTATCATAAATATGACGTATCCGGTAAAACGTCAAATCTCGGATAGCTTTGTGGCTGGGAATGACCTTGGAAGAACTAAACCATTGACGACTGAGGAGACTACTTAAACAAGTTGGAAGTGCAACACTTCTTTAAACTGCTACAAATTTCAATGCAGGGACTTCGACAAGTGTCAGTAATGGAAATGTTCAACAGACTTCATTCATATGCGCTCTTTAATCTGTAAGCTCACTCGCGCCCACTCGTTAGTTTTTTTCTGAAAATTCGGCCAAGTTGGTCGTAACGTATTTTTTCATATTGTACTGAGATTAGCTTCTTTCTTCCTAGGTCTTCACGGGACGATATTTTCAGTGGTGATATCGGCACAACCCGTATTAAATTCATTCTCTTTGACTCACCTAACCCGTGCATAAAATAAGTAAAATTTGACTCAGTCCAGATGTTTTTACGGAAAGCGCATATATTTTAATATCATCTTTATCGTAATAAAATAAAACTTTAAAAAAATATTTTTTTTTGCAAAAATACTAGATTTAAAGGCAAAAAAATAATAAAATAAAATAAAATAAAACCAGTGGAAAAGGACCTACTTATTACGGAATGTAGTCTTATCCCTTTCACTCCCATGGTAAAATGCGTTCTAGAAGTTCCGTAGTTCAGCGAATCTCAATTTACACCAGAAAATTTCACTGGTAAATTTAGCTTTTCTTAAATAAGGAATGTGTGTGTGTGTGTGTGTGTGTGTTATTGTATAAAGCAAATATTTCTATTTTAATTTGCTGGTATGAATTTAGAATATTAGACTCAAATTTAGAAAAAAAATAAGGAATGTCATGATGCCATTTGGACTCACTGAGAGTGAAAGGGTTAAAAGGAAAAATGTACTAATCCATGCAAAATTAATATAATAATACCTGAGAGAAACATAGACTATATTTACCCCACCTAAGAAGGTCTGTAACGCATTTGTTTCTTTCTTATGTGATTCCGTCTTAAAAGGTTTTACTATAAAGCATTTTTTAAATTCACCAATATATAGAAAATGGATTAAGGATACTAATAAATACGTGAAACATTTACTTACAAATAAAGATTCATTAATAAAATAAATATATCACAGGATTTGGGGATTCTTTAATAATTAAAATTATAAACATGAAAAACGAAAAGCTATAATGAGTATTTTTGGTCAGAACTTCTCCACATGAATAAATTTTGAATCATATCAAAGCAAAAATCTATGTAGAAATTCAAAACCGAGCAGACGTATGATTTTAACTTTTTTCTAGGCCTGACCGGGATATGATTTCAATTTTCTTCCAGGCCGAGACGAACTTTTTCCGTATGGGTCAGTTCGGTGCCGAACCTATATATTTCGACCAGTGCAGACCTGTAGTGTTGACCAATAGCATATTTGGAAAGCAGGTTTAATGTAAAATCAATGCAATGCTATTTTATATCCTACGGAAACGCACTGATTTAAATCGATTTTTAATAACGTACAATTTGTGGGTGATCTCTATCTTGCATTCAAAATGAGTAAAAAACATCACTCAAAGGTGTGTTTAAGTGATGTAAGTCACGAATTTTGGATTTTAATATCTCTGTGAGATTTATAGATATCGAAGTGAAATATTTTTTGTTTAATTCAGGAATGGATAAGGAAAAATTATCCTATGACGGCCGTATAAAATTTTAATTGATGTATTTTCTTAAATAGACCCCCCCCCCCACACTCCTCATGGAGATGCAACTTATCTCATCAAATTTTATACCTTTTTTATGAAACTTTGCAGTTGGAACTATGTGCCTAGGGGTAATATTTAAGTAGATAGCCTATTGTTTGGATATTTATGAATCACCCTGTATACAACATGTGTATAAGCTGTCTAGGACGTATTTCTAACATATATGACGCAACTATGACGTATATATTACATATGTATGACTTACATACGTCATAAATGACGTACATGGCATATGTATTGCATAAATATATATTGTATTGTATTGTATAAATATATATATGTATTGTATATAACATCTATACGACGAAGTAATAACTGCAACCTTGGAGTAATCGTAATTGAGGGGACCGCTGGAAAAGAAAGTACCAAAAAATGCTTTTTATGAACAAAAGATAACGTATTTAAACAAAACATATAAAATGATACTGAAAGCATATTTCTTCTAAGTTAAACCATTTGAAACATTAATCATATATTTAAGTATTGATAGATATTATTGCATGATTTCGGATCGATATAATGTATTTTTATTTCACGATCATCCTTAAAAGACCCTCTCGGAGATTTTTAATTGCATTATATTTCATGGAAATAGGAGAACTTATCGTTTAAAGAATTTTCTAATAATGCGAATAGTCTTTAAATCTTTTGTTACTGAAAGAAAATCAAACAAACGTTCTTTGAAATTCACTTAAATGACGCTGTTTATAATGCTATACACTAACACAAAAGAAAAAAGTTTAAAATTTGCATCTAAGAAACAATTTTTTTAATCTTAAGAAAAGATTAAAAACCTTACGAACGAAACTCCCCAGGGCTTTTAGGAGATCGTGGGATCAATTTGTAGTTCCTGGATTGATGATATTCTGCCATTTTCTTTACATTCGCCAAACAAATTATGGCTAAGTAACTAGCGAGAGGATATACAATAATATTTTTTATTTAGTTTATCATTTTTAATTTAGCTCAATGTTCATGGGATTCAATTTTCTTTTATAATTTTTTCCTCTGGTGGACTGTTGATTAAATATTTTAAAACAGGAATTTTTATAAACTCGATATCTCTTCTAAAGTTCTCAGGGGCACAAATTTCTGTATTTTGCTGTTTATTATATATATGTACTTAAAGTAACAAGTAAAATTTCAATGTTTTATTATGAGAAAAAAAATGTTTTAAAAGTATCTTTAATTAAAAACATGTTTTTTATTCATTCTTCGATACAAAATATTACCCTGTATATGTATATATATATATATACAGGGTGTCCGAAATGTGTCTTTTTACTCAAAACAAAATAAAAACATACAAAGAAAGATATGCACGTAAGTTTTTTTTTTTGGTGTGTGTGTGTTGCATAAAAAAAAATAGAAAGGATCTTTTAATTGAGGTATAAACTAGATTAGAATAGGAGATCCAATACCGTAGCCACCCATATCTCAAAAACTTTGGACTTTTTTTATGGGGATACCTAAAAATCATTGTTTACCAATCTCTTATTCGTGACACTTGTGAACTGAAAAGTCGAATTACAGAGAATGCGCAGACTGCTGACTCTAAAAGGCTTCATAAAACTCGGATAGAAATCTCAAATAGACTCGACTAATGAGTACGGACGTACACATGACTAATGAGTACGTACGGAAATCGTGGAATAAAACATTGCAAAATGAAGTTTAATATTTTCTTTATGCAACATAAAAATATGTAATTTCATATCATTGATTGTTTGTTTTGATTTTTTAACTGTAAAGACATATTTCGAATACCTAGTATATTATAGCATACATATCTACATGTATACATACATACACATATCTTGGATGTTACAAAACAATATGTCAGAAATGTAACTGCAGGTAGAAGGGAACTAAATAAGCAGGTTTAAAACAGGGGTGAGGTGGCGGAAACGCGGCATCAAGATAACAAGGGGCACTGTAGTGATCGACAGATAAACGCGCTCCGTTGATTTGAATCGTCATTCCCCACACGGATTTCGAACAACATGTGTTAATACATCAATGTGAAGCTTGCCGGCATGCATTTCTTATATGGGATTGAGAAGAAAAGGGAATCGCTGCTCAAAGGATGTTCCTGGAACAATACCCGGTTAGGATTCTGCCGGATTGCTGAACATTTCAGCATCTACATTGGGAGTTGTGCTGGAGTGGATCGCTTTAAGCTTCCATATGTGATACGGGCACTGAAAGATATCACAAAATTCCTGTAGTGGATGAATCAGTACTACGCATGGCACAGGATAGTCCTTCAACAAAGTTGAGAGCAGTTGGATGTATGTTGAGTGCGAGTCATTTCCTTGCTTAGCCCCACATTTCAAATGCATGTTGGCAAGCTTCGCATTCGTGAACGATGCATACTGCTCAAAACATGTAAAATATTGACTATTTAAGACATCGGAATACTATCATCTGCGGAACTGAACAGCATCCTCTACTGCCTCAACGCTGTACTTCGCACCAGCATTCCTATACAAAAGCTACTTACTTACGTCTCCTCTACTTGCCTTTATGTTTCTGATACATAATTTTGAAACATTTTGTATATATATACAGGGTGTTTCGCTACCAGACCGACAAACTCTGAGGGGTGATAGTAGACATGAAGACAAGCATTATTATATGGGAAACCATGGGGCGCAAACATCTTTCGTAGGAGCTAGGGGCCATTAAAGTTTAAGGTCCAAAACTTCAAACGATTATAAAAAACGGAAAAAAGGGTGGATTCGTTTGCGGTTTTCGCTAAAATCATTCTTTATATCAAAATTTGTTTGTAAAAATTTTTTAAAGGTTACGTTCAAAAATTGTCGATAGAGAGCGCTTTAGACTTTAGAGTAACGAACAACTACTTTTTACCGTTATTTTGTGCATGGGGTTGAAATTATTTTAAAGTTTAGACTTTAACTTAAATTTTAATCCCAAAATAGGAAACATTGGGATCGGGTAACAAGCGAAAATTGAACTGTGAACATATGAGGGAATTTTAAACACTCATAAAATTATACAAACTGATCGATTTTGTTGCGGTTTGCGTGTAGGTTATTCCCTTGGTAATTATTTTATTCAAAATGACTTACAGCTCTTGTGTCTCCATTTTTTGATAGAGGGCGCTTTCGACACACCTCCGACAATTCAATGGCATTACTCCTGTGTTTTTTACTACCAGACCAACATACTTACTGGAAGTGTTAAGAATGCAAAGAGACTCTGAATCACATAGGAATGTAACGTTGAAAATGCAATTTTAGCGAGTTGTGGTTAAAAGAAGCAGAGAAAAAAGCAACAGAAACAGGTAGTGAAACAGCAACAAGTAAATGTGGCAGAAAACCATTTAGTTAAGGGTTTTACTACAAAAGGTGTCCAAAATTAAGACCAGTAGTAGTCGGGCATGCTTGACAGCAGCGATGCATGCGATTCCTCACGCTTTGAAAGATTCCTGGCATCTCGGATAGCTTTCTGACAGCTACAGAAATTCGAGTTCTGATGTCTTCCACTGACGATACGGGAGTCTCATACATTCAACTTTTCATTTGACACCAGCAAAAGAAGTCCATACAGATTCATATTCAGATAGAGCCAGGTAAGGGGGGGGGGTACTAATTGGTTTGAGCTCATCTAGCCCCACCCAGCAATGTTTATTTAAAAAAATACAGAACAATTATACACTAATAAAGGCAAGTAACAAAAAGTAATTGATATAATGAAGTAGGTTCGACGATCTAGCAGGCCAACGAACGGGGCCACCTCTACCTATCCACCGCTGCCCATATGTTACGTTGAAGTGTCTGCGAACATCATTGGTAAAATGTGGAGGAGCTCCATCGTGCTATAGAGTGGCGCAACGAAAGAAGAACATGTGATTTTACCGGAAATTCCGACAGAACATGTTGTAGAATTATCAAGTTGCTTTTTTCTCTGCTTCTTTTAACCCTAACTCGTAAAAAAGCTGTTTTCGACGTTACATTATAATATGATTCCGAGTCATCTTTGTACCCCTAACGCTTCCTGGAAGTATCTTGGTCTGGTAGTAAAACATACACGAGTAATGCCATTGAAATTTCGGAGATGCGTCGAAAGCGCCCTCTATCAAAAAATGGGGACACCAATGCTGTACGTCATTTTTAATAAAATAATTACCAAGGGAAAAACCTACAAGCAAACCGCAATAAAATCGATTAGTTTGTCAAATGTTTATGAGCGTTCAAAATCCCCTCCTCTGTTCACAGTTCAATTTTCGCTAGTTACCCGATCCCAATGTTTCCGATTTTGGGCTTAAAAATTAAGTTAAAGTCTAAACTTTAGAGTAACTTCAACCCCGTGCACAAAATAAGGGTAAAAAGTAGTTGTTTGTTACTCTAAAGTCTAAAGCTCCCTCTACCGACAATTTTTGAACGTAACCTTCAAAAATTTTTTACAAACAAATCGTGATATAAAGAATTATTTTAGTGAAAACCGCAAACGAATCCACCCTTTTTTTCGTTTTTTATAATCCTTTAAAGTTTTAGACCATAAACTTTAATGGCCCCTAGCTCCCCAGGAAGACATTTGCGCCCCATGGTTTCCTATTTAATAATGTTTGTCTTCATGTCTATTATCATCCCTCAAAGTTTGTCGGTCTGGTAGAGAAACATCCTGTATATATAAATATATATACACTAAGGGGCTCTGCCCAATACGAACTACGTTCGCCAACTCCTATTCAGTGTTCATAGGTTCCAAAAACACGATAATGTGTCCCGTTTAAAAATATTACCAGATTACGGAATACTGAAGAATATTATTATTATGGTAGTGACTATCTTCTGTAATCATGTTGCCATTCTTTTCCGTTCGAATAAGGCATTTTTTTATTACAGTGGCCTCGTACATCACTATTGTAACAACTTATGGTGGTTTTCAGGATCAATAAGTAAGATCAACCACACATATGACAATCAACTTATATAAAATGGTCAGATTGAAAGCGGCTTCATCTTTATAACTTTTAGAACAACACTATGGATAATATCCTTCTTTAAGTTTTGAAGTTATAAAACTTCGCGTGCTTACGAACAGCTTACAGAACCATCATATTGAAAAGCATTGTATTTTGAAACTTGCAAGCTTATAATTTATGCTTTTATCGTGTTCTAGATCTTTTCAGAAACAGACATAGTTTATTCATAAATTCTTTTATTTATTTTAATACGCCATCATGTATATTTTACAGTGCATATTTCTTGTATTATTTAATAAGGCTATCGGATTTTCTAAAATATATTTATCGAATACTCATTCATACAAAATAAAACGAATTGCATTTATACCATGTAATGTCACATTAAAATTCTCCGAAATGAAAATCTTTAAAATGTATCGTCCTGACAAATGGCGTACTTTTCAATATTGAATGCATTTCTCATATAATATTTGCTTCTTTTAATCTTTTTTCCTCTTTTAATAATCACGGTTACATATATTGTTTGATTTAAAAATGTTTGAGAATATGACAAATTGACATTTTCAAATATAATTTAGTATTCAAAGTTTCAATATAAAAAGTTTTACTCACGTAATAATTAACAGTATTCCTGCGATATCAATGTGGACCTTATTGTTCAGTTTGGCTCGAAGCTATAAAAACCTCGTTTTCACCAGTTATGACGTCACACGAATACTGCTTATTCTATTCCCCGTATGCAGATGATTACAGAAAATTTCATTCACATTTAATAGAATATCAACAGTTTAGCATTTATTTCCTGCTAATAACCCATAAAGAAATCGACCCTATTATTCCTTTCGGTTTAAGACTATAAAAATTGCCATTTAGACAATTTTTACATCACAGGGATGCTGTCCATTGGTAAAATAGCACTTTTTTATAGCCTCGTACGAATGGAAGAATGCGGTCCATTCAGTGTTGCTAGATGGGCTACTTATTTTAAATTCAGATTCCTGACTGGCACCACTTTTTTGAAATAGTAAAATACGCTTTATTTAATGCAATATCAATAAACGTGAAAACTAACGGAATCTTGCCTTTTCAATAAAGGTGTGCGAATCAAGAAATCTGCCCTAAAAATAGCCCACTGGCAGCACTGGGTCCATTCACTTTAATTATGACGATATTTAATATTTGGAAAATTTAGATATGACGTAATTGTCCAATTTAAATGCATTTCGAGTATAATAACTTTACTATTTTAAAGTTTTCGTAATATTTATTTTTACATATAAATATTTTCACTTAATGTTTCTTATTTTCTGCTTTTGACACGCGATGATTTAATTCTTATTTTTAAAATTTATTTTTTAGTTTAATAATTTTACTTTCCTCGACAAAAAGCAAATCTGATTTTTCTTTTTTATCTTTAATTTTCCTGAAAAACATAATTTAAACACAATATTGTTTCAATGTCGATTGGAATAATAGATAATTTCAATTATCTATTTGAAATTGACGAAAAAGAAGAAATCTAATAATCTGTATAATTTTCCTCTGCTGTCCCTTTTTTTCCAAAAAATGGTGTAATTTTGTAGCCATCACAGATTGATATTACAGAAATGTAATTAAATTTAGCAAAAAATTAATGTTTCGAAAACTAATAAAATTTTAAAATTATAAAAGTACTTTTGCAATCCGCGGATCAATACAAATTTTTTGTGTTAATTTCAAGGCTAAAAGTTTCAGATTTAAAGAGAAATAGCAGTAAAAAACACAATCATAAAGTCGTTTCATAAATTCGTTTCATTAGGATTATATATATGTAGGGTACATATACATATATATACCGGGTGTCCCAAAAATTACTGATGGATTTTAAAACTCAATAATTTGCAAACGGTGACAGCTATTTAAAAAAAAATTGCAGGAAGATTATGTATAATGTCAGGAGTTTTTTTACCGTAATTTTTTATTTTAGTTCGCATCTCAAACAATAGGTGACGCTGACGGCGATTGAAGGCCAGGTGATCAATGCTGAGTGAAGCGTCGACCTGGCCTTCAATCGCCGTCAGCGCCACCTATTGTTTGAGATGCGAACTAAAATAAAAAATTACTGTAAAAAAACTCCTGGCATTATACATAACCCTCCTGCAAAAATTATTTAAATAGCTGTCACCGTTTCCAAATTATTGAATTTTAAAATCCATCAGTCATTTTTGGGACACCCGGTATATATATATTGAAAACGATTGGATTTGAATGGAATACGAGGTTATCGCAAGGAAAAATTCATTATGACTTTTAATATTATAGTCTAAGATATAATGTATTTCGCAAAATAAGGAAAAAAGAGGCACAGAAAGCAGGGCTCCCAAATGGTCCGCGAACTGAACATCAGAATTTTTTTAAAAAAATTTTCTTTTTAGATATTTCTTACAAATTGTCAAAAAACCACGTTTGGAAGTTGATTCTAGCTCAAACGTATTATGAAATTTTCTGTTAAAAAATACTGATGTTCAGTTCGCGGACCATTTGGGAGCCCTGAGAAAGGAACAAAAGAAAATGATCGAATATTATAATAATATACATTCCAAAATATGGATGCAGATTCCTGAAATTTTTAAGGAGACAATGGTTTCGAAACCCAAATGATGCTGTCGCCACATGTTGAAACAAACCCATAAAAGCAATATCGTTCATATGATCAAAAATTCAGGAATTTAAAGTGTAAAATAATCTTCATAAGTACAAAACAATACACAGATTAAGTTCATCAAATGTCTATGTTTTATTTAAATACTAATTTTTTAAAGTTGGACAAAAATAAAATGTAATATAAATCTTAAGCCATGTATAGTCGTGAAATAAAATTGGAGAATGCAGAAATTTAAAATTATATACAGGGTGTCCCTAAACAAATGGTATATATGCTAGGGGGTGATAGAACACATCAAGACGAGTAATAGTAAATAGGAAACCAAGGGTCCCAAACGTTTTCCAAAGAAGATAACCGCCATTAAAGTTTGACGTCCAAAATTTCAAATACACATTAAAAACGGAAAAATTGGTCGATTGATTTGTGGTTTTGACTAAAATTATTCGTTATATTGGTATTTTCTTGAAAATAAATTATAAAGATAAATTTCGAAAAATGCCGATAGAGGGCGCTTTAGACTTTGAAGTAATGAAAAACTATTTTTTGCCGTGATTTTTTGCATCTCATTAAATGGTTTCGTAAACTTAGATTTAAACTTAAATTTTGAGCTCAAAATCTGAATAGTTGGAAGCGGTTAAGTAGCACAAACTTAACTGTGTTCAGAAGGTTTAAATTTCAAATGATTATAAAAAACGGAAAAATTGATCGATTGATTTGCGGTTTTCACTAAAACTATTCTTTATGTCGGTATTTTATTGAAAATGAATTATAAACATAAATTTCAAAAAATGCCGATAGAGGGCGCTTTAAACTTTGGAGTAACGAACAACTACTTTTTACGTTATTTTTTGCATCTGATTAAATGTTTTTGAAAACTTAGACTTAAACGTAAATTTTGAGCTCAAAATCTGAATAGTTGGGAGTGGTTAAGAGCACAAACTGAACTGTGTTCAGAGGGTTCAAATTTCAAATGATAATAAAAAACGGAAAAACTGGTCGATTCGTTTGCAGTTTAAAATAAAACTATTCTGTAAGTCAGTATCTTCTTGAAAATGAATTTTAAAAGTAAATTTTAAAAAATCCCGTTAGAGAGCGCCTTAAACTTCAGAGTAACCAACAAGAAATTTTAACCGTTATTTTTTGTATCCCATATAGCACAAAAGCTCCCC
Organism: Maratus speculifer; assembly: GCA_964019185.1. Classification (NCBI taxonomy): domain Eukaryota; kingdom Metazoa; phylum Arthropoda; class Arachnida; order Araneae; family Salticidae; genus Maratus; species Maratus speculifer. The sequence continues at coordinate 205,992,922 of OZ025299.1, forward strand.
AATACCTCCCCAGGAGCTCCAAGCCATCCCATATTCCTCCTAAAACTAAAATGACAAGATCAGGACGTCCTGGGGAAGAGTCTTTTACGATGTCCTCAGGAATGAGCTCCCAGTAACATCCCACGGAGCAATTTCCCAGGGACGCTACTCCTGAGGAAGTATCTGGGAAATCCCTCCTGGGGATGTATCCGGTTAGTCATTCCTGGGGAAGTGCCCAGGAAGTCACAGTGCTGGTGCCATCTTATGAATGATTCAGGAATACAATACTCAATTGTTTTTTAATAAAATATCGAATGCAATTTAATCAGTATCGATTTTAATGACTTAATTTTATTTTATTAATTATTCAATTCCTTATTTATTAGCAAATTAGATAATTGTTATTAAATTGCTATTATTTTTAATTATTGCTGTAACTTTTAATCTTTTTAGTTAAATTAAAAAAATTTATTTATTATTTCAGTTACTTACTATTTTTATATACTAAGTACTATTATATATCTTTTAAATCAAGTTTTGTTCATTTATCAATATTTTATTAATTATTAATAAATAACCTATTGCGTTTTGCTTTATTATTATTTGTTTTATTAATTAAGAAATTAATTTAACTTGTTTAAATTAACTAAATAGTAAGTTTCTAAATTAATACACTAAAATCTCTAAATAGAAGAAATTTCTATATCATATATTTTTCTGATATTTAGAGGTAAAGATATTTATGCAAAAAAAAAAAAAAAAAAAAAAAAAAAAAAAAATCATAATGTAAGTTTCAGGGCTCCCAAATGGTCCGCCAACTGAACATCAGAATTTTCTTAGAGAAATTTTCTTTTTAGATTTTTCTTGCAAATTGTCAAGAAGCTACCTTTAGAAGTTGATTTTAGGGCAAACGTATCATGAAATTTTCTGTTAAAAAATTCTGATGTTCAGTGCGCGGACCATTTGGGAGCCCTGAAGTTTGTTTATGAGTATCCTTTAAAACGTTGTTACGAAAATTATCTAAATTGAATCCTGATGCATCTTAATGTCAAATGTTAAATGTTTTTGTGTGTGTGTATCTATATATATAGAAATAAAATAAACAAAAGTGTCCCGACGAAATTAGACATATTTATCACAGCACATAACACAAAATCAAAGATAATTCATTTAAAATGGTATATTTGGATTTAAAATACATAAATATTGAGCCGCTCCCCCCCCCTCCGCATACATATACCAATAAATGATTTATATGAAAAGATTTTCTGTTCAAAAATATACATTCTTATAAAATCAGTTTAAAAAATATAAATTCACGCTAATTTAAAGTTTAATTTAGGTTATTATCAATTATTTATCCAGTGTAATTTATATATGTATTGAAGATAAGAAATTGTTTTCTAAATAGAAACTTCAATTTAAATGTCATTTTTGAAGGTTTATTTTATTTTGTTTTATTTATCATTAATATTTTTTTAAATGTAAGTTGTACTTAATAACAAATTATTTTTCTAATATCTTTTATAGATTATCAAACATATTATTATTATTTAAATTCTGAAAGATAAAATGAAGTCTTTATTTTGAAAACTTTAGATATATAAATAATTTTTTGGTTCTGAAATTACAGATAAATATATATCTGTATTTCCTAAGTAACAAATATTTTTATCACAGCTTTCAACTGAATTGAATGGAATTTCACTACCTCAAGTGACCTTCCCAACTTTCAGGCAGTCAAATTCCCAACCTTTCAACAATTGAATTTTTAACAAGATTATCCTGCCCCCCCCAGTCAGTTGTGAGCTGAGAATGCGTTTTGCCGGTCACTCAATGAGAGAGAGAGAGAAAAAGAAAGTGCGATATTCCAAGAATAGACTATTTCTGAATTTGTAAGAAAAAGCGTTACAAACAATTTTGTTAGTAAATGTAAAAGAAATATATACATATATTGAAAACATTTTATATTTTAAATAAAAATATCAGTTTTTTTAGGCTTTTTAAATTGCCTAAAATCTTAGTTTCTAAAATTACATGTAAAGAAATCAACAAAAATATTCCCGTCTTTAATTAAATGAAAAATGGTGCATATTGTATTTTTTATGCATATAAATATTTCATACAATTTTCAAAGATAACTAAATGGAGATTTAAATGAAAAGTAATTTTATTTATAACAATAAGAAAATAAAATGATTTTGTAACAAATTAAAATTTTATTAATAGTTTCTATTTTATAAAACTCAAGCAGTGTTTCAGTGTAATGATAGAATTTTACAAATGATTTTCACACCAAATTCTGATATAATAAAATTATACAAATTTGTACAATGGTGTGTTATTGATGAAAATACAAAATTTTAATATTTTACTATGTTATAAAATAATACAGTGGTTTTACAGTATTTTTTAATCCCGCAACAAGTGGTAAATCTCCAAACATCTGTAACTCGTACCGTCGTATAAGAATTTCATAAGTAACGGATTTAATTATTTGTTAATAAATACTCGTCAAAATATACCTAATCACTTTAAAACGAGTTTGTTGATTGGTTGTAATTATGGCGGCCAATTATAAACATGAGGGACATATCAAGGGAAGGGGAGTTTGCCCTCAGTGAAGGTCTTTCTAAAGGAACCTAACCCGTATTTACGCAAGGAAATACAAGATTCGAAGAAAACCCGGGAAACTGCGAACAATTAGGTTGACGGGCGCGATTGGTTACAAACTCTGCACATCCCATCTACCAGCTTCGAGAGCAGAATCTCTTGACCACGGGTGGGGCCCAGAATGAAACTGCAACAATGAAATATTTCAAAGAGCAAAAAGTAGGAAAGAAAAGGCTTAAGAAAAGACTAAGCAAATTTATATATATTTTTTTCATAAAATCATATAATAAGAGCACCTTTTACCAAGCGTAAAAAGAAAAAAAAATCGCTTAAAGTTTCTGTAAAAAGTAAATAAATAAGAGAGAGAGAGAGAGCGAAAAGATTTTACTTTTGAAAGATTCACTTAGAGCTTATATGTCTATCATAAACAAAAAATCATCAAAGACATATCAAGAGAGTGGGATGTTGCCCTCCATGAGGGTTTTTCTAAAGGAACCTAACCCGTATTTACGCAAAGAAATCCAAGATTTGAAGAAAACCGTGGAAAACTCCAAACGATTAGGCCGACGGGCGCGATTGGGTACAAACTCAGCCTCTCCCATATACCACCTTCGAAAGCAGAATCTCTTGATCGCTGGTGTCACCCACAATGAAACTGTAACAATGAAATATTTCAAAGAGTAAAAAGTAGGAAAGAAAAGACTAAGCAAATTTACATATTTTTTTCATAAATTCGTATAATAAGAGCACCTTTAAACAAGCGTAAAAAGAAAAAATATCGATAAAAAATTCTGAAAAAAAAGTAAGATCGAGATAGAGCAAAAAAGTTTCATTTTTGAAAGGATTTACTTAGATTTTATTTGTCAATCATTAAAAAAAAGGTACATATTAAGGGATGAGGGTTGCCCTCCGTGAGGGTCTTTCTAAAGGAACCTACCCGTATTTACGCAAGGAAGTTTAAGATTCGAAAAAAACCGTGGAAAACTCCGAACGATTAGGCCGACGGGTGCGATTGGGTACAAACTCACCACCTCCCATCTACCATCTACCACCAAGAGAAAAAAGAAAAAAAATCGATTAAAATTTCTGTAAAATTCATAATTTTAAAGAAACTATGTTTTTAATCTCTTGCTATTTTAATTTCTGGAAATAATATTTTTATTAACTAAAATTAAATTTTATAGGGGATATCATCAGAAACGTTTTGCATCATTCATTGTGTGTCAAAATATATAATTCATAATCAATTTTATAACTACTGAACAATTTTAATGGATTTTAAGTATTAAAAGCTAAAAGGATATTTTTATCATTTAAAAATACAATTTCATTTAAAATTTTTTAAAGCCAAAGACATTTATGTTATAACAAATAATTATTGACAATTTATTTAGAGTTATTAACTTAAATTTATTTCGAGTGTATGCAAAAGGCACAAAATATGAGGACATTTCCTAGTTTTAAGTTTCAAAAGCGGAGTAGAAATGCATCTATACCTCAGAAACCTCTATTCCTTACTGTCCCGACAGCATAACGGTCAGAGTGCGCGTCCGGAATACCAAGGTACTTGGGTTCAAATCCAGCAGGAAAAATAAAGGTAAGAAATTTGTTGCTGAATAATCTCTATATATGTAAATCCGTCTGAATAATAGAAAAAATAAAACATTCGCGTTTTCTCCTAAAAATTTTTTTAATTAAATCATAGCTTTAATTTTTTTGAACATATTAGTGACCTTGAAGTTTCCCAAAGTCCTCCTATATCACTTCCTCAAATCTTCCCCAGAACCTCCCGGGGAGGACCCTGATGGAGGTCCTGGGGAGCGCCCCAGGACGCTGTAAAGCGGACATTTTCGGTTCCTGAGGACCTCCTGGTGACAATTTTCTGCATCCTCAGGGATGCCTGGGGGATGAGGGTCCTGGGATGTGAATCCTCCCCAGGACATCCTGGGGAGGCAAGTGTGCTATATGGGATCTAATTAAATGCTTTCCAAAACTTGTTAAATGTTTTAGAAATCTTAGATTTAAACTTAAAGTTTGAACTCAAATTCTGAATCGTTGGGAGGGGTTAAGAAGCGCAAACTGAAGTGTGTTCAGGAGTTACCCCCCCCCCCCCCCCACAGTTCACATTTGCACAACTTAAACACTCGCAACGACTCAGAATTTGATCTCAAAATTTAAATTTAAGCATTTAAAAGCATTTAATCAGATTTTAAAAAATAACGGTTAAAAATTGTTGTACGCTACTCCAATGTCTAAGGCGCCCTCTATCGGCAATTTGTGAATTTTATCTTTAAAAATTTTTTTCAAGAAAACACTGATTTAATGAGTAGTTTTAGCAAAAACCGCAAACGAATCGACTAATTTTTCCGTTTTTTTTATAGTTTTCCGTTTCGTTTGAAATTTAAACCCTCTGAACACAGTTCAGTTTGTGCTACTTAACCACTCGCAACTATTCAGATTTTGAGCTCAAAATTTAAGTTTAAATCTCAGCCTACGAAACCATTTAATGAAATGCAAAAAATAACGGCAGAAAATAGTATTAGGATGGATTATTTCGTTAATCCAAAGTCTAAAGCTCCCTCTATCGGCATTTTTTGAAATTTATCTTTATAATTCATTTTCAATAAAATCCGACATAAAGAATAGTTTTAGTGAAAACCGCAAATGAATCGACCAATTTTTCCGTTTTTTATAATCATTTGAAATTTAAACCCTCTGAACACAGTTAAGTTTGTGCTACTTAACCGCTTCCAACTATTCAGATTTTGAGCTCAAAATTTAAGTTTAAGTCTAAGCTTACGAAACCATTTAATGAGATGCAAAAAATCACGGCAAAAAATAGTTTTTCATTACTTCAAAGTCTATAGCGCCCTCTATCGGCATTTTTCGAAATTCATCTTTATAATTTATTTTCAAGAAAATAACAACATAAAGAACAATTTTAGGGAAACCGCAAATCAATCGACCAATTTTTCCGTTTTTTATGAGTATTTGAAATTTTGGACCGCAAACTTTATAGGCGGCTATTTCCTTTGGAAAACGTTTGGGACCCTTGGTTTCCTATTTACTATTACTCGTCTTGATGTGTTCTATCACCCCCTAGCGTATATACCATTTGTTTAGGGACACCCTGTATATCTAAGGTTCACCGAAAAATGCTAATTTTTCAAAGAATCCGAGGAACAATTTCGGCAAAAGTTTACAGAAGAAACGCAAATTTTATTAAAGGATCGCAAAAAAATACCACAAATTTCGCCAAAAGATCGCAACATAGTACAATTTTCGTCAAAGCTTCGCCAATAGAATGCAAATTTCGTAAAATGATCTCAATAAAACACGATTTTCGTCAAAGAAAAAACACGATTTTGGTTAGAGAGCGCGAATAAACACGTGAGTTTTGTCAAAGGACTGCGAAAGAACGTGCGATTCATGTAAGAGGATTGTGAAAAAACGCGATTTTCGTCAAATGTTCCCAAGAAAAAATACGAAATTCGTCAAAGGATAGCAATTTAGATGCCAAGTCAGCACGTGGTAACTGGCGACCGTGAATCTGCACCTATTTTCCAAACGAAAAAATCAAGAAATACTCTAAAAATATTTGCTTAAAAAACGTTACTTTACTAACAGCAATTTAAACGCTTCTTAATTACCACGTACGTGAAACGGATAGCTTGTTTCTACCAATCATGACTTGCCTGTACCACATATGGTCATCCATATTCCAATCATGAATTATTATCATCACCAGTAAATTTTTATTGGCAGTATTATTTGACACTAGAACGCTTGGATGGAGTCGATTCGTCTCAAATCATGTAACTAAATTTCAATTCGAACCAAAAAAAAATTTCTTGAAATAATTTAAATTTAATCCACGCAAATTTACGTTAAATAAATCAATTAAATAAATTTGAATAAAATTTCTGGTGAAAAATATTATTTTAAAACTTGAGTAGAATTTCCGGGCGTTCTAGTGTTAATCCGAGCATTATTCTGATTCAATTCAGCAAAAATTTGCTGTTTAGAAAAACCTGTAATAAAAGATTACAAATTCTGCAAAAGACATAAAAAATAACCATTATTTGAAAGTTTTTTCAAAAATTAATTATGTGGTTCTCTCCAAGTTGTAAAACCACTCAATCCATATATTCGGGAAGCGGAAAGATAACGTGATATAACGTAAGATAACGTATTGTTGCAAAACCTTGATCACCTTAAATATTATATTGTCCCAAATAGTTCTTCCATTTTTTTGCAAAAAATAAATCTTGGAAATTTCGATAAAGGAAATGTTTTATTAAACAGTGCTTCTGCCAATCTGTCTAACCTTTTGAGCTCTGGTGCGTAAATTTCTTCAAAATACCAAATGTTATATTGGCGCCACTATTTTGCAAAGAAAAAAACCGGTTAAGGAAATACGCGAAAAAATGCATTAAACCTTTTTCAAAAAAATTGGTCAAATTTTCTGGTGCCATTGTGAGATTTCGGAATTAAAATTATGTGATAGAAAATTCTTCCATCAGAGCTCAAAGGGTTAACAGACCTTTTTCTATCTTTCGAATAGTCACCTTTTTTTTCAAAACAATTTAGATTTGGTGGTAAAATACTAACTGAGGTGATATTTCGTTCATTTGAAGAGTTCATTTTTTAATGAAAAGAATTTTTGAGAGAAAGAAACAAATAGTAGTCGGACGGAGCAATGTCCGGAGAGTAAGGAAGATGAGTCAGAATAACTCAATCGAATGCAAGGAGTTTGTTTCTGACAGTCAAAGATGCATATGGAATAGAGTCGTCATAATGGAAGATAATACCTCATCTGCTTGCTATTTCGGGGGTTTTCATGGCTGCTGTAATAATTATTAGATTTGATGGTCTTGTAAGATGAAGTTGCTTGTAGTAGATCCAATTTCGTCAAATAGAGACCAAAACTTTCTTTTGAAAGAGTCCGGCTTTAGCGAGAGTACTGGGTCCTTTAATTCGACTGGATCAGGATTGTTTGTATTCCTGGTTGTTGTAAAGTATCCCACATTCATCCACGGTGACCAAGTTTTTAAAAAATGATTTTTTTATGTTAAAAATGCGATCTACAAAGTTTCTCACCATCAGGTAATGCGCAGGTCGGCCGCTAGCAACTATTGTTATATTCTATTCTCGCCAATATTTTTAAAAGCACGTTTTGTACTACTTTGTTGTTGTTGTTGTTAATGATGTCAAAGTGTGAGTAAAAGAATTTTATTTTCAAGAATTGGTGCCATTTGAATTACACAAGGGCACATGAATTGGAAAATAGGTTTTTTAGATAATCTTTGACTGGAAAACACAAATTTATTTCGTTCAATTTAAATGTTATGATGCACCTTCCCCACTCTTCGGACGTTGATCTATCTGATTACTATGTGCTTTTTCTCCCGAAAATTCTCTTCACCAAAAAAATTAAATGTTAAAAAATAACCACAGTATGTATTTTAAAATCAAATTAAAAAATTTTTGGAAAGGAGACATTATAAAACTCTTGGAAATGAAGAAGATTCGCAGAACAGAATAGCAGAGATATTCTTCAATAATGTCTCGCCGTTTTCGAAATTTGCTTGGGTAATATTTTATCAGAAAACTGAAGAAACTTTTAGGACAACCTAAAAAATCTGAATGGACTCCCTAAAACATAGTTGTAAATTCCATTGTACATCACAATAGAACAAAATAATGATTTCGTTTTGTAATCAAATATTCTGTGGCTACTCTGTTTACGGGTTGCATTTTCGGATAGCCAAAACTACTGATTCAGGGTTCGCACAATTCTACCAATAAATTTTTACAGTATTTTCAATGTATTTCACTGCATAAAAATGTTGTGAAAATTACGAATCGAGGAGGTGGTTGCGAATTCTGCTTCTTAAAAATTAAATATAAATTTTATTTTGATTAATAGTGGTGCCAGAGTCCTTACAAAATATAAGGAGTGTGCGAACCCTGAATCTGATTCCATTTACAGTGTTCCCACTCTTCAGAGTTGCCAGTTTGACCTATTTCTTTTCCAAATCCAAAAATTTGTTTTCATACCAGAAATTACATGTAATTTTCCTTTCTTTGTTTAATGACAAACATTTAGAATTTGTTTAAAGCAACAATTCTTCTGTCCGGAATTACGGCATGAATTCGGAATTTTTGTATTATGGGAAAGGTCAAACTGGCAACTCTGCAACTAGTACGTGGGTAATTCCATAAGCATGTGTCGTGTAATTCACATACTACGATTTTTGATACCAGTATTTTAGAACGGAAAAATGTGACTTATTTTATCAGAGATATTTCATTAATTGGATAGGGCCATGCAAGCCTTTCGAAAACAACGGTGGCCAACAATTTAGCACTTACTGGAAATGTGACTTACACAACAAGTGCTCATGGAAATACCCACGTCTAATAAAAACGTATTTTTTTTTTTTTTTTTTTTTTTTTGGAAACATATTCGTGATTAGTTTTCTCATCTTAAGAAAGGAAAAGGCGCTTCTGGATAAGTTCCTGTGACATTTCTAGTGAAGATATTTCTTTGAAAAATACGATGTTAAGAAAACGGACTGAGTGTGATCCCTGCGTTTTGAGTCTATTGAGCTGTCTTTACTACCACTTTATTTACAATCAAAGATTCCACACTTTCCTATAAATATTGATAAAGAAAGAGTTTAATACGTTTTGACTTACGTCAATGAATGTTTTATATATTTTACTTTCAAACACACAACAGAATTAAAAATACCCAATATTTCTAAAAGATAGGTCATATCGAATGTCATGCAATGCTTGTAAAATTCAATCAATAATTGATTCTAATTTCTTATGAAAATTTACTTACTGTTTTTAATACACGACGTTTCATGTCGAAAGTTTTCGAGGTCCGAAAAGGACGTCAAAGCCGGTATCAGTTTGGGTTGAAATTAACTGCACATGGAAACATGGAAATATAAACTCAGAGGAATATGTTGTACTTTGTCAGTCCGAGACCTTTCCTATAACATGTAGGCTGGCGGTCTTTCTAAGAACATGGTCTTAGATGGTAGAAGCATTTCAATAATAAAATCTCTATTCGGAAACTGGTATTTATAAATAATAACGCAACAGTACATAAAATTAAAATTTGGCACTTATCTGATAATACTTTAGAAATACAGCATTTAAGAAATAAATTTGAATTTTTAAAAACCTCAGTGACCAATTACGTTGGATATGCAAGTTGCGAAATTTAATCCCGCTTGAACCATGGCTTTGAATTTCTGTTCCTTGTTCAAGCTGTACATTTTTAATTTCATATTAGAAAACAGTGTTATATTAAATATTTGAAATTTCAGTACCTATAGTTTTCTAAATATATTAAATATAAGATATTCTTTAAGAATTATTAATTTTCACACAAAATGTGGAAATTTTGAACTGAATTAAATTGCTTTAATTGTAAGTTAAAGGTCAAATTTTTCAAAAATTAATTCTTAAACATGGTTTTTAAACAGCTAAAGTTTAGCATGTTAGAAATAAAATGATAATTATGCATTCCATATTTTGCATATTGTAACGAAAATATAAAGAAACACACAATATCAAATGAGATAAAGGGATTTTACATTGATCCAATAACACTTTGAAAATCAAATATTTGATAAATTAATTCAAGAATATTTTGCATTCTTTAAACATCTAACACATACCTACCAATTACAATAGTGGATTAGTATACCTATTCGTGGAAGATGTAAGTCGCGAGGTATAATCCCGCATAAAATACGGCTTTGAATTTCTATGCTTGTTCAGGCTGTCAATATTTAATTTCATATTACAAAATGGCATATTAAAGACTTGAAAATTCAGCACTTAATCACTGAATGTTTATAAACAATGTCAATATGAAAATTAATTAAAAATTCCTTCTTTTAATTTTCAGAGCTTACAGAAAGATTACGGAAAGATTACTGTTAATGAGTACAAACTCGAAAAATAAGGTTTTGTAACATGTTTCCAAACAAGTAAAGAAATTGTGATGAACCTATTTTAACAAATTTAAAAAAACAAAATTTCTAGATTTATCCCTTTATTTATTCCTACTTTATTATTCAAAAATCAAGACGGAATATGCAATTTTTTTGACATATTTTGAATTTGCTTTCATTTCTAAATAATAGGGAAGATTGGAGTTAGGTGTCCCAAAATACATTTCTTCCCTCTTATAAATTGTGCACATGTTTGATTATGTGATTCAGTGGATATGATTCACATTTGATTTGTTTAATTAGTTTGACTTCTGTCTTCAAAAAAACTGTATTCGATATCAAAATATTTATTTTATTGGAGATTGATTACGTGCCGAATGGCCGTTTCCTTTACATAGTCCTTATTTTGATTCTATATTGTTACCTTTTTAATTTAATCAACAAAATTTGCGATTTAAAACAAAATTCATAATTTAAATTAATTAAAATTGTTTCAAGCTCAAAGTCTAATTGAACATTGTCGATTCGATTTTGTTGCCATGGAAACACCTGGCTTTTATTTTTGAAGAAGCTTATATGTATAAAAATAAATTTTCTCTATGACTATTTTTGTTTATAGAAAGATTTTATCCAATGATAATTTAAATAACTGTCCCTACTGGCTATATATATGTGTGTGTGTGTGTGTGTAATGCAGTATATATGCATTGCATATAATATATTAAACTCTCTCATTGTTTATATTTAAATTCATTAAATACCATTAACACGCATTTTAAACATCCAACATTTTCAGTTACATGAAAATCGTTTGCTTTTGGCGAAGAAAAGTGCTGCGCGCCAAATCGCTTGACGCTTTCGTCTTTTCACTCCAAATATTCTAACGTTTTTTTTTTTTTTTTTTTTTTTTTTTTTTTTTTTTTTTTTTTTTTTTTTTACATAAATTCTACTGTCATTTCGCCGCTAATTTTGACTGATACTTTATTACATACATAAGTAGTTTGATTAGTATTTTTTTCTTGTAAGCTATCAATCAACTTTCACTGAGGTCTAAAAAAATTAACACTTTTAGAAAAATTTTCACCTGACTAATAAATTATTTCCTTCTTATTTTTTAGTTTAAAAATATTTAATTTTATATGGACAATTATTGAATCGTTTCTTTAAACTTTTTTCAGATGTAGTTATGTTGTAATTTACAAGAGCTTAAGAAAAACATTCATTTATTGTTTTACATTTAAATTTGAAGAAAAATGAAATTGAAAATTGCTTTAGATAAATAATCAAACTTTCAACTTTATCAGTCCATTGACATACAGTATACTGAGTTGTTAATGGTGTTTTTCGTTGGTGATTTAATGTCTACGTCATAAAATACTGTTGAAACTTGGGTGCATTAAGCAGTTGCTCAACGCGAAGTAAATATTAGTTCGGTTGATTTAATTCCCTGAGTTGGAGAAGCAATCAATGCAAGTAATGGATTTAGATTTAATATCAAATTTCATCATAGCAAACACTCTAATATACAATTTTGAGAGACAGTTATTTCAACAATTGAATTTACGTTGCTTAATTACAGAAATCCATACACAACACTATTTAACAAAATAGAAATCACTGTAAAGAAATTAATATATGCTTTCAAATAAAGTATGTTTTGATTATTTTTTTAATTTACATATTTCTTGATCACTGGCAGAAAATAAAACAGACTGTGTAAATTTCACTTGTCCGAATTTTCTAAAACATTAAATATTTACGTTGACAATGATTTGCATATTTTATTCAATGTAATGTCCAGCATCAAGGGTATAAAAAATCAAAGCGTCAGCTGGCAGACTCTCACCGCTAAATTTTATCAGTTTTCTTAGCTTAAACCTTATTAACATTCCAACAAAAAATTTAGACGAAATATCAGACAAAAAATAATTATTAAAATTTAGTGGTGAGAGACTACCCGCTGAGGCTTAGATGTTTGAACTCCTGTCCAGAACTATTGCTACATGGCAACAAATATGGCAATTATGTTGCATTTTCAAATGTTTTTAATTGTAAAAGTTAATTCCTAAAATTCTATTTTATTGAAATCGAAACCAATAATACTAAAATTATTTTCGTTTACAAATTAAAAATAATCAGCAAAGTGACCAAAATAAGTTTCTTTTAATTCGTCACATAATAAAGTACAAAAGGCTATCATTTGATTATTCAAATGTTATGAATATGTAGCAAATTCTTTCGTATTTATTAATTCATCCCTCAGTTTTAACGTTAGAATGATTTGGATACAACTTGTCTTCCATGAAAAGTCACGAATATTTCGTCAATAAGAGTTACATTTTGTTCACAGAATTATGAGGGCTTGGTCTTTTGTCAGCAGATATAATTCACAACTTTAGTTTTCATGATAGATTACAAACACTTTTTTTGCAAAGAAATAATAACAATAAAATAATATAACGTATATAATTAAAGGATAATAGACATTAAGAATCACGACACGATTCAGTAGTATAATTTTTTCTATGATTTTTTTCTTTTTTTCACCTTTTAAACCATAGTAGAAAAAATTACTATTATTTTATGAGATGTAAGCTCACACTTCGACATAATGAAAGGACAAATCTTTGCATATTTGGCATAAAATTATGAAAAAATAACAATAATTTATTTAGCCAAAAATAACTGTTTAAAACCAGAATAAAATAAACACTAATATTTTTTAGTTCTGGTTTAAAAAACACGGATGATCTATTGGGAATCCGCTCTTAATTCTGGACCTGCTTGCTTATACAAAAATGGCCTCTGACATAGGATGATTTTTCTAAGGTTTTGTATGGTAATTTTAAACTGAATACCAACAATTTCTAATAGTTTTCTGCGCATTAGTTTTTGTCAGTAAAATATGCTAACAAAAACTATTATAAAATACTAGAAGATAGCCCGTCAAAATGACGTGTTTACATTTTTAAAGGATGATAAAAAATTACAACAACTGTGGTCAATCATAGCCACTTTAGGCTGAAACAATTTTGATAAATACAGCGATTAAACTTGGAAAGGGAAAAATCTAACAAAAAAAGAAAGAAAAATGAAAGAAAGAAAGAAAAAAGAAAGAAAGAAAGAAAATTTCAACAGAAATCTGCATTTAAAACTATAGCAAAACTATCTGGTAGATGGGAGTGGGGATTATAATGAAATTTAAAACGCTCCCGCGGTTTGCTTAAATAAAAAGTTTTAATTAAATAGTGTTTTTGAAATCGTGAAAAGATTTCAAAGCGAAGTAAAATGTAGTGACGTCATTTACTGCTCCCACTGTAAATCTGACCATTGAGAATGCTCCATTACGACTATGGAACGGTTTCATTGGTCAGAAAATAGATTGCCTTTAAAATCGGAGGTAACTTTTCACAATGTTTTTTATAGATTTGAAATTCTCAAGAGTCATTCACGGCTGTAAAGAAAAAAAAATTAAAGCAACCCGAATATAAAAATTTTAACAATATTACATTTAAAATGCACCTTCGCTTTCCTTTAATAAAAAGTTTTAATTAAATATACACTGTAAAAATTTGACTCATTTGCTACAGCGTCACTCCATCGCTTTTATAGAAAACTGTTATTTTACTGTGTTATGGAGCATTCTCATTGGTCCTGAAAGAGATATTCTATAAAAGCTATGGAGTGCCGCTGCAGCAAATGGGTCAAATTTTTAACAGTGTACTTTTTTAAATCGTGGAAAGATTTCAAAGCGAAGTAAAATGTAGTGACGTCATTTACAGCTTCCACTGTAAATCTGACCAATGAGAACGCTCCAGTACGACTATGAAACGTTTTCATTGGTGAATGAGTTTCTTTTTCTCGTGGATAGGTTGACCCCGGAATTGTTATACACGGAGGGGTTTTATATATATAATTGCAGTCGAAACTCGGAGGTACTACGAAAACTTAAAAAAAGAACCCGCCTCCATTTTTGTTTCACCTTACAGACGTCGTACTCACAAGGAAGGTCTCCATACGGGCATACTCAGAAAAATCTGAAAAAATTACAGAATGTTCTTGTCATATAGTTATATATGTTTATAAAAAAAATTTCGGCGGAATCTCTTTATAACGTCCGTAAAAAAATAATAAAAATTTCGTTCATTTGGCGATTTATCTCCGGTTGGCGAAAAAACGAAATTTTAAAAAATACGCTTTTACGCTTCGAATACTTTTTAAAGAAAAAGCTTTCTATGTTCAATTTATTTAAATAAGTTTAGTTTAAGTAATTTTAGTTTTGCATTTTTACTTTAAGTGTAATTTTGTCATATACGTTTATATGTACTTATAACAAAATGAAATTAATATATTTTATCATTTAAAACACAATTTAAATTGATTAAAATTGTTCCAAATTGAAAAATACACTGTTAAAAATCTGCTGCATTTTGTTGCAACGCACCCCCTTGCTTGTATAGAAAACGGTTACTTGGCCGTGAAATGGAGCTTTCTCATTGGTTGGAATAGAGATATTATATACAAGCGGTGGAGTGCTTTGCTACAAAATGCAGCAGATTTTTAACAGTGTATGACACGGTCAATTCACCGTACTATGGAGCATTCTCATTGGTCAGAAGAGAGATATCCTATAAAAGTAGCGGAGTGACGTTGCAGTAAATGCTGCAGATTTTTAACAGTGAAGTCAATTAAAATCAATTTTCAGATTGGTTAAAATCGTCTGCTTTTGGCGAGGAAATGCACTGCTCGCCAATTCCAGCGTCGCTTTCAGCTTTTCACGCCAATTATTCCAAACTATTTTATTTTTTTACATATCTAATAATGTAATTCCGCCGCTAATTTTCACTGATCTTTTATTACCTACATGAGAAGTTTAATTCGTATTTTTTTCAAGAAATTCTGAGTATGCCCCCAATGGAGACCTTCCTTGTCAGTGCATCTAGGGTATCAGTGGTGACTAGGATTGTGGATCCCGCATGCCTACGACTAAATGCAACCACTTTTTTCCAAATAGTGCCTTATTTTAATTCATCTGTTTTATTAATATAACTTTTGTTATTAAATGAGTCATAGTCTACCATTCAAAAACAGTAGTGCCACTTGGTTCGCTGTCAGGCGGTTCACTATGACTGCCGTACAAAATACGCCATTTCTCATTGGAAAGATTAATGGTGTATTAATTGTATTTAATTAGAAAAAAAATCCGAAAAGAATTACAGATATAAATCATTAAATAAAAGATTCTGTAAATAAAAGCATGTTTTAAAGATACTTAAACAATTCATAATTCCTACACAAATATTTAAATTCATTCTTTTATGATAAATGTATTGTATAAAATTCCATCATTTGATTTTATTGCATTGAGGAAAATATGAAAGAAAACTAAAAAATAATAATAATATGTGATAATGTAAATATTTTCGTTTTCATTATTCCAGGACTATCTATCAATAGAATTTTGGTTTATGTAAATATAACTTGAAATATACCTGGAAGCAACACATCAGTATTTGAATGTCTTAAAAAAATCATAAAGTTTACACAAACGTCTTTCTGAATAGTTTGAAAAGAGAACCTAATATTTATTTTCTTATAGAATTTTCGATTTGTTATATCAGGAAGCGACGCAACTTTAAAAATTTTCTAAAGAGAATGTGATCCATTTTTTTTTTATAAAATTTCTAAATCACCAATATTTGTAGGATTCTGTAGCAAAACTAGAAATACAAAGGGAGTGTATATAAAATCCATGAAATAATCATTATACATTGCCTTAAAATTTGTCTGTTTTTTAACGCATAACAGTATCTTATTTTTATCAAATAGTACTGCAAATGCTTTTTTATATAATACGTTTAAAAATAATAATTATTAATATTGACTTTAGTTTGCTTTCGGTCTTTACAGAACCGATAGTCTAGAAGGAAAAAGAGAATATAGGTTATTCTTGTTGTTGAAAAATATATTTAATTAAATCTTATTTGTGCTTGTCGAATTAACTCAAATTATTAACTTTTAATTAAAATTCTTATTATTTCTTTGAAAAAAAATGTTCAGCATACATAAAAAAAACTATTCCTTAAATTGATAAAATGAAAAAAATATAGTAAAATACTAAGTAGTAAGCAAAGTGTAACTTAACCCCCCCCCCCCGCCCAAATAAATAAATAAAATAAACAAACAAACAAATATAATAACCAGAAACAAGATTTGTGAACATTTGTTTTTAGCTTTCTGAAAGAGTCTGTTCTTCAATGTAGAATAAATAAAGGAAATATTACAAAAAATAGAGGAAGGATTTACCTGTATGCAGCATAGAGAGAAAAGGATGCACGATGTTTGAGAAACGTTCCTCATTTAAAAGTAATGCTAGTTTTCATTTTTTTTATTTAACTGGGAATTTTTATAATTGCCACTACATACAGTCAATAAAAGATTTACACCACAGACGTCTCAGGACTAGACATACCCACTGTCACCAGAGCCTGATTACTAACGGGGCACTCTCTCCCCAGTAAAATTACATAGAAATTTTCGCCTTGTTCAAACGCGCTTTTCAGCCAAAATTGCTATCATGAATAAGGAAAAAATTTCTATTTACTTTTTCTGGTGGGAGAGTGCCCCGTTGATAATCAGGCCCTGACTGTCACAAAATTTTATGCTATCATAGGTGGATTTATTTAACCTTCCTACCCTGTTCAAATTTTACTCAATATTGATAAACACATTTCGCACCAGAATTGTTATTTAAAACATTTTAATATATTTAATTGACTTATTTCTCGGAATCTGTTATTTAACTTTCTTTATGAAAAAAGTTCTGGTTCGAATCGTATAAAACAAATTACATTTATGGGTCGATTAGACTCATTCAGGGTAGGAAGGTTAAGCCTTTAACCGGTTCCTTGACTGTTAATACCGTAAATTTCTAAAAGAAATTTTCTTCTTATTTAATGGTAAATATAAGTCGAGGAACATCTTTAGAAAATAACGGTATGCATATTCAAGCAAACGAATAAGAGCTGAAAATATTTCACCTACTACAACCTGTATGTTTGCGTCAGCATGGAGGCCTATTATTCATTGAGTTGTGGCTAGGCAAATTATAATAAGTAAAATCAGAAATTTTTAGAATATATTTTATTCCAAATTTTTTTGAAATGTGACGTATTTTTTCAGTCAAACGAGCTGAGTATGATTAAAAGTTTTATGGTGAAAATTGTACGTGTAACGCGATCAATCACATTTTAACACTATTATTTCTGAAGAACGTTCTTTGTGGTAAGTTTCTGTTACAAATGTTGTAAAAATCGACAACAAAATAAATAAACAAAATTGTTGCGAAACAAAGGGGACCGATAGAACCCTGCAAGTTTTACCAAGATGAACATTCAGGATACAATCTGCATACTCCAAATGGCTCAAAATAATGTATCCCTGTCTGGGACTCCCTGGCGAGAGAAGCAATAGATGCAATGATTTCATATGTGGAAGGTATATATATCAGACCATGGGAAAGAGATTTACGCAAAAAAAGTTCAAACAAAAGCCTCTAAGGGATAATAAGGCGCTGCGATCGGTTTAAGAAAAGAAAAATGTAACATGACCAACAATGAAAACATCTTGGTGTCAATGGGCTGATTCCGACCAATAATTTTTATAAGTGTTATTCCTTTAAAGTTTATTAAATATGCTTCGATTAATTTTATTAATATTTTTATTAGGCGAAGAATATCTAGCGGTGAGAAATGAACGATTTTCGCCTAGATTTTACCAACCCCGTGTATGACGCAACCAATAATGATCAGAATTAAAGGTATAGGTAACTAAAATTATTTTAAATTTCTTTACTCAAATCATGTTAAATAGATGAGAATTGAAATAGTCTAATTCTCACCTTGGTAGCATAATTTATGTGTAAAGATTTTTTTTTCAATGTTTATTACCGAAACCTTGTATTCTGTGCTTATTTGTTTACGCGCGCCGTACCTGAGAACAAAATTTGCATTGAAGGCGGGCTAAAGATCCGTTGTAACGGATAAAAAGAAAGGCGAATCGATTTGAAACATTTCGAGACCGCCTCGATAGTTCGGTCGTCAAAGCTCTGATTGGGCTTTCCTTCAAAAGCTTTTTCACCAAAATAACAATAATGCTGCCAAAACGCTTCGTTTTTACCGACGACAGAAAACTTTGTATACAGGTGCAGTGACACCTTGTGCTCTGCGACGTATGGTCTTACGCTTTGAGGAAACTGGACATTTTGTAGTTCAAGCAAGCCGAGGACGAAAATAAAGGTACCGCAGGTGATGGAGGACGTTGCAACAGGTTGTTGTTGTGCAGGCCAATACAAAGACAGCCGGAGCATCCAATGTTCAGGCCGTATCCAAACAATTGGATTTGCCATACACTACGCTATGGATCTGTATGCGTATAGCGCTCCAGGCCTATCCGTATAAGATTTTTCGCTTCCAAGAATTAAAACCTGGCGATAAGATCTTCTTAAAACGTTGGCTTTGACGTTCTTGGCAAAGATTAGGTGGATAAAATTTGGCCGTGGAACAACCTATGGACCGATGAGGATCACTTTTACATGTGCGGAACAGTGAATACACAAAACTGTCGTACCTGGTCTACTGAGAATCCTCACCATATCTAACAAATTTCCCTAGATTCTCCGCATGTTACTGTGTGGATCGATTTCACTGCAAACTTTATGATCGAGGTTTTCTTCTTTGAGGAAATCAGTCCTCAGAGACCAAAAACCTGTTCCATAAATGCAGCACCTTATCGGGAAATGTTTCAAAGAATGGTCATTCCAGAAATCCAGCAGCGTGGGTGCCTCGCTACAACAATTTTCGAAGAAGAGGGTGCGCCCCCTCACATTGGACGTGACGTACAAAAATTGCTGCAATGCCATTTTACGGAGGATTGCATTATCAGCCATGAATTTCCTACAAGATGGCTTTTGCGTTCATCTGACTTGACACTGTGTGATTTTTGGTTTTGTGGTTACCTCAAAAATAAAATTTATAGAAGAAATATAGGAAATTTGGCGGATTTGAAGAACCAGATCCTCTTGCATATACGCAACATCGGTCGCGATCAATTACACGCCGCTGTGTATCATGCGGGTACACAGTTATACGTTCTGACGCTGAAGCAAGGTTTACGTATTAAATACGAACTGTCAAAATTTTGTGTTCTTTTTGTTACCACGCTTATGTCTTTCGTTTGTGCTGTCACTAACAGTTTTTTAAGATTGTCAGTTTGTGCTTAGAAAAATTTAATAATAAAGTTAATTAGTGACACCTCGTATTCTGTTCATTATTGGTTGTGTCATATTCAAAGTTGTTAAAATCTAGGCGAAAATGGTCCAATTCCCACCGCTAAATTTTTAGTATTCTTCGCCTAATAAGAATACTAGTAAAATTAAGCTAAGTATATTTGATAAAATTTAAACTAATAATACTAATAAAAATTATTGGTGGGAATCAGACCATTTGCACCAAAATGTTTTCATCCTTGGTTATGTTACATTTTTCTTATCTTAAATTGATCGCATCCCTTTACTATCTTCTAGCGGCTGTGTTTGAACTATTTTTTTTTTGCACCAATCAGTTTCCCATAATCTGATATGTTTATCTTCCAAATATGAAGACGTTACACCCACTGCGTCTCTCGCTAGGGCATCCCAAACAGAAATACTTTAATTTGAACCCCCCTGTAGAAAGATAGTGATAAGTGAGATTTTTTACAGGGTACCGTTACTGTTAATGTTTATCATGATGGGTTAGGCTGACTTTATTTGTTCCTGGTTGGAAATTGCGCGTTAAGCGTAGCAAATGAGGTGTGCTCGTGCTATAACGAATTTTTAAAAAAATCAGATTTTGGTGTAAAAGTATACAGTACTTCGGATGCAATATCCTGAAATCTTTTGCGTGTAGAATATACATTTTAGTATATCTGCTTTTCATTATACCGGAAGTAACTTGTAGTAAACCTCAGCAACGTATATCAGTGTCATAAAATGCGAAATAGTTTAATAAATTTAAAACGTGTCCCAAACAATATTTCCACTATACCATTATGTAAAGGAACAGTGTTGCCAGATGGGCTACTTTTTTAAATTCTGATTCTTAATTTGCACCATTTTTTTGAAATAGTAAAATACGCATCATTTAATGACTTAATAATTAAGGCGAAGACAAATGAAATTTTACGCTTCTAAAAAGTAGTGCCAATCAGGAAATTTGTATTTTAAAAAAGTAGCCCACTGGCGACGCTGTAAAGGAATACTTTTGTGTGGCTCTGTAAATTAATAAAATTTATTCTCTGCATCACCGATTGAACAGAATATGTGTTTTAGTATATGCTTCACCGATGCATATTAATTTTATTATGTTCTAAAGAGTGTAACATCATTAAAAGGCACTTGAAATTATTTTTTCCCACTGGCCGTAATGCAATGGAGTACTTTTGATTGTCCCTGTAATTAAACTATACATCCTATTTTCATAAAATTTGAAATGACTCGACAAAATTATGTGGCAATTACATATTTTAAATTTCAAACGATTCGCTTTGGTAGTTTTTGATCTGTTATATGCTTACGAATGATTAGACAAACGGACAGACGACGAATATAGATGCTACGTATTTACATAATTGCGAACGCACCTAAAAATAGTTAAATCTAAATATGCCAGACACTTGAAAGATTTTTATATCAAAGATTAAAATGTGATTAATTACTGGATGAGGATAACTATTTACAGCAGTGTTAGTTATTCTAGAAAATCACTCGAGATTCTGATTAACACTAGAACTGCGGAGACGGGTCATTTTGACCCGTATCATATGGTGAGACGTTGATTCAAACCAGAAAACTCTTAATAAAATAAGCTAAAATATGCTGAGCCAAAGTATTTTCAATACATAACTTAAACAGTTCTAAATGAAAATTCCGGTGAGAAATATTTAAAAAAATCTTTAATGAATTTTCCCGCGGTTCTAGTGTTAACCTTTTGAGCTCTGGGGTGTAAATTTCTTCAAAACTCCAAATGTCACATTGACGCCAGTATTTTGCAAAGAAAAAACCCGGTTAACAATAAACACGGAAAAAAAAATTGCATTAAATATTTTTCAAATAAATTTGGTCGAATTTTCTGGTGCCATTTTGACATTTCGGAAATAAAATTATGTGGTAGAAAATTCTACCATCAGAGCTCAAGGGGTTACAGAATTGTTTGAGAATATCACAAAACGTGTGTTTCATCTTTTTAAATGAAACTTTCTAAGGGGCTGTGCATGTATAACGTTATTATTTTAAGGAAGGAGGGGGTTGTCTTTTGATATCGATATCATTTTTTTGTCTATTCAAATTTTTTTTCTTT
The DNA here is from genome assembly GCA_964019185.1 of Maratus speculifer. Taxonomy (NCBI): domain Eukaryota; kingdom Metazoa; phylum Arthropoda; class Arachnida; order Araneae; family Salticidae; genus Maratus; species Maratus speculifer. Next base: position 206,014,889 of record OZ025299.1, read on the forward strand.
TAATTTTTAAATGGTCGTTCTTTAAAATAATATTTTATCCTTTTTTGCTACGTTGACTATTTTTTATGAAAATACAAAGTTCTTATTAAAATCACTAAATTGTTATAAAAATATTTAGTTCTAAAATATGGAATACCATAACATTTTACACTCCTATTCTTCTTCATATCTGTATGCAAAAATAATCATGATTCAAGAAACCATATGTGAAGTACATTTGAAATGAAGCTTGTGTTCACTAATAAATTAAAGAGAAGTAGAAAGAATGTTGTTCGCTTGCTTTGTTGGTAAGAATTTCTATCTACCCCCCACCCCCTCTTCCGTTAGGGGCAAGTGCAACAAGATTTTATAACTGTTGAATACATTATGTATCAAAAGCTATTATAAAATATTTTTAAACAGTAACTACTTCTTCTAAGTGCTATTTGATATAAAGTAATATTTTATTGATTACTCTTCATTTGAATCAACATGCGAAAAATAAATGTAACCAGTTTTGTATATTACTCAAAATAAAACAAATAAATTCTAAAACTTAAAAAAGAATACACTTTGATAACGATATCCCATAAAAATGTGTGTGAAACTAAATCAATGTTTAAAATACAAAATACAATGTTTAAAACACACTGATTATTGATAAAATACAATGTTTAAAACACACAATCATTAAAATTTCTAAACATACGTAAAAGTTTCGCAAGTTCAAGGACTCGCATCCTCAGTGTTAAAATGGAAAAAATGGAAAATGTATAAAATCAACCCCCCCCCCCTTCCACTGCAAGCAAGGCAAAAACCCAAATGATAGAAAACACAGCACCAAAAAGACCATCAAATTCCAGCAACCAATCAACCAATAGAATCAGACCGCAAATGTAATATCGTGACATAACAAATCTACCCAG